>JAEQBH010000890.1:0-643240 GCA_016808115.1 Tetrastigma voinierianum | reverse complement strand
CAAATCTTTCTCTTATTTGCTTGAGGACAATGGAGTTTAAGTTTAGGAGTTTGATGAGCTTAAAAGTCATCCATTTCAGTCCATTTCTGAATTGAGTTTTTATACAAAAAGACTTGTTGTAATGTGATAATAGATCTTCCCTCTAAACTGCTATGCGGCGAAGTCGAAGAAAAGGAATTTCTGATGTAAAGGAGCCACGAAGTGTGAAACATCTTAAATCTATATTGGTGAAGAAGCTATCTGTGGGAGAGCCTCAAGGGTCCTGGACCGTGTAAGTGATATGTGAAGCCGGCCAGTAAGAAATTCATATCAAGGTCCGCGACGCAACCGACTCCCAGTTTGCCAGCGAAGAGTAGTGATGAGAAGAAGACCGCGCAAGAAGGCGCGACCGAGAAACTTCAAAATCGGCTAACCACGGATTGATGAAGAAAAGACGTAAAAGTCGCGACATCGCTTTGAGGGTCTAGATGGGATTAAATAACGATCCGATGGACGAGTTGTGGTGAGCGCGAATGATGTAGCGGCGCGCTAAGATGTACAATTAACATTGCGAACGATGATGTCGCCAACATGCGGAAGAGGTCGCGACATCGGCCATCAAAGAAGTTGTCGTGACATCAGTGGTCGCGACATCGGTAGACCACGAGCGGTTCATCGCGACATCGGTCGGCCAGTCGCTGACATCGTAAGGCAAAGAAGAGTGGCGACAACACCTAGTTATTATTGACATCAATTACTGCGAAAGAGTCGGAGCGTCATTCGCGCGATCCGCAATATGACAAGGAAAGAAAGATTGTAGCTTATCGGTGAACTAGCGCAGAGGTGGCGACGCGATGGGTTCAGCGACATCGGGTTGCAAGGTGGAGGGTCGCGACAGCGGTCAAAGTCGCGCGGCATCCGCTACGGACCGAAGGTCGCGGCAATCATACGGTGGTGTGCAGCATCAAATCTCACAGTTGAAGGTGCGTGGCGAGAAGCGGTAAACGACACGAGAAGCTACAAAGAAAAGCGAGTCTCTTGCATGACTTATGATGATAAATGATTGCCGACATGTTGCTCGAATAACTAAAATTACCAGCGCGTCATTGGTATCCGACATCGGAACCTGCGAAATAACGAAGGTGCGACATCGTTTAGGCACATCTGGCGACCGCGACTCAAGGATATTGGCGATGGTCGCGACCGACAAAGCCTCTGCGACCTGGCGCGAACGCTGGAGAGTCGACAAAGTCGATACGTGACATCAACAACCAACTGACGATTATTTGAAGTCAAAAAGAGGTACCATCGAGTGGGCCCAACGAACCACATCAAATACCGCAGTGCTATTGAAGGGCGCGATAGCCAGCTAACAAAGAAATGCGGGTGGCTGAAGCTATAACGTATTTTTGGTTTTCTTTTCTTTTTCTTGTCTTTCTTTTGTCTTTTTAGTTATTTTTAGTTTTGCAATGTTTTGGTGGATTGTTCTTGCTGTCCAGAGAGTCACTATGACATCTCACGGGCTCCACTAGGCCTTGCCTTTCTTGTAATCAAATCCTTATGCCTGTATCGTTATCTTCCTGATAACATAAAGCCTGCAACAAGCGATCTCATCGAGTGGTTGGGTCGGATGGGCCGCTGTCATCTTCGATGTTACCAGTCATGCCGACCCGATGGATTTATCACGGATGATGATCAAATCATCTCAATATCATTCGTTGAGATAATGTCAAGTCTGATTCTGCTCATACTGTTGATAGGACAATCTCATACCTCCCTTGTTTACCCTCAGACTAGACCATGCATCATGTTATCTATTCGGATAATAGATCCGCGATCAGTGTCATCCTTTGCAATAAAATATAAATGTCAATTTGTTTTAAAATCCTTTACAAAATCGTTTGGGGATGCATTTTTTCGAGAACTTCAAGCCCCCTCCCTGGAAACAACCTACTTTAGAGAGTGTAGCACCAGCACTGATCAAACCCGATTGGGTGGTCTGGGCCAAGCTCAGGGATCTTCTTCTAATCTGCCTGTTTGCTATTTTTTTATTCCTTTTTTACGAGAAAATAATAACCGCGAGCCCTAAATCCAGGCGGCCCAGGCGGAAGGGTGATCAGAGCCGAGCCGGGTTCTCAGGCGTTTAATTTATCTTGTCAAAAACATTTTGTTAAGTGGTTTCTTTTGGGGTTTTCAATTCGCAGTGGAAAGCAGCCTTCGACCGATGGGGCCCGTAAACATTTACTTTTGTACAATACGTTCTAAATGGCATATCAACACCCGCCTGAATTGATATATAAAACCAGTGGTTGAGTCACTCTTGGGTTCTAAAATATGCATGTTCAAAAGAAATAATGTCACATGCTTATTGAGCACTATCTGCCACTCCTTTCCTCCTTTCTATATGATAAACTGTTCCTCCCTTCTCTCTTGCTTGCCTCGATACATAGCATAGTTAAAAAACTACACACTAAGCATTTTAATAGCAGTGATGTTATGTGGTTCCTCTACGTTCTATTTCCATTTTCAGTTATCAGATCCTTGCATTATCAAAATAATTCTTTGCTTCATTATCTTTGTATAATGCAAGAAGATACTGGCCCTTTTGGTACCAGGTTCCATTCAAACATTTCTAAGATATCATTTTTCAGTCATAGCGCCTTTGTTAAATATCATTTTCATTTTCGGTTTGGTTCTGCCATATTCATAAAGTCTTGTCACGTGGATTCTGCGTACAGGATCACCACATTATCGATGAATTGTGTGGCAGGTTTCACGTTTCATCTCTCACAATCTCGCCTGGCGATCTAAGTGTGCCCATTCTGGCATGAATTATCTAGATCCGCCCTGTGCATCTTGGTGTGCATCTGAGTTCCTGTTTCAACCAAAATCAGTTACCTTACATTAGATTGATTGACAGATCCGAATCACTGTGGTTCAATAATAACAGTCGTTTACCTCACGTGGGTAAGTGACGGCTGAATATCATGTATGTTTGGCAGACATTTAAATCTTCATGTTCAAATTGTTGATGTATCTCATTCATGATGGGAGACTTGGAGGCTGAGTTGTTTGATGGCGAGAGGCAACTACCCCAGTTATGAATCCCATGTCTCTTTGATGTGGGTCTCTAGGTCAGGTTGTTGTCTGCTGCACTAAATTGGATCTCAGTCCTCAGCACGTTGGGTGACAATTCTATCACATGAATCCTGTGGCGAGCGACTCATGAGTAAGTGAAATCGACCAGGTTTTCATGTTGGTTGTCTTTTTCTTGGACCTGATCAATAGTTGATATGGATTCCTAAATAATGGTGTGCGAATACCAAAGTGTTCAGGGCCAAAGTCAAAGAGATTTATCGCGAGTGTTCTGTCAGTAACTAGCTCTTCTCTATTCCCCAATGTATTACTTTAACGAGGCCTAGCTACTCCCAGTGGTGTGTACTGGGGTTCAAAATTTGGCTCAAGACTGCGCGTGAGGTTCCACATGCGCTGGTTGATCTTGCCCCAGGATTCAGTTTTCCTCCTTTTTGGATTGCTCAATCATAAATCCAAGAAATAAAACATCAGATCACTCCCCAATAACGTCTATCTCAGTTTTAAATATTATGTATGACCACGGATGGTTGGGTTTTCTAACCTCGACATCATTGAAATTCTGGTTTAGTTCTTTATGAGTAATCACTTTACTTGAGGAAGCCTAGCTCTTTTGCTTCTTATGCAGTCCTGATAGTGGAGATTCCCGCTAGTGTCCTCTTCTATCAGACTAGCCTTCAACTTCCACTCCTGCTCTAGTGGTTTTGATGATGGACATGGGCCTTTTAGTGTTTTGGGGTTCACCTCTCTGGGGCCATGTTTGAAATCTTCTAGCCGTTTTTCTGTTCAAGTCTCCTATTAATTCCACTTGGCATCATTCATTCTCATGAATGTTTCATGACGTTTCCTTTGTTCTTTATATGATTAGTATTAAGATTCACAGTTTTAGGTGAAATTGCATTTTCTACGCCAGTTAATTTAGGGTGAGAATCAGTTCATTATCAAATATATTTGCGCATTGACTTCATATATAATCATTCAAATCAATATTCATTTAATGGTCCAGGAAAGCCTAGTTAAACTCAATCTTTTGGATATGATGCATGATCTACTAAAAATTCAAGTCATTTGGAGCCATCTTCTTTGGGTGCCATACAACAACATTTTACTTTGCAGGTTCAAATGTAAGGTGCAAATCATAATATATGACTCTCAGTTCTTTCCACTACTGGGATCACCCAACCATATCCATTATTATATTTTTCAATTTTTCAAACGAGTGTCGACTCGTTTTTAGATGCCGTGTTTTGGGCCCACGTGAGACACCCAGGCTGCTAACTCAGGTCAAATGTGCCCAGGCGTGCCATGGGACTCCCGACTATGCGTTGGATCACGTACCACCCATGATATTGTGATTGTTCATCATTTCCACCTCCCGATCTAAGTTAAACCACATTACTTTCAATTCTCACCACTCTGCCATATCATAAAAGTCACATGTGTTTCGTTTTAGATCCTTACTTAATGCCAAATATGGACAGTCTATCAGATTAACATCCAGTTTGATGATTACGATACGTACTCTGAACACTCCATTTACATGGTGGGCGTCTGATCCATTATGATATTACCACAAATTGCGAGTGTGAAGTGTGGCAGATGAAGAAAGAAAGGAAAGAAAGAAAAAGAAGGAGAAAAGACAAAAGAGAGAGAAAAGAAAGAGAGAAGGAAAGAAAACCATTCCACCACCCACCATTCCTATTATTTATTTCTTCTAAAAAAGAAGAAGAAAAGAAAAGAAGAAGAAAAGAAAGCATAACCTCGGGAAGGTTCAGCGGAAGCAAAACATTAATCATATTATTCTGCCCCTACAAAGCCATATGATGGCTTTCCGAACAAGCCATTACGAACGCCGCTCAGTGTTTCTGTCTTATTCCAATACCACCAGGCGCCCTTCTAAGTCAGCTCACATTACAGTCCTGTGGCCGAGATAGCGCTTCGTCGTCGCCGCCGACCTCAAAATAAGCCTCAATCAAGCGCAACTAGGCGTGAAATCAACAATAAATAATTACTGGCAGGAGTTCGGAACTTAGGCTCAGCAGTTCAAGAAAGATATTTATCATGGAATTGATACGGCGTGGAATTAATGATGGGCATCATGGTTTTGTCCCCAGTGACGTTTACAGCTTTATGATGGCACAGTCATCCAACCGGGAGATCCGCTCTAGGATCAATAGTTTCCTAATTTGTGCTTTGTGACCTGTTCATCAGCTAGGAAGACAATAGTTCGACTCGGTCGTTGGCGAGTGTCTGACCAGTTCACCCGATGGTGTTGCAGCGCTCATCTGAAGAAGTCCGTGGTTCAATGGGTTTCTCAAACCCGTTCCAGGTTGGTCTCGCACTCAGCGGATGAGCTTTGGTGATCGGGACCGCTCCCAAGAGCCGAAATCTTTGATTAGAAACTACCAAACAGCCTGACTATTCAAGAAGCTTAAGCGTATAATGATTAATCATTCAGTGGAAGTTCCACCTCTGCAGTGTGGTGTCTTTGACCCAGGAAGTTCCCGAACACTTCCCAGATTGGCTTTGACTAGGGCTCTGGCTGAGCAGCGCGAAACTTGGAGTTATTGGAGTATCGAAGCGTAGCCTGCTATGCCGAAACTCGACCTTGGCGCATTTTGACGACTGTGATCTAAGCGGTCTGCGAGATAGGCTTCTTCTTCTCCTCTCTCACCTCCTCTCTACCTGCGGACCCACTTTACTTCCCCTTTCACTAAACATTTAACCTGTTCGTGATTAGAGTACTGGGGCCTATCATGTTTATATATATGATCCCCCGCCGGGGATCCGTTTCACCTGACAATTTACTTTTGTTCAGTTCAAGTCAGGTCATTTTACAAATGAACTTAACCAGGGTTCATTTCTAACTCTCAGATTCATATTAAGATATGATCCAAAGTCCTTGATAGTAATCACAAAGAAATCTGAAAATCTATTGTCGAGGAGATTCAATCTGCGAGCACTTTGATTTACCGGCTCAAATCCAGCATAAATTGCTTCAAATCATTGTTGAGGATCAGGGTTTTCTCAAACTACAGACCATTATAATAATTTAACCATTTTGCGGTTCCGTTAATTTTCCGGAACCCTGGTCAGGCAGACCATCAAAGACCCTAGAGCCTTTGTTTCGACTAATCCCCCAAGCCTAACCTATTTCAGCTAGGTTTTGGTTACCGGATAACACTGGACGAGTTCAGAAGTGGTTTTAGGGTTGGTTATAAAGGCCAGTTTTGAGATTGGGCTGGTTCGGAAAATATCCGGGGGATTTTGTTGTGAACTTTTTTGGGGTGGTTCAGAGCCCAGGTTGGTGGTTCATGGTTCTTGAATTGATGTTTCAGTGATTAATAATAGTCAAAATTTTATATCTTTTTTTTCATAAAGCTAATTCTCCATTGATCGGATCACCCCAAGCACAGTCTCTTCAAAATTATAAGATAGCTGTTCTATGGATGGTTTTGTGTGATATGTTCATTTATCTATACTAATTCTTAAATCTGTTGATATATGATGTTATATGCTGACTGGATCTAAATTAACACTTAACTTTGATATGAAATTATCATGATGCTTAGCTTTCAAGTACAGTTTATAAAATTATTCATCATAAGTCATTCTATTCTTATGTTGCTTTACAGATCTTTATGGTGATATTTTTATCTTAGTACAAGGACCTTCATGTTAGGGGTTGGGTGTCATGTACTGGATTATAATCTCGCTCATCTCTTGTTGAGATCAGTGTGAGCTAGATTACGTTAATTTCGTCAGAGTCTAGTTTAAATGTGCTGAAAAAATACCTCGTGTATTGGGCACAACAAGTGGGATCGAATCTTCCCCTAAGGTGAAGACTCCTAGTAAGTTCTTGTTCTGCATGATCCCCATGGTGGCAGTAAAGTATAGAAGTCTCAACATCACGTTGCGACCGAGTTGATTAAATCAGATGGACTTTGATATCAATGGAGTTTATATTTCCTCTAAATAAAAGCTATATTTTGTTTTTGGAAAAAGGGTTTGATTGAAGCTACAATAGCGGTTACTGCGCCATAACCTGCATTGCATGGCGAAGTCGATCGAAACATGGACCATGATTTGTGCGAGTCATCTCATTCGACTTTAGATTGACATGTATTCTTCCGCCAGATATTTGACCGCGCGCCTGTTGTGTAGCGAAAACATATTCCGCCTTTGCCGCTGGATCGAAAGCTCATGCTACCGGGTTATCCGCCTGAACATACTCCATGGTGTTCAGGACCCTTTACTTTACTAATTAAGGTCATATAGGGCGGCTAGCTTATATTGGGTTACCTCTGCTGAAGGCCCAGAGTTATGGCTGATTTTATTTTAACAAAAACCTCACCATTGAACCGGTCGATGTGACTCTAGAGTTTTGCTATAAAGTGGCTCTGTTCAGCTCTCTCAGGGATTATATTTATTCTGCAGCGTACCTGTTCTGATGGATATTCATTTCAGTTGTTATCTTATAAAAGGTCCCGATCAGCTGGACCCGAGTATTGATGTAGCCTCATTAGATCTGATACCAGAATATTCATGGGTTAATGGGTTTATCAATCTGGATTTAAGTTGATCATCAATGATGCTTCGATCATATTCGACCATTTTGTTAAGAAAGGGTAAATCTAAAGCATTTTTGGGGATGAAGGCTCTGAGCAATTGATATAAACCTCCGATGCCAGATCAGTTAAAGAGCCATGCGAGTGCAAAAGCGCCACCCAGTGCAAGTATTAGAGTTAATTGTTCTGGAGTCTGATGATGGAGGTGACAGACATTGTACTTCTTTGTAAACAACGAAGCACATATTAGTATAGATATGATTCAGGAAAGCGAAATCTCTTTGCTTGTGAAGCTGAGAGCACAAGTGTTAAAGTTCATGGTAGATAAATCTCTGAAGGAGAATGGGTTCTGGATTGATTTATTTTTAACATCGTGGGGTGCGAAAGCATTGAGCTGTGTATTCGTTCTTCCCACAGTTTGATGAGGGTTGTTTGGAAGGAATTTACAAGCTCTTCTACTGAAAGAGCCGACTCTACACCGAGAACGGCCTCCCTTTGTGTTACCACTTGGGGTGATCTTGAACTCAGTGACGGAGGGGCCCCAGATGAGATCAGCCCCATTTGTTTGAGCTGCTAATGGGAGCTCTCAGCCTCACTATCATTTGAAGGATCTCTTCTTACCAGTCAGAAGAATGATTGATTCGTGATCTGGTTCCAAATTTCACTTTCAAATTCCACGCAGTCGGAATATCAGGGAGTCTGGGGATTAGGTTCATAAATCTCTATAAATTTGATTGTTAACTGTGCGAGTGACGCTACTCGGGACTCTGTGGGGGACCATGAGAATCCTGGTGGACTCTTAACATTGCTATGGTTCTGGGAGGAAGACCATTGGGGGACTCAGGCCTTAGACTTGTGGGGGAATCTTTGTGAGAGCCTGGAGTCCACGCCTTTGGAGAGCCAGTTCTGAGTGTGGATGCATACCCCGACATTTGGGCCCAGTTCAGGAAGTCCCAAATCTTGTCTGAATTAGTCAATCTTTCACTTGAAGGGCGTAAGTGGGTTAATTAGAGGAGAAGATTGATGTGGCCGTGTTGAAGAATCTAAAGTGCTCTCTGGTTGGGATTTTCTTACTGAAGAAAAGAACAAAGATAAACTCTCTAGTGATCTCTTATGGGCATCGGGAATCAGTGTCATTGATCCTAAATTTAATTAGAATAGGAGTGAGGTCAGTCATCTTATTTTCAAGGGATTCTAAAGTAAAAGTACATTTCAGAAAGATAATTTACCGGAACAAAGGCTTCTGGAAACAACTAATAGAAAATCATGGGTCAATTGGGATCCATGGAGTCCTCAACAAAGATAAGATTAAAACAGGTCATCACAAAGTTGGCTGGGAGGAGGTCACTTCTGCATCTTAGCTTCCCGGGATACAAAAATTTTGATTGACGTTACCTGACCACTGAACGCTTCTCAGTGATGAAACTCATGTGGGACTCTCACCCAGAGCTTTGCTCTTTTGATGACGAGCCAAATCAAAAACGCAAAGGCTGCTGGATAGTCTCACTACGTGATGTAAGAGTGAATCTCTATGTCAGTATAACCAGTTTGGCGGGGCGGCGTTTGGATCCTGCATACAGACTCTTCAGATGACGACTAATGAATCTCTCTTTATTCAACATTCCCAACAGATGACGTTCGTTGAAGTGGAAGATCTGAAGGCTGGGGTGATAGATTCATCGAGGAAAAACGCATAGGAGAGGTAGGTGTTATCCTTCCGAACGCTCCGCTTGTAAAATATGTTTACTCTACTAACTTTAACGATGAACATGATGTCCTTGAACCATTCTGTCATTGGTGTAGATGATGACATATTCACATGAGAATCTTCCCCATATTTAGTTCTCACTTGTATATCCATTTGGCCATGGACACTTTTGTTCTAAGGGTTTATGTGATTGTGCATTCGATTTCCTGCGAGGCGGCCACCATGTCTTGCATGGGTGATCTGCGCCAGGTGGGAGTAAACAAAGCTATTACTCTTAGCGATGCAGAGATCATTAAGCCATGGCTTAACTTCTTCTTATGAGCATCAACTATTCGATCATGAATGGACGATAATGTCCCCCACCGTTGTGTCAAGAGTCTTTGATTTGGTTGTCACATGAACTGAATCTTGGGATCTCGATCGGCTTCAGTTGGGTATCCAGACCACATCGACTTATTCTTCTACGGGCTTTGAATCCGTTCCAGCCGATGACTTTTCAGCGACTCTTTGTTTAAATGACGGGCGATAGCGTGATGCTATATCTGCCACCTCTTTAGCGAGTGCGCGTATTTGGTAATGTAGTGTGCCATGTCTGGTGTCGATCCACGGGAAAAGGCAAATTGACTCTGAGAAATTTGCAAACTTTAAAGACAATATCAGAAGAATGACTTTAAAGGAGTTCAATTATAAAAACTAACAGCGTGATTTAATTAAAGTGTTGTTTTTAAAGCCACCCGAGTTATATCTCCCTGTCCACGATGATAGATTGTTTTCTAAAGGCGTTAACTAATACATTTTATAATGCGCTTTATCTGGTAAAGTGATCTTTTACTTGCCTCGAGATATCCTCTCTCGAATATATCCCATATCATAAATAGAATCGAGTATATCTCTATCTCATTTCATTCCGAAGCCTTTAAATATTCTACCTAGATACCACAAAGGTGGGAATGTCTCTGTTGTAGAGATGCAGTAAGAAAGCTACTCTACCCGAATCTGAATACCCTCATCTCTCGAATCACCGGATCTTGGTCTTGGCTATACTAATGCTTGCCAAACTGACCTCATATAATTGGCTTTCTGGGGGTATCGGTAGGTCGATAAGATTTGTAAATGATTGAATGGCATAAAAGTCAATCATGTCTATCGTATGGGTTTGATGTAACCTGAAAAGATCTAGAACATAATGGAAGAAAGATGAAGCGTTAATAATGAAAACATTGTTCTAAGATAAATATGCTAGGAAATGAAAACGTTCAATTCCAGGGCCTTCTGGGATCGGGTGTCTCACGCTCTAGAATCCGTGCCTCTGTTGGGTGCGCACGTCTCCGGTTTCCCCAGGCTAGTTTCACTAATGGGAAGCGGTTGCCAAATTTGTGTCTTGACGTGTTGATCAGCGACAGTGGTGGCATCGCGGCGATGGTATTCGATTACGACCGTTTTGTTGACCCCCGATGTTCGTGACGGTGGCGTCACGCTGGCGGCGTGAAGCCATCTGCGGCGATGTGCATTAGCTTCCTTGCATGCTCCTCATTTCACAAAATATTCCGGTTTGTTCTTTTGGCCTGCGTCGTACGTATTCGAGCAAAACTGAAATGAGTCTAACACTGCGTCTGTCAATACCGTCAACATGAAAATGGTAAACGCCGATATCATCGATGTTTAAAGCACCTCATCCACCGACTTGGTACATATGCGCCGCGCCCTCAGCCGAACCGATCGCGGGACGCACCCGACACTACACTCCGGGGAAGCTCCTTTTACCAGACGGTAATGCCATGCTGAAAAATAGGGGATCAATTTGGAGTGATTCACATACCTTTATTTTTCGATGTTGATGAAGGCATCTGAGATGCCAATGATCAGTGACTTGATTGGGGGTAATCATAAACCTTCTGATCCTCCTCACCAGTGTTCGATAAGCGTTCAAACCACAATATTACTTTGTAGTGGTGACCTCCGAATGTGCCTGAGGTTCCGATACCCCCAAACAGATTCAGCCCACCTATAGGGAAGGAATGTGAGACATAGACAGATAGGGCACTTGGTATTCATGTCTACCATATCTACATTTCTATATTGCAAAACAAAATGGGAAGGCCCTAGTACGAGAGTTTTGACAAATTGTTCTGTGGCGGGGATCATTAGGTAGCCTCCCCACAGTTAGTTAAGGGCACCGGCATTAAGGTTCCTTCAAACTTCCAGAACACTCAACCAAACTGTTAACTTAAGTTGCATTGAATGATCCATCTTACATCCCATGTAACGGGCGGTGATCAATGACTCATTGATTAGCTCGGGGCATTGAGCTTGTCTGACCCACTGTTGTGCGGGATTCCGTTGGATGATCACTTCATTCTTATGCATATACTATTTTATTTCTTTTCTTTTTCTCTTTTCTCCATGTTTGTATTTTTCTCTTTTTGGTTGGGGCTCGATGGCGATCTCTTTTATTTAGGTGTCCAATGCTCTGAATGATTCGAATCTCCTGGTTGATTAGGCTTTGAAGTAGTTGGTTAGTACCCAACCATACTCGATCGTCACTAGTATTGTAGATGTGATAGAGTTTTGAAAGTGGTTTCTGAAGCTACAAGGTTGGTTCACTAACCTTTTCCACTATTCAATCTGGTACGGGCATCGGTATGAGTGTGCATGCGGAACAGATCTATGGTAGTTCGATCACAAATCTGGTCCTCATTTCAACATGGCTGTTGATCTGAAATTACCCGATATGCATGAATAATCCTGAACAAACCAGACAATAATAGTACGACTCACCAACATAAGCAAAATGTGCGTTAACATTAACTCCAGAAACCAAATACTAACACTACCTGTGCGTCACCAAAATAGGCACAGCCCAAATGCGAGACAAATTAACAATACTATAAACTTCCTCAAAACTAAAACAGCGCCAAAATGGCGGTGATAAACCAGAAACGCCGTATCGAACAAAATACCCCCTAGGCAAAGATCGATGTCCCGGCTGGTAAAATAAAGCTGCATGGGGGTAGGGACTTACATGCGATCAACTATGATGCGATGGCGGTGGATGGTGGAAAATTTGGGGTACCTTTGTATTAGCTGCCTCCTTTTCTTTATTTCTGTGTAGAATGATGGCGATTGGCGGGGCGTGCATGTCGGCGGCTCCTCCATGTCTGAAAATGCGGACTCGATGCTCCGGTCTCTCTCTGCTCGAGTGCGTCTAACCTGCTGAGTGAGGAAACACCACGGTCTCTTTGTCCTGGGGAAGGACTGGGAAGGGCGAGTGCTTTGGGCTCACGAGGTGAGTGGAGAAGGTAGAGACGGGCCCAGCCCGATGGCTCTCCACGGTGTGCGAGATCATGCGAGCTGATAATCTGAGAGCTCGTCTCGTGCGGGTTCATGTGGCCGTCGTAAACCCTGGGTTGCGAGACACAGTGTGTCAGCAGTGAATATGGTCTTGGTGGGTGAGCCAGACCTCATTGTTGTCAAGGGCACCCAAGCATTTACTGTCTGCGTCTTGAAAAAAGATTTTAGGTTTCTTTTAATCGATTATGGAGGATGGCATCTACTGATAACATATGACGTCGAATGGTATATCACTTGTAAGATAAGCGTAATTTGAAGCCCAGACGTGTGCGATGAGTCTCTCACAATAAATCATAACAGGTATAAGCTTAGTGATAGTGATACCTTGAATCTCGCCAGATGTGGCGTAGAATTTCTTCTGTGGCTTCCCGGCTGTTGATCAGCATCACTGTTTGGTCGACATAGGATGACCTCACTGGTAAAGTCGAGTTGCTGCGGAAATAATCAAAGGGGCGAGGTGGGATAATGTGGGGGCCTGTAACTGTTGATCGACTCACGCTGATGACCATTTACCCTTCTACTTACTGCGACACGAGGCATGGGAGCGAGGTTGGCGTGAGGGTGCGAACTCACGGCATCGCATGGCGGTGAGCGAGAGTTAACGCAACACCTTGACCTTGGCCTCGATCGTTTGCTAGAAAAATCGTCGAGATTGGTGAACCAGCTTCCTCGCCAATGAAGGATCGGTTTTACCGTGCCACAAACCGATCGCGGCATCGTGTTTACAAAGCAGCGAGCATCGGAGAAATGTGATCGGGGCCCGCCGGCCCGGGGCTCAAACGTGAGGCTGACTTTAAGTTTGCGAGATATCTGGGTCGCCATCGCGAGCACCTAAATATGCGCGTGAAAGAATGAACTGAAGCACTACCTAAGGCTAAATCAGACTATAAAGGGGGACTCTAACCTAGCATGAATCTAGTTGACTTGAGAATGACTAAAGACCTGACTCCACAACACATAAAAGCCCTATTTATGCAAGCTTCAGAATCGGGCTGCGGTGGTGGAGAAGCCACTATGGTCCAAACGGCCAATGTTGGTGACTACGGTGATCAGGCGACGAAGGAGATCTCCACCATGAGAGATCGGTGAACTCCAGGTGATGGAGCGCTAGAAACCAGGAGGAGATGCCGTCGGTGAAAGGCAGAAAATGGCTGGTATTCTTGGTTAAACCGGTCTCACGTCAGCCGAAGCCTGTGCGGGACCCGCCGCGTCATGGCGGTGGCCGGAATAACGCGGAAATGGCGTCGCGGCATCCGCGGGATCCGCGTCGCGGCGTGCGCGGTGTGAGCCTGGCGTCGCGGCGTGGCGCTGCGTGGCGAAGCGTAAACCGAAAACTTCATAAAATTGGCGTCGCCGAAGCGTAGAATCGCGTCGGCGACGTGACGAAGGAGTGTTAAAGTGACGTCGCGGCGTGGAAAAATCCGCGTCGCTGACGTGTGAGGTAAAATTTTGGCGTGCGTGGCGTGAATCACCCATGCCACGCGGCGTGACGACTCGAAATGGCGTCGCGACGTGATCCATCGCGGCGACAGCGAAAAACTTCAAAAATGGCGTAACGACGTTGAGAATCTACGTCGCGGCGTGTGAGCTTTCAAAATGGCGTGTGACGTGAAATATCGCGTCGCGAAACAGCATGAAGATATCTAAGGATGGTTATATGCAAGGCCTCTGCTTGCCAAGGGAACTCCTCACTTGTAAACTTCCAGCTACTGGGGTTTTTGAACCCTCTGCAAAAGCCTCGGACCTGCACCTCCGTCTCACGAAGTGCGTAACAAGCGAAACAACGGTCATGGATCTTAAATTCAAGACTAAAAAACAACAATGAGCGTAAACTTAAAACAAGTTTTGAAAACTTGGGTTGCCTCCCAGCGCTATGTTTGTGTAGTTATTTCGGCCTTCTGAATCTCAGTGTTGAATATTCCCAGAGAAGAAGTGGAAATTTTAGCGTCACTCTTTTAGTGTACCCCGTGTTCAGGAGTGGAATAAATACTCTTGTTCGTATTATACTTCTCTCGATTGTCTTTTCACGTGCGATAATGACTTTACCTACAAATTCCTTCAACAACTTAATCTTTAAAATCTTGTATAATGAGATTACGAGGATATCTTCTTATTTGGATCGTCGTCCAGGATGTAGTGAGTTCAGAAAACATGGAAAGTGATCTCGTCTCATGTGGACTCTGGATTTGGGTTCACCTTCTTTTTGATGATCTGAGCTTTCATATGACTGAAGAGTCCCACCAAGTCATGATCAGAATGAGTGATCCCTCTCCATATCAAGAAATGACGAAGTCTGGCTGGGAGGGCCGAATTTACAACTTTTACTAGGACATTTCGATTATACCCAGGATGTTGGTAGGTCTATGCGCAAGTTACTGCGTGCGTTGTGGATGATTCGGTTTCTACTCCCGAGCGCTAGCCTTTTACTTGTCGAGTGGCATGAGTTGATGCTAGCTCCCAAGTCACATCAGGCTTTCAGATGCACGTTCCTATAGAGAACGAGTATAGCAATTACCGGATCTTGATTTGGAGGAAGCTTCTTTGCGAGATAGCCTTGCATTCCTCGATTAAAACGTGGTCATGCCTTCCGGGCTAGCTGCTTGCACTTAAGATCTTTTCCTTGAATTTCCCATGGCTTGGCGTATTCTCACAATGTAGCTACGAAAATGGTATATTAATGTGGTTTCTTGAAGATGTCAAAAACTTTCTGACTACTTCTCAGTTGCCTTTTTCTTCAACCTACGAGAATTACGGGGTGCGATATAGCCGAGTTCTTTACATTTTGTCGTTTTCTCGGTTTCTTCTGCTGCTTTTCAATATCCTTAAGCGCCCGCATCTAAGTAGTTTGCCGTTTTTCATCACAGTGGTCAGGTCACTTTGGTCTTGCTCGCTGGTACTCAAATTCTCTTACCAGCGGTTGTGGCCCCAAGTTTCTCAGTTTCACTCCTTGATGATGCTTTATGATACTCTTTCCCTTCTCCTCTACGAGTTTCAATTAGCAACGTGAAGTCCGGCGCTGCGCAGCAGTTGGCCATTTGGCCCATTTATTGCCTCGAGCTCATATTGTCTTTATCGGTTGTTTAATGGGTTTCAACTCAACGCTCATTTCGCCCATGTCTCATTCGCCATGAATGAGAAGTTAACATACAATGCTGAGCTTGCTCTAAATCCGACTTCTTACCAAGTGGTTCATTTATTAAACTCAGGTCGATTCGCGTATTATTCGGTGTTTCCTCCATCTTATGGATTTGTTTGATTATTAATTCTAGTTGTTCACGCCATCGCGTCACGGTCGAAGGTCGGTAGCTGCCTATGCGGTCCTGCTTGCTGTGATTGGTCCCGAGATTAAGTAACCTCGTCGTCACGGGCACAGCCACGACGCAAAGTTCCTTGTTGACATTCTACACTCACTGTCTTTGTCCTCCCGCAAATTCACGCTCCGCCGATGCGTGCATAGCATGTGTTGTTCCTGTTTGCTGTTTGGTGATGTCGGTGAGCCATGATTTACGATTCTTTTAGGGGCTTCATTATGCATGCCACCCGGGATGTTTCTGCGCGGTGTAGCCTTCTCTCTAGATGGCGGTTGGTGTTGGTTGCGGCGTCTTCGATATCATAAATGCGGCAATTATGGTTTTCGCTATGATCTCCAGTTTGGGCATCTGTCATTGTTCGGGTTGTATTTCGCCGGACCAAGGCTGCGGAAGTGGACTTGCATCCATACGGATTTGGTAAGATGGTGAGGACATGTAGTAATTCATGGAACGTCATGTGCCGCGGAGTTCTCCCCTCTAGATGTGAGCGTCATTGATCTTTTAGTTATTTGCAGTCTTGAGTGGAAAGAACTTGATCGAAGCTTTATTTGATTTGTTCCGTGTAGTAAATAAGTCGGTGGTGACTGGACAATGATGCCAGCTCTATCCAGGTCGAAAGTGGAATAACCATGATCTGAGGCCTGTTGACCAGTTGTATTTGATGGTATATAGGCTTCGGGAGTTGGTCGAATGCATGTTAGGGTTCTCGTAGGGTAGTCCATGGAACAATATGTTCTGAGCATTTTATCACGGTGACCTGATTCAAAATTGTTTTGCTTGAATTATATGACGTAAATCTGATATTTCTCCCACGAACTGTAGCGTTTAACAAATTAAAACGAACTCTATCCCTAATACGCATGTGCGGATCGTAGGGTGTATGAATAGCCTAAACTTGATTTCTGATTCGGCTTCAGCGGTTGGTTGTTCCATGCCGAAATCTTGTTCTTGAGTGTTTTCCATGACTAATGGAGTTACTCTCTATTACATTCTGTTCTCGTGCGTCACAAATGCGTCTTTCGTCCGGGATCACACAGGTGTTGATTAATTGGTTTCTTTGTCCGCATCTTCCTCACCCCGAACCATATCTTCATGACCAACATAAATAACAAAGAAACCAATTAAATGCCCCTTAAACTAACCATAAAAAATTCAGAATATTGTCTATATGCTTTCCTCTGTGTCGATTAGCCTTTCAAACATAGCCCTTAAAAACAACGGCCGGAATATAGCAGTGTCTCCATCATATATACCCTAATTACAAGATGCAGCGTAGCCAAAAATATCTAATATATAACGTCTGAGATATCGATCTGAGGAAAGTGAGTTGACTCACGAAGGTAGCACAAGACAATATGGAAGAATGACTAAAAAGGGTTAAATTATGTAAAGCAACAGCTTTATTGATTTAATTAAAGTGTTGTTTAAGCCTGAGTTATATACTCTCCATGTCACATTCAATGGATTGTTTTTCTAAAGAGAGCGTTATTGATACATTTATAATACTATGGTGAGGTGATCTTGCTCACACAGCGAATGTCTCTCTAGAGGCTGTCAGCCTCTCTAACCAAATGGGATGCGGAGTATATCTCTACTCCCAACTCAGTGATTTCAAAATGTTGCTTTAATGTTACCTAGATACACCTTCGGTCAGGAATATCTCTGTTGGAATCTTAAGAGCTGCTCTACGGATCCACAGATACCCTCAGCTCTCAGATCTGTAGGATCTTAGTGCGCTATCCTAATGCTTACTTGAGCATTTATCCATATAATTTAACTTCTGAGCCATAAATTAGATTCGACAATTTGCAAATGATTGAATGACATAAGATCAATCCTTAATCTATATCTTTTTGTAATGGGGGTTTGATATATCTTTGAAAGATACAGAACATAATGGAAGAGAATTATGAAGGCATTTTAATAATGAAACATTTAATTTCTAAAGATCAGAAAATATCACTAAAAATGGCATTACAATTCGAGACACTTCCTCGAGAGCTCCAGTGTCCTGCTCCGAATCGTGCCGCATAATTCGTCGCCGCTTCCGATCGGTTAAGCCCCTGTTCTTTTTTATTGAGAGGCGATTTCGGTGGCATGTGTCGCGGCGATAGTGGCGTCATGACGTGATGTGGCGGTTGACTTACGCGTTTCTGACATTTACGTTCGTGACTTGGTAGCGTCGCGATGGAAACGTCAGCGTGTGTGACTCATGCGTGCTCCTCGTTTCTCCCCAAGAATGGCTTTAGAAGTTGTTCTTTTAGCCTCATCCAACACTGCTGTTGAGCAAAAACTAAATAAGAATCTAACACTAAAATTATATAAATATTCAAATCAACATGAAAATGTAAGGTAGCCTTGAGTATAATCAGATCTTTCTGCCTCATCATTAACCAACTGGATTAACTGGATCCTCAATGTTGTCCTTAGATTTTCATAATCTATAGAAGAATAACCAGGTTGAGAGTTGTTGTTTAGTAATTGTTATTAATACGACGGATAATAATCTGGACTTACCATTACTCCTCTTGTTCAATACTCTGATAACCAGATTAATTTGCTCTAATACCATACATATTAGACAGCAGCTTCTGGCTGCCTTGGAATGTCCTCTGGAAGTGGCTCAACTGCATTACGCCTCTTCCATTTATGCAGTGCTATAAACTCGAGATTCAATTGTGGATCATGATAACTCCCCCATTTTAGGGATTTTCCGTGATACATTGCAGCTCGATTGTAAAGAGACACACATGGCACCACTATGGGTTTTGGTGCTGGCGGTAGATATCCAGTGGCATCAACATTATCCTTCAATCTGGCGGAGATGTCTTGTGGTGCCAATAGTCAGAGTGGTGTCGTAAGTATTTAATACTCTCATTATTCTACTTGACATCCATGGCTCAAGGGTTGCTCGTGTGCCTTCTGGTTTATTCTTGCATGGGCTATCATTCCCCAGATTGTGCAACTCTGTTACTAAGTGCGGTGGCTTGCCTATCCACCACTGAATTATTCGCCGACAAACACTCATATACCGCTATTCTTGGAAAGTGTGGGTTACCTGCCGGATTACGAAAGCTACCCAGTTATCATATCAAACTTAAAGAATATTTGTCAACATGGTGTATTGACTTAGCATGAGTCCATCGTGTTCTTTTGATTTTTATTAAAAACCAACATCGATGTCCATATCTTCATGTCAAATCTTGAATTCTTACTCTTCTTGGCGTGATGTAATCATCATATCATCCTCACCAAACAATCAACCTATCATCACATTTACAAACACCACAATGTGTAGCCGTGTTCATCATCTTTGACATGAACCACCGCGCACATTCATTGATTTTGAATCCATACATGACATTATAGATTGTCAAATTTCTCATGCCATTGTTTGAATCTTGTTTTGTCATGCAAGGATTGCTAATCAGACTTTCATTGTCGGGAAGCGGGAGAAAACCTTAGGTTACTCCATATGAATTTCTTCATTCAATTTGCGTTGGAAAGCTGCTCTTGACATCATTCAGTGTACCTAAAGATCTTTGGTCTCTGGCGGTACCCGAAGCACCATCCTTATGAGTTTATTCTCGTCACGATGGGTGTCACATGTCAGACCCTCTGATTTGCCTATAGCCTTTGATCACAAGTCTTGCCTTATGTTGTCTATTGATCAAATCTACTTCGTTTCTCAAAATCACTTGGAACTTGGGGTTTCACTGACCCGATGGAAGAATCTACTATTCCCAAAGTATAGTTATCTGATAAGAAAATCAATTTTGACTTTTGTTGCCCTAACCATAGAGACTCAGTAGAGTTCCCACTCTTACATGGTTTGAGTTTCCCTACAAACATATATGTCGAATCCCGGACCAAATGATTTTTACATCCCTTGCCTTTTGTAGCCCCGAGCCGGGGTATTAAGATTGACTGCGATCGACCGTGGAAAAATCTCTCTTTCTTCATTGTCGCGAGACTCATACAGTAAAAATGCCTCTTGGGCTCCATAAGCAATACTCTTAAAAACAACCTTTAACTATGTTCAAATTTATCTTCCCAATAATTCAACCAGTTGATTACACTTTATCTAAACATATATTAAAATCTGATTCTAACCACATTAACCTGCAGAGCCATGACCAACTTGAGCTTTTTCTTAAAATCTCGGCCTCTAAACTTTGGGATTTGTCTTGAGAATGCTCACTGTGCACGAAATGATATTCCTCGACGAGGTGAGCTATGCCAATGAGTGAATCACCCTAAATGGGTTACTCTCTCTACCTAAGTGCATATGCAATGCTCAAAATCATACCCTCTATAGTAAATAAGGCGATCTGTGGAATATATGAATCCACCCCATATCACGAGTCCTCAGAGCTAAATCACCCTTACTAAACCATGTGTAGAGAAGAAAATAATCATTTTTTCAAAACAAATCTTTATTCATCTTGAAAATATCTACTCAAAATATTAGAGTAAAAGAAATGCCTGGACATATAAAGTGAGATTTGGTTGGTGGGCTTTCTAGAAGCAGATCTTGGTCCTGCGTAAAAATGATCACATTGGCCCGTCTCTGACGATTCACGGAATATCATCTACCTTGTGGAAATTCCTTCCATAAACATGCCCGATTTTAAAAGTCATATCCATGCACTCACCTAACTTCTAGGTTACCGAGTGTTGTGTGAAGTACGTTGTGCCGTTTTCAAACCATTTATAATATAACAATCTCATGTATTTCAATGACTGCCGATTCTTGGCGTATGATTATTTTATCGACCATACTTGATTTTATTTCATTTGTGATTTACATTATCTATCTCAATAAACACAAGCACAGATTTGATTCCGTATGTTAACTGCCGGTGTTTTCCAACACACATTAAACCCTTGTCTTAACCTATACTATTTCCACACATGCCAAGCCATTCACATCATTGATTTGTGCAAAACACATACGGACATTTGTGGTTCATTTCATAGCCATTTTTCGATTAAAGAACAAAAGCAGTGGGCTGTCACGAGACCCTCCTCTATCGATTTCTCTTGGGTGGAGCAAGAATTCCATTCCATTTCAGATACTCACTACTCACTAAAACGCCAATTTATTAAATAAATTATGATCCAAACTTGAAACAGTCCCACACCTTTATGCAGGCGCCCACACAGCCCTAAAGTTTTGTTTCGGTTCCAATTTGGGACCGATCGACGGCCACTCATGGCCTCAAGCCAACACAAACATCACAAGGCACTTCCGTCAGGAATGGCTCTGAAGTAGGATGAAACCCCTGCCTCACGGAGTTTGTATCGAAACTCCTTAAAGCGGATCGTTGTCCCTCAGGTGTGAAACGACTCTTCTTGGCTCGAAGATCAATGGTCGGAGTAAATCTTAGGGATCTTAGAAGAAGGGACACCTTCTCTCTCTAAAAATATCAAAGGCCACTCACTCAGCACAACACGTTTTGCTCTCTTTGCACATTTTATTTTATTTTGAAGGAACAACACTAATATTCCTTATTTTATCCTCATCTCGTTAAGCTTTCTGAAGTGATTGTATATTCTTCCCAATAGTTTGATTTTTTTCTATCCATTAGCATCGCCTGTGTGTCAGCGTGGGTCCACAGCGGGCTCCAACTTGACTAGATTGGGCTTATTTTTACCTCTTCAGTAATGCCATCAAAAATCATGAAGTATCCTTAGGCAGTTTTATAAAGAAGCTTGTCATGAGTCCGTATGCCGAGTTAGGCCAAGTCGGCGATAATTAGTAGTTTGTGAGACGATTCCAGCGGTGAAATCGGTTTAGTCATGTCAGAGATCTAAAAATTTGGATTTTTACCGAAATTACGATTTTACCATTTTTCAGAAAATTGGAATGCGGTCTCACTTTATTCTTTGGTTCTCTACCTCTCATCGATGTCTTCATCCATTATTTTCATACGAATCAGTCTCGAAACCTCGTTTTGATGAACTAGGCTTTTTCTGGCGGATCGTGTGACATCCTCAAGAATGATGCATTCCTGATTCCGTTATCGTGCAGTGAATACATCAAGGGATATTAGACTCATATAAAAATGATACGCTTGACTTTTATTGTATTACACATCATGATAAGAAAGATCGTCAATAGTTTGGAATCCTATTCTACTCTGTACGGGTGGAGAGAACTACCACCGCTAACCAGGACATTCCACTCATAGAAAGTGTTGTAGGATGAAGCTTCATTCCTTTCCACTTAACTCTGTGTGGAGTCTTCTTGCTTTCTTTTAGATTTGTATTTGGAAATTGATGCCTTGAATAAAATGAGCTACTCCCATGTTTTGTAGTAGACCGGAATTATCGACATTGTTCGCATCATTCTTTTCAGAAATGCGATTTTCCACTCGCCTCCGTGAATTAACTGTGAATAAGATTGTTGTGGTTTCTTGTATAATCCCATGTACGAGCAAAGTCTGACAAATGGCGATTCACTTACTCTCCACCTCAATCATATAGACGCTAATTTTTCTATTGAGTTGATTCTCAACCGTTTTTGTTATGAGAGAACAAATTCTCTTATGCTTCACTTTACTTTTTTAGTAAATGCACATAACGTTACTTGGTGCTGTCATCACGAAGAGTAATAAAATATTTATTACCACCTCTTGACTGTCTGACTTCAAATCACATATATCACTGTGGTTAAGTCCAAGAGGTTGATTGTGTCTACTGATAACTGAAGAAATGACTGCAGTTGTAGTTTTGCTCAACGCGAAGTTTCCCACACTTGTTGCTTTTTAATCAATTTGGAAGTTGGTATATGGTTTAAGTTGATTAGTTGCATGATGTATCGCAATTAACAGTAACTACAATCTACCATGCCATAGATTGGTGACTCAAGAATATAAGCCGGGGAGAAGGAACTGGCTTTATTCATTTCGGCTTAATGATGGTCGTTTAGCTTGCATCTGCAGCACTCTGCTCACCCTTTCGAGCCTTACCGATTTCCGACTCTTTGATGAATAAATTTATCACGACTCAACACTGGCGAAATCCATGAGCTTTTATTCGTGAAAAGGAACGGACACCAAGTTCTTCTGCCAGTTCCGGTGCATCGTAACGCATTTATTTAAGTCGGCTCTTTCCGAAATCATCTTCAAACCACCTTGCCTTGCCCTTTGATATGCTCAGGTGTGGCGGAAGTTCCCCATGAACCCACTTTCTCGGTCTGATTATGGTTAAAGGTGAGAACAACTCATCGCCCTTCCGAACATACATGGTGGCACGGTGTCGATCACCATTCGCCCAGGTTGATCCACCAGGTTCACCTCGGAGATCAACTGCGGTGGTCTCAATTCGAACCTGTCTGCCAGTGTGTCCAACCTGATAACTGTGGGTTTGTTTCTCTTGAAATGCGCAGTAAAGATTTGTGACCTTTGTACCCATGGTTGAGCGTTTCGGAATCGAACTTTTTTCTTCTTAGACACTCCCCTTTGGTCCGACTGCGTACCTTTTCGCTGTTGTTGCCTTTTTGAACTTGGAACCTTGACCATGTTCCCTGAAGTTAGCCTTAGCCTCATTGGGACCATTGCTGTTTCCTCTCGGATCCTTTATTGTCTTCTTGAGGGCCAAAATCAGATAACTAGATCTTCCAGTATACTCATCTCCTTTCTTATGTTTGAGAAACAGTTTAAAAGTGACACCAGTGAATGAGTTTCTCAATGTCATTTGCCGCCAGAAAGATTAAGCTCGACATCATTCTCAGCATGAATCTCATGTGGGATTACTTGGTTCTTCTGGACTTGACTAACCACGATCTTGATCTACATTTGTAATAGAAAGAATGACCCCCAACCAAACTTTTTGGCCGGCATCCTCAGTTTATATTCCGTCCTATTGAATCCATGGCTCCTTGTTTGTTTTCTTATCTGTATACACACATTGTATAGAAAGGATGATTCATGGCACATTCGTAGCGTAGTTCTGCCTGAAATCGAATATTTCCAAGTATCATGCCGATGACTTGGATATGCTCATCTTCTTTAAAACTTAGACTTCTTAAGTCAAATCTGCTGAATTCAGGTGGTAGATAGAGCGACGTCTTTCTTTTATTTTGAAGTGGGTCTACTCATTCTGGTTTTTCTCAGTGAGAACGAGAGACCAAGGCGCTTGCGTAGTAAGGCATCCGTGGTGCTTGTGTCCGATGAGGTTGTCACTTGAGCGGATGCGGTGGGAACCTGATGTCTGAACAATGTCCATTCTCTTGCCAAAATTATAGAAAATTGATCAATTTCTGTTCCCCGAACCAATTCAGCTGAATAATTCTGAATTAACACAACAAAGTATTCCCGAGAAAAAATGGTAGGTAAAACTTTGAGCGAACAGCCAACCTCCTTAGACAAAACTTCTACGTTTTGTAGTTTACCCAATTACTCGAACCACAAAGATTAATGAAACTCTACAAGGTGAGAATAGGGTTTTGGCCTAAGACTTTCCTCCCTTATCTTATATTCCTCGCAAAATATCCACAACAAAGCATGTGGTTTATTGGGATATAGACCTTGGCTATTGAACTCAGGTCTTGGGTTTCATTCCCTCCTTTTGTATTTTATTTATTTTACAGGGACTTAACAAACCAAGTTGTTGTTTGGTGTTTCCTTATCAACGGTGGTTCTCCTCCTTGTATCGAAACCTCGAGGGCGAATATGGTTTTTCACGTAAATTTTTTTCTTGATGTAACAAAAGGAAAACAGAAGGGACTAAATTTTTTTTTTTTTCATAAGCTTCAAAAACCGAATGTCACAAACCAAACGTTTTTGGTATCTTATATATATATATATATATATATATATATATATATATACTCTCTCTCTCATATATATATATATATTTTTTCTCCTTTCCAAAATTTTTAGGTGACGCTAACCTTTACTCGGAGCCAGCTTGACTCTGTTTTTTTTCCTTTAAAGGGAACAGTATGTTTCAGTTTAGACATGCACATTTAAAGTTGAGGTAAGTAAAGATTCTGAGAAAAAATATTACAAAAACAGTAGAAAATAACAATTAATGCGAAATGCAGTCACCGTGATCGCGTCTCCTTAAAGCAGTTGATAGGTCTCACGGTGCTCGGAGGAGTCACTCGGCATGCACCCGAGGATGTCTGGCGGGCGGACAAGCGGGCCTCAGCACCTGGACCTTTGCTCTGAATGAGCTGAAACTAATCCAGAAACCTATCACTGAGACGCCACACTCTTTGTCCTTTCAGAAACCAAAAAAAAAAAAAAAACCTCTTTTAAAATGAGTCTGTACGCCACTGAAGCTAAAGGTGAGACCCTTAACATTCAGGAAACCAACGTTTGGCAAGCCAAGCGGTTGGAATCCGCCCTTTGGACTCTGAGTAAGCTGCAATGAATGCTATTTATTTCCCAGCGAGCGGATAACGCCACTTCATTATATATGAAAGCCAGATGAAACCTGGAGCATAAATGATGCGAGAGGAGGAGGAAGCGGACACCATGGATAATATCGCTTACCACACCTTTGCATTACATAACCCCGAGATCAGCGGGCATGGAAGAAAGAAGCTATTGAAAACTCTTGGTCCCGAAGCTTTTGGAATTTTTCATTGAACAACGGCGAGGAAACAAATACATTTGTATGGAATCAGTGGATGGTTTACGCGAAAGTTTCAATGCGAGAAGGTGTATCATAAGTCTCGTGGCGACAGATGAGAGAGTGCTGACTTGGGAAGTAGGCGTGCATGGTGTGACTTAGAGTGCATGGATTGCATGATGTTCTAGAAACACCATGGAGCTTGTCGGTGGAAGTGTGAACAACGAGTAGCTATGAGGAAACGGACCGTGTCTTGGCGACATACTGTCCGCCGCTAGCATGTCTTCTCCCCTGCCGACTATCTCCTTAAATGGTTCAAGAAAGTTGAGGTACACTTTTTTTTCTCTTAAAATTAGAAAATGCTTATGAAATAAAATTATATTTATTTCTATTTCCCATTTATTTGCAATTAATCAATAGTTCTAATTTACGTCTTTTCTTATGAAATAAATATGGATGTTTTAAGCCCCGTTTAGTTCACGAAAATTTTCAACTCTATCCAAAATTTAGAATATGAAAATTTTCAATGTATTTCAATCTTTGGTTTCATTTTGAAAATACGTTTGTGCCAGATTTGGATGAAAAATAAAGATAGAAATCCGTTTTGTAAAACCATTTCTTAAAAATAAAGTTAATGAAAACAATGAAAATGTGTTTGGCACCACACTTTTCATATAATTTGTACACACTTTTTGTTTTATCCGTGTTTTGATTTGTCCCGATAGGACTAAATCCGTGTTTTAGATTAGATTGACAAAAAGCAAACTACACAATTTCACAGTTCATGTATATAAGGGTGAAATAATTGGTCGTTTCTTTGTTTTTAAGGAATTTGTTTTTGTCTCGATTCTCGTAACTAAACGTTTTCTTGTTTTGAAAAGTTTGAATGAAAATATAAAATTTTCTACCTACTAGCGGGCCTTACTGAAAGCATTAAGCGCCGACATTTGCAGCGAGGGCATATTGAGCTATGACATTGAACGTCAAAGGTATTTTTGAATTGAAAAAAATTCAGGTGTTAAATTGGATATACAACCAAAATTCAGGAGCATATATATATCAAGTTTCATTTGGTCTTACTTCTATGTCAACGGGCAAGAGTTGTGGGGTCCATATATACTCTCAAGATTATCAACGGAACCATATCCCACTGTTAGATTTTGCTGGGACCCAAGATAATGAAGATAACCATACGCCCATGTGATAACGATTGATCTTTCGCAAATTCTAGTGACTGTGTATTGACTTAACCTAAAAGATATTAAGAGAAGGCGTGATGATGCAGAACATAACACAACTAGAGGAACCCACACCTTAAAAGATTGAAGAATCGACTTCGGCGCTGGAAACTTTGGCTTGTTGCGGTCACCAGGTACATCACCAATCTCAAGCTTGCTCATTCTGTCTTCAGTCGTTTGTTTAATCCGCATCTGGTGTTGGTCCTCCTTTTATGCATACATGTTTGTCCATGGATTCTTAGCTGCCTACCTTGATATTTAGGCTTCTGTTTTGTGTTGTTTTTGTTTTTGTTTTTATTGGGTGAAAGGAATTTGTTTTGTTTATCAGCTGTATATAATGTCAGGGATGTGTGATCAATAAAGATCGTATTGAAACCATTTTCTGTGATATAATGTCATATATACTTCTAACATATATAACACTACTTGTACATAAAACTTTACTGATAAATGCATTTCATTATCCTTTGATAAGCTCACCTTGAATTCAAGTATCAAAATGAAATATGGCAAGTTCTTCTTATTTACCATTTCATTTGTAGTGCATTTGCTTCATTGGGTTTCAATTCTTTCTCCTTCTCGAGAAATCGATTTGTTTATGGTCTATTTTATATGGATTGGGTTTGAAACCACAGCCCCAATTTTTCAATACATTTGTGTAATACTCAGAGTTGAGTTAGTGGGCGGATGGTTACCAGTCACCAAAAAAAAAAAAAAAAAAAAAAGAAGACTCTTATCATGATTAAAAGTAGTATTGATGAGTAAGTTTTAAGGCCTTGTTTATGGTTCCTCTTTTTGAAAGGCTGTTGTCAGAATAGTTTTTTAAACGTGAGCAGAGAACACAATTTTGATGTTCTTTTAGGTTGGTTTTTGTTTTTCGGATGAAATATCTTTTAAAAACATGAATTAGCTTGAGATCTCACTTTATCCTCAGTGTCGTCCCCCTTACCACATCTCACCGGGGCTCACTTGTTTGTTTGCCACTAAGCCTGTGACAGACTGAACGATTATTAGACTTTAAAATAGAGGAAACGTCATGATGGGTCTAGCTTCACTTTTCATCAACCCAGATAACCCGGCCAACCCGTTGGAACCCCAGCACAAAAGTAGGAATCGATAATATTAGCGACCACTTTCCGTCAAACGGCCCTTGTTTCTTGCTCTTGGGTCTGATTCTGCTGTTTTCAGAACTGGCAGCTGGTTACAGTTTAATGCATCTAATGGCAGTAGGACTGAGACTCACTTTGGATCTCCTGCATGTAAGTGAGTTGGAATGGGTTTGGACCAGCGGGTGCACAGATGTGGATTGACCAGCATTTTGGTGAAGTCAAAAATGATTTTGTAGAAAATTAAAAACATTGGCTTGTTGGGTTTTGATTTTGAAAATGAGGATGAGATAAAGAGAACAAAAATCTTTTCAAAAGACTTTAAATTCACAAATGCCCATTAATTAAAATGGATGAAATTATAAAACGATGCGCGTTTTCAGAGTTATAATTTTTATTTTATTTTCCGTTTTCGAAGCAGTTTAGAAGCTTTCAAATAAACTCCACCAAGTTGTAATCAATAAGTGTTACCTTGTTCCATCGCTTTGAAGTCAAAGCTTGATTTTGTTTAGAAAATAAAAGCATTGATTTAGAGTGATACAAAGGACAAAGAGAACTAATGATCATGTGCATGTTCCGCATTTGTCGGCTCAAATTTGGTTCTTTGCAAGGTGGAGTTATGAGGGTTGGATTATTAAAAGTATGAGTGGTACGTAGTTGTTGGATGGGAATGGGGGGAAAATGAAAGGAAATTTGGGTCCTTTGAACCGTTCAATATAACATGATCTTTTTATTTGGACTTCATTCTATCAAATTCATTGGAAAAATTCAAAGAAGTAAATAAGAAAAAAATAGTTGACTGAAAAGGAAAGTGTGGTGTAGTGGTTGTTTAGATGGGAGAAAAATGAAAGGAAATTTGGGAGAGGAAGGAGTGAAGAAATTGATGCCAACTGTTGGGTCCTGACAGGCTAGCAAAATTTGATATAACATGTGAAAACAAGACGATTTTTGTAGGTTTGAACCGAGTATAATCGAATTTAAATAATATTTGTGTTGACCTGTTTAATGAAATGAAATTAAATTGTTGTGTTATTTGCACACCAACAACGAATTTGATTAAGATGGCCGTTTAATTATTATATTAATTAATTAACTCATTTAATGAGTTATTTATATTAAACATTAATTATTAAATTATAATTCATATTATTTTAAATAATGAAATTAATAAACTTTATTAAATTTAATAGATTATTTGTATTTAAGCAGTGATGATTAGTATAATTAATTATTTTAAATAATCAAATTAACTATCAACATATTAAACGTCTAACCGATCTGAATAATACGTGGGTTGAATATTGGCAATGTTTATTATTAAATCATCAGTTGAGTGGTGAATATTGAGACAACATGAACAGACTACGTACACAATTGCCGTACAAAGTGAATCGTTGATCTCAAGGGATTGTTTTGAGAATAATGTTGCTAGCAACCAGCAGTTGAATGACAACTTTAAGCTATCTTTTCCTTATTATATTTTAAATATGAGAGAAAATAAATAAGTAAAGATAAAAAAATTAATAAAATTAAAGCTAATATATAATTATATATTTTTATTTAAATTCATTGCATTTATTTTAACTTATTCATTGGATGGATCGATTAAATAAAAAATATATATTACACTTGATTTATGTTTAAAAGCAAGACATATAAAAAGAAAGGGATTCTAATTTCGAATCGAGATGTAGTTTGCATATTGTGATTAAAAATGAGTAGTTGGGAAAAAGAATTATTTTTATGGCTATAAAAAAATTTGAATAAATGAATAAAGATATATAAATATTTGAATTAATAAAAACCTAAACACTATGATTTGTATGATTGTTAAAGCAAAAAAAAAAAATCATACAGTTTAAACCCAGCTGGCGTGATTGGTACCTAGTTCTGTGAAGAGCTGTACACATGCAGTAGACCTCGGACAACTAGGAAAAAGACCAGATTCATGGTCTCGTTAGGCTAGCTAGTTTCCTCTTTCTTCCTGAACTTTCATTGTTTGATTGTTTTCCTTTCAGAGTTAGTAGTCCAGAATTCTTTTCAATTTTGATCCTAGAAGAAAAGTTTCCATTGTCTGTTCTTGTAATTTATAATTTGGCTTCAAAATCCTTTCTTTTCTTTCCAGATCACAGCTGGTCAGAAATGGAGTCCATCAACTCCTTACAGCGTCATCTTCTACTTCTACTCTCCACTCATAGTTATGGTTATGATGTGTTCTTGAGTTTTTGGAGGTGAAGAATCCCAGACGTGGCCTTACCCAATCATCTTTACTGCCCTTTGGTCGCATATGGGTTCGCACCTTCAGAGGCTGACAGAATCTCAGAAAGGAGATGACATCAAATCCAGTCTCTCAACTCTATTCAAAGTTCCAGATTTTTCTTATCATTTTGTCGAGAAAAACTATGCTACATCTAAGTAGTGGTTTTGAATACTGGATGGTAAGATCGTTGAGTGTACTACGACAACTGATGATGATGACAAAAGATCAGTTATTCCAGTGTTCTACCATGTCCAGCCAAAAGTGTTGGACGTACCAATCGGGGAAAGTTTTCTGAATGCCGAAATTTTATCAACCCACGAGAAATATGCAAATCAAGAAGGAGATGATTAAAGGTGGAGGGATTGCATTGCGGGGACTGATGGCTGGCTCTCTGGATACCATGTGGATAATCAGTAATATACTTCTTCTCTTTACCTTTATAGATTTCATGAATTATATTTTTCTATTTATACCCAAATCTTACGTTATGATGTCATCATCCAATTTTAAACAAAATAGATAATTGGTAGAAATTTACTAACTATTTATTTATTGACTATAAATACTGACTGTTTTACAGTAGTGAAGTTGTTTTTATGAAGACATGACCATGTTTTGTTTTTGTAGAATAAAAAATGAGGTGGGATTTTATTAATCTGACATTGAGCATTTTATTAATCCCTATTTTCATATTAACTGATAAAAGATTTACTAAAATTAATACAGGGTATAAAATACTAATTTTGTTTTAAATGTAGTCCATGTGATCTTTGTTAATTATGTGAATGTGGTGATTGAATCAGAGATTCGTTGATCCGTGAATAATAGTGCGCAAATCTTTACTTTATTTTTATCTTTTTAAATTCCATTGATTACTATGATCAATATGATGTTTATTTCAGCAATGATTTCAATCATGTGATGTTTTAGCAAATACAACACTACTGTTATGATTTATTGTTATTTTGCATACTTATTTATATTTTAAGATTATGGGTTTGATTTCATGGAGAGGATCTGATAAATTTTCCTTTCACTATTTCATTTTATTAATACATAAAAGCTAGGATTGTAAATAATTCAGCTATATGAACAATTAGAAAAATCACAGTTTTCTTTAAGTTCCTTAGACCCATTATCAAGTAACCGAATCTGATCAAGATATCAATTTGTTGTAAATTAAGACCCATAGTTGGAGGAAGAATTAACCACGTTTAGTTCTTTTGTCGACATCAAAGCCTAAATGTGGATTGCATTACTTCTTTACTAAAACATAGTCTTTTGTCCTTTTCCTATTTTTATATACATTTCTGATTTTTTTTTCCGTCATTTGGTTATTGTTATCGTGGTGTTATAAAACTTATTTTCATTTTAATGATTAGTGGACGCAAACTAGCTGTCTAAAGGTCGTGGATTAACCTCACAAGATTAGGCAGCATAGCCTTTATGGTGCGACTAACATTATTGGAATGGACTTTCTTTGGACGATTAAAATCGAAGAATGAAAGTTGGGAGAAATGATGTTTATCTGGAATGGTAACCTCACATGGAATTAGTGGAGATTGGTAAAACTACTTCTGGCTATGGCTGTTTATAATGATATCTCAGCCTCTCAATACCAGATGAAGTAATGGTGTTTCTTGAGTTGGAAATCAATGGCTGGACTTCTTGAATTGGCTTCTTGAGGATACAGCCAAGGGGTAAGATCCGTGATCCAGATCGTAATCGAGGATCAGTGTGATAAAAGAAGGACTTTCTTTTAAAAAAAAGTCCTAATTGTTTCTTGATGATGTGGACAAATGAGCAATTCAGATAATTTATCGGTTAGGATGTTTGGTATGAATCCCAAAAGAATTATGGTTATTACGTATTCAAGATATAAATTGTTGAATACAACATGGGTGGATCAGATTTATAGGAAATAAAGAAGTTGAATCATGAAGAAGCCAGTGAGCTTTTAATTGGGCATAACACCAAACAAAATACACCTCAGTCAGTTGCAAAGGCCTTTGTTTAAATGATAAATATCTTTGGGACTTCCTTTTGGCACACTAAAGTTTTGAGGTGGCTTTCTTTGTAATTAAAAACATGGATGAATGGGAAAGTGATTGGATGGGTGAAAAGAATACTTGACATGAAAGTCAAAAATATTTCTTGAGTAAGTTACAAACCAAATTGGATGATGTAAGCAGGGAGATATTTTGGATGTGCATCATTTTTAGAGGAAGATAGAGATTTTTGTTTCAAGAATATTGAGATTTATAGAGGAGTGGAATAAGGAGTTTATTTCATGAGAGATGCTGATTATTATTTTAGAAATAGGTTAGATATGCATGACTTTACCCACAAATGGTGGAGAAATTATTTCATAAGGGAATGTCTGAGGGGCTAGAGAAAGGTAGACTTTTGGGATCTATTGATGTTAGGTGTGCTAACAAGAAGGGAAAATTCTGATGAGAATCAAATAATGTTGTTTAAGAAATTATGTATCTTTATAAGTTTTTTTTTGAACATTTGTGCTTAAGCAATGCAGGAATTTCTTTTGAGAGGACTAAACAGATGAAGACTATTCATGAAATATCTTGCATCGTGTCAAACACAGTTGTCTCAGGATTCATTCCAGATGAAAATTAGATTGGTCAAAGTCTATAATATTAAGCGCCGGGATGATTTTAAAGTTGACCTTCTAACGATTTTAAGACTTTCTTTATTACAGGTTGAATGTCTCCGTTTTGGAAGTACCTTTAGGCTTATCACCCTACAGTAACAAAATTTCCATGCAAATGATAATCTTAGTGAACTCAATTTACAATTTAGCAACATAAAAATTGCTTTGGAAGAAGAGTAAAGTAATATTAATGTACTTTCATTATTTGCATCCAATAATCTTTATATTAATTTTCAAGTTTGTAAAAACATCATCCATTAAGATAGTTTGTTTTATTATAGGTTCTTAGAAACTTGAAAGTCATCAACACTAAATTATTCCAGTGGATCTAGTTGAAATATCAGACCTTCTTCAAAGTATTTACCAAATTTTAAGATCCTCAATTCTACAAGGTTGAGCTTTAAATCCTAGTTAGTTAGATTCATCCAAATACAACCTTCATTAATTGAGTCATTAATTGACTAATAGTTTTCTTGAATTTATTGGTGCAAAGCGGGAGTCTTCCGGAACTGTAATTTTGGGCATCTTTGTTACCTCGATTTGTGCGGGTGTTCAAAGTTGAGTTTTCCTAAATTAAATCGTATGAGCAAACTAACAAGATTGATTTGAGCAGCAACTGCTATAGTGAGTACCATCATCAATTGGGCTTCATGAGCTCAAATTTTTAAGCAAATTGGTGTGAAAAATCTTGCTTGATCTAGGAGGGCATTTGGGTTTGAGGTCTCTTCCAAACATTTTTTGGCATTGTGTTCATTGCAAAGGCTTGATTTGAGGATTATCAACATAGAAAAATATAAAATGCTTTATTTGGGTGGAACAAAGCGTCTATAAGGAGCTTCCCCACCTGCACTAAGTGGAAGGCGTCTAAGAGCTCTTCTAAGCCTTTAATTGAGTAAATAAGCTATAAGGAACTTCTGTCTTCAATTGGACATCCCAAAAGGCTCTTGAGGCACTTGAGTTTAAAATAGAACAAGCTATGAAGACTTATCTTCAATTGGACATCTAAAGGCTCTTCAAAGCCTTGATTTGTCATATTGCCAACAACCTTGTAGATCTTGAGAGCATTGCAGTGATTTGAGGTCGCTTCGCCACTCGGTGTGGGAGAGTGTTTTTAAAATGGAGATCGGGGTGTGCCGCCTCCCAACGGCTATGGTCACCGACTGTTGCATTCTAAAGACAAGAGTAATATGGAGCAATCATTGCTTCTCTTCATTTAAGACATTGGAAACAAAGGCCCCTATTAATCATAACCATGATCATATTCTCCCCTTCTTGTATCTATTTGATAGATTGTCCTAAACTCCATAAACGAGGAAATTAGAATCTTTGAGATGATTATTTCAAGGACATATCATCACTAAATGTGTCTGTGAAACTTCAATGCATGAGGAATTCTGATGATATTTTCCATCAGTCACTTCATTATGAAGGTTAACTCATAATTCAATCTAATGGAAGAAGGAATTTCCTCCTCCAGAATAATAATCGGAGCCTGTCTACTGCTGCTAAGTTTTGTCTATAGAACTTGCAATCTCTGGGAAGAATATACAGATCTATATTATGCATTTGTCATGGATTGATTATCTTTTGGAAGGGAACAAACTTTACAAGCTAACATGACTAGCATCTTGAAGCTATCCGATCTAAGAGCCTTAAACTTGAAGCCACCACCAAGCGGCTTCCGGCATATTCGGTGACTTCAATAAGTTTACTATTTTAAATGCCATCTTTGTTTTGACGGTATTTCATCAAAGCTCCTCCATTAACTTGTCCCACTTCATTCTCTATTCAGTAAACTGACGGGGTGTTCAGTGGATTTTCTTAACCTTCTTTTTATTTCCATTTTACATTTATATTTTCATATATACATTGAATTAATCCAAATGGTATAATATTTTCTTAGGAAACTTATATAGAAGTTGATTGCTTAGAGGTTAGGACATGGAAAGAGTGTTGACCCATTCACAAGTAGTTCAATTCTAGAGATGATAAGGAATAGAATGAAATGCAAGATGATCATGAAGCAAATTACAATAAAGCTCCCTCTACCTGTTGGTATGAAAATAATGACGGCTTGTTGGGATTTACTTTATGTTGTGTGTATGCCAGTGTTGCTTGATGAATCGAAAGGCTGAAGCGTCGGATTTCTTGGAATGTTTTCTGTTTGTCTCGAGAAATAATCAATGGAAGGGTGATGAAGCGAACTCTCATTTTATTCTTTGTGTGATTTAGGATTGTTGATTTCTTTATCATGGATCAAGTATGGGTTATATATTATCCTGAGGATGATATTGGGAACTTCGCCAATAGACCAGACTCGGCACACCGGCTTCTTTTTATTGCCCATGGGGGGAGTCGGGGGCTAGGATCCATCTTATACACTCCAAAGAGCATCAACATAACCAAGATGATGATGAAGACAAGCCCTTGTATGCCATGTTCTCGATCTTCCTTGATTCTGGTGTGTGGATCAACAACGAAGATGCCACAGAGAGGCATGATGATCTGAGAACATGGCTTGATGAGGAACCTAGCATAAGATTGAGAGAACGACCAGGATTTGATCTCTAAACTCGTTCAAATTGTGTGCAAGAATTTTATCACCAAGGCTTTCTTGGTTTATGCTATATTTCAACCATTTCTTTGGGTGATTTTGATCATATCATTAAAAGACTTTTGAACATGGGATTGAACGGCCAATTTTCAACGAGCTTGTTGAACAAAAAATGTCCTTATTTTAACATAAAGTAACATTTTGTTTTCATGGGAGAAAATACCTTATAAACAATGTTTGAAACAGACCGGTATCAATAGGCATAAAAACATGCTCCAGATTCAATAAAAACGATTGTGAATCAAACGGGCGGTTGACTCAGCCTTAGATTTTCTTTCGGGTTAAGAAGACTTGTAACTAAGAAAAATTCAATCAAATACTAATTTGTGATTCGAACATGGGAGGAAATTACAAGGGAACTATTCTGTAACTGTTATCATTATGATTATTTTAAATAATGTACCAAGGTATATGTTGCTACTGATGCGATATATATTTACTCTATAAATAAGTTTCTTCAATTTTAATGTGTTTCATATTTAAACATTATACATATTTTTAAATTAAATTTTGGAATGCTTTTTATTTATCATAAAGTAATAAATAATATCTTACCAAATATTAACAATTACTAACCTATTTCAAAATTTAAATAATATGTTTATTAAATCATAGGTTCCATCTTGGTTTAATTAGGTCAGATAAGTGAATAATTGAGTAGTGAATGGTAGCTTTTCTTGTTCGATCTGATCGATTTTGGAAATATTGCATATGAATCTTGGTAGTGCCTTTTTCCCAGCAAAGCCCAGGTGGAGCATGGAATCGGCCCAGGCAGCCCCAGGGCCGTAGTTAGGCGTCAGATTGGCTCTGGATGCTCGATCCCAAGCAAGAGCAGGGGATCGGCGGGGATCGCCAAGTAAATCACTCTGAATGCCTAAGTTAGTTTCTTTCCCATGGAGAAAAAGGTCTTGTTTATAGAAGCCGATATTATGCGTACCTTTCAGATAAAGAATTGCTTTGGTATTTATAGTATATATTTTCCAAATTGGACGGTGATGATTCTTTCCATCAGATTAATAAGGATAATAGGGAAGCGGAGTTTATTGAGGGATTATCTGGTTCCTACGTTAATTGAGATTAGGTTTTATTTATAGGATAAGTTGTTTATTCCGATTATCTTGCTTCCTTCTTTGGTGAAATTTGTCTGATTTATCCCTTGCAGTAAAATTTGTATGATTTACCGGTTTCGACGCCGGATAGATTGAGATTTATTGTATGAAGTGAGCTCGTGAGCTTTTGTTTTGGGCCGGTGTCGGGGTTCGAAGCATCTTCATGGAAACACCTTTTCAGCAAACTTGGCGGCGGGCTTGCAACGCCTATTTAAACCATGATTTGGTCCTTTGTATACCCAGTGGCGATATTGCAAAGAGGGGTTTGTGTCGTTCTTGAATCGAATTCGACCTCCCACATGCTCATTTGGGTTGGTTAGGGATTTGTCGCCTTCATATGTCTTGTGATAATGATGATGAAGCTTTTGTTTTAACTACTGCTATCAGTTCTTCAGTTTCTTCTAACATCTTTTTTGATCCGTGTATGTTCCTCTGATCTTGAAGCTTTCTATTTTAGGGGTTTGGGTTCCTTTTCTTCGCATTGAATTCTGACCTTCGAGTGAGGGTTCATGGTTCTTTGATGCCCTTGCTTGGGGGTAGCACTAGACCTATATCTGGAGACGGTCATCTCTGCCATACCCACATTCTTAAACTGGCCTTTAAGCGGATTGGGCTTTGGCTTAGTTGGGTTTTATACTGTGCTTTGTTTATTCTCATAGGTGGGTAGTAACTCTTCTTTGCGCGCAGGGGGAGTAACCAACCCTCTGCATTTCCGATTGAGGCGGACCAGAGTAGGCTCCTCCGATGACAGCGAGGTTATTCTCAGCGCTTGGAGAACCCTGCTGGGCGAGGGTAAAGGGAGGAATTAAGCGGATTAATGCCTGGGGTGAATCTCGGTCGGCCATGAGATGCTCCTATCGGTGGGACCTAAGCGGAGTGTTGAACCTTTGTATGGAGAGCCGCAGGCGTTATAGGCCCCCTTTTGGTGCCAGGTAAGATCTACTCCAGATATTTTGACCTCTTACGTGAATCAGGGACCTTGAATGGTGTGCTTAACCCCGAGATGGCAGCCGACTAGTAAGCTCAGTTTCTCTGCCTTTATAAGGGTCTTACAACATTCAAATACGCCTCTCAACTTGCACCTAATTTTTGGGGTATTACAGTTTGAGTTGTTGGTGTGTAACTAGGGACAGGGCTTGGGGTGTTCTGGTGTAAAGCTCACATAACTCTTGGACCTTTTAGTGAAAACTTTTTGAGGGGGCTTTCTTTATCTATCCTATAAAACGCGCCGGCGCTCCTTTAATCATCTCGGATCTCCATCTTTGAATTTTGGAAGATTGTTTATTGGTGGCGTGGCACGGATCATGACCCTCACCGGCGAGAAGACGCCTTCCCAAGCGCGTCCGTATTTGGACCCTGCGGAGGGTACCCCGTGAGCTTTATCTTTGATTTGGTTCGGTCTGGTTCGTGAGTTATAAGGATGTCCACAATTTTACTTTGCGTTGGTTGTGCAGTTTTGATTATTCTTGATCTATTATAAAATGAGGTCGTAAAATCCATGGCTAAGTGTCTTAGCGCGTTTATTATGAGTTGATCAAGTGGATATTCACGGATCTTGAGGTTAGAAGATTATCGCCCTTCTTTAGGGGTCTTTATCCCACCTCAAATTTAACAGAAGTCTTCTCATAGGGCCTCCTGTTGACAAGCCCATGAAAGGAAGGCTTGCAGAAACAGAATTCCCGAATCTTTGTCAGGGTCTCGGGTGTGATGAAAAACTCTGGACTCTTGAGGAAGGGTCGTAGGCTTGGGGCAAATTTGAGTTAGGGTACAATCTCGTCATCACCTTCCCATACTCAGAGTGGGGCCAAAGTCTTTGCTGCCTCACTAAATCTTTAAGCCCCGAGTCCACAGCTCCGTGGTTATTCGCAAAGAGCTCCTCGGGAAGGAATTTGTCAGCGCCTCGGGTTGGAGGTTGTGCTATAACGGGTTTGGAGTCCCTATCGAAGTCTTCGAGCCTTCCTCATTCAAAGGCCCGGAAGAGTTGGGGAAAGGAAAACCGAGAAGGCCAGTGGAGATGGGGATATTGCTCTCAATGTTGAGCTCGCGTGGCGCGGGTTTCGTCCGTTCACCGGGATCGATCTTAAGAGGTCAGTTGCCCTTCAGTTGAAACCTTGGCTCTATCCCTCCAGGGGGTCGCCTCTGTAAGTTCCTATGTCTTGCTGTGTTTGTCTTTATCTTGAGTTGGGTGTTTGACTTTATGTTGGGTGATGGGTGCTTCCCACATCTGAAAGTTTGTAAGGCCCGGCGAGGCAGTCGTCCAGCAGAAGCCAAATTGAGGTGGTGTTGGCGCTCTTGCCGAGAGCGGTGGTTCGAGAGATCGAATCTGAGGCTATATGGCCAGCCAGGGTAGTGAGCTTAAAGTCTGATTTGAGGCATACCGATGCGCTGACGCGACGGATGGGAGAAGAAAAGGCGAGGTGTAATGAGGTCGAGCGAGCTTAGGTCGAGGGGACGGTGCGGTGCCCGGGATGACTCTTTGGAGGCAGGCAATTTACAAAGTGCCAGGCAGGCTTGGTGATTGGGATAGTGCAATCGTCTGAATAATTTACACGTGCCACAAGAGGGAAGAAATTGCGTCATTGCTAAAAGATGGGGACCTCACGTAATAAGGCGTATTTCTTCGGATGGAACCATCATGAAACTAAAAATTCTGACTCTAGATTGACGCCCCGGCGAGGAGTCGCTCCGCCGGGTTAACGAGGGGATGTTAGAGGTAAGAAACTGCGGTTGTTCAAGGGACGGAGCTATGGCTAGTTTGAGGATGAAGTGCGCACGATGGGCCACAGATGGCTTGCTTCCAGGAAGGAAGATGGCTAGGCCTGCGGGACGGACGCGGCGATATCCCGGTAACGAGAGCGGAAGAGTCTTCCAGTGGCTTGCTCTGGAGAGCCAAACACCCCAGCTGATGCCCTCTCCCCTTCCTTGCCTCCTGCTCCCTCTTCTGACGTCTGATCTCCTTCTCATAGCTTTGCTTGTTTTTTTTTTTCTTTTTTTTCTTTTTTTTTTTTTGTTGGGCTTCGAACCCAGGATACATATAGTGTCGTTCTTAATGAATATCTGGCCACATCTCATCCTATCTCTTTCTCTTTGTCAATTTAGAATTTTGTGGTTTTTGGGTTGTTAAATCTTACAGTAGGCTTTCTTGCCAGTCCCAGGCGCCACAGGGCATTGGCCAATTAAACTCTGCAAACTAGACTCTGGACTCTAGGCGTGGGGCCTTCCCATTGTTAAGCTCTGTGAACTCACCAGGCTCCTGAGGCGCTTTGCCCAGGAACACATGGGCCACGATATGACAAAGCAATTGAGCCCTTTGGCGATTCTTGAGATCGTGACTAAACCACGTGGCTGAACCTCGCTCTGGGCTGCAGGGCGTAGTTGAAGCGATTGAAGCTCTTTGGCCAAACTACACCACAGGCTCTGCGGGCTGGCTACTGTGGAGTGCCAGATACGGGCCTTAGTTGTTAATGAGCTCTTTAAACTAAGCTAGGAGCTCAAATGAGCTAAAGCGCGGTTGAATTTTCTCTGGGCTGCAGGGACGCCAGTTGAGCAATTAAGCTCTTGGCTGAAGTGCAAGGCTTAAGCAAACTACGCTTACTGAGGCCCAGGAATTTGCTCTGTGGGCTACTAGCTGAATTGAAACGTCAAGCTCTTCAAGGCGAGCTCAGAGCTCTGTGAAGCTAAATGCCTTAAGCTAAATTTGCTCTGGGCTGCAGGCCTTAGTTGGCAATCTGAGCTCTTCAAAATTGGTTACCAAGCTAGGCGCTCAGTGGAGGCTAAGCCCACTTTGAGCTGAATTTATCTGAGCTCACCAGACGCCCAGTTGAGTAATCAAGCTCTTCAGCCCGAGCTCTAGAGGCTCAGGCAAGAGCTACTTGTTTTGTTGAATTGCTCTTTGGGCTCTGGCGAGCATATTAGGTGAAGCCTGGAGTTAGGTCTTTGACCTTCCAGATTCTTGAGGCTCTCTGGGCTATTTGCACGAGGGGCTGGGTGCAGCCAGGCTCTGGGCCTTAGTTGAGAAATCAAGCTCTTTAAAACTAAGCTATCGAGGCTTTGTAGGCCTCATTTGCTGAGTTGGGTATGCTGGGCTGCCATTACTTAGTTTAACCAATCAAGCTCCTTCAAGCCCGAGATTGGGAGGCTCGTGGGCTCTTGCTGACTAAATCTGCTCTTCCAGGCCTCTTGGGCCTTAGTTGTAACAGGCTCGGCAACCGCCTGAAAGGAATTTGCTCCTTGTACAGCCTTAGTCGAGCAATCGCCTTCAAAATTGAGCTACCAGGCCCGCGGGTTAACCGCTCGAGCCGACCGGCTCCCCGGGCTACCGGGCCCAGGCCGGTGCAATCAAGCCTTTCAAAACCGAGCCATCGAGGTTTCGCGGGCTAAACCGCCCGAGCCGACTCGCTTCCGCCATCTGGCCCAGTCGCGCTTGAGGTCTTCAAACCGATACCGAGGCCTCACGAAGCAACCATTTGAGTCAATTGCTCCCGGCTATCGGGCCTAGTCGATAATCAAGCTCTTCAACCGAGCCACCAAGGCTTGCTGGCTAAACCGCCCGAAATGAATTTGTTTCAGCTTCCAGCCTTAGTCGAAAGCAATCAAGCTCTTCAAAACTCGAGCCTCGGGTTCCGACATACGAGGCTGAAATGACATGAGCTTGTGCCGGAAGCCTGGCTCCCGGGCGCTTGAGACCTTCCCGAGCCGCTGAGCTCGCAACCGGAGCCATTGCTCCCCGCGCCGAGGACTTCCCGAGCCGCTGTTCGCAACCGAAATGGACTCCCGCGCCGATTCCTTCCTCAGCCGCGGCTCGCATAAGCCGCCGCTCGCAGCGCCGAGGCCTTTCTCGAGTCGCACGTGCGCCGTCACTTCCACCGAAGGTGCGAACGCTATTAATGATGGTTTATGTAGAATCGAAACGATCAGGAGATTTTTCGAAAGCCTGCCTCCTTATAAAGTGGCGATTCCTTCCGCTACGAGACTGGGTACTTCTCGAACCTTCTTCCCTTTGGGCGACCGGAATCACGTACGAGGAAAACGCCAAGGTTTCGCCGTCGCAGGAGGTCCGCCTAAGGATTCTCGCTCCTGGCCCCGACGGACCCCACCGTGGAGTCAGGTTTTCCTAGTCTCCCCTTTATGGGAGTTATGTTATTCCCTAGCTTCGTGCTAGGGAATGCGTATGGAGAGAGCGATGCACTCTTAGTACCGCTTTTTCCATTTTCTCCTCTTCTTCCTCTTTCTCTTCTTTCTTATTCTCCTTCTTTTTCTCATTCTCTCTTCCTCTCTTTCCTTCTCCTTTTCCTCTCTCATGAGAATTTTTTCGAGGAACTTCTTGTACCTATTTTTATTTCAGATGTGTGTGGGATGACATCACATTGTAATCAATTTTACCTTCCACCGAATAAAGAAAAATTTTCTTTGGGTACGGATTTGTTTATATTCCGACGTGAATAATTTTCTTATACGCTCCTGACGAGTCGATGTTTTCTTTTATCGAGATGTCCCGCTTCTAATTTATGAGGATTTTAAACAAAGCAACAAACACTCATATGTATCTGAAAACTGACATTACTTTATTAATGATTACAATCCGAGGTCTACTGATAAAAACGCTTAAGGTGCTCAGCGTTCCAAGACTGAGATAGAACTTTTCCCTCTTATGTCTGGAGCTCGCACTGCCCTACTCGACGACGCAGAAGATACTATATGTGTGGGCCTTCGGCTGGGCCCTAGTTTTCCATGTGTCGACTTTTTCGCAAGCGTGCTTTTTAAGACTAGGTCGCCGTGCTCGTAACTCCCGGTTTGACCTTTCGGCCTAGAAAATTCGGGCCGCCTTCCTTCGTAGTTTCTTCAGACGCCAGAGACCTCGTTTCACGCCATCTAGAGGTCCAAGTTTAGCGGAGAGCCCATCGTTATGTTCACGCTAGCCAATTCAATCTCAGGACTTTAATCCGATTCTCATAAAAATACCACCCTGCACTCAAAAAGCCAGAGCGAACTGCTCGAGTTGAAGATTACTACAGAATCAGAGGCCCACAACACCCTGCAGGCATTCCGCCCACTTGCCTTTTAGGTCTTCCAACCCGTCTTTAGTGCCGCTTTAAGAGTTCCCATGGTGACTTCATCATTCATTGGGACAGGTGAGCTGGGACAAGTAGTAGTTCTTGATCGAAGCTCAAAGACAGTAAACTAACTCAGATTGTCGACTTCATTATCCGACACCGTGGCTCTCGATACCAAACCCGCAAATTACGGAGCGCCAAACGGTTGTGTATCTTCTCTGCTCTATGATAGTAGCTAAACGTCTCTGGCTTTCACTTCATTTGGTGAAATAATTCATCGCTACGATGACACTTGTACTCAAATTTTTCCAATAAGCAAAAGGTCTCATGTCTAGCCCCCACTACCAAAAGGCCAGGGCTTGTAATCGGTTTCAATGGCCTGATGGGAGGCGCGAGATTCGCGTGCTCCTCGACAAATTTTCAGACTTCGACTAGTTATGTCGCTGCCTCTAAGCATCGCTGGCCAAGAAGATCCCCGCTCTTGGGCATTCTCCCCGCCAACGTCCGAGCTCCAATGTGATTTCCACATACACCTTCATGCACTTCCTCAAAGACGTAGCTCAGATCTTCCCTCGCGAAGACTTGAGGATGGTGGTGTGAAAACCGTCATAGAGGCTTCCCATGAATAATAAACCTACCGACCGTCCTAAGCTAAGCCTCGGTTGTCGAGTAGCAATCACCATTAAATAGTCCCAAATGTATCCATCCAAATTTCGCTCGACATTATATGAACTCCTCGCTATAGTGAGATCTATAGAGGGCTTTGCAAGGCCCTCACGGTGTTAGTCCGCTTGAGGTCTTCGTGAGGTCACGCGCTTTGCTGTGGCCTTTGCTCAGAATTCTCCTCGCTCCTGCATGTGTTTAAACTGAACTACCACGCCCTCAAGAATTCTGCACCTTATGAGGTATGTGATTCTTTTTTCACCTTTAGCCTCAGAGGTGTCTTCTATTTGTTTTACTACTCAACCGGAGCGTCAAAGATACCTCTAGCTAGTCAACTTCCATCGAACGGGCAAGTACAGTCTCACGATGACGGCCTCACTCCCACCATTGGCCGGGAGGCTCTGAACCCAAATCTAAGTGCATACTCGATGTCTATTCCTTCCGAGGAGGTCGACCAAATTACACCGCTCCTCAGCACGCGCCCGTCTACCTGGACAGCCCCCCAAACGGGAGGTCAAGCCTCGCGCATCCCCAAGCTTCAGCCGTCCATGACGGTCTCGCAAGACCGCCATTGATTTGCGCTGTTTATATTTGATGTCGAACTCACTCAACTCTAAGGCCCACTTCATTAATCTTCTCGAGGTCTCTGGTTTGTGTAGCACTTGCTTCATTGGGTAATTATCGACTTCAATGGTATGAGCCTGAAGCGAGCGTGGAGCCGCTATGGGTTACTAACGCCAGGATCAATTTCTCCATCCTTGGATACCTCTCCTCCGCTTCTCTCGTAGTTCAAGCAATAGTAGACCGGATGTTGACTGGCCTTTGTCTCTAACGAGATGGCACCGTCGAGAAATCTAAGACCGCTAGGCATGTGAGTAAGGAGTTCCCTTCGTAGGGGCTTACCGTGACCTAAAGAGGTTTTATGTTTTCAAATACTGCGAACGCCTTTTCACAATGTGTATCCCATCGAGCTTTTTAACCCCGGGAAGAAGGCCGACATTTATCGCCGCCTCGACACAAATCGCTTAACACGCTATTCTTCCAAGTAGATCGGACTTCTTTTTATGTTCGACGATGGCGGCATGTCGGTGGAACAATTTATCTGTCTGATTCGCTCCTAATTCCTTCTAGCTGCTGACTATAAAACCTAAGAATTTTCAGGTCGACTCCAAAAGCGCATGAATGATTCAACCTCCCTTATGTCAGACTTCTCTCGTGGATCCTCGAACGTTTTGCTGCATGAGTTATGTGGAGCTCGGCAAAGGGTAGATTTCACCAACATGCTATCGAGATATACCCACGGATGCCCTATTTGCTTCTCGAACATCCTCGTTTCACCAACTCGATAGGTAGCTCAGGTTTTTTAGCCCAAAGGGCATATTTTCGATAGTGATAGTCCTTGCCCCGTAACGAAGAGGTCTTCTCAATGTTTGATCCATGTTGATCTGTTATAAATAAAAAAGCGTCCATGAAACTAAGGAGTTCATGGTCGGGTCGCGGGCATCTACAATATATCATCCAGGGAACGATCTTGGCGTATTGATGTCAAGAAGTCGGATGAGTCGCCACTTTCTCCGCTCGCTGATGACTACGACGCTGGCAACCATTCAGATACTCCACTCCGATCGCCTCGCCCGAGGAGCTCGGCCAACCTCCTTATTTATCGCTTTTTGTCATTTTGGAGCGAAACTCCTTTTTTGTTTGACTGGTTTGAAAGATGGGCTGACGTTTAGCCTATGAGTCATTATTGCGGGGTCAATCCCTCCCATGTCCTTCTGTTTCCACATGAAGACATCCATGTTCTGTTTCAAGAAGTGAATAAGGAGATGTCTGAGGTCTTCGTTAGCCCGGTTCGGCGGCGAGGTGTTTAGGGTCATCAACTCCGCACAGCTCCAGCCTTCTTCCTCCGAGGGCTCGTGTCGGGTATTCACCTCGTCACAGCATGTCGAGCTCGGCCCATGGCACGTTGTCGACCACTTTGCTTCACCTGATGCCTCAGTAAAGACTCGGCCACGCCGCCGGTCTCCTCGAACCATTCTACTTCCACCCGCGGGAAACTTGATCATCATGTGGTAAGCGAGGGGACGGCCTTTACGGCGCTGAGAGGGTCCGCCCAACAACATGTTATATAGCGATCAGCATCTACTACGAAATTTCACTACCATTGTCGTCGGTACGGGAGGTCCCCAAAGTGGTACTAATCGGTGACGATCCCGTAGGTAGCACTTTCCCCAGAGAATCCTCGCAAGCCGGTAGCCGACCAGTTCCACCTCTCCTTCCGATGCCCATCCCATCAAAGGTCGATGCTAAGATGACATGTAATTAAACCCCATTTTCGACAAGAACCTGATCATTTTTTTTCGCCACAACCGCCTTATCACCAAGGGGGGTCACGAGGGGTGCTGGCATCCCTTCCGTGCTCTAAATATGAGAATGTTATGGCTGTGTCGAGTCGAGGTAGTCTGACACCCGCCAGACTCCACACCCCCGATCTTATGCCACGCAAGCGAGCCTTCCGAGCGTAGCCGACCCACCTCCCGCAAATCCTCCCGAGATCACGTGACCCCCTATGTACGTTGGTCTCCAGCTGTTGTCCCTGTGTGGTGGTCAGGGCTACGTCCGTTCGACCTTCGCAGGCTACGGCTGCTAAGATACCTCGCAGCCGAATCAAATATTCTATCTCCTTCCTGAGTTGTATGCAATCTCTTTTGGTAGGATCTGACCTCATATGGGTCGGCCATCTCAAGAACTGTTCATGTTGCACTTCACGCAAGACCTGGATACCGTGGGTCGCCGGGGTGAACTACCGAGGTGAATGTCGCCGACGCAACCTCGGGACGAGAGGTGTCTCAGCGGCCCTGACATTTCGGCCTTTCGTGTGGACCGCTCTGCCTTTCTTAGGATCTCTTGGTTTCTTCTATCTTTGTAGTGGCTTCACACGTTTGTTTCTGTCGGTCCCGCCTCTTCCTCAGGTCAAGAGCTTTTCTTGATATGAGGGCTTCCCGCCGTTTATGTACTTTTCCGTCAGCCAAAACACCTCAAAATTTACGCTTATTTCAGGATTCGATATAGAAAACATCAAATTCGATCGCACTCCTAACCCAAATGAAGAACGCAAGGATACGCACTTCTCAGTCCGCACATCTAAGTACCGTGAGACTGCATTGAACCTCCGGACATATGACCTCAAAGCTTCCCCGGCTCTGCTTTTACTAAGCACAGTGATAACCCGCTTCCCCGCACGCTCGGCCTCCAATTACGAGATGACGCTGGCTGGTGAGCTCTCGAATAAGGGAGATCACGACGGCGGAGCCCTGAAATCCAAGCCAAAGCCGGCCTTTAGCGTGATAGCAAAGGCTCGCACCGCACAGTCCCGAGATCCATGTAGCTCCATTTGATTTTATAAGTGCTAAGATGGTCGACGTGATCCTTCGCACCACCGAACACTTCACCTCATGACTCGAACTTGCCAGGAGGAAGGTGCAGCACCTCTACCCGAACGGTGACTCGCCTGTTGGCTGCACCGTGGTGTCCATGTAGTCCGCGCCGGCCTTTGATGACTTCCTTCATGTGGCTGAGCTCTTGTTAGATACCTTTGAACCTCTGCTCCCATGATTGCTCCTCCATTCCATGCTAAGAAGGGGCCAGCTCATCGTTTCCAAGGTCCCCTCCGGGTATTGCTTCGTTGCGCTCCTCTCTAGGGGCTAAGTGTGGTCCATGCCCCCTGGCTCGGCTGGACTTTGCTTCTGCTTCTCGGGGAGGACCGAGGTGTGGCCGCCTTCCCGAGCGGTAAGCATGACCTTCCCGACTCACCATTCCTGCACGCTACTTCCTAGTGAGTTGCTCTAATTCTCTATTGCCGCATGGGTGAGATGAAGTGCCTCCAACTCATCCGTGTTAGCCCAAGACAGCTCTAAGGCGCTCCAGAGGCTCGCTATCCACCCCACTAGTCGGCTCTCGTGACTCGAAGGATCGGGCGACTCCCGCTTGTATTCCGCTGCTGATACCCATCGCCATCGAGAGATCAGCTTTATTTGTAAGGAACTGTCGCTCCCACAGACGACGCCAATTGATGATGCCTTTTTCACCAAGAATCGCCGAGCGTGGCCGGGAATCGCTGTCAAACCTGGGACCGCGCCGGCCTGGGCCCACGGTCCGATGCGCCCCCGCAAAAACAAGAAACAAGGGGGATCGGCCAGGATCGCCCATCGCCACCATGCCTAAGTTAGCCTTTCCTATGGAGAAAAGACACCGCTAGAGGGCGAATGTCTCCGCGTGATTTTCACCGATGGGGTGGCCGTATTTATAATATATGTTTTCCGAATCGATGTCATGAGATCTCTTCCTATTAGATGATATATTTTCCGCCTTTATCATTATCGGTTAATATGGGATAATGAGGAGCAGCTTTTATCGAGGATTATCCTACTTCCCATTGGTGAGATTTGGTTTTGTCGATAGATAGTTGTTATTTGAATTATCTTCGCTTCATCAGTGAAATTTAACTGATTTATCCCTTACCGTAAAATCTTTAATCGATTTATAGGACATGCTTTTCTGATGGTTCTAAGTTGTTAGCCCTCGCTTAACAAATCAGCTGCTTGGGGCCTGGGCAAGTGCTGGCTCTGCATCTTGATCGGGCTTACCTTTTCCTTGGGCTTTTTTAAACCCTATCAGATACATTAAATGGAAAAATATAATTTTTGGCCAAGATAGGTTATTTTTAATGAAAAACAGGGGAAATATTAGATTTACAACTTTAGAGTATGTGAAGTTTTTAAACCAAATATTTTTTTTATATCATGATTTTGCTCTTTGATTAAGACTATAAATTAAATAAGATATATGTAACACCTTTCTTCGTCTGTGGCTCTTCTACCTTTTCAAATATTACACATCTCACTTGGCTAAGACTTGGTTGCTTGTTTATTGCTTCAACAAAAATGCTGATTTTTAGAAATTTGGAATAATTGTTCTACTAAAATTTTCAAAAACAGGTACCAAACATACCATAAAACACAAAACCTAGCGCCTCAACAGTGGTGCCCCAACACATGAACGCCTAGAAAGGACACGTGGCGCTCAGGCTGGCGCTCAAGAATGATGCCCCGACGTTGTAATCGACCACGAATCAAGTCTATGAAATTTTCGACCTGGCCCTTTGGAAGTTTAAGCAAGAGAAGACTATAAATAGATACTCTTAGGGTTTCGAAAAGGGTATTTTGGGTGGTTGGACACTCATTGCTCTGTTTTTAGAGAAAGAAACAAGCTTGAGAAGAGAAGATTTCCTAGTTCTTTCTCTCTCATTATGACTCTTTACATTTATGTTTTTATTCAATTTTAGGATGTTCTAGATTTTCTTTTTTCGGCAACAATGTAACTGGATCATGAATGTTTGAATTTCATTTAGTTTTTGTCTAAGCTTTATTTGGTTTTGATTTATTGATGTTTTATTCCATATCTATGTTTGTTGAGTGTTTCATTCTTCTCTTAATGTTTGTGAACAATTGACCATTATTCACATGATTTGTGATACAATTTAAGACTAAGAAGTGATGATCAAATTAACTTTGAATGAGAAACGATATGATTTGTCATAGAATAAGGATATTTATGAAACTATATGTGATTTTGGCGATTATTTTTTCAGGCTTAACGAAGTTCGTAGGATTCACTGCTATCATCGGCCACTGTCTGGGTGGAATATGTGTTATTGATGCTCGAGAAATATTAATAATTACACCAGAACGCACCATCAACGCATAAGGAATAAACATTTAAACTAGGTGATTCAAATTGGATTGATCTTGATGAAAATGGTGTCCGAAAGCTTAATTTCATCTATTAAGTTTTTATTTGTTTTATAATATAGTGATTCCATTTAGTTTGATTAAATTTATTCAATTCTTTATTTCACTTAAGGATTCTTTTACAGTTTTACGATGACCAATCCGAAACTTGGGGACCAAATAAAATACAGGTCCTTATGAATTTGTACGAGGATAACAACTTCGGATTTACTTTCTCTTATCTTTATCAAAAAGTAAACGGTTCTAGGGAAACATTTAGAGGATAATTTTCTTCTATTCCTACGTCTTTGGATCTTCTCATGAATTTTGGTGATGTACAGTGTATCAATCGATTCAATGCCATAGAGAACACTAATCAATCTCAAGCTTTTCGACCCAAACATTTAGAAGATGAAAGCCAATGCTTGTTGGGTATTGATTTTGAAAATGGAATAAAGGATAAGAGAACAAAAATCTTTTTTTTTTTTTTTTGAATGACTAAAGGTTATTACAAATAGTACCTTTCCCCATAGGGGAATCGAACTCCTACGGATGCCTATGACATAAGGCACTCTAACCAATTGAGCTACGCGTCATTAACAGTACAAAAATCTTTTAAAAGACAGTTAAATTCCACAAGTGCCCATTAAAAATGGATGAAATTAAAAGTATTGAAGCGTTCTTTAATTTTCCATTTTCAAGTAGTTACAATAGGTAGCCTCACATAAATAGGGGTATCCAAAAATCCCGAATCCCATGGCCCAGCCCAAGCTCGTCCTGGCTTGAAGGGTTAAAGCTCGACATGAGCTTGTTTTGGATGGGTCGAGCCATAGGCTTCATTTTAGGCCCGACCTAGCCAATAGATTCAAGCCCACCCATAGGCTCAATTATAGGGTCGTCCATAAGCCCGCCTTGTATAAAAAAATTAGATAAAATAAAAGTGTTTATAGAATAATTTTAAAATAAAATGATCTTCTAAAATTTTATTCATTGAATATGTTATACATCATACATGATTACATTTGAAAATTGAGAAAAAGTTTACATCATTATAAAATAATTACATCCAAACTATGTTGACAGCCACTTATTTATAAATTATATGTACTTTTCAATCACATGAAAAATGAAAATACAATATACATTTAATAAAAAAATTTAATCATTATTTTCTAGTTGTGATGGGGAAATATCATAGATCCTATATTCATGTCTTGATAATTTTAATTTCTCCATTTTGTCCACACATAGTGGCTTCTCAAATCAAATCATGCAATCTCTTTTTCATTAACTTTCAATCTTTTAAATATATTTATGTTTCTATTACTTCAGGTGACAAATTGCATTGCCTTTCTTTAACCACTCTTTCGCCTACACTAAAAGCAGCTTCCGATGCGATTATACTCACATGCATGGTTAATATTCACATGCAATAATAAATAGCACTTAGTATTTTATGTTATTTCCACATTAAAATTAAGTGGGTGGCCCACTAACCTAGTATTTAGCCAATTAAAAGAATACCCAATATCTTTAAACTCAAGCAGAAGATATTTACCTCGATGAGTAAATTATAACAAATATAATTTATTATAAAAACAGCTTATTTATAATAAATATAATTTATTATATTATAATAAATATAATTTATTATAAGAACAATTATTTATAATAAATATAATTTATTATAAGAATGCTTATTAATAATAAATATATAATTTATTATATGAACAAACTATTCGAATAACACGTTTAGAACGGTTTCTTGAACGTATCTAGCCCCTCTTCTCCTATCAATAAGTTATATATAGAAACCTCTTCATGTGCTGTTGTAGCATCCTTCCAACAATTACGTAAAACAATTTCCGTAATAAAGTTTGATAAGGAGAAGAAGAGATCATAGATTTAAGATCTATAAACTCAAGTGAAAATCTCTCATGGCCAAGTATTCTTCAAACGTGTATGTAATCTATATTTTTATTATTATTTTATTATCGTAGATGAGTTTGAATTCAATGATCTCGAATATTGTGTGTTAATTCGTTAAATCTCAACAAATGGTATCAAAGCAAGATTACGTTCTGTCTTAATCTCACTTCCTCTTGTATACATGATCGTGAGCTCATTCAAGTTCCATTGATCACCGTTATTATAGTGGATTTTGAATGGAGCAAACTGGTGATGGAAGTGAGTTAAGGACAACTGTACTCAAGAAGGACTCATCCATACTTACGCGAAGTTCTTGCTTTATAAATTTTCTACCATGTTTAAAATATGTTGTTGAATACCTTTCTGACCATCATATTATTGGATATTCTGTTTTATTCAGTTCTGGACAATTAAGTTTGATGTTAAATTTTGTTACAGTTGGTTCTGGTATTTTATGTGATGGTTTATATAAAATTTCCTTGAATCATGAATTTGCACAAGCTTTACCAACCCCATTCAAATGTTGGTTCAAACGTGTTTAATTAATGAAAAATTCTTCACTCGCATAGAAGACTAGGCACATCTCTAGGGGAAAGAATTGAGAAAATTAGCGGTAAGGAAGGAATTTTACAAAATCTGACTTCACCGATTTTCATACATGGATTGCATAAAGGAAAGCAAACTAAACATACAAAGAAAGGTGCCACAAGAAGTAATGAGCTCCTCGAGATAATTCATACAAATATTTGTGGACCACTCGGTTCCATGTTTTATTGTGATAACATTTTATCACCTTATAAGATGATCTATCTCGCTATGGTTATGTTTATTCACGCACGAAAAGTCTCGTGCCATTGACATTTTCGATGTTCATAAATAAGAGGTCGAGAGACAATTGGGGATAAAAAGATTAAAATTGTGAGATCGATCGAGGCGGTGAATATTATGGCAGATATATGAATCAGACAAAATCCCAGTCCTTTAAGCAATTTCTTGAAAAGCATGGCATTCGTGCCCCGCACACACGCCCGGCACGCCTACGCCATCGGTGTTGCCGAAAGGCGTAATCGCACATTAATGGAAAATGGTTGGGGGAGTATGGATGAATTTACTCTTCCGTACCTATTTCATTATGGGGTGAAGCCTTAAAAACCGCACTTATATCTTGAACGAGTTCCTAGTAAGGCGCTCCAAAACTCCTTCGAGTTATGGACCAGGAAACCTAGCTTGAGACATATACATATACGGGTTGTCGAAGTGAGGCAATAATCTATAACCCACATGAGAAAAAGCTTGATTCAAGAACGATATCCGGATATTTCATCGGGCTATCCCATAAATCGAAAGGGTACAGATTTTATTGTCCTAACCACACAAGCAGAGAATAGTTGAAACCCAGAATGCCGCATTCTCCTGCAGGACACTAAATTAGTGGGAGTAATGAACCAAGAAAGGTAGATGTTGAAGAGATAAGAGTGGATATCCTACCATTTTTTTACCTCAAGAATTATCAGTTCTCAACTTGTTCAACAAGTCGAGGAAAATGAGCAACATAATAGGACGGTTCATTACCACTGTAAAATATTGCCATTGAAAATGTCGTAGAGCCACCACAACCGACACTTTGAGGAGATTCAAAGAGAAAGGAGACTCGCTTTATTGCCAGAGGATTATGTGGTGTATTTACAAGAATCTTGATTTTTGATATCGATAAGGAAGGATCCGGCTTCATTTTCACAAGCCAGGAAAAAGTGATGATTCTAGTAAATGGATGGAAGCTTATAAATGAAGAGTCGAAATCTATGTCCCATAATCCAAGTTCAACTTACCCGACCGCTTAATAAGATGTAAACTCGTCCGCTATAAATGCCCTAAGACAAAGCGACGCTAAAGGCAATATCGAATCACTTAAGGCCGCATCGCCAGTTGTTTCACAAAGGAAGGCATCGACATAAAGATACCTTCCGGGGCTCAAGAAAGATCCGCTAGAATCATCAATGCACTTCAGAGCTCATTTGATTTAGAATTACATCAAATGGATGTGAAAACCGCATTCTTAAATGGGAATTCGATGAAGATATTCGCTACTGAACAACCCAAAGGGTTCAGCAAAGAAAGGAAATGAACACCTAGCTCATAGATTAAAGAAATCCATTTACTAGTCAGAACAAAGCCTGCATAATGGTATATTAAGTTTAATAATACTCATTACATCTTTGATTTAAAGAGGAAAATTGTTGATCAAAGGTATATATATCTCAAAGTTAAACTGGAGCAAGCTTTATATTTCTAATACTGTATGTGGATGATATTTGCTTCATAAAGAATGATCTCGGGTTTATTAGGTGAAACCAAGGAATATCTCTCTAAAAACTTTCATACGGTTGATATGGGTGAGGCAAACTATGTTATTGGCATCTAGATCTTTAGGGATCGATCTCGAGGAGTGCTAGGTTTATCTCATAAAGGATATATGGGTTTTAGAAAGGATATTTAATATAGGGTCATGAGGTACTTACAAGGGACAAAGGATTATATGCTCACATATAAAAGATCTGAACAATTAGAGGTTGCTCATACTTGACTGGCTATGGTGGTTGTCTCGATAGCGTAAAGTCAACTTCAGGATTTGTCTTTATGCTAGCAAATTGGGCAATCTCGTGGAAGAGTGAAAAACAATCAATTACTGCTTCATCCACGATGGAGGCCGAGTTTGTCGCTTTGCCTGGCTTCCAAGTCATGCTTTATGGTTGCGGAATTTTGGTCTTCGTGGCTTGATATTGCCACTCTATTGCTAAACTCGAGAATATATTAGATAACACCGCAATGCTTTCTTCAGAATGGCAAATTTTCTGAGCGGATCAAAACATATGGATTTAAAGTATTTAGTCATAAAGAAAGAGTCCAAAACAAGTGTCAATTGAAAATATTAGACCACAATTTATGGTTGCTGATCCATTAACTAAAGGATTACCTCCAAAGGCATATTTAGAACATGTTATGAGGATGGGCCTTTTGAGTAATCCATAATATGTATGATAATGAATGGTGGTTATATAATTGACAATGTGTGTATTAAAATTGTTTCGCTATTCTTGTTTTCAATTATGGGTGCACGTTTTATTGCTCGATAAACAAGAATTACCCCGACAAGACAAATGCCAGGGCTATTTCGTATTATGGACTCGGAAGTTAGTAAGGGTTATTGATGTGTGGTGCATGGAAGGAAACATGACATTATGGTCATATGACCGCCACACCAAGATTGAGATCTAAACCATCTAAGATATGGTATATGATTTTGGACTTATTGGCTAAGTTTATTGAAATCATGATCACTTGTCAAATTTATTTTCTAGTATATTTATATGTAAAACTAAATATATTATAGTTTACACGGCTTAGGCCAAGTGGAAGAATGTTATTTCCAGATTAAAATTAAGTGGTGGCCCACTAACTCAGTATTTAGCCAATTAAAAGAATACCCAATATCTTTGAAAACTGTTATGAATATATTTACCTCGATGGAGTGGCAAATATAACAAATATAATTTATTATAAGAATGCTTATTTATAATAAATTATAACTTATTATAAGAACCAATATTTATAATAAATATAATTTATTATAAGAATGCTTATTTATAATAAATATAATTTATTATAAGAATACACACACAAATATAATTAATTATATGAATGGGGCTATTCGAATAACACGTTTAGAACGGTTTTTGAACGTGTATTATTGGCCCTCTTCTCCTATTAATAAGTTATATAGAAACCCTTCATGTGCTAGAGCACTCTTCCATCAATTACAGTAAAACAATTTTCAGGTATCAAAGTTTGATAAGAAAAAGAAGAGAGATCAAGTGATTTAAGATCTATAAACTCACAAAATCTCTCATATCATAAAGGTTTCAAACGGTATGTAATCTATATTTTTTTATTATTATTTTATTATCGTAGATGAGCTCAATTCAATGATCCGAATATCAGGTTAATTGTGTTAAATCTCAACAATTTATTCATTGTGTTTTCCACTATGTTAAGATATAAAAAAAAATTGTTGTCTTCGTTGTTTTCCACTTTTTAAATATTTTGTAAAGCATCTTTATAAAATTTATTGTTTAATTGTGTAGATAATAATGTAATGTAACTATTATCATTACTATTTTTTCTTCATAATTATTATATAAATTATGTAATGAATTTTATCATTTTTAATCTTTCACTTTTGTTTGACTTCATCAAAATAAATAACTTACAACCATTTATCCAAAGCTTCAAATTTTAATATAGGATCCATAATTAAACCAATATAATTAATTAAATGTATTTCCCCCTTTTTTAATTTTGAAAGAATTGTATGATAAATCATAAAGACCCGTTAGACCCGCTTGCTAGAGGCTCGTTAGGCTCCGGCTTCGTGGGTGATCAGGCCAATGGGTGGATCCGCGAGCTTAAAATGTAGGAAGTCTAACTCCTCGCCCAACCACGATGGCCAGGCCTCTTTCTCATCTGGGTCGATCGATTTAGCCCAACTCGTTAAAAGACAACTTTCCACATCAAACATTGCCCTTGTTTCACACTTCTGGGGGCTTATGGTCGCATTTGACTTTTTTTGATTTTGCAAAAAAAAAAAAAGGATAAGAGGACAAAAATCTTTTCCTAAGAACTTTAAATTCCACAAAATGCCCATCAATAAAAAAATGGATGAAATTCAAAGTAACGTGTTTTCAAGTGTTTTTTTCTTCAAAATTTTCCATTTTCATGAAGTCGAATAGGGCACTCACATAAGTTGTAATCATAAATGTTAAAGGAGAACTTTCAACATCATACATTGCCCTGTTTCACGCTTGGAGCTACACAAAATGATTCGGGATGTCCAAATACCGCATTAGAAATGCTAAGAATCCATTAGATCCGAACCGATATATACCTTTCCCCCATCCGATATCCTATTTTAAAAACATTTAACCTCAAACAGCCATCCTTTTCGTCATTAATATTCTTCTACGTTCCCTTGATTGAACTGGCCCACTCGTAAACTTGTCCAACAGGCCGAGCTGGCTTTGTGTGGGCTTAACGGGTCAACATGTTGGACTGTGCCGGCCCACTTAAAAAACGGGTCAAGCCGGGCCAGCCCATGGACGTCAAATGATTGGCCCGACATGGCCCATAAGCCCGACGGGCTAGCCGTGCCGACGGCCGACGCGCATCAAATTTCATATTAAATTTTGTTTTTGTAATTAAATCATTTTTTTTTTTTTAGTATTTATATTTAGTTCAGAATTGTATAATTTTGTGAAAATGCTAATTTTTTATTTTTAAAAACCAAGAAAATATATTTATATTTATGTTTTTCTTAAAATAAATGTAATTTGAAATATTAGAAGATAAAAGAAAAGAAAATATAAAAAAAATACAACTTATTCAAAATTTTAACGAACTATACGAAAAGAGTTGAGAATTGCATCACTATAGCCTTGGTACATCCCAAACTAGGTTAGCACTCATTCAACTACTAATCATATGGCATTACTCAACCTTAAAATGAGTCACATTTAATACATTTAAATAAAAAGACAACATATAGTTCTTCAATTTTCATATTCTTTATTCTTCATTAATCTTTTTCAATATCTGTCTTCGATTTGATATCCAAACGCTGAAGTTTAAGGCCCGCAATCATCTACCCAACTTTGGAGCCCCATGTGTCCTTCTCTTCCTAACTTCAAACACGTCAAGGCTTCAAGTATTTCTCACAAAGGAGGTTTGTCCTCCTATCTCCAATCATATTTTCTGCAATATAAAAAGCAAATTCCGATGCTACAGTAGACACCGGTGGGGTTAGTAGATCACGTGCCATTTTAGATAGCATAGGAAATGTGGATTCATGAGATTTCTACCACTTCATAATATCAAAATTTTTTATTTCATCATGGGATAGGTATGACAAGTAATCAATATCTAAATATTTTAAAAGATCAGACATACTTGAAGAACCAACTTGTTGCTTTCTTTTTAGCTAATCGTATTTAAGAATGGATCATTTTCTGTGACGCCTCAAAACCGGGGGGGTGTCCGTTGACAACCCGTCAACCCGCGGAAAATCTATACGTCTCGTATCGCGAGATCCATACCTAAGTGAAAATGGCCACTTAGGCCCATACACCAATGCTCATCAAAATACACCCAACTATATTCCAATAGTTCAAGAGTTTTTACATTACTCTTAATACAAATACATATTAAAATTTACAATTCTAATACATATTATCCTAAAAACATCAAAGCCACAACCCGGCTTCTTCAAATCATCCCAAATGAGCCTGCCTTCACCCGCCTCCCTATACCCGAAAAATATTCACGACAAAAGAGCTATTGCCCAAGAATGAATTACTCCTAAATGGGTTACTCTCCACTTAAGTGCATATGCAATGATTCACTGTAAACACACACTCAAGTAAATACGTGATCCTACTTAATCTATATGCCCAAAAACCCATATCTCGAGTCCTCACCACCCCCACACTCGTTTAAACCATGTATGAGAAAACACCGCTTTCAAAACAAAACCTCGTTGTTCTCGAAAAACACACTACCGAATTTCTGGTGAAAATATAGGACTACTCCTCCGGCGCTTAATGTGTCGATGAACCTTCCAAACAATACATGGGCCCTCCGACGTAATTGTAGAACCATCTCCCAACACCATTCTCCGAAAAATCATCCATTGAAATTCCTTTTCACAAACTATGTTCGCTTATTTTTCTTCGCGTCGCGTATACACACCTAATTTCATATACCTCTTGCAAAGGTTAGAAATGCATTATGCCGTCACAAACACGATTCATGGTAATATATCTTACGCATATATATTAACATATTTAAATCACATACAAAATGTTATGCAAATTCATGCAATTTACACCAATATATCAATTATGCATATATTCTCAAATTTGCACTCACACCATATGTTATTCAATTTTGGTCAACCATCACCCAAATTAGCTCACTTGAGCCAATCACAATTCCATTTCCAATGGCCTATGCACATAACGTTTTTATAATTATACTATAACACATTAAGTTTATGATTAACCTATGATTTCACACAAATCACGTTTATCCAATTCAAATAATTTCATGTACACCACATGGACGTTGTCCAAATCATACAAACCGGATCGCTTTAATAAATTCCAAACAGTAGCAATACATCCGTGGGCAAAATTCTAATTTATTCAACATTGGTTCCACTTTTTTAAACCGATATTAATGGCCATTTCCAACCTCATATTACACTAAAACATAATTTATTGTATAAATTATGAAAATCACCCAAAACAAATTCCCTAAAAAATACTAAACGTGGGTTCAACATTTTTCAACACGATCCAGTTGATCTCACTGGAACCGCCACTCACGGCCTCAAATCAATCCAATCCATTAACACAAAACACTCCAAACAGTGGAAAGCAAAGCAAAGTAAACCCCTCTACTCACGGTTTTGTCAAACTCCCAAAACCGATGCCCACGCTGCAAATTCCTCTCACAGATAACCATTCTTGCTTCTCGGTCCAAGAAATCCAACTGGTCCGATCTACGAATCCTAGAGAGAAGTTGCACACTATCTCACTAAAAATCCTCAATTTTTGAAAAACTAGCACCCTCTCCCACCTTCCCTCGCAGACGCCTGTTAAAGAATGGGAAAGGCCTCCTTTGTCCCTCACTTTGCCACTTGTCACTATGATCGGGTCGAGGATTTCCACTCAACCCAACTACCTTGACTTTTCTACCCAACGATCATGCCATGTGTCAACGTGAACCCTGAATCTTGAGCTCAAGCTGACAATTCCGATGCTGACATGTGGCACACTGTGTGCCACCCAAGATGCCATGTCCTGCACCACGCCAAGCTTCTCGTAAAATGTGTAAATCTGACTATCCCTGACCAATAAAATTGACGTGGTGAATAGATTTCGTGGAAACGATTCCAAATGTTGAAGTCCGCTTGCCATCCGATATCTAGAAAATTTTGGGATTTAATAAATTAATGATTTTATCTTCTTTTTCGAGAAATTAGATTTTCTCGGGGTTTCACATTTTCAAATGTAAATGAAGTTGTAGTACGAAGAGGCACTCTACTATTTAGACTCAGCATTATTTATATATACGTTTAATTGTTCATATACTTTTCAAGGCTATTATTAATTTTAATACCAAAGCTATTCGCCAAAAGATGTCGCTTATTTTCAATTTCACACTATTGCTGAAATTTTTTAAAACCCTAACAGAAAAAGTGAAAATATTTGGCTTTTCTATCCAGAAAGTCATTTTTACGAAAATAAGAAAACTTCATCGTTAAGCCCAAACAAAAGGTTAAGTGGCTGAAGAATTCACACTACTGCATTTATTAATGGAAGGATTCGGGGACAGCGCCCTATCCCGACTCGACCTGCTTATTTTCAATTTCAAACTTGTCTTATTTAAAAATTAAACGAGCGCGGTGGATGAGAAAATTCTCAAACCCGGGCCCCGCTTACATTTTATTTTTACTATATTAAAACAATATATTTCATAAAAATAAAAATATTATGAATTTTTATAAATTATTTATTAAAACATTCTAATTATTATTATTATTTATATTAAAATATAAAATAAAATAATAAATAATTATTTTTAAAATATAACGGGCAAGGACGGAGTAATAATACATGCTAAAAAACCCGACATAATTAAATCAAACTCTGCCTCATTGTTGTTTGTATGGGAGTGCAGAACCCTAAATAATCCATCTCGTTAACATCTTTACTGCCACCCAATGTTAAAAACAAATAGTCCTAATACTTAACGCTATTAAGTAATTATTCAAGATTAAGCTAAAGTTCGATTCAAGATTAAGTAAATCAAACACCACCTGCTTCTCGTTTGAAAGGTTTCGGTTCATACACTCGCCTATAAAATTTAAAATGTTTTCATACCTTCAACTTTAACCCTTGATCCATAATAAGTAAACAAAAAGGAACATTTTTCTAGTATTTCAAAAAATTTTATTTCCATTTTTTCATATTTCAACAAAAATGGTTCATCTCTATTGTTTAAACACAAGACTTATATTGCAAATAATACCTAAGTTATACAAGAAGTAGTATATATACAAGAAAACATGTTAGTAGAATCATAAAAACTTTTAAGAAATTTAAAAGCAAAACTCTCTCAATCATAAGGAAGTTATTTTGACTTCTACCCAGCCTAGCTTACTATTGACATAATTTGGATAATAAAGTTATCATGTACCCTACACAAGATTTTAAATATTGAGCAGGCAGGAATTCCCAACAATGACGACATCGCGATGAAATTTTCTTTTCTTTAAACCACATGATTATTAATAAGCATAAAATTCTTTGTAATCTACTAGATTGCATAATAAATTGTAAAGCATACCGGTATTCTTTATCAGGGATTTATTAATGTTAAACCATCTCGTACTATTAAATTTATTATATGACAAACACATCTCACATGGAATATTTCATTTAGTAGGCCTTCTAATCAATATAAATAAACCTATGGCACTTGTATTGTTTGAAGCATTATCAAAAGTAATACTAAAAATTTGCTTGTACATTATACTCACTAAAACACTTGTCATAGATTCATACGGCGCACTCCATCATGCGGATGATATATTATACGAAACTCCAATACTTTCTTTTTTAATTTCCAATTTGAATCTATATAATGGGATGTTACATACGTTAAAGGATCATTATTTTGATTAGTCCATATATCTGAGATCACTGATATAATACCATTATGCTCTTTAAGTTCTTGGATTATTAATTTTTTAGTAGTTTTATAATTGTTAATTATATCATTACGCATAGTAGTCCTAGGAATTCTTTGAAAGGCTGGATGGACAAACTTTTGGATGAAATTTACAAATTTAGGATCCTTTGCAAATGTCATTTGTAGGTTCATACTAGCTACCATACTAGCAAACCCATTTCTCACAGCTTTTTTATCATATATAAAAGTGGTCAGTTGAGACGAATTAGATCCTATCTCACTTGGATTTAATTGGGACTGTGTAAGATCTAATGCACCATGTTTTTGGTACATTGTTCGATGTCTTTTAAGGTGACTCGTGCTACTACTTACAGCTTTGCAACTATATGTTTTTTTACAATATTTACATTATGTTAGATCTTCTACCTCTCCTCTTATATTTTTTTTATGTACTATACTAAAGTGCTTCCATACTACGGATGTACGTCTACTAGTCATAGGTCTTTTGCCTATAAGATCGGGTTGGGGAATGTTAGAGGGTTGGTTGCATAGTGGCACTAGTGGGAGTGGGACATCTTCAAAAGGATTAAATTCATTATATTCATCAATAACATAGTTAAGGTTTTCAACATCTAGGTAATGAGGATCCATTTTTAATTCTAGGAAAAAAATGAAGAAATGTAGAAGAAAGAGAAGAACAATTAAATTAAAATATAGAATTAAAAACTAAATGAAATAACTTATAAATACCTCAACCTTGTGATGATGAAGATGAACAATTCTACACTTAGTAGATATCTTGATGAAGCTTTCAATTGGCGTAACTCAGAGAGAATTTTAACTCGTAGAATTGTAGAAAGAGATATTAGATAGAATTGTAAAGAATGTGAAGATAAAAAATGGAGGTATTTATAGGTACACTGAAGTCATTTACTTATTTACCCTTAAAAGTAGTCGTTATATAGTTGAAAGGGGTATTATAGGTATTAGACATGAAAAGTAGTAATAGTTTGTGATTTACTTATTTATCCTTCAAACTAACCGTTATATAGTTGTTAGGAGGGCTATTATAGATATTTCACATGCAAAAGACTTTTATACCCCTCAAATTAGCTGTTATATAGTTGTTGAGAGGGGTATTATTGACAATTTTATATGAAAAAAGAGAATTGGCATAGTGGCCTGTACTTCAGATGACCGGTGCACGTGGGCCGACCGCTGGTTGGCACGATAACGGCCCCGGCATGGCTGGCACGATGGCCTACCAAGATGGTCGACACGCATGGATTGGCATCAATCATTAATCACACTTGCAATTTTTTATTTTTTCAAATCAAGATGCCGCTCGCATGGTCAAGATGGTGGGCCGCCTCGCACACAGGACGGTCAAGCCAGATGGCTGTATGATGGTTGGCATCACACATCACACTTAGGCTTATTTTTCAAAAAGGTGTGGATTAATGCCAACCGGGTCCCACGGACCCACCCTAATCCAGCGACCGTCTCTAAGAACATGTGCCATCAACCGTGCCAAACTACCAAGAAAAGGCCTCGCCGAAAGCTTGGTCCTCTTTTCTAATAAGAGAAAAAAAAGAAAAGAAGATAAAAATAAAGAATGCGGATTATATTGCTTTCATTCTTCCTTCCTTCTAGCCTCCAACAAGAATATATTGTTCTCGTGAGGCAGCTTAACAGTCTGTTTCTTCTTCTTCTTCTTCTTCGAAAACAAAAAACAAAAAAACAAGAAGAAGAATGGGCCGCTATGCTCGGACTCTTCTTTCTTTCTAAGAGCCTTACGATATTTTGTCATTTTTTCCGTAAATGGCTGATCCGCATTCTATTAAAATGGTCAGGTCCCCGTATTCTATGTAAATGGCTTCCCTTCTCCAACTTTGTACAAGCCGTCATCTTCACTGCCCTCATGTTATAGTTAAGTGATGTGTTCTTTAGTTTCAGAGGTGAAGATACACCAAGAACTTTACCGATTCACTTTATAACACTTTGGTTGCTTACAGGTTCGCACCTTCTCGAGACGACTCAAGAACTCCGTAGCGAGATTACATCAATCGGTCTTCCAATACCAGTCCAAGACTCTAAGATTTTTATTATCATTTTATCGGAAAACTATGCTACCTCCAAGTGGTGTTTGAAATTGAATTGGTAAAGATAGTCAAAAGTGTACGCATGCCTGATGATCGCACAAAAGAGTCATACTCAGCACTCACCATGTCCACTAAGAGATGCTGACACCAATCGGAAGCTAAGATGCATTTCTCAACCACGGTGAAATATGCAACCGCGAGAAGAAGAGATGATTAAAAGTGGAGATTGCTCGAGAAAAGTCGCTAAGCTCTCGATACCACGTGGATAACCAAAGAATGACTTTATTCATCGGCTACTTCATAAATTATATTTTTTTGTTTATACCCATATCTTACTTAATGATATCACCGTCCAATTTTAAACAAAATAGATAACTGGTAGAGAAATTCCCTAGCTACTATTTGTGTTTGCTTCTTATTTGTTTGTTTGTATTACTAATTTATTTTATATTTATGTAACATGATATCGGTAATGTTTTTTTTATTCAAAATAATTAAAAATTTTAATTGAGATTATATTATATGTCACATTTTGGCCATTTTATATATATTCATCCTAATTTTATATTAATCGATGAAAAAGATTTACTAAAAATTAAATATATAGAGCCTATAAAAATATATTGATTTTATTTTTAATTTGATCTATATTGTCTTTATTATATGAAATAATAGTAATTGAATCAAGATTTCGTTGATCCATGGCAATGACAATTTTTACTTTATTTTTATCTTTTTAAATTCCATTGATTACTATGATTCAAATTGAAGTTTATTCCCTTGATCTCAATCATGTGATGTTACAATATTTTAGCAAATGCAACGCTATTATGATTATTGTATATTGTTTTGCATGTACCTATACTAGCATGCATTCAAGTTATGGGTTCTGATTCCATGGAGTGATCTACCAAGAATGCTGAGACTCCCCAAATCTTCGCACCACCTCACGCATCTCTTCGCGCTGCTCACTCAGGATATCCCCTATTCCCATCGTAGTTCCTTTCTTCCCGTAGATTCAACCCGTGGACTCAGGTCTTTAGTCCAATGGGAAGCATATCCGTTTGAACCGATTCGGCGCCTGAATGATGTAAGCCGAGAGCGACACTTAACGCTCTCGACATCATTCTGGGGCATGAAGTGAAAATTTTCGAAAATTGTAACCGGGTGCCCTAATGAATAGTGATTTTTTTTCTTTATTTTATCCGATGGAGGGGTTGCAAAGGATTTTAAGAAAATTTCGGGCCATGACTTCAACCGATATTTAGAAGATAACGGGAGATTTGGCTTAATAGTGATTTCCTGGACTAAAATTGAGTCCGTGGCCAAATTTTTCGAAATTGGGCCGGAAATAATAAATGTCCGGAATCAATCATAGAGTCTAATTTAAACCAAACTGAGTGAAATCAGGTCCGTTTGATAGTTTCCAAGCAATCCGAACGTAAATCGGATAATAATACGCTAGTGTCCGGATTTCCGATTTTTAACGATTTTAAATCGGATTTCGGTGATTTCAAAGCTTGGAATCCACTGTGAAGGATTTAATTAGAATATTTCATGGTCAATTTGAAGTTTAGACTACCATAGAATATTTTTGACGTTTAATCGCATAAAAGCAAAGATAAGACAAAAGGGAATAAAAGATGGTAAAATGAGAGAGTTTTCTATGAGAGCCAATCAAAACATTTCTTAAGGGCTAAGTTAGGGTTTGTGACTCATTAGAATTGACCAATGAGGTTCATGGGCTCAAATGCAATAAAAATAGTTGATCGCAATATAAAAGAAATGGAGGACCAAATTGTAATTAAATAAAGTTAATATTTAAATGTGAGACAAACAAAATAATTCATTTATCTCTCAAAAGTTAAGGAACCCGTAGGAGAAAGGAGAGGAAGAGTGCGAGAAGAGCTTAGAGCAGCGATAAGGCAATAAAAGTGGGGGCGGTGGCAAAGGTGATGAGAGGCATTTTTTCTCTCATTCAAGCTTCTTGATCTTCTCTGCTGTAACTGGCGTATGGAAATGTTAAACTCAAAACAAGTAGTTTTCATGGCGGGAAAGTTAGGGTTTGATGTTTTGATGTTTAATGTCTTAAATTGCATGGATGTTAAATTGATGGTATTGCTGTTTAATGGGTGCTGAATTTAATATCAATTGAGAAAGCTAAGGCTTAGGTTAGGTTTTGACAAATCAAGGAGTATGGGTTAGGGTTTGATAGTGAAATCGTGTGTGTTATGTTGAAATGGTATGAACAAATTGATTTAAGTGTTTAGAGGAAAGAAAATGGAAGAGAAACACATTTGGTCAATCTCATAGCAGTCTCGGTACAGGAAATGTCCTGTTTTCTGTTTTGACCAGTTTTTGTATTTCTTGGCCATAACTTGCTCAATTTTGATCCAATCTTGAGTGATTTATGGCTAAAGTGAAATATCGAAGGAGAACAAAACTAAGAAGAAGGCACACAAATCTGATCCTAAGTGGCCTAAAAATTCACTCAAAGTAGGACCATGTGCAAGCTAAATTCTGTCTAGTTTTTGAACATAGATTAGCCCGGTTATTTGACGTAAAGTGAGTTTCGTGCTCGAATTGGGCAGGATTCCAATTGAATAGAACCTAGCACCTTAGCTTTAAATGAGTATAAGGACATAGTGTCAAAATATGAAGTCAAGACCTCGGAAAAATGAGTACACAAACTGTTACTAGAAAAAATCGGTAAATGACTAGTTGGCATGAAAATGCCATAACTTTGCCTGATGATCCGATTGGATTGATTCCACCTTTAAGTAAAATAGATTCCTAGAGGAATAAGAATATAGGAATGAGGTTATGGTGGATTAAATGGAAATTATGGTTAATGTGTACTGTGATTTTCTTGGGAAAAGGTGAAAAGGACCATCTGACGGGAACGGAACTCAACGGGAAGCAAGCTGATTGGAAGCATGAACTCGTGAGTGAAATGATATTTTGAAAAATGAGTTTTTAAAAAGTGGAATGGTTTTAATGTTAAGCTGAAAGTTTAATGAAATGTTTAGTGTACATGTTAAGGCATATGGAAAATGTTTTATCTTGCATCAATATATATTTATATGTATGCATATGATAAAGTGTTATGAAAGTTTTAAAATGTGTGAAGAATGCCATGTGTTTTAATGATATGAAAGGATATAAATGTATTTATACATGTATATGAAATATGTATGCATATGTTAAAGTATTATGAAAGTTTTAAGATGTAAAGAATGCATATGTGTTTTAATGATCAAGTAAAGGATTTAAATGTGTTTGCCAAATGTATTTGAAGAAATGTTTTACCGATGGTTACCTCTAAACCCCTATGACTGCATGACCGAGATCGCACAAGATTTAAAATACAGAAGGGATTTAGAGGGTAAAGTTATAGGTTACTAACTGAGGGAGGGAAATAGGTGTCTAGAGTAATATCCTTACACGTGATAGCGCTAAGATGATCGAACTCCTATGCAGCGTGAGTTTCCCGCAAACAGAGTGGTTATGACTGGAATGTGACTGCCCTCACCGTCAAGACCCTAAATCGTTTCGTGTGTTTATTCCCCGGGTTCCATCAATGTAAAGAATGAAAGAAAGAAATAAAGGAAGAAAGGTTAAGGCATAAATGCTTAAAGCATAAATGAATTTAAATGCATAAAGTATTTATTGAAAGAAAGTTTAAAGTATAAATGTTTAAAGCATAAATTGATTCTAATGGTATAAGTATTTATGGAAAGAAAGTTTAAAGCATAAATGTTTAATGTATAAATGGATTAATTGTATAAGTATGTATTATTTTGCATGTAATCGAAATGTTATTTTAATGAAAATGTACACTCACTTCCAGTCTGCTTTTAGCCTATTCTTTCCTGTATGTTTCAAAAACATTTCAGGTTCCGAGACAGTGAGCGTAGAGTATCCTCCCCGTGCGTTGAGTCGAGCTATCGAGGAGACGACGCATGTGACCGTCCAAAAATAATTTCATATTGTATATGTGAATATTTTGTCATGTTTTGATAAATTATGCATGGAATTGAATAAGGTTTAAATGTTTTGAGGATTTGAAAGAAATAAATGCATATATATGTATATTATGTTTGATTTGGTCAGGACAGAGTCCTAATACGGGAAGTTGATGAATCAGTTTGTAGTGTTTTTAATTGTTTCACTGTGTTTTAAAATTTGTGAAAGTCCAAAAAACAGAGGAAATTCCGCCGATTTTCCCCGAAAAATCTAAGTGTTGGAAAAGAAAAGAAAAAGAAATTTTTAAAGACTGGCTCGCATTATTTTTAAAAAGATATGTGAAGAATTGTAAAGGGGTTCGTCCACGGATTTTAATTTATGGTTTTAAGGAAAAGTTTCATATCCGCTGAGTGCCGGGAGGTCCCCTCGGGTTCATGAGGTTAATCCGGGTCGGGATCCTTCAACATGGTATCAGAGCGAAGTTTTGAAAATGTTATAAAGATTTGACAATGTTTATTAGATTTCAAAAAACAAAAAAAAAAAAATTTATGTGATTTAAAATCATCATATATGCATTACATGACATATTAAAATTTTGAATTAATAGGAAAATGCGCAAGCCGAGGCCGACCACCCACCGTAGAGAGCTCCCGAGGCGTAGCATCTTCACCACCCGAGGAACATGTTGACGAAGTTCGGCGCATGTTCCTCCACCCAGCATGTTTGTGGCCGCCACCGCCTCCGAGGTCGTAGGAGGACAGATACCTTAGAGCAGATGGCTCTCGGGATGTTAGGCCACAACATTTAATCAGCCCGTGAGCCGATGTTGTCCATTGAGAGGATAAGGTACTGGGGAGGCAAGAAATTATGACTAAATATAGGAGATCCCGAAAGGTATGGTCGTGGATAGAGGGTAATGAGATGGTTAATTGAAAATGCATGCGAATTTAGCTTAAGTGAATCAACATTACTATGAATTGTTGTAATTGTTGAAAGAAAATGAAGAAATTGAAGACATAATGATGAATTGTGTAATGTAGGATTTTGCCACCCTAGAAAAGTATGGAAAAGTTGATTGTTACAACAGAGTATTATTGAGTACAAAGAGTTTTCGCGCATCATATTATTGTGATATCCATGACTTTGATGTTATATTGCAGCTGGATTTACTATCTAGACATCATGCTACAAAGGATTGTTATAGGAAAGAGGTTAGGTTCTATAAGCCAAGGAAGACAGAGGTTGTTTTATGTGGGTTACTGAAATACTACCTACCAATAATACGACGCTTATGTGGGCTAGTAAAATACTTCTCGAAAGTTATATCAAAGGTAAATTTTAGCTTATGCCATTGAGGTGAGGGATAGTGGTAGTCGACTGGAAGATATTCCGATAGTCAAATACTCTCCGGATGTATTTCCGCAGGATCTTCTAGGTGATATATAAAATATATATATATATATATATATATATATTAATTCTTGCATTGAAATGACCCTCGACAGAATCCAATCGTTAAGGCACCTTATATGATGGTCTTTAAAAGTTGAAAGAATTGAAAGAATTGAAAGTATAAATGGATGAGCTTGTGAGTAAGGGTTTCATAGCCGAAAGACGCCTCGGGCGCCGCTCGCTGATAAAAAAAAAAATGATGATGAAAGTTTAAGATCAGATATTGATTACATAGGAGTTGAATAAAGTGAAAATACGCAATCAACACCCATTTACACGGATTGGATGATCTTGATCAATTACAGGAACGAGGGTATTTTTGAAAATGGATCAAGCTCAAAGTTACCATCACTCAAAGATTAGGTCGAGGATGTTCCATGACAATCCTTTGAAAACACTCGTATAGGCATTATGAGTTTTAGTCATGCTAGTTTGACTAACTTATATTCAGCCGCTTTTATGGATCTTATGAATAGGATCTTTCACCCTTATTTAGATCAGCTTTGTTATAGTATTCATTGATGACATTTTAATCTATTTACAAATAATGAAGATCATGAGGAGCATCTATAAAATTTATTTACTTAGTAGTGCCAAACTTAGTAAATTCTAGTTCTCGTTAGACGTTGTTGCCTTTCTAAGGCATGTGATTTCAAAGTGAGCGTTTCGTTGATCCTCAAAAGATTGAGAAAATTCAGAACTCGAAACCACCTACTAATGCACTGTAGATACAAAGTTTTCTAGGTTAAGGTATTATCGAAGGTTGTTATGATTTTCTAAAGCTAGCTTGATCCCTTAATTAAAATTGACAAGGGAAAGATGAAAAGTTTCTATGGTAAGAGACATGTTTAAAAGATTCATGAACTAAAAGGAATTTGACCTTAGCCTCTAGTTCTTACACTGACGTATGTAAGAAGCATATACAAAAGATATTGTGATGCTTACGTAGCTTAGGTGTTAATGCAACATGAAAATGTGATAGCACATGATTTAAGGCAATTGAAAAGCAATGAAAGTGCACTATCCGAGACATAACTCTAGAGTTGGTTGTTGTAGTCTTGCTCTACGTATATGGAGGCATTATCGATATGGAGTTGCATGTAAATTTACAGATCACAAGAACATGTAATATTTATTCTACATAGAAAAAGTTAAATATGAGACGTAGGGAGATGGGTCAACTCATTATGATTATGAGTGCACTAATGAGTACCATCAAAGGAAATGTTAATGTGGTAACCGATGCCTTAGTAGGAAGCCTAAGGGTTCCATATCTCACTAAAGGTTGTGTACCTCCCTGCATTTATGGAATCGAGGTCTTTAGGTGCGAGACTAGAGTCGATGATATCGGGGCCTTACTAGCTACATTTCATGTTAGTCCTGTACTAATAGACAAGATAAGGGAGCTATAGACTCAAGATACGATCATGATTAAATTGAAAAGGGAAGCTGAGTCTGGGCAGTTAAAAGGATTTTTAGTACGGGCATATGGTATAGTGATGATAGTCACAGGTTATGTGTACTAGATGTGGGAAGATTAAAGAAATAAATTATGGGAGTAGGCTCACTCTTCGCATAAAGTGATGCATCGTGAAACACTAAAATGTATCATACCCTAAGGAATACTAAAGGTGGAGGGGTATAAAGAAAGATGTTGTAGAATTTATTTCTAAATGTCTCATTTGTCAAAAGTTAAGGTTGAGCATCAAAGACGGTGGTTCTTATAGTCTCTTCCGATCCCTCAAAGCTGAAACTGAGAGAATCACGATGGATTTTTATTTCCACTCTCGCTGTGAGTGGTTATGACGTGATATAGGTGATTGTGATAGATTGATCTAAATCACCAATTTCCTACCATGGAAAAAAATAGTGACTTAGTTGAGTAGTCATCGTAGTTGTATATAAAAGAGATTGTACACTCACCTGATGACCAACTGAAAGAGCCATACAGATATCGAAGTTATGCTCAAGGTTTGTGTGCTAGAGTTTAAAGGAAGTTAGGAAGATATTTGCCATTAATGGAGTTTTCTACAATAATAGTTATCATGCAGCATTGAAATTGGCACCTTATGAGGCCTTATATGGAAGGAAGTGTAGACTCCATTATGTCGGGATGAGGAAATGAGAGAAAATTTTAGGTCTATAATTGTTCGTGCTACAACAGAGTAATGTTAAAGTTATCATGATAGACAAAGATACTAAGATTGGATGTAGAAAGAGGAAAGATAATCGCTTACATCTGAATTCTTTGTGTGTGACTTACTATGAGACACACCCTGCAAAGGCGCGATATTCTAAAGAAAGGAAGGTCCTCTATGACTCATGAAATTATGGTCAGAGGTAGTTTTGCTGAGGTCGCTACCACTGGCATGACATATTTTACATTTCTATACAAGTCAAAGTATATGACGATTCTTTCACATGTGTTAAGAGATCAACCTATTGAATTGGAAAGAAGATTTGACGATGAAGAAAGACCGGTTAAAAATTGTTGATCGAAAATGATTAGGTTCTTTTGAAACAAAGTGATTCCTTTAGTAAAGGTGTTTTGACGACCACTATAGGTAGAAAAGAACATTTAATTCTAAATTTCGAGATTTAAATTTTTATAAGGAGGGGTGATTGTAAAACCCCAACCTTATCGAACGTTATAATAAGAATAACCTGATGAGGTCTAATGATGTAAGCGAGAGTGGATTAGAATTTAGAACGTCGACATCATTTGGGTACGAAGTGAAAATTTTCTAAAATCAGAATCGTGCCCTAATGAATAGTGATTTTTTCTTATTTTATCCCGATGGAGGGGTTGCAAAGGGATTTTAGTTGTACCCCAGTTCTTATGACTTTGAACTGATATTTAGAAGATAATGGGAGATTTATGAATAGTGATTCTGACCGAAATTGGAGTCTCGTGGCCAAATTTTTCGAAATTGGGCCTAAATACGTAAAATGTCCTGAATCAACCATGTAGCCCAACGAACCGAACGGAGTGAAACGGGGTCCGTTTGGATAGTTTCCAAGCGATCCGAACGTAATTCGGATAATAATACGCTATTGTCCGGATTTCCGATTTTAATGATTTTAAATCCGATTTCGGTGATTTCAAAGCCTGGAATCCACTGTGAAGGATTTAATTAGAATATTTCATGGTCAATTTGAAGTTTGGGACGACCATGTAACATTTTCGACGTTTAATCGCATAAAAGCAGATAAGACAAAAAGGAATAAAAATCGATAAAATGGAGATATTTTCTTATGAGAGCCAAATCAAAACATTTGGCGCTAAGTTAGGCTCGCACTGTCAGAATTGACCAATGAGGTTCATGGGCTCAAATGCAATAAAATAAGTCAGATTGGCAATATAAAAAGAAATGGAGGACCAAATTGTAATTAAAGGAAAGTTAGAATATTTAAATGGGGAGAGTAAACAAAATAATTCATTTGGTCTCAAAAGTTAAGGAACCCGGGAGGGAGAGAAAGGAGAGGGAAGAAAAGGAGAAAAAGAAAGGAGAGAAAGGAGAAGCAAGAAGAAAAAGGCAAGAAAGGTACGAGATGGATTTTTCTCCTCATTCAAGCTCTTTCGTCGATCTTCAAGCCAGAATCGCCGAGAGGAGCCCAAAGAAAACTCAAGAACAAGTGTTTTCACATGAAAAGCTTAGCATTTGACGTTTTCCATGCTTAATGCCTTAAATTCTCAGGACATTTGGACAAGTAAATCATCAGATTTAAGCGCTTAATTACGAATTTAACATCAATTGAGCAGTTCCAATACAGGCAGGCTGACAAAATCAAGCCACAGTAGCTGCTAGTGGTTTGATAAAGGAATTAAAGGCAAGAGTGTTGAAATGTATAATGCATCAGATTTAAGTGTTTAGAGTGAAAGAAAAACCCAAGAGTAAAACACATTTTGGTCAATTTTGGGCAGCAGTCTCGGTACAGAATGTCCTTGCTTTTCTGTTTTTTGACTAGTTTTGTATTTATTAACTTGCTCAATTTTGATCCAATTTGAGGATTTGGCTACATAAAATGTATCGGGTTTATAACAAAATCCTAAGTATTAGCTGGTGATTGCCAAAATCGATCTCAAGCCACTAAAATTCACTCAAAGTAGACCATGTGCAAGCCAAATTTCCTGGCTCAGTTTTCAACATGACAGCCCGGTTATTTGACGTAGCTAGTTTCTCAAGGTCCGAATCGATTCCACCTAATGTAACCCTAAAGACCTTAAACTTTAAACGCAGTATGCGCCGACATAAATACAAAATACGGGGAGCCAAGACTCCTAAAATGAGTAATACAAACTGTTACTAGAAAAATCGTAAAACGACTAAATGCATTTAAAAATGCCATAACTTTAGTTTGACGATCCGACGGGATTGACCTAATTCCTCTAAGTAAAATAGATTCCTAGAGGAATAAGAACATAGGAATGGAGTGTTTATGGTAGGATTAAAATGGAAATTATGGTTAATGTGTAATTGTGATTTTCTTGGAAAAGGTGAAAGGATTATCTGGATCGAACGGAACTCAACGGGAAGCAAGCGATTGAGCGGTGAACTGAGTGAAAATGATATTTTTGAAAAATGAGTTTTTAAAAAGTGAAACGGTTTTAATGTTAAGCCGAAAGTTTGAATTCGAAATGTTTATGTACACGTATGATACTTGAACGCTTTATCTTCGTGATCAATATATATATTTATATGTATGCATATGATAAAGTGTTATGAAAGTTTTAAAATGTGTGAAGAATGCATATGTGTTTTAATGATAAAGAGTGATATAAATGTATTTATACATGTATATGAAATATGTATGCATATGTTAAAGTATTATGAAAGTTTTAAGATGTGCAAAGACGCATATGTGTTTTAATGATCAAGTAAAGGATTTAAATGTGTTTACAAATGTATTTGAAGAAATGTTTTACTGATGGTTACCCTAAACCCCCTATGACTCGTTGGCGACCGAGTATCGCCGGCGATTTTAAGCCGTGTAAGGATTTAGAGGCAGTTATGAAGCTACTAACCGAGGGAGGGAAATAGGTGTCTAGAGTAATATCCTTACACGTGATAAAGTGCTATGACTGAACCCTATGCAAAGCGTGAGTTTCCCGGGCAGCTGCAGTGGTTACGATCGAATGTGACTGCCCTCAAATCGTCGCACTGAAACTGCTCTGTGTTTATTCCCCCGGGTTCCATCGTAAAGAATAGCAAAGAAATAAAGGAAGAAGGCGCAGTGATAAATGCTTAAAGATAAATGAATTTTAAATGATAAAGATTTATCAAAGAAAGTTTAAAGTATAAATGTTTAAAGTGATAAAATTCGATTCTAATGGTATACATTTATGAAAGAAAGTTTAAAGCATAAATGTTTAATGTATAAATGGATTTTAATTGTATAAGTATGTATTATTTTGGTATGTACTGAAAATGTTATTTTAATTAAACGTACACTCACGCCGCTTTTTAGCTCATTCTTTCCGTATGTTTCAAAACATTTTCTCAGTTCCGAGACAGTGAGCCTAGAGTATCCTCCAGGCAAAGACGAAGCCATCGAGGAGACGACGCATGTGGATCGCATTGAAAATAATTTGCATATTGTATATGTGAATATTTTGTGTATTTTGAAATAAAATTATGCGTGAATTGAATAAGGTTTAATCTTTTTGATGATTTGAAAGAAATAAATGTATATATATGTATATTATGTTTGATTGGGTTGTGGGCGAGGAGTCTAATATGGGAAGTTGATGAATTGAAGTTTAGAAGTGTTTTTAATTGTTTCATCAGGTTTTGTAAATTTAGGAAAGTCAGAAAAACAGAGAAACTACAGCCGATTTTCAGAAAAAAATCTAAGTGTTGGAAAGAAAGAAAAAAATTTTTTAGCACTTCGCTTCCGCATTATTTTTAAAAGATATGTGAAGAATTGTAAAGGGGTTCGCTCCACGGATTTTAATTTATGGGTTTTTAAGAAAAGTTTCTATATCGGGTTGATCAGGAGGTCTCGGGGTTCATAGAGGTTAATCGGGTGGGATCCTTCAAGTAGAATTGGGGAGAAATCGTATTTTTTAAATTCTTACTTGTTCTGCATTATCAGCAAGTTGAATCATGATTAAGATATTAATTTGTTGTAGATCCATGTTTAGGAAGAGAAGTACCTGCATTTGACCTTGCAATCAATAAAAAAACCTAATTAAATGGTTGCATTATTCAACATAAAAAACATTGACATTTTTTGTGGTGCAAAACTCTTTTTCTGAGGCAAGGATAACAGAAACCATAGAAGAACTACGTTTATTTCCTTTTTTGTGTAAAAAAACAAAAAGACACGAAAGTTCGAAGAACAAAACAGTTTCAAAAACACCATAATGATGTTTTATATTGTTTTTTAAAAACTCTACAAAGCAGTTTAAAAAACAAGAATCTATATTTTGCTGTCTTTAATCACACCACACTAATTCCCATATCGTTTCATTTTTTTGTTACGTGGTTGTTGTTGTTGTTTATTTAGCTATTTAGGTGAACATAGCAGAGTTATTAAAATTGTGGTTAATATTACAAGATTGAAGCGTAATGCTATGTAAGATGACAACATCGTTGGGATGGTTTCATTTTGAAATAGTTCAAATCATTGATGAAGTGGGAGAGAATGATGTTTATATGATTGTCTGTGGAATTAGTGGGATTGGAAAAACTACGGTGGCTATGGTACATTTCCAAGTGATGTCTATCTCAATTTGTATTGACAATCAATTTTCTTAGAGTTGGAGAATACCACTAGTGGTCTCTATGAATCTAAAAATTCTTGAGCATACCTTAAGGGTCAAAGTCAGAAATCCAAGATACAGTCATAAGGATCAATGGTAAAAAAAAGACTTTGTCAAAAGTCTAATTAATTCTGATGATGTAGTTGATATAGAGCAATTAAATATTTATCTCTGGAAAGATATGGTTGAGTATGATTCAAGTATAGTTATTATAACAACTAAAGATCTAAATTTGTTTGAACCAACATGGAGTCGATCAATTTTCTGAGTAAAGGGAATTGGATCATGAAGAAAGTATTAGGCTTTTAATTGGTGTGTAACTAAACAAAATACTCCAAAATAAGAGGATTTAAAACCTTTTGGTAAATCAACAAGTAAATATCTTCAAGGACTTCCTTTAGCACTAAAGTCTTAGAGTGGCTTTCCTTTTTGTGATAAGCTTACAGATGAATGAAATTGATTCTGAATCAACTAAAGTCTTAACATGAGTCAAATATTCCGAGTAAGTGTAATAAAATTAGATGATATAAATAAGGAAATATATGAGATATTATGTTTTTTAGAGGAGAAGATAAAGATTTTTGTTTCAAGAATATTAGGAAGTGATACAACGTTGGAATAGTTCTTCAGAGATGTCATATTCACTATTTTAAAAATGGTTGATATACTGACTTATTACAACAAATGGGTCAGAGGAAATGTTAGTGAATGTCCTAAGGAGTTTGGAGAAAGGAGTAGACTTTGGGTCTAATGATGTTCGAGGAGTGTGCTAACGGGAAGTCGGTAAGATTCAGTGTATTTAGAAATTATATCTTTATAAGATTAGAGTTTATTTTTTGCACATTTATCATGGCTTATTCTTGGAAATTTACTTTTAGGGGATAGAAACAATTGAAGACTATTCTATGAAAATACCCCTACATCGTGTCAAAATAAAATTTTCTGAGATTCGATTTCCTAAAGATGAATAGACTTAGATTGCTCAAGTCTTTATGATTGGGAACTATTATAAGGTTGAGTAGTCCCACGGTTCGAGTGGACTTTGAACTTTCTTCTTTGAGTTCTGAAATTTCTCATTTGAAATACCCTTTAAAGTCCTAAAAGCATGCAAACCTAATCTTGTTAGACTCAATTCTGAGTAGTAACATGACAACTTTGGAAAGAATGAGGTATGTATTATTACTATTATTTGTTTGTTGTTTAGCTGCTTGCATCAATAATCTTTTATATTAATTTAAGTTTGTAATAAAATCATCCATTAAGCATATTTTGTTATGTTGGTTCTTAAAAAACTTAAAAGTCATTGACCTCGATAATTCAAACTAATCTGGTAAATGCGAGACTTTGCTATTATATACGAATTTAGTCTCATTAAAAGGTTGATAAATCTAGCAGTGGTTAAAGATTATATCCATCACTTCTAACAATATTGTTTAAGATTAGTAATATATTTGTGTTGTAGGTGCGAAGCGCAGTGCTCTGTATAACTTCCATAGTTGGAACATCTTGAACCCTCTCTTATTTTTTGTGTTCGAAGTGGAAGAGTTTAAATCCATGGCAATGTAAATGACTGAAAGATTAGTTGAAACATTTGCTATGGTCAAAATGCCATCCATCCATTAAGCATCTAATGGGCTTGACTCTTTAGTTTACGTTGATGTAAAAACCTTGTGAGTCTTCAGGAAAGCATTTGCAATTGAAGTCTCTTCAAACACTCATTGTGAGCGAAGGTACATTCGAGACTAAAAGGCTCAAATTTGGGACGATGTGGAAGGAAATCTAAAGCACTTCAGTGATTGAGTGGGGCAGCTATAAAGGAGCTATCTTTAATTGGACATCTAAAGTCTCTTCAGCCTTGATTTGTCAAAAAGTGTAAAAACCATGTGAATCTTGGAGAGCATTTTGGGATGAGGTCTCTTGAAAAACTCCACATGGCGTGGTGTTCTAATCTAAAGGCTAGGACTTGAAGGAGACGATGTGGAAAATCTAAAAATGCTTGGGTGAGGAGGCACCATGCAAGGAAGCCATCTTCAATTGGACATCTAAAAACAAAGCCTTGTTCTTTGAGAACGAGAACTCTAAAAGACTTCCATCTTCAGTGGAGATCTAAAAATGCTTCAGCCTTGATTTGTGAGCTTGGGTATAAAGAGCCCCATCTTCAATTGGAGATCTAAAGGGTCTTCAAAGCCTTTATTTGAGTGGTGCGGCTCAAGAGCTTCCATCTTCAATTGGACATCTAAAATCTTGAAGCCTTGATTTGAGTGGAATGGTTATGATAAAGGAGCTTCCATCTTCAATTGGACATCTAAAGGCTCTTCAAAGCCTTAATTTGTCAGATTGTAAAAACCTAGTGAATCTTCCAGAGAGCATTTGTGATTTTAGGTCACTCGATACTATCCGTGTGAAGGGGTGTTCAAAACTGGAGAGATTGGTGTAGAAAAAATGCAGACCTCTTGTAGCATGATCTGTTCACCAAAAGAGAGGAGTAATTGGAACAATCATTGCTTCTCTTCATTACAAACATTGAATCTAAGTTCTGCATTGTCAGTAGGCAGAAGCGCAGAGGCCCTATTAATCCTAATCATGATCATATTCTCCTTGTCGTCCTTTGAGCGGGTATACAAGAAACTCCATACAAGGGAAGTAGATTCTTCAGGATAGTTCCACTTATCATCTATTTAAATATTATCCCTAGGAAACTTCAATCCCGTAGCAGGAATCCTCGTGATATTTGTCAATCTTCTTTGGAAGGTTATCTCTTAAGTATTAATTGCAATCCTAATGGAAGAAGGAATTCCCTCTCAATAATATTAGACCTATCTCATTGCTTAAGTTGTCTCTAGATGCTAATCATGGGAAGGAGAATGTTCAGGATGTGTTGTTCATTTTCATCATTAAAAAATTTATCTTGAGAGAGACATTTGTGCCATACCATCTAGCATCAACGACTTTCCAATCTAAGGGCTAAACTTGAGCCATTACAAACAACTTCCCAACTATATTGTGACTCCATCAAGTCTACTATTTCTAGGCGCCCTTTGTTGGACGGTATTTCCTTGAGCCCCTCATTGTTGTGGTTCATTCTCACATTCTAAATCACTTGATCTAAATTAATAGTGTGATTTTAATATAGTAGTATGTATTGATTTTAATTTTAAATTTTTCCATGGAGTAATCAAATAGTATAATTAATATTTGCTTATCTTTATCCAAAGTTGGTGCTTCCTACTTCAGACGAGGGAAGAATATTGTTATTCCTGAAGTAGTAGATTAATTCGGAGATGGAATGGAGATATTATGGAAGGAATGATGAAGTAACAATAAAGCTCCCTGAGAATTGGTATGATTATAATAATGACTTGTTGAGATTTGCTATATTGCAACATATGTTCAATATTCAAACTATTTTCATTGACAATGAATACGCAGCAAATTTGAATTACTGATGGAAGCGTTGAGGTACTTAACGGTGTAATGCAGTGTCTCAGTGATGACGAGAAGTTATGAAACGAACTCATTTAGTTCTTGGTGTGAGTTGCGTGGTGATGATGATGAGGATGATGGTTTATCATATCAAATGTGGGTAATATATTATCCCAAGGATGATATCAGGAGAAAACTCTCAGTAATGGACCTGATGTTACTGGCTTCCTTTCGTGGGGAATCCTTAAAATGAGAGTGTGGTTCCATCTTATATACTCTGAGACGGCATCCATGAGAACCAAGATGATCAAGACATGATATCTTATATTCTCGAATCTTCTACAGAAGATGCTAAGAGAAGGCGTGATGATGCAGAACATAACCAAGCGGTCAATACAACTTAAAAATTGGAAAACCCGAAACAGATTTGAATCTCTAAACTCATTCTGTCGCCCACTGCGGGTACCATCACGACACTTTCTTAGTTTATATATGTTCAACCATATATATATATATATATATATATATATATATATATATATATATATATATATATATATATATGCCCAGCATGTTCTAGATCTTGGAGAATTCTCATGACAAGTCACAGTTATCAACAATTAAAGATGCTAGCTAGAAAATGTGTGATCTGAGAACATAACCAGCAGAGAACCCAGCCTTTAGGTTTGAGCTACAAACTCATTCATCGGCCAGCAGTACATCATCAATTCAATTCACACCTTACTTTGACAAAATTCCTTATTTTCTTATAAAAATAATATTTCTATAAAATACATAAAAACATAGAGTAAGAAAAAAAAGCATCTTTGGCCAAGATATGTTATTTTTTTCAATAAAATGATAATGATTACAATTGGATTCTATTTGAGGTTTCTAAACCAAATATTCTTCTTTATATTAATTATGCACGTTTCTCTTTTGCAATACAAGACATCGATCATATGAGTTTCTTCATTTAATAAAAAATAAAACTTGTTTTTATTATTTAAAATTTAAAAGAATATATTGATTATATATATTTTTTTCCGTTAATTGAATCTTTGTATAAATCTACCACTACTTATTATAAAAATAAGACAAGCACTAATTGGGACCTAAAATCTAGAAGATTCATTTAAAATATGTATAGATGTTCAAACATTGTAATGTGAAGTGAAAAGGTGTCAAAAAATATAAAACCTTTTAAATAAAAGTCATAATGAGTTATAAAAGAAACTTTTTTGTATTTGAGATATGAGTTGGCAAAAGAATTTGACTATAAAAGCCTATACATTTTCCCATTTTTCTAATAAATTCTTTTGATCTTCTGATCAGTAAATTAATCACGTACCTATTAAATAATTAATGGGTGCAACAATATTATTTTTATTTTGGGGAATTTAAATAAATAATGAAAATACAAATATATTTCATGCTAAAAAAATTCTCATTGTAAAAATCATTTGATTATATTGTAGAAAAACAAATATTAACTTAAGTTTTAAGTTGAAGAAACAAAATGCCATAATCCCATTCTTGTAATATTAAGGCGAATAAGAAATCAGTGGTGATCAAATGAATCATAAAGAACTTTGACGATTCGTATAAGCATGATGCGGGAAAAAAGAAAATTGTTTTTAGTAGAAATCTTAGTTGGGTCATTTCTCGAGTAAAGATTCGGTATATCACTTCAAAGTGAAATATCTTCTTTAATTGCTCCAAATTAGAATTTATAATCAGTATTAATTTCTCTAACCACATTGAATCAAGTCTTTGCTATAATAATTTCATATTCATTTTATTAAGTACTCATGTTGATATTTTGTAGTTAATTTCTAGGTTTTTGCAAAGTTTTTATTTTAATTTTGGTAGCTAGAATAATCTTGGACAACAATGATACACAGTGGAGCATGCAAAGAGGAGTATTGAAAGCACAAAACCCCAAAATGGATAGCAGATGTGTGGTGTCATGGCACCTCAACAGTGGCGCCCTAGGGCCTGAAGACACAAAATGATAGTTTCTTTTTTAGAGAAAGAAACAAGCTTGAGAAGAGAAGATTTATACTCCATCGCTAGTTCTTTCTCCCTCCACCATTCTCTTTCACATTTGTAACATTCAATTTTAGTATATTTTGATTTTCTTTCTAGGGCTACATTAGTAAACATCATGAATGTTTAATTCATTTAAGTTTTTATAAGCTTTATTTAGTTTTAAATTTGTAGATGTTTTATTCCATATCTATATATGTTGAGTATTTCATTATTCTCTTAATGTTTTGGATATTAATGTCATTCCATGTTTTGATTCATTGAGATAAAAATGATTGAATTAACCTTGAAGAGAGACACCATATGATTAATAGAGATATTTAGCAAATATGTTTATGATTTTTTTTTTTGTGCTTGTCTATTGGAATATATTGATGCTTAAGAAATATTAATAATTACAATTCAAAATCATACACCATCAACATAGAAATAAACATTTAAATGTGATTCTATTGGACTTATCTTGGTGAAATAGGTGTCTTAGAGCTTTCATATATTAAGTTTTCATTTGTTTTACTCTAATTTGGTGAATTCATTGAGTTTATTCAAATTTATTCCAATTCTTTATTTCACTAATTCAAATAAAGTGGAGTTTGAATAATTTTGATATATACTGGATAAATACAATCCTTATGGGACGATATATAGTCAGTCATATTCATACTTTATTACTTGTTATATACAACACATGCACTTGCACTAGTTTTTACAAACATATATATACAACATATTTTATCAATTACCCATGCAACTTGTTGTGAACCATACCATACCATACCTATTTCTTTGGTAACACACACAACAAAGAATGTTGGGTAAAAAGAATAATAAGGAAAGAGATGCAGACTAGTCTAACCAGTTCTGCCCTTTTTGGATTCTTCGGATTTGCTTTCTCTTATCCTTTTCAAAAAATATATGATTGTGAGAAACATTTAGAGAGGATAATTTTTTTTCTTCTTGTACTCTTGGAAGTTTCTTTGTGGACTAATGAAATTTGGATGTTTTAATACCAACATCCCAGCCATATTCCTACGTCTTTTGATCTTCTCAGGAATTTTGGTGACTTACATTAATGTATCAATACCATAGAGGATACTAATAAATCTCAAGCTTTTCGGACCAAACATTGCCCCTGTTTCACGCTCGGCTCGGGGGCCATGGGCCACACGTTTTCACCATCATCAAAACGATTTTGTTTAGAAGATGAAAGCATTGACTTGTTGGATATTATTGATTTTGAAAATGGAATAAACTATCAAGGATAAGAGAACAAAAATCTTTTATAGACCGTTAAATTCCATACTTAGTGGCTTCTCAAATAGAATCATAAAATCTTTTTTTAGCTAACTACCAATCTTTTAAACATATTTATGCTTCTATTATTTCCGGTGACAAAATTGCATAGCCTTTCGCTAATCACTTTTCCACCTACACTAAAAGTAGTTTCCAACCCGGTTGTACTCATATGCATGATTAATAGATCACATGGAATAATAGATAGCTCTAGGTATTTTATTCGTTATGCTATCTACTATCTTAAAATATCAAAATTTTGTTGTTCGTTGTGTTCCACTTTTAAATATTTATAAAGCACCTTTATAAAAAAATTGAGCTTGTAGTAGATAATAATGTAATAGAACTAATATCATTACCATATAAATGTAATAGTGAATTTAGTTCATTTTTTATTTCTTTAATTTTATATGATCTTCAAAATAAATAACTTATAACCATTGATCAAAAGCTTCAAATTTTAATATAGGGTATACAATTAAACCAATACAAAAAATTAAATATATATTTTTCTAATATTTTTTAATTTTGGAAGAAATTGTAATATAAAAAAATCATAAGGCAGATTAGGTCGGTGAGATCAGGCGGACAACCTCATGAACGAGGGGACCTCGACATCAAGCGGATATAGAAACTTGCAAAACCATAAATTAAAATCCGTGGAAGACCTTTACAATTAACGCATATGCTAAAAATAATGCGGAATGAAGTGCTTAAAAAAATTTCTTTTCTTTCTTTTCCAACATAGATTTTTCGAGAAAATCGTAGGAGTTCCTCTGTTTTGGACTTTCCCAAATTTACAAAACCTGATAGAAAACATTTACAAAACACTTCCTAAACTTCAATTCATCAACTTCCATATTAGGACTCGTCCACAACCCGATCAAACACAATATACATATATACATTTTATTTCTTTCAAATCATCAAAACATTTAAACCTTATTCAATTCCATGCATAATTTATCAAAACATGACAAAATATTCACATATACAATATGCAAATTATTTTCAATGCAGTCACATGCGTCGTCTCTTCGATAGCTCGACTCACTGCACAGGAGTGACCTCTATCGGCGCACCTGTCTTGGGTCCTGAAAATGTTTTTGAAACACACGGAAAAGAATGAGCTAAAGGAGCCCAGTGAGTGTACATTTTCATTAAAATAACATTTTCAGTACATACCAAAATAATACATACTTATACAATTAAAATCCATTTATACATTAAACATTTATGCTTAAGCTTTCTTTCCATAAATATATACCATTAGAATCAGGTATACTTTAAACATTCTCCTTTAAACTTTCTTTCAATAAATACTTATGCATTTAAAATCCATTTGTATTTAAGCATTTATCACGTAAACTTTCTTTCAATAGATACTTATGCATTTAAAATTCATTTATGCTTTAAAAGCATTTATGCCTTAACCTTTCTTCCTTTATTTCTTTCTTTCATTCTTTACGGTGATTGGGGAATAAACACAGAGCAGTTTCAGATACTTGTGGTGAAGGCAGTCACATTCGATCCATAACCACTATGCTCGGGAGAAACTCCACCTTTGCATAGGGTTCGATCATCTTGCTATCACGTGTAAGGATATTACTCTGTTTATATTTCCCTCCCTCGATTAGTAACCTATAACTTTACCCTCTAAATCATACAGCTTAGTACTTCGGCCGATATCAGTCATATGATGCATGGGGTTTAGGGTAACCGTGTTAAAACATTTCTTCAAATACATTTGTAAACACATTTAAATCCTTTACTTGATCATTAAAACACATATGCATTCTTTCTGCATCTTAAAACTTTCATAATACTTTAACATATGCATACATATTTCATATACATGTATAAATACATTTTACCTTTCATTTATCATTAAAGCTACATATGCATTCTTCACACATTTTAAAACTTTCATAACACTTTATCATATGCATACATATAAATATATATATTGATGCAAGATAAAACATTTCCATATGCCTTAACATGTACATAAACATTTCCATTAAACTTCGGCTTAACACATTAAAACCATTCACTTTTAAACTCATTTTTTCAAAATATGTTTTTCACTCACAGTTCACGCTCAATCCAGCTTGCTTCCCGGGTTGAGAGTTCAGTTTCCGTCCGATAGTCCTTTTCACCTTTTCAAGAAAATCACAATTACATGTCCTTATAATTTCCATTTTAATCACCATAAACACTCATTCTATATTCTTATTCCTCTAGGAATCTATTTTACTTAGGAATTGGAATCCAATCAGTGGATCATCCAAACTAAAGTTATGGCATTTTCATGCCAACTAGTCATTTACCCGTTTTTCTAGTAACAGTTTGTATTACTCATTTTTCCGAGGTCTTGACTTACGTATTTTGTATTTATGTCCTTATACTCATTTAAAGCTAGGTGCTAGGGTTCTATTCCAGTGGAATCCTTAATTCGGAGCACGAAACTCACTTTACGTCCAAATAATACAAAATTTGTCATGTTGGCTTGAACCAGAATTTGGCTTGCACATGGTCCTACTTTGAGTGAATTTTAGGCCACTTAGGATCATATTTTGGCGATACCTTCTTCTTAGTTTGTTCTCCTTCAAGTCTGTTTATGCTTAGCCACTTAAATCACTCAAATTGGATCAAAATTAGACAGTTATGGCCAAAATCACAAAAACTAGTAAAAGCAGAAAACAGGACATTTCCTGTACCGAGACTCTTTGCCAAAATTTTCACCAAGGTGTGTTTATAGCAATTTGCTTTTCAGCTCTAGCAACTTAGAAATCGATCATTCTCTGACTGATATCACGCACACAATTCATATCAAACCCTAACCCTTACTCACTTGATTTTGTCAAAGCCACAACTATGTTAGACACTGCCAGTGATATTAAATTCAGCCATTAAGCCATCTGGTGATTTAACATATACGAATTTAAGGCGTTAAACATGGAAAACATCAATACTTCTTTCCCGCCCACTTGAAAACTTCTTTGTTTAACGCTGATTCTTTGCTCCTCTCCTTGATTCTGCTTGAAGATCACTTGAAAGCTTGAATGAGGGAGAAAAAATCATCTCATCGCTGCCCTTCACTTTTCTGCTTCTCCTTTCCTCTCCTTTCTTTTCTCCTTTCTTCCCTCTCCTTTCTCTCCTACGGGTTCCTTAACTTTTGAGAGGCCAAGATAGATTATTTTGTTTGTCTGGGTACAAATATTAACTTTCGCTTTAATTCTGATTTGGTCGCCAGAATTTAACTATATTGCCCGATCGAAACATTTTTGTGCATTTATTGTGAGCATAGTTTGGAGTCGATTGATGAGTCGTAATGCTAAGCTTAGCCCTTAAGGAAATGTTTGATTGAACACCATGCAGAAAATCTCTGATTTATCAGATTTTTATTCCTTTTTTGTCTTATCTTCTTTTATGCGATTAAACGTCAAAAATATTCTGTAATTCGTCCTAAACCCCGAATTATTGTGAAATAATGCAATTAAATCCTTACAGTGGATTCAGGCTGAAATCAGAAATCGGATTTAAAATCGTTAAATCGAATCCAGACGATAGCGTATTATTGCCGAATTACGTTAGTCACACGGAAACTATCAAGCGGACTCCGTTTCTACTTTATTTCGGTTTCGTTGAATGCTTTTATGATTTATTCCGGACCTTTTCGTATTTTTATTTGATTTAGAAAAATTTCGTATGAGCTCCAAATTTCGGTCAGGAAATCACTATTCAGCAAATCTCATTATCTTCCTAAATATCGGTTGAAGTCATGGAGCTGAAATTTTTAACTAAAATCCTTTGCAGCCTCGTCAGGATAAAATAAGAAAAAATCACTATTCATTGGGCACGATTACAATTTTCGAAAATTTTAAGCCATTGCCCGAATGATGTCGAGCGTTCTAAATTCCTGTCGGCTCTCCGTACATCATTAGACTCCGTCGATTGATAAGCTACTTATTATAGCGTTCAGTAAGGTTGGGGTTTCACGGTCGGCTGTTTGGGGCCCCATCGGGCTTGTTGGATTCGCTCATTTGAAGCTCACCAGGCCTACCCGTTTGAGGCCATCAAGCAAGCCTTTTGATAAAATCCATGAATCAGGCCTCGAACTCCACAGAAGTACATTAATAATTAATATTAAACGATAACTTTCCACGTCGAACATTGCCCTTGTTTCATACTCTTGGGCCCATGATCGTGCTTTTTGACTAGGGATTTGATTTTGAAAATGAAATAAAGCATAAAAGAGGAAAATCTTTCAAAGAACTTCAAATTCCACAAGTGAAGCAGAACAAGAATAATAACTTGATCTCGGATCGAAGTTATGCTCACGATCTCAGAATTGATGTATTCCGACTACGAATAATAAAATTTAACAAGAGCGAAGATAAAGCGGGCAGAAATTCTCAATTTTCAATATTAATCAAGTCTATTAAAAATAACATAAGGTGCTATTTATAGGCATAGAAAGAAAATCCTAAAATCATATGTTAAATCTAAAAAACTCAAAACGGAGATAAATCGTAAAAACTCTTACGAGATAAATGCTAAAAACACTTCTTGGATAAATCTAAAGGAATGCGATTAAATAAATAGCCCAATAATAATAAAAATAATAATTGAACTTGAGAACTACATCGGTGCAGGCTGAATGTAGTCACCTTACATTGCCCGTCGTGCTCCGGGTTGAAAAGAACTCAATAAGTGATCGAAAAGATTTTCTAAATCTGTTGGCCTTTGGTAGATGTTATTAGATTCTTTTGCTTCTTTCTTGAATATCATGTTTGATTTTTTTTTCGTCTTGGAATTTGTGGTTGAATGTTGAATGTTAACTAGCCCAGAAGTGGCGACCATGGAGAGCTTAGTCGGGTGGTGAATCGGATCAGGGGATCTTGATGTCAAGCTCTCTTCTTATGCGAACTTGGTGTTTGGTTGCGGATGAGTTGATTAGGGGCTGTCGGAGGAGATGAGCCTTGGAGCAGGCAGCGATGTCTCGTTAATGGATGTTGCGGCCGCAGGGAGTTTGGTGATTGGGGGAAATCAAGGAGTGGTGGCTATCACGAATTATGTGAAATAATAACCTCGAAGATCGAAACTACCGTAGCAACCGGGAGCGGCGATTCGATCATTGGAGAAGCGGCGATTTTGATCCTTATAGGAAGTAGCGATTGTCGTCGGGCGACGGTGGTGTCGAGCTTCGGAGCGGGGGCGACAGATCGGTCGGACGACAGTCCGAGGAGAGTCGTCGGGTAGAGAGAATAATGAACGGGATCGAAGTTAGTTGGGTTAGTGAATTTTGTGACAACGGAGGATGTCGCGAGACAAGCGAGAAGGCTGCGATCTGCCGGATGAAACTTTAAATGAATAGAAATAAACGCGATCTCGGATCGAAGTTAGGCTGTTCTAAATTGGCCTTAGTGAGAATAATAGCTTGATCTGGATCGAGTTATCTTCGATCTGAATTGATGTAGGCTCGGCTACGAAGAATAATAAAATTTATGAGCGAATAAAGCGGGCGAAATTCTCAATTTTGATATTAGTAAGTCTGTTAAAAATAATACTTGTAAGGTCTTTATTTATAGGCCCTTGAAAATCTAAAAATCATAACGGTCATCACCAAAAGCTGAAGCAGATAAATCGTAAAGCTGCTACAGATAAATACTAAAAAGCAGCTATGAGATAAATCCCCAAAAAGTACGATTAAATAAATAGTAATAATAATAAAAATAATAATTAGGCTTGAGCTTATCAGTGCAGGCACAGATATGGGTCTGCCGTGCGTCGACAAGTGCCGTCAATTAAAAATGGATGAAATTCAAAGCATGAATGCATTTTCAGGTTTTCTTTTTTCCTTTTTCAAGCAGATGAAATAGGTAGGCCCACATAAATTGTAATCATAAATGTCAAAAGGGACAACCTTGTTTCAGGTCGGGGGGCCACTGGTCCCAAGTAAATCTTAAATGAAAGCATAGGCATGTTGAATATTATTGTTTGAAAGGAAATAAAGGATAAGAGAGAACAAAACCCTCATGGCCACATATTCCACGCTTTTTGACCAGGTCAAATTTGGATTTCTTTAGAAATTGGAATATTAGTAAATTTTTATTGTTTTTCAAGAACTAGACATAACCTAGAAAAAAAATTCAATAATTAAACATTTTATTAATGACACAATTGACTTATATGTTATGAAATACAACATGATCTTTTTATTTGAACTTTAATCTGCCAAATTCATTGGAAAATTCAAAAATAGAAAATAGAAATATAGACATGAGTGGTATTGTTGAATGGTAAAGGAAGAAAGTGAAAGCCCAATTGGGAGGAAGAAGGCGAAGAAAATGAATAATTGGTTGATGCAAATATTGGGTCGCATCTCTCAGGTGAACCGTTCAATCCTAAAGGTTTTTGAGAATACAGACCAAATTACAAACTTGATTAAGTGTATCGGTTTGATAAGGAGAAGAAGAGATCGAGGATTTAAGATACATAAGCGAAGGAAATCTCATGGGCGTGTTCTTGAGCGGTATGTAATCTATATTTTTTTATTATTATTTTATTATCAGAGATGAGTTTGAATTCAATGATCTGGAATATTGTGTGTTAATTTCCGTGTTAAATCTCAACAAATGGTATCAAAGCAAGATTATGTCCTTCTTGTCTTAATCTCACTTCCTCTTGTATACATTTACTGGTGAGCTCATTCAAGTTCCATTGATCACTGTTAGTATTATAGTGGATTTTGAATGGAAGCAAGCGTGATGGAAAGTGAGTTAAGAATGACTATATGAGGACTCATCCATACTATGCCTAGTCTTATTAAGCTGCGACCTTTGGTCGTGTTTAAAATATGTTGTTGAATACCTTTCTGACCATCATATTATTGGATATTCTGTTTTATTCAGTTCTGGACAATTAAGTTTGATGTTAAATTTTATTTACGATTAGTTACGGTATTTTATGTGATGGACATATAAAATTTCCTTGAATCATAAATTTACCTGAGCTTTAACCTGCATTCAAATGTTGGTTCAAAACGTGGCTTAATTAATGAAAATTCTTGATCTTGGCATAGAAGACTAGGAGGGCACATCTCTAGGGAAAGAATTGAGAATTAGTGAAGGAAGGAATTTTCTGAAATCTTGACGGCAGATTTTTCGTAGTATGCATGGATTGCATAAAGGGAAAGCAAACTAAACATACAAAGAAAGGTGCCACCAGTAATAGGCTCCTTGAGATAATTAATACAAATATTTGCCAGACACACTCATTCCATGTTTTACAGGAGATAAATATTTTATCACCTTTATAGATGATCTATCTCGTTATGGTTATGTTTATCTAATGCATGAAAAGTCTCGGGCCATTGACATTTCGAGATGTTCTGCCAGTCGAAACCGATTAGATAAAAGATTAAGAATTGTGAGATCGGATCGGCCGGTGAATATTATAGCGAGATATGATGAATCGGGACAAAAAATCCACAGTCGCTTTTGGAATTTCTTGAAAAGCATGGCACATTCGTGCTCATTTACCCTGATACACAGTGCCTTCTGTGAGAATGAATTGTTCTGGCAGAAAGGCGTATCCTTTATTAATGGAAATGGTTAGGAGTATGATGAATTACTCTTAAGTACCTATTTCATTATGGGGTGAAGCCTTAAAAACCGCAATTATATCTTGAGCGAGTTCTAGTAAAGGCAGTTCAAAAACTCCTTCCGAGGTGTTATGAATTTGGTAGGAAACCTAACGAGACATATACATATATGGGGTTGTCGAGCGAATGAAATTTATAACCGCGTGAGAAAAGAGCGATTGAACGATATCTGGATATTTCATTGGCTATCGGATAAATCCAGTCACGATTTTATTGTCCTAACCACGGTGTGAGAATAGTTGGAAACCGGTAATGCGATTCTTAGAATGTGAAATTAGTGGGAATTAATGAACGAAGGTAGATGTTGAAGAGATAAAAGTGGATATCCCACCATTTTTTTACCTCAAGAAATTATTGTCCCTCAACGTTGACAAGTTGAGAGAAGAATGAACAACATAATAGAGATGGTTCATTACCACGGAAAATATTGCCATTGAAAATCTTTGTAGAGCCACTAGTGATACCTTTGAGGAGATCTCAAGAGAAAGGAGAAGGCATAATTCTGAGATGATTATGTGGTGTATTTACAAGAATCTGATTTTGATATTGGGATAAGGAAGGATCCGGTTTCATTTTCATAAGCCATGGAAAGTGATGATTCTAGTAAATGGATGGAAGCTATAAATGAAGAGTTGAAATCTATGTCCCATAACGGTGTCTGGGATCTCATCGAATTGCCTAATAGATGTAAACTCGACTGCTATAAATGGGTCTTTAAGACAAAGCGGCCAGCCCAAAGGCAATATCGAGCGATTTAAGGCCCGGACTTGTGACGAAGGTTTCACTCGAGGAAGGCATATCGATTACAGATACCTTCTCTCAGTTTCAAGAAGATTCGCAGAATCATCATGGCACTTGTAGCTCATTTTGATTTAGAATTACATCAAATGGATAGTGCATTCTTAAATGGGAATTTGGATGAAGATATCTACACATGGAACAACCCCGAAGGAGTTCCACGAAGAAGGAAATGAACACCTAGTTTGCAGATTAAAGAAATCCATTTGCGGTCGTAAACAAGCTTCCAGACAATGGTATATTAAGTTTAATAATACCATTACATCTTTTGGATTTAAAGAGAAAATTGTTGATCAGTGTATATATCTGAAAGTTAGTGGGAGCAAGTTTATATTTCTAATACTGTATGTGGATGATATTTTGCTTGCTAGCAATGATCTTGGTTTATTAGGTGAAACCAAGGAATATCTCTCTAAAACTTTCATCGATTTGATATGGGTGAGGCCAAACTATGTTGTGGCATCTAGATCTTTGAGTCGATCTCGAGGAGTGCTAGGTTTATCTCATAAAGGATATATGGGTTTTAGAAAGGATATTTAATATAGGGTCATGAGGTACTTACAAGGGACAAAGGATTATATGCTCACATATAAAAGATCTGAACAATTAGAGGTTGTCGGTTACTCGGATTCTGATTATGGTGGTTGTCTCGATAAAGTAAAGTCGAAGCAGGGTTGTCTTTTATCTTTAGCAAATTAGACAATCTCGTGGAAGTGAAAAGCAATCAATTCTTGCTTCATCACGATGGAGGCCGATTTCTTACTTGTTTTGAAGCTTAGTCATGCTTTATGGTTGCGGAATTTTGTCTCGGGGCTTGATGTTGTCGACTCATGCTAAACCTTTGAGAATATATTGTATTAATACCATAATTTGTTTTCTTCTCTAAGAATGGCAAATTTTCTAGTGGATCAAAACATATGGATTTAAAGTATTTAGTTGTTAAAGAAAGAGTCCAAAAACAAGTGTCAATTGAAAATATTAGGACCACACTTATGGTTGCTGATCCATTAACTAAAGGATTACCTCCAAAGGCATATTTAGAACATGTTATGAGGATGGGCCTTTTGGTAATCCATAATATGTATGATAATGAATGGTGGTTATATAATTGACAGTAATGCGCATTAAAATTGTTTACATTTTATTCTTGTTTTCAATTATGGGTGCCGTTTTATTGTTTGATAAACAAGAATTGTCTGACGAGACAAATTCTGAGGGCTATTTGGCATTATGGACTCGGTTAGTAAGGGTTATTGATGTGTGGTCGTGGAAGGAAGCATGACATTATGGTCTCATATGTTGCCATGACTCCACATTTATGATCTAAAGCGGTCGAGTATTATGGTATATGATTTTGGATGTATTGGCTAAGTTTATTGAAATCGCGATCACTTTATCAAATTTATTTTCCTAGTATATATTTTATATGTAAACTGAAATATAAATATAGTTTCATGTCGGTTTAGTGGGCGAGTGGAAGAATGTTATTTCCACATTAAGAGTAAGTGGGTGGCCACTAACCTAGTATTTAGCCAATTAAAGAATATAATATCTTTAAGCGTTTATGAATATATTTCTTACTTGATGGGTAGGTAAATTATAATAAATATAATTTATTATAAGAGCAGATTATTTATAATAAATATAATTTATTATAAGAACCATTATTTATAATAAATATAATTTATTATAAGAGCAGTTATTATAAACCAAAAATATAATTTTATTATAAACGATTATTAATAATAAATATAATTAATTATATGAACCCCGATTATTGAATAACACGTTTAGAAGCGGTTTTGAGCGTGTATTGGCCCTCTTTGTAAAACCCCAACCTTATTGAATGTTATAATAGTAGTTATTGAGGCCCGGTTGAGGTCTAATGATAGAAGCGAGGTGGATTAAATTTAGAGCGCTACGGACGTCATTTAGGCGTAGAGAGTGAAAATTTTAAGAAAATTGTAACCGGGTGCCCTAATGAATAGTATTTTTCTTATTTTATCGGATGGAGGGTTGCGAAGGGATTTTAAGAAAATTTAGTTCCTATGACTTTATTTGATATTTAGAAGATAATGGGAGATTTAAGTGAATAGTGATTCGATTTGAAATTTGGAGCACTTGTGAAATTTTTAGGAAAGTGAGCAGAAAATCTGAAAAGGTCTGAATAAATCCTTAAAGACTAGCAGCGAAATAAAGTGAAACGGAGTCCACGTTTATGGATAGTTTAGAATTGATTCGAGCGTAATTCGGGTAATGCGCTATTGTCAGGATTCTGGAATTTTAATGATTTTAAATCCGATTTCGGGTGATTTCAGAGCACAGGAATTCCTTTGTGAAGGATTTGGTGAAATATTGTATTCAAATTTAAATATGAGCGACCATAGAATATTTTTGACATATAATTGATATAAAAGCGTATAAGGTGGCCAAAGGATAAGTACAACATAGGAGATATTTTATTATGAGAGCAGTGCCAAAACCTTTCTTAATGGCTAAGTCATGATTTAAATAATGGAGTAAATGACTTGGTCTCATGAGGAATGGACCAATGAGAAAGCAGATGAAATTAAATCACTTTAAACAAACTAGTAAAGATTATTTGGTTTAAGGGTAATTTTGGAAACTTTGAAATAAAAGAAAATTTTAGGAGATTTAATGCTCCAAGTAGAGAGAACGTGCAGTAGAGGGAAGAAAGGAGAAAAGGAGAAAGGAGAAAGGAGAGAAAGGAGAGAAGGTTAGGGCAAAGTGGAGAGGTGGTTTTGCCTCGCCCGAGCTTCCCGAGTGCTCCTGAAGTGATACGAGAGAGAGATAAAGAAGGAAACCAAACAGTAAGTTTTAATGGTGGGAAAGTTAGGGTTTGATGTTTTAAGTAATACAATGTTTTGATTTTCTTGTATGGATGTTAAATTAGTGGCATTTAGGGTTGAATGATGATGATTTTGAGATAAATTAGAAAGCCATGGATTAGATTAGAGGTTTTGACAAATCAAGTGAATGAATGGTTAGGGTTGATGTAGACTTTTGTGATATGTTGAAATGGGTATAATCACGTCGGATTTAGAGTGTTTAGAGTGAAAGAAAAATGGAAGAAACCTGATTTGGTAAAATTTTGGGCAGCAGTCTCGGTACAGGAAATGTCCTGTTTACGTTTTGACCAGTTTTGGTATTTTGGCCATAACTTGCTCAATTTTGATCCGATTTGAGTGATTTAAGTGGCTACATGCAAAATAGACTTGAAGGAGAACAGCAAGAAGGTATCGCCAAATTCTGATCTTAAGTGGCTAAATATTCCTCAAAGAAGTAGGACCATGTGCAAGCCAAATTCTAGTTCAGTTTTTGGTGCCTGAATAGCCAGTTATTTGGGCGTAAGAAGTAGGATTTGGTGCTCCAAATTGGGTATGATTCCAATTGGAATAAGAACCCTTAGCACCTTAGATTTAAATGAGTATAAGGACATAGTGTCAAAATATGAAGTGAACCTCGGAAAAATGAAGTAATACAAACTGTCACTAGAAAAATGTTAAAATGACTAGTTGGCATGAAAATGCCATAACTTTAGTTTGGATGATCGATTGGATTGATTCCAATTCCTAAGTAAAATAGATTCCTAGAGGAATAAGAATATAGGAATGAGTGTTTATAATTGGATTAAATGGAAATTATGGTTAATGTGTAATTGTGATTTTCTTGGAAAGGTGAAAAGGACTATCGGGCCAGAGCGGGAACTCAAGGGGAAGCAAGCGGGATTGAGCGGTGCAGACTGTAGTGAAAATGATATTTGAAAAATGAGTTTTTAAAGTGAATGGTTTTAATGTTAAACTGAAAGTTTAATGGAAATGTTTATGTACATGTTAAGGCATATGAAATGTTTATCTTGCATCGATATATATATTTATATGTATGCATATGATAAGTGTTATGAAAGTTTTAAAATGTGTGAAGAATGCATATGTGTTTAATAGTAAAGAAAGATTATAAATGTATTTATACATGTATATGAAATATATGCATATGTTAAGTATTATAGTTTTAAGATGTGTAAAAGAATGCATATGTGTTTTAATGATCAGTAAAAGGGATTTAATGTGTTTCAAATGTATTTGAAGAAATGTTTTCTTGATGGTTACCCTAAACCCCCTATGGCGTATAGGCGATATCGGCGAAGTACTTTAAGCGTGTAAGTTTAGAGGAATGAGTTATAGGTTACTAGCGGGGGAAATGGGTGTCTAAGAGTATATCCTTACACGTGATAAAGTGCTATGGCTGGAACCCTAGCAAGCGTGGTTTCCGACGTAGTAGTTATAGTAGAATGTATTTGTCCCTCACCGTCGTGCCCGAGCATTCGGTGTGTTTATTCCCACAGGTTCCATCGGGAAAGAATGAAAGAAAGAAATAAAGAAAGAAAGTTTAAGGCATAAATGCTTAAAGCATAAATGGATTTAAATGCATAAGTATTTATGGAAAGAAAGTTTAAGGCATAAATTCTTAAAGCATAAATGGATTTTAAATGCCAAAATCTTTATTGAAAGAAAGTTTAAGGTATAAATGTTTAAAGCATAAACTGATTTTAATGGTATCAGTATTTATGGAAAGAAAGTTTAAGGCATAAATGTTTAATGTATAAATGGATTTTAATTGCATAATCCTTATTATTTTGATAATATCTTGAAAATGTTATATAAATGAAAATGTCTGACTCCACTTTGAGCTCGTTTAGCTCATTCTTTTCCGTATGTTTCAAAAACATTTTCGGGTTCAGCGGCAGGTGGCCGGTGGGGTATCCTCTGTACGATGAGTCGAGCTATCGAGGAGGCAGCAGCGTGTTGCGTGAAAATAATTTGCATATTGTATATGTGAATATTTTGTCATGTTTAGTAAAATTATGCATGGAACTGAAAGAAGGTTTAAATGTTTTGATGATTTGAAAGAAATAAATGTATATATATGTATATTATGTTTGATTGGAGTTGTGGGCGAGGAGTCCTAATATGGAGATTGATGAATTGAAGTTTAGAAATTGTTTTTAAATGTTTTCATCAGGTTTTGTAAATTGGGAAAGTCAGAAAACGAGGAGAGCTACGGCGATTTTCTTGAAAAAATCTAAGTGTTGGAAAGAAAAGAAAAAGAAATTTTTTTTTGCGCCCAGCCGCATTATTTTTAAAAGATAATGAAGGAATTGTGAGAGTTCGCTCCGGATTTAATTTATGGTTTAAGGAAAAGTTTCTATATGTTGGAGTGCAGGGAGGTCCCTCGGGTTCATGAGTTTAATAGAGATTAGGATCCTTCAACATGTGGTATCGAATGAGGTTTTGAAAAATGTTATAAAGATTTGAAGAATTTTATTTACATATGATTGTTTTTATGTTTTCTTTTAGATTTCAAAAAAAAATAACTAATAATAATAGTATGTGATTTAGATCATATATGCATTACATGACATATTAATTTTAATTCCACGGAAAAATGCGTCGTCGGGCGACCACCCACCGGGAGAGCTCTGACGTGGTACCACCACTGGGGAACATGTTGATGAGTGCAGCGTATGTTCCTCCACATGATCTGACTAGGGCTGCCACGCCTCCTGAGGTCGTGGGAGGACGGATACCTTTAGAGCGAGATGGCTCGGATGTTAGCCACGACATTTAATGGCCAGAGTGGTAGACGGTGTCCATTGAGAGGGTAAGAATTAGGAGGCAAGAAATTATGACGGTATAGGAGATCCTGGAAAGGCATGAGTCGTGGCTAGAGAATTGGTAATGAGATGGTTAATTGAAAATGCATGGGTTTAATTTAGCTTAAGTAGATCAATGACATTAAGTGATTATTAATTGTAATTGTTGAAGAAAATGGAAGAAATTGAGGTATAATGATGAATGTATCATAACGGTAGGATTTTGCCACCCTAGGAAAAGTATGGAAAAGTTGATTATTTGCTTGAGTGATTATTGGAGGCTAGGAGTTTTAAGCAGACTTGATAATTATTAGATATCCATGACTTTGATGTTATATTAACGGCATGAATTTACTATTTAGACATCATGCTCTGAAAGGATTGTTATAGGAAAAGAGTTAAGGTTCTACTAAGCCAAGGAAGACGAAGGTTGTTTTATGTGGGTTACGGAAAGTACCCTCTACCTACCAATAATATGTGATTATGTGGGCTAGTAAAATGCCGAGATTATATCAGGTACCCTAGCTGTGCTATTGAGGTGAGGGCTAATGGTAGTCGAATGGAAGATATTCGATAGTCAAATAATTTCCGGATGTATTTCGGAGGATCTTCTAGATATACTTATCTATATATTAATTTTTAGATTGAAATGACCCTAGGGCCAAGGAACCAGTGCTAAGAGCACCTTATATGATGGCTCCTTAAAAGTTGAAAGAATTGAAAGAATTGAAAGTATAAATGGATGAGCTTGTGAGTAAGGGTTTTGTTAGGCAGTACTTCATGTGAAGTCTTAGGTTAATTTATGAAAAATGATGAAAGTTTAAGATTGTATATTGATTCTGAGAGAGTTGAATAAAGTGAAAATCGCCAATCAACACCCGTTACACGGATTGATCTTTTGATCAATTCACGAGGAGCAGGTATTTTTGAGAAATGGATCTACTTCGGTTACCATGATTAAAGATTGGGTGAGGAGGATATTCCCTATAATGACTTTGAAAACTTAGTATAGAGCATTATGAGTTTTTAGTCATGCTAGTTGGACTAACATATTCAAGTAGCTTTATGGATCTTATGGACAGGATCTTTGACCTTATTTAGATAGGTTGTTATAGTATTCATTGATGACATTTAATCTATTTAAGGTAATAGAAGATCATGAGAAGACATCTAAAGCAAATTCTATTTACTTAATGTATAAACTTTTAATAAATTCTAGTTAAGTTGGAAACGGTGTTGCCTTTCTAAGGCATGTGATTTTGATAAAGGGTTTGTTGATCCTGAATTAGAAGGTATGAAGCTGGAAACCACCTACGAATGTGACGAGAGATATAAAGTTTTCTAGGTTTAGCGGTATTATCGGAAGGTTGTTAAGGGATTTTTCCAGGGTTGTGGATCATTGAGCCAGAGTAGACAGGAAGAATGAAAGTTTGTATCAGGAAAGAGACATGTCAGAAAAGATTCGATGAACTAAAAAGGAATTTGACCTTAGCCCTAGTTCTTACAATTCCGTCAGGGCAAGAAGGATATACAGTATATTGTGATGCTTCTAGGCAGAGCTTAGGGGGTGTGTTAATGCAACATGAAAATGTGATAGCATATGATTTAAGCGATTTGAAAAAGCATGAAGCGAAATTATAGAGACATAACCTAGAGTTGGTTGTTGTAGTCCTTGCTCACGTATATGGAGGCATTCTTAGTATGGAGTTGCATGTAAAAATTTTTGAATCACGAGGCATCCTGATATTTATTCACATGAAAAGGGTTAAATATGAGACGGAGGAAGTGGGTTGAACTCATTAAGGATTATGTGGTGCACTGTTTAGTACCATCGGAAATGTTAATGTGGTAGCGATGCTCTTAGTAGGAAACTCAGGGTTCCATATCTCACCCTAAAGGTTGTGTACACTCCACTAGTTATGGAATTGAGGTCTTTGGTGCGACCCAGTTGGCAGATGTTGGAGCCTTACTGGCTACATTTCATATTAGTCTGTGCTAATAGACAAGATAAAGAGGAGCTATAGACTCAAGATACGATCATGATTAAATTGAAAAGGGAAGGCGGAGTGCAGGCGGAGTTAAAAGGATTTTAAGTACGGGCATATGGTATAGTGATGATAGGTCACGAGGGTTATGTGTACTAGATGTGGGAAGATTAAAGAAATAAATTATGGGAGGCTCACTCTTCCCTGCATAGGCGATGCATCGAAACACTAAATGTATCATACCCTAAGGGAATACTAAAGGTGGAGAGGGAATATAAAAGAAAGATGTTCCTCGGAAATTTATTTCTAAATGTCTCATTTGTCAAAAAGTTAAGGTTGAGCATCAAAGATTTGCAGGGTTCTTATAGTCTCTTTCGATCCCTCAGTGGAAATGGGAGAGAATCATGATGGATTTTTTTTTTACTTCCACTTTGCCAGAGTGGTTATGAAGTGATATAGGTGATTGTGGATAGATTAATGAAATGGAGTCAATTTCCTACTATGGAAAAATAGTGACTTAGTTGAGAAGTTGGGTGAGGTTATATAAAGAGATTATGCGACTTCACGGATGACCGTCTGAAAGAGTATACAGGACATTGGAAGTTATGCTCAAGGCTTGTGTGTTAGAGTTTACCAAAGGAGTTAGAAGACATTTATATTAATGGAGTTCTACAATAATAGTTATCATGCAAGCATTGAAATGTATATGAAGACATATGGAAGGAAGTGTAGGGCGACTCCATTATGTTGGGATGAGGAAGGAGAGAGAATTTTGGTTCATAAATGTTAGAGGCTGGATAATGTTAAATTGCTCAAGTGATATTAAATATATGGCTCAAAATTATTGGAAAGTTATGTTGATAACTTGAGGAGAGATTTGGAATTTTAGGTGGGGATCAGGTATTATCAGGGATATCACCTGGGAAAGGGTGTTGATATTCGGAAAGAAGGAAGTTAAGTCCTCTCTATATGGGACTTTATGAGTATAAAAATAATTGGAGAGTGTGTCTTGATTGAGGTTGCCACCTGGATTGGCGAGAATACATGGCATATTTTACATTTCTATGCTTGAAAGTATATGGCGAGTTCTTCACATGTGTTTGAGATCAGCAGTTGATTGAAGAAGATTTGGCGTATGAAGAAAGGCTGGGGTGCAAATTGTCCAGTGATTGAGATCTTTGACAAAGTGATTCGCTTTAGTAAGGTGTTGTGGATGAATCACGGTGAGAGGAAGCAACATGAGGAATTTAAATTTCGAGACGAAATTTTTTATAGGAGGGTGATTGTAAAGCCCTGACCTTATTGAATGTTATAATAGTAGTTATTGAGCGGTTGAGGTGCAATGATAGAAGCGAGGGTGGATTAAATTTAGAGACGCTACGGGTGATCATTTGGGCATGAAGTGAAAATTTTAGAAAAATTATAACAGATTGCCCTAATGAATAGTGATTTTTCTTATTTTATCAGATTCGGAGGTTGCAAGGGATTTTTAAGAAAATTTCAGTTCCTATGACTTTGAGTGATATTTAGAGAGATAATGGAAGTTAGAGTCAAGATAGTGATTTGGATGAAATTTGGAGCTCTTATTTGAGGTACCGAAATTGAGCGAAAATCTGAAAGGTGCGGAATAAATGCAAGATATGACTGAAGTAAAAAGTGAAGCAGTCCGTTGGATAGTTTCAGGTGATTGAAGGCATTAATTCGGGTAATAATATGGTAATGGGATTCGTTAATAATTTTAAATCATGATTTAATTGATTTGAACACGAGAATTCAACAGTGAGATTGAATTTGAAATATTTCTTTCAATTTAAATATAGGCGACCATAGAATATTTTGACATATAATTATTGATATAAAAGCGATTATAAGGTGTGAGATAAAAGAAATGCTATAAAGGAAGTATTTTATTATGAGAGCCAGGTAAGAAGCACTCTTAATGGCTAAGTCATGATTTACTCAATGGTAATGACTTGGTCTCATGAAATGGACCAATGAAACTAGATTAAAGGTAAATCTTTAAACAAACTAATGATTATTTGGTTTGAGTAATTTGGAAACTTTGAAATAAAAAGAAAAATTTTTAGGAGATTTAATGCTGCTCCAAGTGAGGAGAACATTGCAGTGAAGGGAAGAAAGGAGAAGGGAGAAAGGAAAGGAGAGAAAGGAGAGAAAGGGTTCAGGGCAAGTGGAGAGGTGAGTTTTCTTTCTAACTAAACTCCAAGTGCTCTACAAGTGATAGCAGGAAGACTAGAAACCAAGAACAAGTAGTTTTTAATAGTTACTGGAAAGTTAGGGTTTGATGTTTTCATGTCTGTCATTTTCCGATTTTCTTGCCATGGATATTAAATTAGTGGCATTTAGGGTTGAATGATGATTTTGAATGAAATTAAACATGGATTGGTCAGGGTTTTGACAAATCAGTGAATGAATAGTTAGGGTTTTGATGACTTTTGTGTGATATGTTAAATGGGTATAATCTGTCAGTTAAGTGTTTAGAGTGAAAGAAAAAATGGAAGAGAAACACAATTTGGTAAGGTACAGACGCAGTCTCGGTACAGGAAATATCTGTTTTCTGTTTTGACTTCAGTTTTGGTATTTTAGCCATCTTGCTCCAATTTTTTTTTTTTTTTTTTTTTTTTTTGATCCGATTTGAGTGATTTAAGTGGCTACGTAAAATAGACTTGAAGAGGAGAACAAAACTTAAGAAGAAGGTATCGCCAAATTCTGATCTTAAAGTGGCCTAAATATTCACTCAAAAGTAGGACCATGTGCAAAATGAGTCTGGTTCAGTTTTGAACATAAGATTAGCCGGTTATTTGGGCGTAAAGTGAGTTTCGGTGCTCCAAATTGGGTGATTCCAGTGGAATAGAACCATAACTGTAGATTTAAATGAGTATAAGGACATAGTGTCAAATATGGAAGTCAAGACCTCGGAAAAATGAGTAATACAAATGTCACTAGAAAAATCGGTAAAATGACTAGTTGGCATGAAAATGCCATAACTTTAGTTTGGATGATCCGATTGGATTGGACTATTCCTAAGTAAAATAGATTCCTGGGAATAAGAATATAGGAATGAGTGTTTATGGTGGATTAAATGGAAATTGTGATTAATGTGTAGTGTGATTTTCTTGGAAAGGTGAAAGGTTGCTCCCGGATGAGACGAGACTCAACGGGAAGCAAGCGGGATTGAGGCGGGAGTGAAACTGTGAGTGAAAATGATATTTTGAAAAAATGAGTTTTAAAAGTGAATGGTTTTAATGTTAAACTAGAGAATTTTAATGGAAATGTTTATGTACATGTTAAGGCATATGGAAATGTTTTATCAATCATCTGTCACATATTTATATACCATGCACTCTTTGATAAAGTGTTATGAAAGTTTTAAATATTGTGAAGAATGCATATGTGTTTTAATGATAAAGGAAAAGGATATAAATGTATTTATACATGTATATAGAAATATGTATCATATGTTAAAGTATTATGAAAGTTTTAAGATGTGTAAAGAATGCGTATGTGTTTTTAATGATCAAATGGGATTTAAATGTGTTCTAAAATGTATTTGAAGAAATGTTTTCTTGATGGTTACCCTAAACCCCCTATGAAATTTGTTATATTGATATCGGCCGAAGTACTTTAAGCGTGTAAGGATTTAGAGGGTAAAGTTATAGGTTACTAACTGGGGAGAATGGGTGTCTAGGTAATATCCTTACACGGCGTGATAAAGTGCTATGAAGAATTTGGAACCCTATGCAAAGCGTGAGTTTCTCCGCGCGTAGTGGTTATGAGCTGGAATGTATTTGTCCTCACCGTCGGTACCAGGCTGTTGGTGTGTTTATTCCCACAGGTTCCATCGAAAGAATGAAAAGAAAGAAATAAAGAAAGAAAGTTAAAGCATAAATGCTTAAAGCATAAATGGATTTTAAATGCATAAGTATTTGGAAAGAAAGTTTGAGCATAAATTCTTAAAGCATAAATGGATTTTAAATGCATAAAAAAAAGTATTTATTGAAAGAAAGTTTAAGATATAAATGTTTAAAGCATAGTGATTTTAATGAGTATCAGTTTTATGGAAAGAAGTTTAAGGCATAAATGTTTAATGTATAAATGGATTTTAATTGTATAAGTATATATTATTTTGATATGTCCCGAAAATGTTATATAAATGAAAATGTACACTCAGCGAGGCTCGTTTAGCTCATTCTTTTCGTATGTTTCAAAAACATTTTGAGGTCCATGACGGAGTGAGCCGTTAGAGTATCTCTTGTGCGGTGAGTCATTTATCGAGAGACGGCGCATGTATTTACGTGAAAATAATTTGCATATTGTATATAGATATTTTGTCATGTTTTGATAAAATTATGCATGGAATTGAAGAAGGTTTAAATGTTTTGATGATTTGAAAGAAAATAAATGTATATATATGTATATTATGTTTGATTTGGTTGGTGGACGAGGAGCTCTAATATGGAAGTTGATGAATCAAGTTTAGAAGTGTTTTTAAATGTTTCATCGTTTTGTAAATTGGGAAAGTCCGAAAAACAGAGGGAAACTCGCCGATTTTTCTTGAAAAATCTATGTTGGAAAAGAAAAGAAAAGAAATTTTTTTTTAGCACTTCGTCTGCATTATTTTTAAAAAGATATGTGAAGAATTGTAAAGGGGTTCGGCTCACTCTGATTTTAATTTATGGTTTTAAGGAAAAGTCATATCCGTTGGAGTGCCTGAGGTCCCTAGTTCATGAGGTTAATCCGGGTCGGGATCCTTCACTCTTCTCCTATCAATAAGTTATATATAGAAACCCCTTCATGTGCAGTTAGAGCACTCTTCCATCAATTACAGAAAACAATTTTGTGTATCAAAGTTTGATAAGAAAAAGAAGAGATCAAGGATTTAAGATCTATAAACTGAAGGAAAATCTCTCATGGCTGCGTGTTCTTCAAACGGTATGTAATCTATATTTTTTTATTATTATTTTATTATCAGAGATGAGTTTGAATTCAATGATCTGGAATATTGTGTGTTAATTTCCGTGTTAAATCTCAACAATTTATTCATTGTGTTTTCCACTATGTTAAAATATAAAAAAAAATTGTTGTCTTCGTTGTTTTCCACTTTTAAATATTTGTAAAGCATCTTTATAAAAATTTAAGGAGCTTAATTGTAGTAGATAATAATGTAACAGAACTAATATCATTACTATATTTTTCTTCATAATTATTATATAAATTATGTAATGAATTTAGTTCATTTTTAACTTTTTCAATTTTTGTTTGATCATCAAAATAAATAACTTACAACCATTTATCCAAAGCTTCAAATTTTAATATAGGATCCATAATTAAACCAATATAATTAATTAAATGTATTTCTCCCTTTTTTAATTTTGAAAGAATTGTATGATAAAATCATAAAGACCCGTTAGACCCGCTTGCTAGAGGCTCGTTAGGCCTGCTCGTGATGAGGTCAATGGGGTGGACCGCGAGCTTTAAAAATAGAGGAAGCCCAACTCGCCCAACCCATGATGGGCTAGGGGCCTCTTTTCATCGAGTCGATCGATTTAGCCCAACTCGTTAAAAGACAACTTTCCACATCAAACATTGCCCTTGTTTCACACTTCTGGGGGCTTATGGTCGCATTTGACTTTTTTTGATTTTGCAAAAAAAAAAAAGGATAAGAGGACAAAAATCTTTTCCTAAGAACTTTAAATTCCACAAAATGCCCATCAATAAAAAAATGGATGAAATTCAAAGTAACGTGTTTTCAAGTGTTTTTTTTTCTTCAAAATTTTCCATTTTCAAGAAGTTGAAATAGGTAGACCCACATAAGTTGTAATCATAAATGTTAAAAGGAGAACTTTCAACATCATACATTGCCCTTGTTTCACGCTTGGGAAGCCATGGGTCAAAAATGATTTTTGGGATAACCAAATACTGTATTAGAAATGCGGTAACCATTAGATCCGAACCGATATATACCTTTCCCCCATCTGGATATCCTATTTTAAAAACATTTAACCCTCAAACAGTTTATCCTTTTCTTGGTTGCCACGATTCTCTTTATTGTCTCTCGATTGAACTGGTCCACCTGCAACTTGTCCAACAAAGCCGAAATGGGGTTTTCACAGGCGCTTAACTGTCAACATGTCTGGACCGCGGCTACCACTTAAAAAATCCGCCAAGTTGCACAGCCCATGGACGTCAAATGATTGGCCCGACATGGCCCATAAGCCCGACGGGCTAGCCGTGCCGACGGGCCGTATTGGCAGACTAGCCCATATTAAATTTTGTTTTGTAATTAAATCATTTTTTTTTATATTTATATTTAGTTTGTAATTGTATAATTTGTGAAAATGCTAATTTTTTATTTTTAAAACCAAGAAAAATATATTTATATTTATGTTTTTCAAAATAACAAAAATTTTGAAATATTAGAAGATAAAAGAAAAGAAAATATAAAAATACAATTCTTTATTCAAAATTCTCAACAAACTATACTAAAAGAGCCAGAATTGCATCACTATAGTTTGAGTACATCCCAATCCAGTTAGCACTCATTCAACTATCAATCATATGCATTACTCAACCTTTAAAAATGAGTCACATTTAATACATTTAAATAAAAAAGACAACATATAGTTCTTCAATTTTCATATTCTTTATTCTTCATTAATCTTTTCAACATCTTGGTCTTGATTGATATCCAAACGCTCGAGTTTATGTCTACAATCATCTACCCAACTTTGGAGCCCCATGTGTCCTTCTTCCCAATCCTTCAAACACGTCAAGGCTTCACATTTCGTGTGAGGCATGCCTCATCTCCAATCATATTTTCGCAATATAAAAAGCAAATTCGATGCTACAAAGTAGGGACACCCTGGTAAGGTAGATCACGTGTCATTTTAGATAGCATAGGAAATGTGATTCATGAGGATTTACCACTTCAATATCAAAATTTTTTATTTCATCATGGGATAGGTATGACAAGTAATCAATATCTAAATATTTTAAAAGATCAGACATACTTGAAGAACCAACTTGTTGCTTTCTTTTAGCTAATTGCATGAAGAATGGATCATTTTCTGTGACGCCCCAAAACCGGGGTGTCCGTTGACAACCCGTCAACCCGCGGAAAATCTATACGCTCAGATCGAGATCCATACTAAGTGAAAATGCAATACTTGTGCCCATACACCAATGCTTCATCAAAATACACCCAACTATATTCCAATAGTTCAAGAGTTTTTACATTACTCTTAATACAAATACATATTAAAATTTACAATTCTAATACATATTATCCTAAAAACATCAAAGCCACAACCCGGCTTTCTTCAAAATCGGTCTCTAAAATGAGCCGTCTTCTCGAACGCTCCCTATACCTGAAAAAAATATTTCGTCGACAGGGTGAGCTATTGCCCAGTAATGGAATTACCCTAAATGGGTTACTCTCCACTTAAGTGTATATGCAATGATTCAATGTAAACACACACTCAAGTAAATACGTGATCCTACTTGAATGTCTATATGCCCAAAACCCATATCTCGAGTCCTCACCGACTCCCTCACACTTGTCTAAACCATGTATGAGAAAACACCGTTTTCAAAACAAAACCTGTTGTTCTCGAAAACACACTACCGAATTTCGGTAAAAATATAGGACTACCCTCCGAGGCGAATGTGTTGGAGAACCTTCCAAAAACACACATATACGGGCTCCGACAAAAAATTGTAGAACCATCTCCCAACACCCATCTCCAAAAATCATCCATCAAATTCCTTTCACAACCATGTTCGTTTATTTTTCTTCATGTCATGCATACATACCCAATTTCTTGGTGTTACCTTCTACAGATAATAAATGCATTATGCCATTTCAACACATTCATGGTAATATATTCACATGCATATATATTAACATATTTAAATCACATACAAAATGTTATGCAAATTCATGCAATTTACACCAATATATCAATTATGCATATATTCTCAAATTTGCACTCACACCATATGTTATTCAATTTTGGTCAACCATCACCCAAATTAGCTCACTTGAGCCAATCACAATTCCATTTCCAATGGCCTATGCACATAATTATGTTTTATATAATTATGGCTTCTTGTTAACACATTAAGTTTATGCATTAACCTATTAATTTCCACACAACACAAGCCATTCAATTCAAACAATTTCATGCACACCACACATGGACGTTTTTGGTCCAAATCATACAAACCGGACTGCTTAATAAAGCCCCAAAATCGCAGCAATGGGCTGTCCGCAGGCTGTACCCCACTCATTCAACACGGCCCACTTTTGAAACCGATATTAATGGCCATTTCCAACCTCATACACACCAAAACATAATTTATTGTATAAATTATGAAAAAAATCACCCAAAACAGTCCCTAAAACAGTTCAAACGGGTTCAACATTTTTCAACAATTTGGTCCTAAGTTTTGGGACTCGAATTAAACGCCACTCACTCGCCTCAAATCAACTCAACCATTAACAAAACACTTAAACAAGTGGTTAGCTAAGTAGGGTAAACCCCACCACCGAAGTTTGTCAAACTCCCAAAACCGACGCCTAATGGGTAGCTCCTTCAGGTATAACTACTGCTTCTGGGTCAAGAACTAACTATCCGATCTACGAATCCTGCAGTAAGTTGCACACTATCTCACTAAAAATCCTCAATTTTTGAAAAACTAGCACCCTCTCCCACCTTCTGCACGTCTCTGCCAAAGAATGGAGAAGAAGCTCTCCTTTTGTCCCTCACTTTGCCACTTGTCACCTTATGATTGGTTGAGAGGATTTCTATCCACTCATCCAACAACTTTGACTTTTCTACCCACCCACATCACGCCACGCTGGCCAACGGCCCCACCTTGAGCCTGGGTTGATTAAATCTGATGCTTGACATGTGGCACACTGTGTGCCACTCAAGATGCGCCAAGTGTCCTACACGACGCTGCCGAAATGCGTGAATTCGACTATCCCTAATTCGAACACCTAAAATCGACGCTAAGAATGCTAGATTTCTCGAAACGATTCCAATCCAAGTGAAACCGTTTCGTCATCCGAGACATCTAGAAAATTTTGGATTTTTACCGAAATTACGATTTTACCCTTTTTCGAGAAATTAGATTTTCTCGGGGTTTCACATTTTCAAATGTAAATGAAGTTGTAGTACTTGAAGAGGCACTACCATATTTAGACTCATAATATTTATATATGGTGCTTAATTGTTCATATACTAAGTTGCTTGTTTTTCTTTCGGTTCTACTACCGAAAAGTTTATTCAGCCAAAGATTAAGTCGTTTGTTTTTAAATTTTCATGACTTATTGCTGAAATTTTTAAAAAAAAAATTCTGAATAGAAAAAGTGAAAATATTTGGCTTTTTCTATTCAGAAGTCATTTTACGAAATAAGAAAACTCATCATGCCCAACAAAGCAAGGGCGGCAAGAATTCACACTACTAGGACGACACAAGGATTCGGGGACAGCGCCTATCCCGACCGACTGCTTATTTTTTTCACCTCAAACTTGTCTTATTTAAAAAATTAAACGAAGCGGGGCAGGGATGAGAAAATTCTCAAACCCGTCCCGTTTACATTTTATTTTTATTATATTAAAATTAATATATTTCATAAAAAAATAAAAATATTATGAATTTTATAAATTATTTATTAAAAAACATTCTAATTATTATTATTATTTATATTAAAATATAAAATAAAATAATAAATAATTATTTTTAAAATATAATCGAGGCGGGACGGGAGTAATAATACATGCTAAAAACCCGATTACAATTAAATCAAACTCGTCTCATTAAGAGCGAGGCGGGGCGAGAACCCGAAATAATCCATCTCGTTAACATCCTTACTCGCTACCCAATGTTAAAAAACAAACAACTTAATACTTAATGCTATTATACTATTCAACATTAAGCTAAAAAAAGTTCTATTCAAAGATTAAGTAAACAAACACCACCTAAGCCTTTTGGTTTAGGTGGTCGTTCATACACCTCACTATAAAATTTAAAATGTTTATACCTTCAACTTTAACCTCGATCCATACAAGGCCTAAACAAAAAGTGGTGAAATATTTTTCTAGTATTTCAAAAATTTTATTTCCATTTTTTCACATATTTCAACAAAAAATGGTTCATCTCTATATTGTTTAAACACAGCACTTATATTGCAAATACACCTAAGTGCTATACAAGAAGTAGGTACATATACAAGAAAACATAAGTTAGTAGAATCATAAAAAACTTTTAAGAAATTTAAAAAAGCAAAACCTTTCTCTCAATCATATGAAGTTATTTTAATTTCACCTAGCTTACCATTGACATAATTTGATAATAGGTTATCATACCCTACACAAGATTTTAACATTAGATAGGTAGAATTCCAACAATGACGCATATCACTTATGAAATTTCTTTTCTTTAAACCACATGATTTTACACAAGGCATAAAATTCTTGTAATTCAATAGATTGCATAATAAATTGTAAAGCATACCGAATATTCTTTATTGAGGGATTTATTAATGTTAAACCATCTTGTACTATTAAATTTATTATATGACAAACACATCTCACATGGAATATTTCATTTAGTAGGCCTCCTCTAACTGTTCTTATAAATAAACCTATGGCACTTGTATTGTTTGAAGCATTATCAAAAGTAATACTAAAAATTTTGTTTTGTACATTATACTCACTAAAAACACTTGTCATAGATTCATATATGGCAGACCCATCATGCGGATGATATATTATACGAAAACCTAATACTTTCTTTTTTAATTTCCAATTTGAATCTATATAATGGGATGTTACACATGTGAAAGGATCATTATTTTGATTAGTCCATATATCTGAGATCACTGATATAATACCATTATGCTCTTTAAGTTCTTGGATTATTAATTTTTTAGTAGTTTTATAATTGTTAATTATATCATTACGCATAAGAGTCCTAGGAATTCGAAAGGCCAGACGGAGCAACTTTTGGATGAAATTTACAAATTTAGGATCCTTTGCAAATGTCATTTGTAGGTTCATACTAGCTACCATACTAGCAAACCCATTTCTCACAGCTTTTTTATCATATATAAAAGTGGTCAGTTGAGACGAATTAGATCCTATCTCACTTGGATTTAATTGGGACTGTGTAGGATCTAATGCACCATGTTTTTTGGTACATTGTTCGACATGTCTTTTAAGGTGACCTGTGCCAATACTAGCTTTGCAACTATATGTTTTTTTACAATATTTACATTATGTTAGATCTTCTACCTCTCCTCTTATATTTTTTTTATGTACTATACTAAAGTGCTTCCATACTACGGATGTACGTCTACTAGTCATAGGTCTTTTGCCTATAAGATCGGGTTGGGGAATGTTAGAGGGTTGGTTAGAGGAAGGGGCACTAGTGGGAGTGGGATGATCTTCAAAAGGATTAAATTCATTATATTCATCAATACCATAGTTAAGGTTTTCAACATCTAGGTAATGAGGATCCATTTTTAATTCTAGGAAAAAAAATGAAGAAATGTAGAAGAAAGAGAAGAACAATTAAATTAAAATATAGAATTAAAACCTAAATGAAATAAATTCCTATAAATACTTAACTCTTAGATGATGAAGATGAATAATTTAAGGTTAGGTAGATATCTTGACGAAGCTTTCACTGATGTGAACTTGTAGAGAATTTTAACTCAGAGAATTGTAGAAAGAGATATTAGATAGAATTGTAAAGAATGTGAAGATAAAAAAAAATGTGGAGGTATTTATAGAAAATAATTTGTAAGTCATTTACTTATTTACCCTTAAAAGTAGTCGTTATATAGTTGAAAGGGGTATTATAGGTATTAGACATGAAAAGTAGTAATAGTTTGTGATTTACTTATTTATCCTGCTCAAACTAAATCAAGAGTATAGTTGTTAGAGGGCTATTATAGATATTTCACATGCAAAAGACTTTTATACCCCCAAATTAGTCATATATAGTTGTCGAGAGGGGTATTATTGTTGACAATTTTATATGAAAAAGAGAATCAATAGTGGGCCGCCTCAAGATAATCTACACCTGGTCGACCCGCATGGTTGGCACGATGGGCCGGCCTGCATGGTTGGCACGATGGGCCGGCCTGCATGGCCGACACGATGGATTGGCATCAATCATTAATCACACTTGCAATTTTTTATTTTTTCTCAACAAAGATGTCAACAAGATGGCCTACATATGGCCGCCCCGCATGGTCGCAAGATTTGCAATGGCTTGCATGGCCGGCATGATGGGTTGGCATCAATCATTAATCACACTTGTAATTTTTTATTTTTTCTCAAAAAGCAGGTGTGATTAATGCCAACTTTTGGGTCCTATGGACCGTTCGATCTAAAGGGATTGTTTGAGAATATAAAGACAATCGTGGCAACCAGCTGGCTAGAAAAGGCCTGCCGAAAGCTATCCTTTTTCTAATAAGAGAAAAAAAAGAAAAGAAGATAAAAATAAAGAATGCGAATATATTGCTTTCATTCTTCCTTCCTTCTAGCCTCCAACAAGAATATATTGCTCCCTCAGGAGAAGAACAGTCTGTTTCTTCTTCTTCTTCTTCTTCGAAAACAAAACAAAAAACAAGTAAGAATACATTATGTTTCAAGACTCTTCTTTTCTTTCTAAGAGCCTTACGATATTTTGTCATTTTTCTTTCCGTAAATGGCTGATCCGATTCTGGCACAGAATGGTCGGTCCAGATTCTGGGCGTAAATGGCTTCCTTCTCCAAAGACTTTACAAGCGCCATCTTCTACTTCCGCCCTCATAGTTATAGTTATGATGTGTTCTTGAGTTTCAGAGGTGAAGATACCCGCAAGAACCCTACCGATCATCTTTATAACACTTTGCTGCTTATGGGGTTCGTGACCTTCGTGAGACTATCAAGAACTCCGTAAAGGAGATTGCATCAAACGGTCTCTCCAATAAATTATCCAAGACTCTAAGATTTTTTCTTATCATTTTATCTGAATTATGCTACCTCCAAGTGGTGTTTGAAAATGAATTGGTAAAGATAGTCGAGTGTACGATACCGATGATCAGACAAAGAGTCATACTGTTCTACCATGTCCAAATTTCCAAGAGATGTTGACACCAATCTGAGTTAAGATGCATTTCTCAACCACGCAGAAATATGCAAATCAAGAGAAGAAGGAGATGATTGTGTTGGAGGATTGCTCGAGAAAGTCGCTAAGCCTCGATACCACGTGAGTAACCAAGAATGATTCTTATCTTTACCTAGCTATATTTCATAATTATATTTTTTGTTTATACCTACATCTTAGTACTTAATGATATCACTGTCTATTCTTAAACAAAATAGATAACTGGTAGAGAAATTCCCTAAATACTATTTCCAGGTTTGCTTCTTATTTACTTGTTTGTATTACTAATTTATTTTATATTTATGTAACATGATATCGGTAATGTTTTTTTTATTCAAAATAATTAAAAATTTTAATTGAGATTATATTAATATATAACAATATTTAACATTTTATATATATTCATCCTAATTTTATATTAACTGATAAAAAAGATTTACTAAAATTAAATATATAGAGCCTATAAAAATATATTGATTTTATTTTTAATTTGATCTATATTGTCTTTATTATATGAAATAATAGTAATTGAATCAAGATTTCGTTGATCCATGGCAATGACAATTTTTACTTTATTTTTTATCTTTTTAAATTCCATTGATTACTAAGTGATTCAAATTTAAGTTTATTCTTGATCTCAATCTTCATGGATGTTAAACATTTAGCAAATGCACCATATGATTATTTAGGCTGCTTGCATGTACCTATACTAGCATGCATTCAAGTTATGGGTTCTGATTCCATGGAGTGATCTACCAGTAAATTGGGAGAAATCATTATTTTTTTAAAAGTGCCTTAAGACACGTTATCCAGCAAGTTGAATCATGATTAAGATATTAATTTGTTGTAAAGATCCATAGTTGGAAGAGAATTACCATGCATTTGACCTTTTTGATCAATAAAAAAAACCTAATTAAATGGTTGCATTATTTCTTTCACTAAAAAACATTGGGCATTTTTTGTTACAATTTTTGAAAACTATTTTTTTTCTCGGAAACAAGGATAACAAGGAAACCATGAAGAACACGTTGTTTCTTTTGCAAAAACAAAAGACACGGTCAGAGAACAAAACAAGCTAAAAACACTATAATGATGTTTTATGTGTTTTTAAACTCTTCCAAGCAATGCTTTTAAAAACAAGCAATCTAATACGCCGTCATCTCCACTTTCCCTATTTTATATCGTTTCATTTTTTTGTTCTGTGGTTGTTGTTGTTGGTATTCATTTAGCTATTATTTTAACGATTACAGACATGAGGCAGAGGTTATTCAAAAGATTCGTGAAGTTATTATTACAAGATTGAAGCGTAAGCCTTTATATGTGGGTGACAACATCGCTGATGGACTTTCATTTGGAAGCAATTAAAATCATTGATGAAAATCGAGAGATGATGTTTATATGATCGCATATATGGAATTGGGCAGGATTGGAAAACTACTTATGGCTATGGTCAGTTATAATGATATCTCATCTCAATTGACTCGTAGTAGTTTTCTTAGAGTCGAGAGACCACCACTAAGGTCTCTGAATTACAAAAATTACATACCTTAAAGGGTCAAAGTCCAGAAATCCAAGATCGCAGTCAAGGGATCAATGTGATAAAAAAAAGACTTTGCTCAAAAAGAGTCCTAATTGTTCTCGATGATGTGGACGATATAGAGCAATTAAATAATTTATCTGGAAAAGATGGTTGGTATGGTCCTAAAAGTATAGTTATTATAACAACTAAAAGATATAAATTTGTTCGGAATCCAAGATGGAGTCGATCAATTTTTTTACGAGGTAAAGGAATTGGATCATGAAGAAGCCACGCTTTTAATTGGTGTGCCTTTAAACAAATACTCCGTAACTGAGGATTTTAAAACCTTTCGTGACAGGGTGAAAATATGCTGCAAGACTCCTTTAGCACTAAAAGTCTTAGGTGGCTTTCTTTGTGATAAAAGCACGGATGAATGGAAAAGTGAATTAGATAAACTAAAAAGAATACCCAACATGAAAGTCCAAGATATTCTTCGAGTAAGTTATGACAAATTAGATGATATAAATAAGGAAATATACTTGGATATTGCATGTTTTTTTAGAGGAGAAGATAAAGATTTTGTTTCAAGAATATTAGGAAGTGATGCAAACATTGGAATAAGAGTTCTTCAACAGAGATGTCTCATTACTATTTTTGAAAATAAGTTAGATATGCATGACTTATTACAACAAATGGGTCAAGAAATCGTTCGTAAGGAATGTCCTAAGGAGGCTGGAGAAAGGAGTAGACTTTGGGATCCTAATGATGTTCGAAAGCAACAGAAATCTCTGTGAAGATTCAAGTATATGTTTAAGAAATTATATATCTTTATAATTAAGTTTATTTTTTTTGTACATTTTATACTTAGCTTATTCTTGAAATTTACTTTTTCAGGGGACTAAAACACCAAGGACTATTCATATAGAAATAGCCTACATCGTGTCAAATAAAATTTTCTAGAGATTCATTCACAAAGATGAATAGACTTAGATTGCTCAAAGTCTTTGCTCAGAGTTGGAACTATTATAAAGTTGACCGTCCCACGGTTCCCGTGGACTTTGAACTTTCTTCTTCTAAGTTGAAATTTCTCCATTTTGAGAAATACCCTTTAAAGTCCCTACCAAAAAACTTTCATGCAAATAATCTTGTTGAACTCAATTTACGGGGTAGCAACACAAAGCCAAACTTTTGGAAAGAGAACGGTATATTATTACTTATTGTTGTTGTTGTTGTCGCTACATCAATAATCTTATATTAATTTAAGTTTGTAATAAAATCATCCATTACCATATTTTGTTATGTTACAGTTCTAAAAACTTAAAAGTCATTGACCTCGCATCCAAGCAATTCACAAATGCCGTACTACAAGTATGCCAAATTTAGAGATCCTCATTCTAAAAGGTTGAGTAAATCTAGTTAGTTAAAGATTCATATCCATCACTTCTAACAATATTGTTTGAGTTATTAGCTAATAATTTTCTTGAATTTAATAGGGTGCAGAAGCCTTGAGAGTCTTCCATGCAACTTCCATAAGTTGGAACATCTTCGAACCCTCTCTTGTTTTTTGTGTTCAGAGCGTCGAAGAGTTTTCCCGTAAATCCATGGCAATATGGCAAGCTAAGAAAGATTGGATTTGAGAAGCACCGCTATAGTCATACATCATCACTACATCTAAACCAGCTTGAATATTTGAATTTACGTTGTGTAAAACTCGTGAGTCTTCCGTAAAGCATCGGTAAAATTGAAGTCTCTTCAACACTCATTGTATGGCTGTTCTGAAACTAAAAGGCTTCCAAATTAAGGATCATGGAAAAACTAAACGCGATTTGAGTGGAACCCGCTATGAGCTTCCATCTTCAATTGGACATCTAAAGTCTCTTCAAAGCCTTGATTTGTCAAAGTGTAAAAACCTTGTGAATCTTCCAGAGAGCATTTGGGATCTGAGGTCTCTTGAAAACTCCCTATGGCTGTGTTCTAATCTAGCGCTTCCTGCATTTGAAGGACGATATGGAAAATCTAAAAATGCTTGATTTGAGGGAGACACGTATAAAGGAGCTTCCATCTTCAATTGGACATCTAAAGGCTCTTCAAAGCCTTGATTTGCTGGGAACGAGAACTCTAAAGGAGCTTCCATCTTCAATTGGAGATCTAAAGGCTCTTCAAAGCCTTGATTTGACGGAAACGGGTATAAAAGAGCTTCCATCTTCAATCGAGACGGTCTTCAAAGCCTTTTATTTGGAGTGGTACGCTATAAAGGAGCTTCCATCTTCACTGACATCTAAAGGCCTTTTTGAAAGCCTTGATTTGGAGGGAATGGTTATGATAAAGGAGCCGATTCAATTGGGACATCTAAAGGCTCTTCAAAGCCTTAATTTGTCAGATTGTAAAAACCTAGTGAATCTTCCAGAGCATTTAGGATTTAGGCTGTCATCTGATACTATCCGTGTGAAGGGGTGTTCAAAACTGGAGAGATTGAAGGTGAAAATAAAAGAAAAATCTGGGCCTACTGTAACTTGTAGTCTGTTTCAAAGAGAGGAGAGTAATTTGGCACCACATTTCTTCATTACTAACATTGAATCTACAATGCATTAATCAAATGGAAGTGCAAGGCAGGCCTTATTAATCCTCTAATCATGATCATATTCTCCTTGTCGCCACCGGTAGAATTGTCCCTAAGAAACTGATGACACAAGGAAGTGAATTTCACAGATGGTTTCCACTTATCATCATTGGTGCACAATATTATCCCTAGGAAACTTCAATCCCACAAGAGAATCCGGTGATATTTACATCAACTTTCTTGGAAAGGTTATCTCTTCTTATTCGTAATTGCAATCTAATGGAAGAAGGAATTCTACTAATAATATTCTAACCCATTCCGGCAAGTTTGTCTCTAGAATACTGCAATCTATGGGAAGGAGATGTTCTGGATCATATTTGTTGTTTTCCATCATTAAAAAAATTATCTCTGGAAGGGAACCATTTTAGTAGCATACCATCTAGCATCAACCGACTTTCCAATCTAAGAGGCCTAAACTTGAGCCGCGTACAACTTCAACACATATTCTACCGAGCTCCATCAAGTCTACTATTTCTAGACGCCCACTGTTCGGACGGTATTTCATCAAGCCCCTCATTGTTGTCCGTTCATTCTCTATTCAATCACTTCGAATCTAAATTAATAGAGGTATGATTTTCATGCATGGTAGACTGTCTTTATTTTAATTTTAATTTTAAATTTTTCCATGGAGTAATCAAATAGTATAATTAATATTTGCTTAGGAAAGTACTGTCAAAGTTGGTGCTTCCTACTTCACGGGCAAGGGAAAGAGTATTGTTATTCCTAGAAGTAGTAGATTAATTCAGGAGATGATGATAAGGAATGGAGGAATTAGTATGGAAAGGACTGATGAAGTAACAATAAAGCTCCCTAAGAATTGGTATGATTATAATACGTGACTTGTCGATTTGCTTTATATCAGGTATATGTTCCAATGTTACACAACAATTCGACAATGAATCTGGCTTCTGAATTTGAATTAGATGGAGCGTTTGGGGTACTTGCAAAGGTAATCTATGTTCCCAGTAATAATGACGGCTATTATGTACAAACTCTCATTTAGTTCTCGGGTGTGAGTCAAGGTGGGTGACGATGATGATGATGATGGTTTATCGTATCAAATTGCAATATATTATCCCAAGGATGCTATCCAGGAGAAAACTCTCTCCAATCAATGGACACAACATTTTATGGCTTCCTTTCATTGGGGAACCCTAGAAGTGAAGGAATGTGGGTTCCATCTTATATACTCTGAACAGCATCAACAGAACCAAGATGATGATCAAGACAACGTCCGTATGCCCATGTTCTCGAATCTTCTAGAAGATGCTAAGAGAAGGCGTGATGATGGAGAACATAACCAAGCAGATGAACCACAACTTAAAAGATTGAGAAAACCCAACACCGATTTGAATCTCTAAACTCATTCATCGCCCACCTGCAGGTACCATCACCAACACTTTCTTAGTTTATATATAAACTAATCCATATATATATATATATATATATATATATATATATATATATATATATATATATATATATATATATATATATATGCCCATGCATGTTCTCGAATCTTCTGGAGAATTCTCGTGACAAGTACAGATTATCAACAATTAAAGATGCTAGCTAAGAGAAGGCGTGTGATGCAGAACATAACCAAGCAGAGAACCCAACACCAGTTTGAAGCTCTAAACTCATTCATCAGCCAACAGGTACATCATCAATTCGAATTCACACCTTACTTTGACAAAAATTTCCTTATTTTCTTATAAAAATAACCATTTTCATAAAATACACATAAAAACATGAAATAGAAAAAAAAAAAAGCATCTTTGGCCAAGATATGTTATTTTTCAATAAAAATGAAGGAAATATTAGATTTACAAATTTGGATTATTTGAGGTTTCTAAACCAAATATTCTTCTTTATATTAATTACACGTTTTCTTTTGGTAAATACAAGACACTATCATATGAGTTTCTTCATTTAATAAAAAAATAAACTTGTTTTTATTATTTAAAATTTAAAAGAATATATTGATTATATATATTTTTTTCTCGTTAATTGAACAATCTTGTATAAATCTACCACTACTTATTATAAAATAAGACAAGATAATTACATAAAATCAGAATTCATTAAGAAAATATATTATAGATGTTAAACATTGTAATGTGAAGTGAAAAGGTGTCAAAAAATATAAACCTTTTAAATAAAAAGAATCATAATGAGTTATAAAAAAAGAAACTTTCTTGTATTTGAGATATAGAGCTATAAAAAGAATTTGACCTATAAAGCTCATACATTTTCCCATTTTTCTTAATAAATTCTTTGATCTTCTCTGAATTTTCAAGAATTAACTGTTTAATTATTAAATAATTAATGGGTGCAACAATATTATTTTTATTTTGGGGAATTTAAATAAATAATGAAAATACAAATATATTTCATGCTAAAAAAATTGCAAAATCATTTGATTATATTATGAAACAGTATTAACTTGAGGTTTCGCTGAAGAAACAGCCTTACAATCCCATTCTTGTCAACTATTAAGACGAAGACAAAAATCCGATGAGGCTGATCAAACAAGATCATACAAGAACTTGAGCAATTTAGGTATAGAAAGCATCGTCTGGGAAAAAAGAAAATTGTTTTTAGTAGAAATCTTAGTTAGGTCATTTTCTCAGTAAAGATTCAGTATATCACTTCAAAAGTGAAATATCTTCTTTAATTGCTCCAAATTAAATTTATAATCCAAGTATTGTTTCTCTAACCCTGTTGAATCAAGTCTTTAACATATTAATTTCATATTCATTTTATTGATACTCTGTATTTGATATTTTGTAGTTAATTTTCTAGGTTTTTTTTATGAGTTTTTTTATTTTAATTTTGGTAGCTAGAATAATCTTGGACAACAATGATACACAGTGGAGCATGCAAAGAGGAGTATTGAAAGCACAAAACCCCAAAATGGATAGCAGATGTGTGGTGTCATGGCACTCAACGTTGGCCCTGTGTGGCCTGAAGACAATAAAATATAGTTTTCTTTTTTTGTGAGAAAAGAAACAAGCTTGAGAAGAGAAGATTTATACTCCATCGCTAGTTCTTTCTCCCTCCTTTTGACTCTCTTTACATTTATGTTTTTATTCAATTTTAGTATATTTTAGATTTTCTTTCTAGGGCTACATTAATGTAACTGTCATGAATGTTTTGAATTTCATTTAGTTTTTTTATAAGCTTTATTTAGTTTTAATTTTTAGATGTTTTATTCCATATCTATATATGTTGAGTATTTCATTATTCTCTTAATGTTTTTGGATAATTAATCGTCATTCACATGATTTTTGATTCAATTTGAGACTAAGAAATGATGATTGAATTAACCTTGAAGGAGACACCATATGATTAATAGAGATATTTATGAGAATATATGTTTTATGATTTTTTTTTGTGCTTGTCTATTGGAATATGTTATTGATGCTTAAGAAATATTAATAATTACAATTCAAAAATCCATGCACCATCAACATAGAGAATAAACATTTAAACTAGTGGATTTAATTGACTTATCTTGGTGAAACTTCCAAGTCTTAGAGCTTTCATTTATTAAGTTTTCATTTGTTTTATAATTTAGTGATTTCATTTAGTTTATTCAAATTTATTCAATTCTTTATTTCACTCATTCAATTAATAAAATTGGAGTTTGAATAATTTTGATATATACTGGATAAATACAATCCTTATGGGACGATATATAGTCAGTCATATTCATACTTTATTACTTGTTATATACAACACATGCACTTGCACTAGTTTTTACAAATATATATATATATACAACATATTTTATCAATTACCCATGCAACTTGTTGTGAACCATACCATACCATACCTATTTCTTCCGATAACACACAACAAAAGAATGTTGGGTAAAAGAATAATAAGGAAAAGAGATCTGAATAGTCTAACTCGATTTCCTGCCCTTTTGGATTCTTCGGATTTGCTTTCTCTTATCCTTTTCAAAAAATATATGATTGTGAGAAACATTTAGAGAGGATAATTTTTCTTTATTGTACTCTTGGAGATTTCTTTGTGGATTTACAATGAAATTTGGATGTTCAATACCCAACATCCCAGCCATAGCCATATTCCTACGTCCTTGGATCTTCTCAGGAATTTTGGTGACTTACATTAATGTATCAATACCATAGAGGATACTAATAAATTCCGCTTTTCTCGACCAAACATTGCCCCTGCTTCACGCCTACGTATTACGGGCCACACGTTTTCACCATGTCAAAACGATTTTGTTTAGAAGATGAAAGCATTGACTTGTTGGGTATTATTGATTTTGAAAATGGAATAAACTATCAAGGATAAGAGAAAAAAAAATCTTTTTATAGACCGTTAAATTCCATACTTAGTGGCTTCTCAAATAGAATCATAAAATCTTTTTTTAGCTAACTACCAATCTTTTAAACATATTTATGCTTCTATTATTTCCGGTGACAAAATTGCATAGCCTTTCGCTAATCACTTTTCCACTCATTAATTAAAAAAGTAGTTTCCAACCCGGTTGTACTCATATGCATGATTAATAGATCACATGGAATAATAGATAGCTCTAGGTATTTTATTCGTTATGCTGTCTACTATCTTAAAATATCAAAATTTTGTTGTTCGTTGTGTTCCACTTTTAAATATTTATAAAGCACCTTTATAAAAAAATCGAAGCCAGAGTAGATACAATGTAATAGAAATCAATATCATTACCATATAAATGTAATAGTGAATTTAGCTCATTTTTATTTTTAATTTTTATATGATCTTCAAAATAAATAACTTATAACCATTGATCAAAAGTTTCAAATTTTAATATAGGGTATACAATTAACCAATACAAAAAAAATTAAATATATATTTTTCTAATATTTTTTAATTTTTAAGAATTTACAGCTATAAAAATCATAGAGTCACTGCTAGGTCACTCGTTTGAGGCCCATCAGGCTTGTTAGGTTCGCTCATTTGAAGCTCACCAGGCCTACCCGTTTGAGGCCATCAAGCAAGCCTTTTGATAAAATCCATGAATCAGGCCTCGAACTCCACAGAAGTACATTAATAATTAATATTAAACGATAACTTTCCAATGCCGAACATTGCCCTTGTTTCATACTCGCTCCATGATCGTGCTTTTGACTAGGATTTGATTTGAAAATGAAATAAAGCATAAAAGAGGAAAATCTTTCAAAGAACTTCAAATTCCACAAGGATTAGAACAAGCATCATAACTTGATCTCTGACGTAAGCTTACGCCTCGATACCACAAATTGATGTAAATACCACGGTTAATAATAAAATTTAACAAGAAAGTCGAATGTTAAAACTAACGAAATTCTCAATTTTTCAATATTAATCGTTTCATTAAAATAATAACATAAGGCTATTTATAGCACCAAAAGAAACTTAAAAATCATAACAGATAAATCCTAAAAACTCAAACACATAAATCATAAAAACTCTTACAGATAAATGCTAAAACTCTAACAGATAAATCCTAAAAAGTACGATTAAATAAATAACCAATAATAATAAAAATAATAATCAACTTGAGCTTCCTATCCGGTCTAGGCCTAGATATGGGATTCACTATGCCCCATCATTCCCTCTCCGGCTGAAAGTTAACTCACCCCAAGAAATACCGAAAAATTTCTAAACTCATACTCTCGTCCGATATTGTCATTCTTTTGCTTACTCCCGAATATCCCACGTCATTTTTTTTTCCAAAGTCTTGGAATTTGTGGTTGAATGTTGAATGTTCTTAACTAGAGTCGCGACCAGGAGAGCTTGATCGGGCCGTGAATCGATCCATGATCTCATGTCAAGCTCTTCTTCTTACGCCAAACTCAAGGCTTGGTTCTCGATGAGTTGGATCTCCGAGACTGCCGAGGAGATCGAACCTTGGAACAAAGAGTGCAGACGCAATGGATGTTGCAGCACAGGAGTTTGGTGATTGGGGAAATCAAAAGGAGTGGTGGCTATCACGAATTATGACGAAATAATAACCTCAAAGATCAAAACTTCTCATAGCAACTTCAGGAGCGGCGATTTCGATCATTGGAGAAGCAACGATTTTGATCCCATAAGAATGTGTCGATCGGGCAAAGAAGTGGTGTCGAGCTTAGAGCGGGGGCTATTAGACGGCTTGACGACAAATTCGAGGAGAGTCGTTTCGTAGAGAATAATGAACCCGGATCGGGGTTAGTTTGCCAATAATTCTGCGACACGTATGACCGTCCCAAACCGAACAAACAAAGCGTTCTCCGACCGGGACGTTAACTCGAACAAATAAATAACTCGATCTCTGATCGGGTTAGGCTCGATACCAAATCGACGCAGAACAGTTAATAATAACTCGATCCTGATCGTTTACGCCCCGATACCAAATCGACAGAAATGACCACGGCACACAAAATTTATCAAGAAATAATGTTAAATCCGAACGAAATTCTCACCTTTTCAATATTAATCGTTTCTATTAAAAATAATAACATAAGCGCGCTATTTATAAAAGTACTGTTAAAATCCTAAAAATCATAAATGTATAAATCCTAAAAACTCAAACAGATAAATCATAAAACTCTACGCATAAATGCTAAAAACACTAACAGATAAATCCTAAAAAGTACGATTAAATAAATAACTAATAATAATAAAAATGGATGAAATTCAAAGCATGAATGCATTTTCAGGTTTTTCTTTTTTTCCTTTTTCAAGCAGATGAAATAGGTAGGCCCACATAAATTGTAATCATAAATGTTAAAAGGGACAACCTTGTTTCAGGTCGGGGGGCCATGGGTCCCGAGTAAATCTTAAATGAAAGCATAGGCATGTTGGGTATTATTGATATTGAAAGGAAATAAAGGATAAGAGAGAACAAAACCCTCATGGCACATATTCCACGCTTTTTGACCAGGTCAAATTTGGATTTCTTTAGAAATTGGAATATTAGTAAATTTTTATTGTTTTTCAAGAACTAGACATAACCTAGAAAAAAAATTCAATAATTAAACATTTTATTAATGACACAATTGACTTATATGTTATGAAATACAACATGATCTTTTTATTTGAACTTTAATCTGCCAAATTCATTGGAAAAATTCAAAAATAGAAAATGCAAGAAATATAGACATGAGTGGTAGTTGTTGAATGGTAAAGGAAGAAAAGTGAAAGGAAAATTGGGAGAGGAAGGAGCGAAGAAAATGAATAATTGGTTGATGCCAAATATTGGGTCCTGTCCTCTCCAGTGAACCGTTCAATCTAAAGGGGTTGTTTGAGAATACAGACAGTGGGTAGTCAAGACAACCAACTCGCTAGAAAAGCGGATCTTTTTTCTTTTTTAAACTTATTAATACGAGGGATAATAAATAAATGTAAAAAATTAAATAATTAAAGCTAATAAATAAATAAAGAAAATATTAGTTTGTGAATAGTTTTAACTATAATAATTATAGTTTTAATCCATATTGCTTATCTTGATTGATTAGAACACTTAATATCTAAATGAAAGGTATAGAAAAAAGAGGGGTCTTGATTACATTATCAAATATCTAAGGGTTAAAAAACGTTTTTACCCTCAATTATAGCCTGGGCGTCAACTTAGCCCATCAACTAATAATTTTTTTTTTATTATTTATGCCCCTTAACTATGTTTCACATGTCAATTTAGCCCTTGAACTATTTTTTTTTGTCATTTTTTTTTAGTATTTAAAACCAATAATTTTTGTCCTTCTACTGTAGTAGAGATTTTTTATTGTAAAATTAAGCTTGAATTTTTTTTAATTTCTTCTTGAAATTCTTTTAGGAATTAAATATGATGTTTTAAGAACATTATGAAAATAAGTAAAAATAAATCGTGACATTGATGTAAAAATTAAATTTTAAATTAAAAATGGATGCACTTCTTTTAAGTCTTAATAACAAAGACTTCTATATAAGTATTAAATAATTTAAAACATATGAAATATTGAATAAATTTTAATTTTCTTTGTGAAAATAAATATTAGAAAAATTATTGGTCTCAAATTATGGGAACCTAAATTACTTTCAGCAATTGGTCAATGCGAAAATTCATGGTCAATGGCTTCTGGGCTTGATTGGTACCATGTTCTGTGAAGAGGGACTAATAGTCTAATACCCATGTGAACCCAGAGATTATGACGACCGGAAAAGACCAATTTAGGTCCTTGGCTCCAGCGTATTTCTCTTTCTTGCTGTGAACTTTCCTTCTTCCTTCCTTCTACATATCCGATCAAAAATATATTTTTTTGAGTTGGATGACCCAAATACTTTTCAATTTCATCCGAAGAGTTTTCCGATTGTCTATTCCTGTGTTCTGGATTTAACACTTGGTAAAGAGAAGAAGAGTAATTTAGTCTAAAATTTTCTTTTTCTTTCCAGAAAGGGCTTCCATCAGCACCTCACAAGCATCATCTTCTACTTCTATCCCTCATAGTTATGGTTATGATGTGTTATTGAGTTTTAGAGGTGAAGATACCTGCAATGTAAGACCCGAAAAAAATTCCAATTTTCTCAAAAATGGCAAAATCGTATTCTCATTGAAAATCCTAATTTTCTAGATTCGATGATAAACTGGATTTCTCCGTCAATTGCCTTATTTAAGTTTAATTTACCACGTCGGTTTCGCTTGATTGAGCGGTCGATTTACGCTTTTCGAGGCAAGGTCTGACGACATACGATAAGGCTCGGGGATGCCACATATGACCATAAAAGAGCGACACTGACACAAAAAGGAAAGGCTCACAATTAGCATGTGTGGAAATGAATCCCATGGCTCATACGAAGCTACGCACTGATGACATAAAAAGTGACAAAGAACAGAATAAGTTTTAAAATGATGTGCCACACACGACTTAAGGAAATGAGAAGGAAATCGCCCTCCTTTGACCCATACGGTCAACGCTCATCCAAATAAAGAACGACAGCGAGAAGAGAACAAGAGAAGAAATAGATGCGAGACGCAGAACGAGAAAAAGGTTAAAAGCAAAAGGAAGGAAAAGAAAGGAAAGAAGGAACAAAGAAAAGAATTCAGAGAGAAAAGGGAGGAAAGGAGAAAGAGGAAAGGTAGCTGAAGGATTTTTCCCGGTTTCGGGCGGCCGACGCTCGACAAGCCGAGTACTAGTTGGTGCACGCAATGAGATCTACGTGGTGGATTACTCAAAAGTCGAGTTTCGATGAACTCCAAGAGGTAGGATATTTCCATTTATTTACTTTTGCCTAAAGGCTTTATAACGGCGGTTGCTTGTGGGAGGCCATGAGAGATATGTAAATTAGTTCGAGCCTTGGGACTAAGGGTATGGATTCATGACCGCTGCACCTGACCGTAGAGTTGTGGTTTTAATTAAAACCGGAGTTTTGCGCGGCTGCTGTCATTGCCAGGAAAATAATGTTTTGGAACCGGATTGTTCATGCTCGTGGAAGGGACGGTGAAGTGCCTCGCCACGGTCCAAACTTTGAGATCTAGTTATGTGTTATGGCTTGCTTGAAATAACATGCAAATAAGGTGGAAAATATGATGCTGATGCATGCTATTTGATGTATTAACATGGCTCGCATTTTCGGCGTAGACAGGCGTAAAATTATAATTGTCCACAAGGCAGAACGTTTACGTGAATCGCTTCATCCATGATGTAATGATGAGGAAAATGCATTGGCATCATGCATTACTTATGGATCGGCCACATCGCTGTCAGTCGTAAAAGTGTGCAAGTGTGCGCTTTATTCACCGCATTATAATGGGTCGAACTCGGGAAAAATGGGACAAAGTCCAATGTAGAGATTCACGAGTGTGTAAATGATCAAATGATAAATTACATGTTTTGGCGGAGAAAGTTGGGGTGATCCCCCTAGGGTGAAAGTCCCCGAATGTTATTCACGGTTAGACATGAATCCCAGACGATGCAAGTTCGTGAAAATGTTGAAAGGCGTGCGACGTCTATAGCAGTGTAAATCCAGAAATCCGTGGCCTGAAATAAAGGAAAAGAATTTATTAAATAAAATTGAAGTGCCCAGCTGATTTAGTGTGGTGCGTGGCGGTTTTATTCACACTTGGCATTCAGTGTGAGGAGTGATTGAGACTTGGGTGCGTGAAACTGAGGGGTTACATCTGTACCTGATATAGACATTTCATATAATAGTAAATAATTGTATGGAATGTGATTGATTGTTTATATGCCATTGCATATGCATTTTAGGTGGGGAGTAATTCTTGTAGGAAAACTTTCTACTGGGCTTTGTTCACCACGTCGTGGGACCCCCTTTCGGTCACGAGGTATCAGAGACGGTCTGAGTGAGCAGCTTTTGAGAAGAAAGCCAAACTGTGGCTTTGAGTAAATATTTTGTAAATATTTGTAAATCTTTTTGTAGAACAAGCATGGAAACTATGAGAATATAGTTGATTATTATTTTTATGAGTATGGATGTATGGGCCTCATGTGGCCATTTTACTCAGGTATGTGTCTCGTAACACGAGACACGTAGATTTCGGTTGACTGGTGTCAACGGTTGCCAGTTTGGAGCGTCACATATGCTTTCTTGATCATCTTTATAACACGTTGGTCGCATATGGGATTCGTGACGAAGAACTCCAGAAAGGAGATGACATCAAATCGGGTCTCTCAACAGCTATCCAAGACTCTAAGATTTTTATTATCATTTTAAATCGAGGCTTATACTACCACCTCCAGTGGTGTTTGAATGAGCGAGGCGAGTCGTTGAGTGTACTCCTGACGGTGATGATGATGTGAAGATCGATTTATACTGTTCTACCATGTCATTGAGATGTTGGACACGTCGGGAAGTTTTCAAGATGCATTTCTCGGCCAGAAGATTTACTTAAATCAAGAGAAAGAAGAGATGATTACAAAGTGGAGGGATTGCCTTGAAAGTTGCTAATATAAGACTACCAATTTGATAATGTGTACTTCTCTTTATCTAGACCCATTCATGAATTTTTCTTACGTTTTTCTCTAATTACAAACCACCTGGGTATTTTTCTAGGATAAATTATATTTTCCTGTTTCTATCCAAAGAAACACTCTGATATCATATCAATTTTAAACAAAATAAATAATTGGTAGAGGAATTCCCTTGCTACTATTTGTGTTCTCTTCTTATTTGTTTGTATTAGCTAGTAATTTAATTATTTATGAAACATAACAATGTTTTCTTTATCCAGAATAATAAAAAAAAATTAAATTTAGATTTTATTAATGTATAACATTTAACATCTTATTTGCCCTAATTTCATATTACACATAATTTTTTTTTACTAAATTAAATATATAGAGCCTATAAAAATATATTGATTTTATTTTTAATTTGATCTATATTAATATCTCTATTATATGAAATAATAGTAATTGAATCAGGATCTCATTAATCCATGACAATCCCAATCTTTATTTTTATCTTTTTAAATACCATTGATTACTATGATTCAATATGATGTTTATTTCCTTGATTTCAATCTTGTCATGTTACAATATTTTATATAAATCACAACGCTAGCTATTATGATTATTGTTTTACATGCACCTGTAGTAGCATTCAAGTTATGAGTACTTTTGATTTCACGGACATATCTACTAGTAAATTTTCCATTGTTTTTATTAATATAAGCTAGAGGATTGCATAAATAATTCAGCTATGAACAATTGGGAGAAAATCATGATTTTCTTTAGTACCTTAGACACATTATCCATTAAACTTGAATCATGGTTAAGATGTTAATTTGTTGTAAATTAAGGCCCACATAGTTGGAGGAAAAGAATTACCGTACATTTGTTCTTTTGATTAAAAAAAAAGCCTAAATGGTTGCGTTGCTTCTTTACCTAGAAAAACTGTCTTTTGTCTGGCTTTCCCTATTTTATATCATTTCATGATTTTTTCTACCATCATTGGGTTATTGTTATCTCTGATATTTATTAAACTATTATTTTAACTATTGATAGACATGAAACAAACGTTATTCAAAAGATTCGTGAAGATATTATTACAAGATTAAAGCGTAAGCCTTGGGATGGACTTTCATTTGAAGTAATTAAATCACTAATGAAAGTGAAAGAAATGATGTTTATATGATTGGCATATATGGAATTAGTGGGATTGGTAAAACTACGGTGATTATGGTTATTTATAATGATATCTCATCTAAATTTGATGGTACTAGTTTTCTCAGAGTTGGAGAGGTATCAAATACTGGACTTCTTGAATTACAAAAGAAACTTCTTCAAAATACCTTAAAGAATCAAAGTCTAACAATCCAAGATCACAGTCAAGGGATCAATGTGATAAAATAAAGACTTTGCTAATAAAGAGTCCTAATTGTTCTTAATGATGTGGATGAAATAGAGCAATTAAATAATTTATCTGGAAAAGATGGTTGGTATGGTCCTAAAAATATAGTTATTATAACAACTAAAGATATAAATTTATTGAACCAACATGGAATAGATCAATTTTACGAGGTAAAGGAATTGAATCATGAAGAAGCCATTGAGCTTTTTAATTGGTGGGCCTTTAAACAAAATACTCCCAAATCTGAAGATTTTAAAAACCTTTCAGATTGTGGTAAAATATGCTAAAGGACTTCCTTTAGCAGTAAAAGTTTTAGGTGGCTTTCTTTGTGATAAAAACATGGATGAATGGGAAAGTGAATTAGATAAACTACAAAGAATACCCAACATGAAAGTCCAAAATATTATTTGGGTAAAAGTTACTTAATGAGTGGATGATGTAAATCGGGGAAATATTCTTGGACATTGCATGTTTTTAGAGGAAAAGATAAAATTTTTGTTTCAAGAATATTAGGAAGTGATGCGAACATTGGAATAAGAGTTCTTGACAAAAGATGTCTCGATACTATTTCTAAAAATAAGTTAGATAATACATGACATTACAACAAATGGAGTGAGAATTGTTAAGTAAGGAATGTCCTAAGGAGGCGGGGAGAAAGGAGGTAGACTTTCGAGGATCTATTGATGTTTAGAGTGTGCTAACAAGAAATTCAATAAGAGTCAAATATATTTTGTTTAAGAAATTATATATTATCCTTATAATTAAATTTATTTTTGTACATTTTGTGCTTAGCTTATTTTGGGAACTTTCTTTTTCAGTGGACTAAAACAATTGAAGGACTATTCATTGAAATATCTGTAGCGTGTCAAATACAATTTTCTAGAGATTCCTTCGCAAAGATGAATAGACTTAGATTGCTCAATGTCTATAATAAGCCTGGAACTATTTTAAAGTTGACCTTCCCATCAACTTTGAACTTTCTTCTTCTGAGTTAAAATATCTTAGTTTTGAGATGTATCCTTTAAAGTCCATGCCAACAAATTTTCATGCAAATAATCTTGTTGAACTCAAATTACAAGGCAGCAATATCAAGCAACTTTGGAAAGAGAATGAGGTAATGTTAAGGTTGTTGTTGTTGTTGCATCAATAGTCTTTATATTAATTTTCTAAGTTTGTTAAAAGAAAAGCATCCATTAACATATTTTGTTTTGTTATAGGTTCTTACAAGCTTGAAAGTCATTGACCTTAGGGGTTCAGAGGATCTCGTTGAATTATTAATCGGACTTTGCTAGTGCGCTTGATTCTGATTCTCAATTTTAAAGATGAAATAAATATAGTTAGTTAAAGATTCATTAGTTGACTAATAGTTTTCTTGAATTTAATAGTTGCAAAAGACTAGAGATCACTCACAGTGTTCATAGGTGGGCCTTTGATTTGGATGTTAGTATTAAGTGAGTTCTCTACCACAAATCGAGGGCAATATGAGCAAGTTAAGAAAGATCGATTTGAGTAACCTTTGGTATAGTAGAGAAATCTGTCATCGATTGAGCTTCTAAGTAAATTTAGTATGTATACTACTTAAGTTGGTGTGAAAATCTTGTGAGTCTTCCGAAAAGCATTTGGGATTTGAGGTCGAAACACTCTATGTGGCAGGGTGTTCTATTCTAAAGGGCTTCCCAGATTTGAAAGAATGATATGGAAAATCTAAAAATGCTTCATTTGGGTGGAACAACTAGACATCTAAAGGCATCTAAAGGCCCTTCAAAGCCTTGATTTGAGTGGAATGATTATATAGGAGCTTCCATCTTCAATTGGACATCTAAAGGCTCTTCAAAGCCTTGATTTGTCAGATTGTAAAAGCCTTATGAAACTTTCAGAGAGCATTTGTGATTTGAGGTCGCTTGATACTATCCATGTGAAAGGGTGTTCAAAAGCCAGGTGATTGAAAGTGAACCTAAAGTAGGAAATTGTATCAGTTGTTGCATTTTAAAGCAAGGAGTAGTCTGGAGCAATAATTGCTTCTCTTCATTTAAGACATTGAGTCTACATGATCAGTGCACTAATCAAATGGAAGTAGCATGTGCTCCTATTCCTAATCATCATCATTGCTAGGAATTATGCCTTAACAGAAACTCTGGAGTGACAAGTGAAGAAAGACTTGAGTCTTTGTATATTAAAAACTATATGTCCATGTCTGAAGATGAGGCATTATAAGCTAAGCTTCATGATGAGCTTAAAAGTCATCCATTTCAGTCCATTTTAAGTTGATTTTATCTAAAAAGGCGGTTATGTGCGAAATATGGAAAAACTCACCAACTTGCTATGCGACGGGGAATTGAGAAGAGGAATTTTGCGAGTAGAAGGAGGAGCGGAAGGTAGGCTGAGAGCATTCGATATGGCGGGTGAAGAAGCTGTACGGCGGGAGGGGGCACACAAGGATTAAAGGACCTGATGTCGTGAAGCCTTGACAGCAATGAAAATTCATATCAAGGTCACGACGACAAAACTTCAGGTTACCTTGAAGAGTGAGTGAAGGCAACCTGGTGGGCGCGTGAAACTCAAGTCGACTGACTATGAATTGATGAAAAGACATGGTCGCGACATCACTTTGAGGTCGCGGCAGTCACTCCAGTCTGTGTGGACAAGGTTGTCGTGACACCAAATAGAAGTCACGACATAAGATGTACAATTAGTGAACGGTTGTCAGCGACATCGTCGAGTCAGCGACATCGATGCATTTCTGAGCGGTTGTCGTGACATGATCGGCGATGCGACATCATGAACAAAGAAAGTCGCGACAACACTGGTTGTCGCGACATCGATACAGCGAAGGAATTGGCGACATCGTGCAGCGATCGCCTTAAGCGAAACAAGGAAAGGTCGCGACAACAATCAGAGGTCGCGACATAAGTGAAACTAGCACGAGTCGGCGACATCGGCGGTTCGTTGCGACATCGATTCAAAGAATTGAAGAATTGCGACAACGGTCGGAGGTCCGCGACATCCATTTGCCTGAACCCGAGGAAAGATTAGCGACATCATACGATGATCGCGACATCAAATACAAGAGTTAAGGTCGCGACAACAAGAAGCGTTGCTGACATCGAGAAGCTAGAAAAGTAGGTCGTGACATCATTAAGAGTGGTCGCGACATCAATTGTGAATAACTAAGGTGGCGACGTCATTCAGCTGTCGCGACATCAGACCGCAATAGCGAAGGTGACATCATTTAGGCTGTCAGCGACCGCGTCAAGAGATAATGTGACCGCGTCCGCGACGAAACAAAGCCTGCGACATGGCGAAGACAACGGAGAATTAAGCGACGAAAGAATGTGTCATAACATCAGCAACCAGAAATTTGGGCCGGTCGAAGTCAAAGAGGTGCATCGAAATTGAGACCCGACTAGCAACCTGTAAATACCGCAGTGCTGCGAGAGGAGCGCGACTCTTGTGACTCAAAGAAATCATTTGGGTAGCTAAAGGCTCTTGTATTTTTGTTTTTTTTCTTTTCTTTTCTTTTCTTTTGTTTTCGTTATTTTTAGTTTTAATATTTTCGAGTAGATTGTTCTTTCTTTTGAATTTCTGGATCTGGACGTTAGTTTTTAAAGTTGAAATTTGAATGCGATTTCAATTTCTTAGTGCATGCGGATGATGCGATTCAGACCAATTTTGGAGTCGAACACCGATTTCCATTTCACAGGTGGTTTACTTGATCGGGGAAGCCATTGTTTGGTGTAATTCAGTGATTTAGGAACCCAGCTTCCTTTGATTATACTCTATTGTTAGAATTTATCTTTTATGATTTATCGAAGGCTGCTTTGAACGAGTTTGTAAATCTACTTCTTGGTCTTGTGTATTTACTACGTAGTGATCCCGATGTCGATTGTCGTACCCATAAAGCGGGATTGTCTCGGCTCCCGATTTCGGAGGCCCTCGGGTGACACGGAAGAAGGCATTCACGAGTGATGAACAATTTACGAAAGGTGTGCTAACGATATTGAAGATCCTAATGTGCTATGTGTGATTAAATCGATAAATCCTCTTTTCTACTTAGGGAATGAGATGGATTCAGTTTTATCAGAACAAACAATAATGGATTCACCTCGGTCGAATAGTGAATTTAATCAGTGTTAGTAAGGATTCCCAATCAAGGAAAGGATGAGCTATTCTAATTTTGAGGGAAGAGAAACCGGTATAGTGTAAACCCATGCGATGACTAAATCTAAGGAGCTAAGGTTTATAGTCCCGTGTTGTGGGTATGAAGTATTGAGAAAGAAAAATACGAACAAGGCAACCCGGATTAAAAGTAGTATCAACACTCTCTTCGAGAGAAGCGGTGAAGATTAGATAATGAGCGGTGGGGTTGGAGAGATCATTTACCCTTTATCATATTCATGGACTAGTTTTAAATGTGGTTCATTAAGCAAGCGTCACGGTCTGTCTGCGGGAATTGATGATTCCACAATGATTTTGTATTTTCAATGCTCCCTTTAAAAGATAAGCGTTCGAGTCACGAATTTGTAATTTTATTATTTCGATTATTCAATTCATTTGTTATTAATTCAATTCTTTTTAGTTTTTCATTATTTAAGGCTTTGGCGATTCCAATTGTCTATCATAGTCGAGAATAGTATGGGAGCTTGGTGAGTCGGGGTAGTTGATTGAAAATTCTTGAGATCTCTGTGGGATCGATATCTGGACTAAAATCCACTTTATTACTTGTTCGACCTGTGCACTTGCAGAATCATGGATCAATATTAAAAAGAAATGTATCTATTCTTCAGGAAACCATTTTACATCATTATACTTACAAGGAAATATAACAAACAAGTTTCATAGCATTATTGCTGGGGATTAGATAATAGTCTGTGATGACCAATGCCATAAATTCTAGTCGATGTTTTTGATCTATCACTCACACTTACATTAATTGGATGACGACAGTGAACAAGTTTTTGGTGCCATTTCCAGGGATTATACCATAGTCCTTTGGTAATAGTGTCATAAATTTATGTATGTTAATAGGTGTGAATCAACAAGTTTTGAAGTATTTTATTTGCCAGGGATTGGACAATAGTCTTTGGTAATAACGTCGTAAATTTGCATATGTTCTTTGGTCCATCAACAAGTTTTTTGTACTTGAATTCTTGAGGATCGAAAAGAATTAATTAGATCGATATTCATATGAAAAGGAAATACTATATAATTTAGGACATTTTAAAGAAAAGAACAAAAACAGTTTTTCATGCAGTGACTACATCAGTCACTAATTTTTAACAAGCCATGTTGAAAATATTTGTTAGGTTTGACTAATCCTATTAATCTGAATATGCTTTGATTTTAGGAAGACCTTTAATGCATAGGAAACAGGGATATGACGATTCAGCTGGACAGTGGAGAGAACACTTTCGGGAGCTTAAGAAGAGCAAGAGCGAAGCGCGGCTATAGCGGGAAGAGACATGACCAAACCGAGGAACGGAGGACCAGTGACCGGAAGACTAAATGACCTGATGGAGGAGTTTCCTGAGGGCTATTATTCGAAGAGTGATACGCAATCGGACGGCCCTACGATTGAAGCAAACAATTTTGAACTATAAAGCCAGCCTTAATTACAATGGTTCAGCAACATCAGTTTACTGGTCATCCCACCGAAGACCCAAACGAGCACTTGGGAAGATTCCTTAGGATGGCTAATATAGTGAAGCTGAACGGGGTGAGACCAGAGGTGATAAAACTGCATCTCTTCCCATTTTCTTTGAGAGACATAAGCCACATGGTACGAATCGTTACCATATGGTTCTGTTGATACTTGGGAAGAGTTGGTAGAAGCTTATTTAGGCAGATTCTTTCCCCCATCTCTCACTTCAGAGAGACGAAGAGAGATAATTGTATTCCAACAAGGGGAAGATGAGAGCCTATATGTAGCTTGGGAAAGATTCAAAAGATTGTTGAAGAGTTGCCCAATGCATGGAGTAGATCTAAAGACCCAGATGGACATAGTGTATCATGCTTTGAATGATACATTTAAGGGTATTATCGATGCTTCGTGCTGTGGAGCATTAAAACGAAAAAGTCTTGAAGGCGAGAGATCGATAGAAGACTTAGCAAAAATGCAATATAAGCTCCATCGAGTTTCAAGAGGAAGTATAAAGGAAAGGAGTCATGGAGCGAGTAAGATGACGACCATGGGGCAAAGTTGGATGCCATAATGCATAGGATGGACAAACAAGAGGAAGATGCCTGCTTTGCTCATGAGGAAATAGGACGGTGGAAGAGGCTTATGAGGAAAGAAGTGCTGAGAGTGCCACGAGAAGAAGATTCTTATGGTCTTTGAGGAGGTAAATTACGTGAGCAGGCAAAGAAGTTATCATTTCAAGCCAAATCCTAACACGCACACACCTTCTGACCAGCCTTTAGGAACCGTAGGGAATTTCTCATATGGTGGAGGGGCATTACACTGGCCGAGCGGGAAACGACATCCTTAGCAAGGATATCGCGACCTGGCGTTCAGCGACGGCCGGAGGAGGAAGCGAGGAAATGAATATCGGGGTCAAGGAGGATCAACCATTTGAAGAGCAGATCTTTGCAGTTCATGGGGAATGACAAGAAATTATTCTGATTCCATGAACGAAACTATCGGATTTGGAAGCTTTCAAGTCACGATACTGAATGTTGAGGAAGAACACTAATTGCCTCAACTGAAAAATTTAGAGATACAATTAGAGAGACAACTATTGAATATGTAGAAATCGAACAAGGGAACATTCCACACAGTGACACCTGAAAGAACCAGGTGCGCTGGCAATCCGGTTGAGAAGTGGGGAAAGATTTGGCTTGACAACAAAAGACATAAGGTGAAGGGCGGCGGAGAAGAAAGGCGAGAGAAAAGCGAAAGAACGGCCCGACAGTCGGTGAAGGAGTAATGACCCCCCGGAAAAGAAGGAAGGAGTACCGGCTTATACTCCTGCAGTGCCATTCCCACAGAGACTTCAGAAGTCAAGGAGAGAAGAACAATTTTCTAAATTCTTGGATATTTTCAAGAAAATAGAAATAAATATTCCATTCTGGAGGGTGATCGGAGTCAAATGCCTCTTTATACAAAATTTCTGAAGGAGATACTTAACCGAAGAAAGTGGGTGAGGGAGGGTATCGTCGATTTGGCGCTACTTGATGCCATTATCGACGAGCTCAGTAGATGAAAAGATACTGGCGGTTTCACCATTCCACTGCTCCGTAGGAAGTATGAATTCAAGCTTTATGTGATTAAGACAAGTATAAATTTGATGCCTCTATCGGTTGTCTGAGACTTAGTTTGGGGAACTTACTGACAACAATTACATTCTGAGATGGGCGATAGATCAGTAAGCGACCAGGAGGGCATTCTGGAAGATATGCGAGGTGAGTTGAGAAATTTGTATTCCAGTGGATTTTGTTGTCATGAAGATGGAGGAGGACACAGTTTAGCTGTTTGCTTGGAAGGCCTTTCTTAGCAACGGGCGCAACGATTGATGTCTGAAAGGTAGTGACACTTTCGAGTTGGGGATGAAGCGGTCTGATTTAATCTTAATAAGTGCAGGAACATCGATGTAAGTCGAGACAGGTTGTATGGCTGTAAGAAACACTAGCCTTCTCAATGATGAATTGAATTATGATTGTATCATTCAACACTCTATTAATGAAATTGAGATGAATTTTCAGTACTTTGAGAGCTTTGATTGTGAAGAAGTTTTGCCTTCAAATTTGTTTAACAAGGAAACAGTCTCGAGTATAATTGAAAACAATCAAGATGAAGAAGCCGACGAGAACGGCAAACTCATGTGGAGGCTTCGTTAGAAGGGCTAACATTGAAAGAATTGCCTAGTCATTTAAAATATGAGTTTTAGAACCGAGAAAAGAGAAAAACCTAGGTCATTATATCGGTACGTGGCGAAGGTGACAGTTCTTTGGTAATTTGAGGAGATCTGAGCGTTGCTTGGTCGATTAATTTGAAGGAATTATCGATCCCTCACATTTGTATGCACAAAAATCTTTGCTTCCAGAAGAAGATGCAAAGACTTCTATTGAGCATCAAGGAGGTGAACCCGAGTGATGAAAGAAGTTGTTAGAAAGAAGTTACGAGAAAATGGTTAAATGCACGCATATATGCTATATCAGATAGTTCTTGGAAGCCCGGTACATGTGGTTCTAAGAAAGTGGATTCAACATGGTGAGTAGAAAAGATGACCCATTCCTACGAAGCGTGACGGGGATGGAGGTGTGTGTTGACTCACGAAAGGGTGAATCGCAACGAAAGGATCATTTTCCACGCCTTTCATTGATCGAGATCTTTACGGACGAGGTTGGCGGGACACCCTCGTTTTGTTTTCTTGATGGATATTACGGATATAATCAGGATTGCTATTGCGCTAGAATCGGGGAGAAAACTACTTTTACATGCCCATTTGGTACTTTGCTTTTAGGATAATGACATTTGGTTTTGTGTAATGCTCTGTACCTTCAGATGCATGATGTCTATATTTTACGATCTAGTAGAAGAAGTTATGGAGATCTTCATGGATGATTTTACGTGTATGAATCGATTTTGAACAATGCACATAACTTTTGAGGCAGTACTTGAAGGTACGAGCAAAGAATCACGGCTCCCAAATTGGGAAAAATGCCATTTTATGGTTCTGAAGGAATTGTCTTGGGGCCTGTGATTTGCGCGGGGCTTAGTAGACCGAGGCAAGGTTTCAATTATAAGAGACTTAATGCCACCCACTACAGTCAAGGGAATCAGAAGTTTCTTAGGACATGTTGGATTTTATAGAAGATTTATCAGAGACTTCTCAAAAATTGCTAGACCACTATGCAGATTGCTGGAAAAAGATACTAAATTCCATTTTGATGAAGCCTGCCAGAAAGCATTTGAAGAAATCAAATTTAGACTAGTTGAAGCTCCCATCATGGCAAAACCAGACTGGAACAGAGAATTTGAAATCATGTGTGATGCCAGTGATTTTGCAATGGAGGCTGTATTAAGGACGAAAAGAGGGAAAAAGTGTTGAGGCCATCTACTATGCTAGCAAAACCTTGATGAAGCCTGAAAATTACTCTGCACTGAAAAGGAGATGCTAGCAATAGTGTTTGCATGTGAAAAGTTCAGGCCATACATTTTGGGGTCCCATGTTGTTATACACACTGATCATGCAGCAATTAAGTATCTAATGGCAAAGAAAAGCAAAGCAGGTGATCGGATGGGTATTACTACTACGGGGAATTTCAATTAGAAATAAAAGGCAAGGGAAGTGATGATGTGATAGTGATCCTTGTCAGAATAGAAAAACCCAGCGTACAAGGAAGGAAGAGAAATGTAGAAAATTTTCCAAATGAAGCGGTTATTTCAGGTGTCATTCAATCACCACAGTATCTTGATATTGTGAATTACTTAGCTGTGGAATTGTGCCACGAGTTCATTTACCGACAAAGAAAAAGCTAAGAACTGACAACAGTGCTACATCAGGATGACCCATTATTGTTTAAAGAGGAGCTGATCGATTTATAAGGAGATGTGTACTAGAAGGTGAAGAGCAAAGCAAGATTTTAAGGAATGTCATGCATCACCTTATGGAGGACACTTTGCGAGATAAAACAGCCTGAAAATTCTTGGTCGAGTTTTTCTTGGCCTACGATTTTAGGGAGTATTTGTTTGAATGGAGTAAAGTTGTGTGATCAATGCCAAGAATGGGATATCAGCAAAAGCATGAGATGCCCCTGTAGTATCTGCAGTGTCTGATTGTTTGATTATGGGAATGATTTTTATGGGTCCTTTTCAGTTTCATTTTGAAATATATACATACTCACAGGCTGTGGATTATGTATCAAAATGGGTAAGCATTAGCATGTCGAGGAATGATGCTATCTGGTTGTGGGGTTTCTGAAGGAATATTCTTTCGTGATTTGGGACACCCCGGAACTATCATTAGTGATGGAGGGAAGCCATTTTGCAAATAAGGTGTTTGACAAACTTATGGCTTGAATGTAATTATCAAATTATGAGCTTGGCTTATCATCCTCGAAACAAATGGGCGGGGCTGAAATTTCCAACGAAATCGAGAAAGTGCAGAAAGGCGTAAGCTCAGCTGAGGAAAGATTGGTCTTTGAAACTTGATGATACCTTATGGGCATATCTGGGAATTTGCTTTTAAAACTCCCATTGGGATGTCCCCATACAAGTGGTCTTTGAGCCATGTTACCTCCCCTCTTGAACTAGAATCTGAAAAGCCATGTGGGCCATCGAAGCTAAATTTCGATTTTAAAGGCCCATTAAGGAAAATAGGCTACTCGATTAAATGAATTGGAAGAGTTGAGGAATGCGCCTATGATAGTGCAGAGAATCTGAGGATAAAACAAAAAAATGGCATGATCCAACGAATTTTGAGGAAGGAATTCAAGGCGGAGATCATGTCTTGTTATTCAACTCAGTTAAGGCTCTTTCGGGAAATATTTGGGAGATCCCGAATGGAGTGGACCATTTACGGTGGTATCCAAGCACACAATTTGGGGCGGTGACACTTAAAGCTTGACAAACAAGAGAGGATTTCAAAGTTAATGGTCGGAAGATTAAAAAGCATTACAGGGGAGGAAGCGATTGGAAGATAAACCCTTAGTTACGAATGAAGAAAATTGAAGAAATAGAACAATGGCGGCGAAAGTCCATTTAGAGACTAAAAAATGGAGCATTTGTGGAAGGCAATCCCACACATCAGTTTGATTTTAATCATTTTGTTATAATTTAATTTGTGAATTTTAAATTTCAAAATAGCTTCGTTTATTGATTTTACTAATTTTTATTTAAGATTAATTGAGGTTGGGACAGAGGATGACTCAAGATGGGATCGCAAAATAGTGGGATGATAAGCAACTCAGTTGTCTAGTGATTCTCAGTGTGGAAGACAATCACTCCTGTTAAGTCGAGTCAGAATGATCTGATTGTGTAGGGATTTTATTTGTTGATGTGAATTGCTGAAGTAAATGAGTGTTGATCGTAACTTTGGGCGAGTGACGCGTCGCGTGGGTGACCCGATCGATAAAGTTGATGTCGATCCTGGTCGGGTGCAAGGTGATGTCGCGCGTCAAAGTACGTCGGTGAGTGAGTCCAGCGATGTTTTATTTGAGATCGATCAGGTGATCTTAAAAGTGCCGTTAATAAGTAATACCTGTGTGAAATGCAGACAAACGTTGATCCATGACAAAGTAGTCCACTAAAGAGTTATGATGTCGCGACAACTTAACAATGTCATGAGATGCCTGATGTCGCAGCCTGATGTCGCAGCCTTAGGATGACTTGTCCTCCCACAGGTAACTTATGTCGCGACAAACAATATTATGTCGCGACATCGAAAGAAAGTTTACCAGTGGGCGGCTTTTTAATTTTGCCCTAAATTTAATGGCCCGGCACCTGATAACGGCATGAATTTAAATGCGACAATGTGAAATAAATAAGGAAATAATAAACAGCCCACAATAATAATTGAATTGCAAGTTGTTGAGAAATCTCTTCACTATCAATCTCTTAGTGAAGCAAATTCAACTTTTCATCTTCGCATCTTCCACTGATTTCCGATTTTGCAAACCCTGAAATCCGAGAACTACTTCCTAAAAGAACTAACCAGATTTCTCCTAAATGGCCGAACAACTGAACCTCATCCCAAATCTGAACGAAATCATGGAGGAATATACTCAACCCGAAGAGGAGGTTCATTTGGAACCTCTGAGGAGGAGAAGCAATTTGTCGGAACAACTTTGAGGGGATTCAGCAGGTGCAGAGGGAACAGAGAAGAAAAAGGGGAAAGAAAGGCAGCAAGAAGAAGAAGAAGATGAGTTCGTCTCAGAAGAAGCCTTTTCTATATGAAAGAAGCACTATGCAGGCAAGGGGTTTGTAGGAGAAAGGGGATTCAGCCAACTCATCTCCCCTTTCAAGGAATTGATAGAGCAAAGAGGGTGGGAGAAATTATGCAAACATTAAAAAGCTGGTTATGCAGCAGTTGTTAGAGAATTTTACTCCAACCTTGTTGGGAGAAAGGAGAACTCTGTTTTTGTCAGAGGGGTTTGGGTTCCATATGGAGCTGAGACTATAAATGCAATGTACGGAATGGAGGGTCAAAAGCATGGATCCAAGTACAAAAAGTTAGCAGACAACCCTAACAGAGAAAAGATAGCTAGAAGACTGACAGACGGCAAGGTGAAATGGGGCGAGTCGAGGAAAAGATTATAAACGGGGGATATCGACGAGGGAAGAAGCGAGGTATGGTTCTATTTTACGGCTTACAATTGCGAGTTCCTACAAAGCATGTTTACTTACAGTGAACGAGGGAAGCTATCATTCTCTATGCCATACTGAAAGGGCTATAAGATTAATCTTTGGGGCTATTGAAACTCGATAATGAAACATCACGAAGGAAATAAAAGGGGCTGATCCTCGCGACTACCATCACGGAGTTATGTATAGAGAGTTTGGTGTGAAGCGGTGGGAAGAGGAAGAAGAGTGTCCCCAAGTCTTCACCATTAACCCTGACAAGGGTGAGCAAGGGGCTAAGAAATTTGAAGAAAAAGGGGGTCTGGTAGACGGATGCGGAGATGAAGAGGAGGATGCAGACAAGAAGAGGACACCGCCGGGTTGAAGGAGCAGAAGAACAAATCGAAACCGCACGACCGGAAGGGAACACCTCTATTTTGCGAGAGGACATGGGACGGATGAAAGAGTCCTATAGATTTCACCCACCCAACGGCTAGCTCTCCCGATGAGAAGCGAGGGGATTTGAGAGAACCCGGGAGAAAGCTCACAGAGGCGAAAATAACCAAATAATGGAGATGCTCATTTACATCTGCGAGAAAAGTGAAGAAAAGAGAAGAGAAATGGAGCCTCCAACGGCAATTTAGAGAAAGAAGTATATGAGCGAGAATTAATAAGAAGAGATCAACGTGGGAAGAAGGCTGAGGCAGAAAAGAGGAAATGTATGAAGAAGAGTGAAGAAAAGAGAAGCGAGAAATGGGAAGAGGAGTTAAGCAGAAAGGAGGAGCAGATAAAAAAGATATTAGAGCACAAAGAAGAAAAGTTCAAAAAGGAAATGGAGGAAAGAGATCGAGATCTACTGAAAAAATTGCAGCTTAGCCATAAATCATTCTACAATAATCAGTGGTAGAGACTCTCAACTCTGAAACTAATAAAGAAGAAAGGTGGGAAGCGAGGCGAAACGAAAGGAGCAGATCAAGGGTTTAGGGTATCTATATTTCATTGATACAAGACTTGAGAAGAAAGATGAGACGAGAGAGATAAAGTGCTTGATGACAATGATGCTTATGAAGAAAAATGCAAGGTAGGAAAATTTGGGTTGATTAACAACAATCTATCGAATTTTGGGGATTATATTGAGAAAACGGAGCGTGCAATGAACACATTGAGTGAGCAAGATGATGAATAAGAAAGTTGATCTCACGATGAGCTGTTTATTGAAGAACAAACGAAGGAAAATGCGAAGAAGAAAGGGCGAAATGAGTTCCCCGAGTTCAACCTAACTTTAGCTGCCCCTTGATCTTGGATCCCAAACATCTTTGTTCCTCATAGAAAAAGAAAAAATAGACAACTCATTGATTTGTCAACCTCTCCCTCATTCTATCTGTTGTTCTCAACATTTGCACATTCATGAATAAAATGGAAATTTGTTTGATGTGTTTGAAGTCAAATTGTGTGTTCTTTTTTTTTGCTTTAATTGCTAGAAGGGAATAATAGTAGAATTTAGCTACAGGAATGAAAATCTTGACATATCATAATATGAGCTAAATTTGGGAATCAATTGATTTGATGATAGGATGAAACACAAATAATTGCAAAATAAGGGCTGAATGGCACATAATTGAATTGAAACACAAATTGCATAATTGACTTGAATTTAGCTGATAAGTCCAGGTTAAAGGGAAGTTATACAATTGAAGAGACAAAACATATTTTTGGGTTTTGAAGAGGAATAACGGTAAACCAGAAAGAACTTGGTGAACCTTAGATTAGGTAACCCCTCATCAACTGAAATGAGTCAAGAACATCCTTAAGGTTATTCACAGTTAACCAAACCGAATTCTAGAACTTGTTAAATTATTGATCAAGGGGAAATCCTAGGTGATACAACCAGAAATGATGGGCCATCCTTGCTTGGCGGCAGGCCACTCTAGCCACCATTATTTATATGTACGCATACACCTTAGTTCACACGAATTTGAACCAAAACATTCCTTATCTTCAAAACAAAGCAATTGAAAATCCCGAGCCATCCTTTATAACTAATCCTCAGGTAAGAACCTCTGGTATCCAAGAACTCAAGGAGGGAGGAAGAGATAAAGTTTGGGGGAGTATATTTTTGGAGAACTAAAGGAGAAATACAGAAAAGGGTGAAGAAAGAAAAAAATCTAAAGCAGAAGGATACAACAGAAAAGAAAGCTTAAAGGAAGAAGTTTTGTCTTGTGGCCTAATTCTCTTGAACAATTAAGTTCTTAGGGGTGTTTTAAACCTTAAAGTACCCAATGCCCAGTAGTATGGGAGCTACTAGCCCAAGGATTCGCTAAGAGTGTTGAAAGCCTAAAGACGAATGTGCACTATTCTGAATGGTTGCGGAAAAGTTCCAATAATGAGAAGTACAAAATGTGAAATTAGAATTGAAACAATTTTAAACGAGAAGAAATCAAGGAATTCCCCGAGGATGAAGTTTTGGGGAATCAAAATAAAAGATTGCAAGGAAAAGGAAGGCGACGGGTTAAGTAAGAAAGAAGGGAAGAGTTTGGTAATCTTAACCTAAAAGTTCCATCCATCCCACATACCCATGACCCCGAGCCTAACATTCTGAGAGCACGAAGGAACTGATTGATCTTGAAGGTTGGGATTACCTACGCTAGTAAGGTCGATATGAACATGAAGCATATGGAATTTGAAAATTTAGAAAAGGATCAAAGCTGTGAAGGAACTCGAGATGATTAAGCCGACTCATAGAAAAGAGGGAGAAAACCAATCTACTCTTCAGCAGGATCAATTGACTAAACTATTTATAAATTAAATTCAACAATTTAGTTTGTACACGGTTAGTAGAAACTAAACTTCATACGAGACTTAAAGCTAGATATATGAAAAGAATGCAATTCTTGTATTTCAATTAAGAATTGGAAAGTTTGGAACTGCGAGAACAATATAGAAAATGTCCTTTTGTTTGAGGACAAACAAATCTTCTCTTATTTGGCAGGGACAAGCAGGAAGGTTTAAGTTTGGGGGATTTGATGAGCTTAAAGTCATCCATTTTCAGTCCATTTTTACGATTGATTTTTATCTAAAAAAGGCCCGGTTATGCGAAATGGAAAAACTCACCAACTTGCTATGCAGCAGGGAATTCAAGAAAGAGGAATTTTTGCAATAGAAGGAGCGAGAAGGTAGGCAGGCATTCTTGATATAGCGGATTGAAGAAGCTATCTTGTGAGAGAGACACACAAGGATTAAAGGACCTGATGTCGTGAAGCCTTGATAGCAATGAAAATTCATATCAAGGTCGCGACGACAAAACTCCAGTTACCTTGGAAAAGTAGTGAAGGCAGCTGCAGTGGCGCAACGAAACTCGAGTCGAGGCAACTATGAATTGATGAAGAAAAGGAGCCTTGAGGTGCGACATCACTTTGAAGTGCGTGACGAAATTAAACTTGATCCGCGATGGGCGGGTTGTCGTGACGCGAATAAAAGTCCGACATAAGATATGCAATTGACTGAACCGCGATTTAATCGCGACATGTCCGGAAATTGGCGACATCGATGCGACCGCGAGCGATTTAATGGCGACATCGGTCGGCGATTCAGGCATCGCAGGCAAAAGATAAGGATTGCGACAACACCTGGTTGTGACATCGGTCCTGCGAAAGGAGGTGACATCATTAGCGATCACAATAGCGAAGGAAGCAGGGGAAAGAAAGGTCGCGACAACAGTCAGAGGTCGCGACATCAGTGAACTAGCACCAAGGTTGCGACATCAGCCAGTTGTCGCGACATCAGTTACAAAGGGTGAAGAATTCGCGACGGCGATCGAGTCGCTGACATCATTTACCGCCCGGGGAGCGGAAGGTGCGACATCGTACAGTAGTCGCGACGTAGATATAAAGTTAAAGGTCCGACAATAAAGCGGTTGCGACATGGCGGAAGCTAGAAGCGGTCATTTGACATCATTAAGTGGTCGCGGTATCAATTGGCAATGAATAGCTAAAGATTACATGGCGTCGTCGATTGTCGCGACATCGGAGCCTGTCGCGAAGGTAGCGACATCATTTAACGTAGCGACCATGACTCAGATAATGGCGACCGCGTCCGCGACCAAACAAAGCCTGCGACATAGCTGGAGACAACAAAGGTCGCGATAACGAAGAATCGATGTCACGACATCGACGTCAGCGGGCGGTTGGCGAAGTCAAGAGGTGCATCAAAAAGTGGGGCCCGACTTGAAGCCTTATAAATACCGCGGTGCTGCGAAGGAGCGCGCTCTTGGCAACTCAAAAATACGGGTAGGCCGAAGGCTCTTGTATTTTAGTTTTCTTTTCTTTTCTTTCTTTTGTTTTCGTTATTTTTAGTTTTAATATTTTTAGTAGATTGTTCTTTCTTTTGAATTTATGGATCTGGACGTTAGTTTTTAAAGTTGAAGCTGAATGCATATTTCAATTTCTTCAAATTGCGTACGGATGATGCGAATTCGAGATAAATTTTGGAGTCGAACTTCGATTTCCATTTGAGTGGTTTTACTTGATCAGCAAGCCATTGTTTGGTGTAATTCAATGATTTAGGAACCCAGCTTACGTTGATTATACTCTATTGTTAGAATTTATCTTTTGCGAAATTTATAGAAAGGCTGCGAACGGTTTATAAATCTACTTCTTGGTCTTGTGTATTTTTACGTAATTGATCACAATGTCGAGTGTCTCATACCCATGCATGAGTTGTCTCGAGCTACGATTTCCAGGGAGGCCCTGCGAGGTGACCTGAGAGAAAATTCTGAGTGATGAACAATTTACGAGAAAGGTGTCTTTAACACGATAGTATTGAAGATCTAATGTCTTTCTGTGTGATTAAATCGATAAATCCTCTTTTCACTTGGAGACGAGAATGAGTTGATCGATTTATCAATTTAAACATGCAGAGAGTTCACCTCGATTTGAATAGTGAATTTAATCCCATGTTAGCTAGGATCTAATCGAGAAAGGATGAGCTATTAATTTTGAGAGAAGAAGAAGGCCGGTATAGTGTAAACCTATGCAATGACTAAATCTAAGGAGCTAAAAGGTTTATAGTCCATGTTGTGGGTATGAAGTATTGAGAAAGAAAAATCAGGAGCAGAGCCTTGGGATTAAAGTAGTCATCTAACACTCTGTCTTCGAGAGAAACAGTGAAGATTAGATAATGAACGGTGGGGTTGGAGAGATCCAACTGCACTATCATATTCCTTAGACTAGTTTTAAATCTTTGGTTCATTAAGCAAACATACAGTGCAATCTGCAGGAATTGATGATTCACAATAGCTGTATTTTCAATGCTCCCTTTAAAAGATAACTGTTCGATCTGAATTTTGTATTTTATTATTTCAGTATTCAATTCATTTGTTATTAATTCAATTCTTTTTAGTTTTCATTATTTTAAGGCTTTCAAAGCTGATTCCAATTGTCTATCATAGTCCAAATAGTATAGAGCTTGAGTAGTCAGGGTAGTTGATTGAAAATTCTTGAGATATCGTGGGATCGATATCATGGATCAATATTAAAAAGAAATGTATCTATTCTTCAGGAAACCATTTTACATCAGTATACTTACAAGGAAATATAACAAACAAGTTTCATGGCATTATTGCTGGGGATTAGATAATAGTCTATGGTAATAATGCCATAAATTTAGTCGATGTTTTTGTCCCCATCACTCACACCCACGTGGTGGATGACGACAGTGAACAAGTTTTTGGTGCCATTGCTAGGGATTATACCATAGTCCTTTGGTAATAGTGTCATAAATTTGTGTATGTTAATAGGTGTGAATCAACAAGTTTTTGGCGCCGTTGCCGGGGATTGGACAATAGTCTCTGGTAATAACGTCGTAAATTTGCATATGTTCTTTGGTCCATCAACACTACATAAACCTAAAAATGGAAAATATACAATTGTCATATATAATAATCTAACTTGTCATGTAATAATCTAACATCCCCTCTTAAACTCATGGTAGTTTAAGAGAAACCATTATGAGTTTGGAAGCTAAAGCTCGAAAAGTTCCTGGAAGAAGTGGTTTGGTGAAGATATTAGCTAAGCGATCTAGAGGAAACGAGGAGGCGAAGTGTGAGTGTACCCTTAAGCAGATGATGACGAATGAAATGACAATCAATCTCAATATATTTAGTACATTCATGGAAGACATCATTATGAGCAATTTGAATAGAACTTCGATTATCATAGTGAAGTTTAGTTGTAGTGGAACAGTCAACACCAAGATCTTGTAGTAACCAACGTAACCAAATAAGTTCAGCTATAGTAGCTGCTAGTGCTATATTAGCTTTAGTCTTCCGGAATGAGCATTTGTTTGTTTGTTGCTTCTCGAGATAAAGTACCTAGAAAGAAAACAATATCCTATGATAGATCGACGATTAGTTGGATCACATAACCGATCTACATCTGAGATGTGCACGAAGAGTTAATGAAGAATGGGAAGAAAAATGAAGACCACGAATGGTGCCTTTCGGTTATCGAAGAATCCACGAGAATAGCGACGCCAGCAGAGATCACAAGGCGACCATAAAGGCGGCCGACCACATGAGCTGCACTTAGGAAATATCAAAGGCGAGAGTAGCAGTGAGATAGATTAGGCCTGCTGGTATGCGTAGAGGAGTGGCCTCGAATGGTGATTCACCATCATGAGAATTGAGGCGACAGTTATACTCAATAGATGTGTTGACTATCTTGCTATCAGTGATACTGGCTAAAGAAATCATATCGGAAGTATATTTGGCCTGAGTAAGATAATAACCATCTGCAGAAGAGGAAACTTCTAGACCAAGAAAGTAATTAAGAGGGTTGAGATCTTTCATTTCAAATTGATGACCAAGAAAGTGCTTTAGATCTTGAATCACTTGTAATAATCATATTATCGACATACAAGAGGAGAATAGTAATACCATGATTAGACCATCTTTGAAAAAGAGTTGTATCAATAGAACTTCCTGAAAAACCATGCTGAGAGATAGTAGAATTGAACTTTGCAAACCGGCTCAAGAGGAGCTTTGTTTAAGACCATAAAGTGCCGGCCATAGTCGATATACTCTGTGGGGGAACCCCGGAGGGTGAGATTAACCAGGAGGAAGCTTCATATAGACTTCCTCTGAGAATTCACCATTAAGAAAATCATTTTTGACATCTATATGAAAGAGTGGCCATTTGCGAGCCACAGAAAATACAATAAGAGTCCTGACAGAAGAAAGTCGAGCTACAGGAGCAAAAGTTTCCTCATAATCAATCTCATACTCCTGAGTAAAACCAACAGTGCCATCCGATCGAGTCTTGATCTTATAAACCCATTACGCCGGAAATGTCCAGATTTTCGAAGGAGATCTAACGAGATCCCATGTTCGGTCTTATGCGGTGCATCGACTCTTTATTTCATAGCTTGCTTTGCCATAAAGGGTTAGAGGAAGCCTCACGAAAATTCTGAGGTTCCTGGAGAGGGGCAAGGGCATAAAAGCAATGGAAGTCACGAAGGTGAGAAGGAAGAGTAGTTACTTGATAGGAACGACGAAGAGCATGGGGTCAGGAAGGATCGAGCCGAGATCACGGGTTGGGACAGTATCAGTGGGCACGTCGATGATCGGTTGCGGGAAACTCATCAGATGCATGAGAAGGAACATTAGAAATAGAAGGGGAGACTCAAAGACTAGGGAGAGGATCGATAGAGTGAATAGGGGAAACAGAAACATAAGGTAGTTGGTAAAACATTTTGTGTTCACAAAAGACCACATGCCGAGAAACACGAAGACGTTTGCTAATGGGATCATAACACCTATAACCTTTTCTACCAATTCCATACCCAAGAAAACAACACAAACGAGAATGAGAATGAAGTTTGTTTCTTCTGAATATGCCTGAAGAGTTAATGAAGAATGGGAAGAAAAATGAAGACCATCAAATATGGTGCCTTTCAGATATCGAAGAATCTGAGAACAGCAGCATGATGAAGAGATCTAGGGTAGCCATAGCGATAGACTACATGAGCTGCATAGAATATCGGGCGAGTAATAGTGAGATAGATTAGACTCAAACAAAGTATCTATAAAGAGTGGCACTTAGATAGTGATTAAGCCATCATGAGAATTGTGAGGCACTTGATTATACTCAATAGGTGTGTCCACTATCTTGCTATCAGTGATACTGGCTCGAGAAATCAGATCGGAAGTATATTTGGCTTGAGTAAGATAATAACCATCTGAAGGGAAATAGACGAAAGTAATTAAGAGGCAGAGATCTTTAATTTCAATTGAAGACCAAAGAAAGTGCTTTAGATCTTGAATACCTGCGTATAAATCCTTGTAATAAAATCATATCATCGACTGTCTAGAAGGAGAATAGTAATACTATGATAAGGCCAGTCTCGAGGAAAAGAGTTGTATCAAAAGAAGCGTAGAAAAACCATCTTTGAGAGATAGTAGGCGAACTTTGCAAACCATGCTCGAGGAGCTTGTTTAAGACCATAAAGTGTTCGTCGTAGTCGACATACTCTGTGGGGGAACCCCTAAGGGTGAGAGTAACCAGGAGGAAGCTTCATATAGACTTCCTATGAGATTCCACCATTAAGAAAATCATTTTTGACATCCATCTGAAAGAGTGGCCATTTACGAGCCGTAGAAACAACAATAAGAGTCCTGACATAAGAAAGTCGAGCCATAAGAGAGTCTCCTCATAATCAATCCCATACTCTTGAGTAAAACCTCATGTAAAGGCGAGCCTTGTGCGTCTTTGAGTACCATCGATTGAGTCTTGATCTTATAAACCCCATTCTGTGGAATATCGAGATTTTATGGGGAGATCAGCGAGATCCCATGTTCGATCTTATGCGGTGCATCGACTCTTCTTTCATAGCTTGCTGCATAAAGGGTTTGAGGAAGCCTCACGAGAAAGTGAGGTTCTTGGAAGAGGCAAGAGCAAAGAGGCAATGGAAGTCGCCGAATGTGAGGAAGGAAGAGTAGTTGCAGATGGAACTTGAGGGTGCATGGGGTCGAAGGACTACGGGATCCACGGTTGGGGTGAGTATCGTGGGGCACGTAGATGATAAGTGCGGGAAGCTCATCAGATGCATGAGAAGGAACATAAAAATTAGAAGGGGGAGACTCAGAGACCAAGGGGGGGTGGGGGGGTTGCTTAGACATATAAGTGGGAGACTCCTCAGGAAAAAGGTAAAGGAGAGGATCGATAGAGGGAATAAGGGAAACAGGAATATGAGGTAGTTGGTAAAACATTTTGTGTTCCCCAGACCCACATCTTAGAAACACAAGAAATTTCTTTGATGGGATCATAACACTTATAACCTTTCTTACCAATTCCATACCCAAGAAAACAACACAAACGAGAACGAGATTGAAGTTTGTCTCTTTCATGATCTTGAAGAAGAACAAAACAGACACATCCAAAGACTTTAAGTAAGTCATAGGAGGGAGAAGAACCAAACAACATATCATAAGGAGTTTGATTCTGAATAATGGGAGAAGGACACCGATTGATGGTGTAAACAGTAGTAAGAGTAGCTTCCCCCCAAAACTGAGTAGGGGTAGAAGCGGATATAGTAGTTGCATGAACAACATCAATAATATGATGAAGTTTGCGCTCAACCCTGCCATTTTGCTGAGAAGTGCCAGCATAAGAGGAATGAGGAACAATGCCAAATTGATGTAGAATAGAGGTAAATTCATGGGCTTTATATTCTTGGGCATTATCAGATCTGAAAACTTTGATAGGTTTAGAAAACTGTGTTTCAATCATTTTGGTAAAATCATGATATATTTGATAAAAGGTCGAATGATTTTTGAAGAGATAAATCAGTATATCTGGAAAAATCATCACAAAAACTCTTTCAAAATAACGTGACCCACCACGGTAGTAATGAGAGAGGACCCGTACATCGAATGAATAAGATCAAAAGGGAGAGAGAGCATGAGAAACACTGTTTATTAAATGGTAAAGGTTGTTTGCCAAATTGACAAGGCATACAATCAAAACTCTTATTTGAAACTGAACCTAACAAACCCCTAGAAACTAGTCATTTAACCTTAGAGATAGATGCATGACCAAGGCGAGAATGCCATAAAGCAAGAGAGGAGGTGCTCTGTCCTAAGACGATAGAAGTAGAGAGACGAGAGGATGGTAGATGAAGAAAGATGAGCTCAAACAACCTTATGACCTTATGGCGGTCAAGCGATGCATCCCGATGTAAGGGAATCTGCCTGACCACACCGAGTAGAAGAAGGTTAGAGAAAAACCAAGTTAGGTGAGTTGCCCAAACATATAGAAAGGTATGAGTGAGTTGGGGAATGCGAGTGGCAAACATTGAAGCAGACCCGAGGATGGTGTAGAGACATTGCCAAGATGAGAGACATGCATAGGAGAACCATTTGCAGTATTTATGGTTGGGAGAGAAGTAGAAGTGTGTGAAGAGACAACATCAGGAGAAGAAGTCATATGACTGCAGCAAGCAGGATCAAGAGGCCATGTAGAAGAAGTACCTGATATCGTAGAAAGAGCAGTGTTGGATGCACTGGAAGATGGAAAATGAACCTGATTAACCATATCATGTAGATCTGCTATAGAGAGAGATGGGGCAGGATCAGACTTGGAGTGCAGGAGTCATAGTTGATAATTCGGTGGGTCAAAACGGTGGGTGTTACGAAGAATACGTTGTGAGTGTAATCGGTTTTCAATGGAATGACCTTTTTATCTTCTAGCTGAGATGAAGAGACTTCTTATTGTTATGTCGTTTGACATTATTCACTTTGCCTTTGGAAACATGGGTAGATGTTTGGAAGAGGGAAGCAGGGTAAGGTCCGTATAGCGGTAGATAAGCGAGACCATGGTGCACGGATAGAAATGGGATAAGTACGAAGGCGTGTCTCATCATCGACTAACATGGTCGAACGTGAAGCGTTGGTAAGGATCCTGATGTAGATTATGACTTCTGGCTTATTCAAACTCATCACGAAGCCCTATTAGAAACTGAAACAGTCGTCCTTGCTCACAGTGAGCATAAACCAATTTAGGGTCAGTAAAATTGGAGAGAAATGGTTCAGAAGCAATTAGTTGATCCTAAATGGATTTCAGCCAGCTGTGATATACAATAATCTGCTCACCTAGTTCCTGACGAATCTAATAAAGTTTATGTGTGAACTTGAAGTTGCGAGCACCACTCGGGTCCCGACATCTTGAGTAACACGTGAAGTCTGAGCTTCTTTAGCGATATCGGTGTTGCGAGCTTCGTCAACAATGGATGAAATGAAGTATTACGAAACCAAGTGATGATATGATGATTAGCACTCTCCCAATCCTCAATCCAAATGGCATAGGCAAAATCAGTTTCTTTGTCCTCTTTTTCTGGAATAGGACGGTCACCAAAAACATAAAGCCACAGCTTGCGGCCTTTGAGATAACTGCACATGGCTTATGACCATTGGGAAAAATTATCTCCATAAAAAATAACGTGAATCGGACAAGAAATCTCATCACCTAGCATATCTAAATTCCGAATTAAAAAACAGACAGCAAAAATGGAGTCAAGACGCGAAAATAAGTAAGAATGCACTTAGTCAAATTTTCGGTCAACGGTCAACCAGTTGACGTGGCGTAGTCAACGGATGACGTGGTGCAGTCAGCGGGGTAGGGCAGTGGGTTGAGCATGGGCGCGGGCGACGGGTAATGGGTCGGGCGCGGGCATGGGCGTGATTCTCGCTGGCGTAGGTGTTCCAATCAACAAATCTATAACCTAGATTCTACTAATGACGTGAACAAAAGCCATCGCAGATAAAGGGCTCTGTGGTCGAACACAAAGATGGGTTTTCTTCGAGAGAAGATTACAGCAGCATTGAAAATGGTGTTTTCTCGCTGATTTATGTGGTGTAGAAAACAAAGGTGTGTGAATGGTTGCAAACTAAAATAAATGATGTGTGAAAAAGTTAAAAGAGAAATCCTCAAGTCTCAAGCCACCTGCTTAGGTTCTAAAGAACCAACATGTACTCTGTCTTTATCCTCGTGTTCGGGGGAGCACATGACATATAGTCATTTCCGAACCTGATCTTCATTTTAGCTTTAAAACCTAGACCCATGGAGCTTCTCTGAAAGATGGCATTTGATTAGGCATAAATGTCCCTAGCAAAGGAAAACACATCTCAAAAACACTACCTCGCCACGATAACTAATAGAGACAACTGAATCGGGCCACAGTGGATCTGCAAAGTATCCACTGAGCCCAAAAGCTTGCCAAATACACATTAGTGAGAAAAATGCCAAGAGATTTTAACCTAAGGTAGAGAAGCAGGGCAATAAATACCCTTTAAATACATACATGAAGAACATGAGAACATGCAGCTAAGCCTAAAAACAACACTCCAAATGCCTTCCCTTCACAAGGATCAAGGGGTTTTAGTTACATCCCTTGATTTGGTCACTACCAGGTGTTCGCAACCAAGAAAAAGAGTGAAGGGAGAAGGAAGAGAGCACCACGTGAGCAGAGGGGAAAGGGAAGCTTCGTGTCTAACTGATCGATCGATGCATAAAAAAAGTCGATTCGACATAAGTAATGGCCGAGCTTATATAGGTGCTCAAGAAAGGAAATTACAAAAGTGTGTTAAAGAACCAAGTACTACATGAGGGCAACTTGTATAAACCACCAAAAGGTGGGTCAAAAAGCAAATTAACAAGCACAAAAAATATGAGTAAAGCGGTTCAGGGTTAGTTAAAATTGGCAACCTCGCGAAATTTCGCAGTCATGGATCCAGTTGCGAAAAATTGGCAACCTACAAAATTTGCAGGTGTTGCCAAACTTTATAACCCCAAAATTCTCGCTGCCATTCCTCCATTTCAATAAATTTGTTCAATTTCCTCCTCCGATTTGATCATGCAACTTTTGAATACTAGCCAGTTCATGTGTTTGAGTCAAATTGAAGAAATGGCTGCATTCGACCTCAAGAAACTACTAAAATAGCTACAAAATGTGACTTTAGCAAAGCCGGACCCTAATGTATCAATTATCAAGACCATTAGTACACAAAAAGTGCATAAAACGCAACTAACTGAGGCTCGATATTGCCTTGTTGGGTACTAATCACTCCCCCGGCAGACATTCTTTGGTCATATGATGATAAAAAGAAAGAAGATCATGCATGATATGTTTATGTAAAAATGGACTGTTTGTTCAAAAAGCATATGCAAATAATGCCCAACTTTCAGTATGACAAATTGGGGCTCGGTATAAAGACCAGTTTGGAAGAACAAATGCCATCTGAGGAATAAGTTTAGTCTGACATCTATTCGAGAATCGGCTACGAACTACGAAAATCTAAGTGTTTTTAGGTGATCGGTTCATACGATAAGTGATAAGCTACCTCCCTTTATTGACTACGCGATACCTTAGACTATTGACTGACCCTAAATAGATTCGATTCCTGAAAACTTATTTCATACTTTATTTGTTTTTATAGGGTGCGTCTTTGGCTTCGACTTCACGAAACTCAGGTGTAATAAGGGATCATAGGTAACTCCTGACTGACTAAGGTTTAGGGCATCGAGTTAAAGGATCTTTAGACCCTGAGCTCTTAAGGTTTCTGGGACTTGAATGATTTGAATTCAGCACTACGACTTCATTAAGCTCCACCGAGTCCCACCCGTGTAGCGAGCACTAGGTCGGGTGACTTCCAACCCAGGTTGGGGCACCCAGGCACAAAGGCTTTCGTGAGTAGACCCCTCGGGCCCGGGTGCTCGAGTTTCAGAAATGGCCGGCGCCGCTTTACTTGACTCTTTTCTTTTTCCTTTTCTTTTGAAAGACACGTTGGCCTTCTTTCTTAAGGAAATCAAATCTATTAAGGCGGAGTCAGCGAAGCTAAGTGGGTTTTGTAAGTAAAGGAGAATGCGACTTCTTAGCCATTGATGAAAACTAATGTAATTGTGTGTGTGGGCTGAGAATGGTGGAAGATAGGGAATGATACGAGGGTCATCAACTAACTTGGCTCCGTCGGGTATGGAACCGTTCTAACATTGGTATTATACGATTGTGATTTTTCAATTTACGGGAAAGTAAAATCATGATAAATAGAGATTGAATGAGATGCAAAAGTGTAGAAAAATAGATTTGTATTATATATATCAAGGTGAATTTTACAAAATTTTCGAATTTTGCAAAAAGAAGTAAACAACAAGCCTCTAAATAAACAAAAAAAAATGGGCTTTGCTGGGCATGAAGTATAAGTAAAACTAAAACCAAAAGGATGAACATCACTTCCAACACTAATTGTCCTGGCACATGAACGAGAAAGTTAGTGGAGGAAGTGGTACCTCCTCAATCGGTAGTAGCTGGAGAAGGATCATCCTCGGCTTCAGGCGACTGAGGTCTTCTTGAGTAGTAGTTGATCTTTGTTCACGGCTACAGCCTGAAAAGAAACAAAACATGATCAATGAAGATTATTAACAAAATGGAAACTACTTAATTACTTGATTAAATTAGTGGCCACGAGACAACTGGGAGCCACTCCCAAATGTCTTTGAGGGTCTTAAGGAGAATTCGAAGGAGAATTTCCTCACACGTGCTGCGGTGAGGTGTCTTTGCGGTTGATTCGGCTTAGCGCTCTGGTTCATTAAGCATTATGCTCTTTGGTGGTGTGGTGGCATAACGAGATGCGGGAAGAGGTATGCGTCACGGTTGATCTATTCATCGAATGCTGCGGTTTCAGTGAAATTCTTCTTGCGGTTTATGAATATTGGATTTTCCTTCACGTACCCTTAGGCGGACTTCTTGACTTACGCTCTTATCCTCGGTAGCTTATCACATTTACTTTCAGTGAAAAATGTTGAAGCGATTATGTTCTTAGAGAGGTGGTGCGCCAACAGGTCGGCGGAGTTGATTATAGCATTAGCTATGGCGAAAATGGCCTCGAAGTATGATGGGCACTTGATGAGGTGCTCTCACGCCGTGCTCATGCTCAAGAACCTGAAATCCAGAATAATAGAAATTATCTGCAGCACGAAGACATCCTCAACTATCCCATTTGGTATTTTCAGCGTCGATCTGTAGGATAAGGTGATGTTGGTGAGCCGGCTCCCAGGCCTAATCGCTTGTACATTGAGTATGGCGGTAGGTTGACCACGGGCTCCAAAATCGGTGAGTGCCTTATCTATGCGGAGTCCTCGATGTTGGCCCGAGATGGTGGGGGATCCACGGATCTTTGTGACTCCATGAGGTTTTGCGGTGGATGATAGAGGCGGCTTGTTCGGTCGGAAGGCCTTCTTATTAACGCGACCGCGACCAGTGCCTGAGTCCTTTTGAAATTTAGCATAGGTTGGAACACAATTTGATCATATCGAGCAGTGGGATGTTCACCTTGACACATACCAAACACTTCGGGGATGCCTTCTTACTTAGAAGCCTTCTTTTTGCCTCTCGTGCTTGGGAAATTAGGGGTGTGCTTACGTCATTGAATCTTCTTTGATGATTGCTGTGTTCGAACTCCTCTTCCTCACGTTCTCTGATTTTTCCTGCTGAGATTTGGGCATTGGTACCTTTGCGATTTCACTTACATCCTCGAGAGTGATATTGCTTTGGTCTTCATCCATTTTGGTGCGAGCTCGTTGAGCTTAGTTCATACGCCCAGGATGGGCGTGTTTGGGAAGGAATCTCCCTTTTCTTGTACTTGTTCAGCGATTGTTATTTCTTGATGAATATTTGCATGGTATCGATTTTTGATTTAGGCTTTTATGAAGCCCATCGATCCTTTATACATGGAGCTTTCTACTACATTCTTTGGTTGATGGGCATTGATAGTTTTACTTGCTCCTGTAATTCCCCACCGCCTTGCTGAATTCATGATAGCTTGCTCCACAGGGTAATGAGGTTGGTGATTGTTCTTTATTTGAGAGGTGAACCCCAATCTTGTTCTTTGTACGATGTGCCCACAAGAGGAGTGCCTCTGAGAGGTTTGAAGCTTCAGGGATAGGTTGGGTTAGTTCTTGAGTTGGATATAGGAGTGTTTCCATACGGTCATCGGGTTGGTGGCCCCATTTTGGCTTGACATTTGCATTTTTAAACCATCAATCACTGCGGGGAAGTGTAGACGTTCTCTCCTTGATGATTGGTGAATTGACAGATTGAAACATGGTTGGTTGTGAAAGTACCTCGGTCTTTGCCCTTATCTCTGAGGTGATTTCTGCAGCAAGTTCTTCCATCTTCTGTTTAGAGGTGGACATCTTAACCTTTAATTCCATCTCAGGTCGAGAGAATAAATGCCTCCCCTTTGGTTTACTGTTGGTTTCATTCTCTCTACCTCCCTTGGGTTTAGCTCATCTCATCCCTTGGAAGTTTCAGCCACGTAGTTCAAGAAGTCCATGGCTTCATCAGGATATTTAGTAAGGAAGTCCCCTCCACACATGGTCTCCAGGAGTTGTTTCATGGAAGGGGACATTATCGATGAAATGGTTCCTGACATCCATGTATCGAGCCATGGTGAGGGCATGCGATGGTTTCAAGATACCTTTCCGACGTGATAAAACCTTTCCAACGTCATGGCGCAAGGTGTGAATCTTCCTGCGGGTTGTTGGTCATATGAGCAAAGAACTTCTTGAAAATTCCCATTGCGGCTGGCCCAGGTTCTTGATGGTCCGCTTGGCCTTAGTGAATTAAACGAATTTGGCCTTATCCTTGAGGGTGAAAGGGGAAAGCCTTCAAACGAGCGAGTCCATATCGAGATGCTCCTTCCTTTAAAGTCGTGCAAACTTCCTCAAAATCCCGAATATGTGTGTATGGATTTTCATTTTCCATACCATGAAAAGTCGGGAGCAGGGGTACCAAATAAGGTCTCACTGCCACATCCTTTGCAGGGGGTATAATACATGAGGGTTCACTCACCCTTGGTGGGTGAATGTGATCCCTCATTGATATGTATGCATTGGGTTCCCGATGAACCCCTTGTTGGCTCTGCTGCTCATCAGGTGGGGTCCGTCGGGTTGGTGTGCGGGCTAACTTCACGACCCTTTTCGATTGAAGCACCTAGCCTTTTTCCGTCTTGCGGTGTTTACGTCCCCCCTTGCATGGCACTGTGATCACACCATGACGAATGCCAACAAAGGCTTCGACTAGCAAAGGTTGTGGTTGGCTAAAATCAAAACAATGGTAACGATGCGCACGGGGAAGTTTTCAAGCTCTGCGGTGAAATCTTCAAATTCCCTACAGGTGAGTTTGCGAGTGGGGAAAATGATAAATAAAAAAGGAATGAGATTGCACAAAAATTGTGATGTGAATCCCACAAGTTCCTTTGTTTTTCTTTCTCACTAGGGCTCACATCCCGAACAACGACGCCATTTGATCGTTACGTAGGTGTTCGGAATCAACAAGAATTTATAACCTAGGATTCCTGCTATCTTGAGCGTAGCAAAGCTACTATAGTATAGTGGCTCTAGGGTCGAACACAAGGATGGGTTTTCTTCGTGAGAGAAGAGTTACAGTGCATTGAAAATGGTGTTTTCTCATTGGATTTATAGGGTGTGTAGAAAACAGTGTGTGTGAATGGTTGCAAACTAAAATAGCCGATGTAAAAAGTTAAAAGAGAAATCCTTGAAGTCTCGAGCCACTGGGTTTAGGGTTCTAGGTTAACTTGACATGTACTCGAGGTCTTTATCCTCGCATTTAGAAGCATGACCTTATAGTCATTTCCGACAGGATCTTCATTTAGCTTTAAAACCTAGACCCGTGGGTTTTCGCTTTTGAAAGATGGCATTTGATTGAGCGTAATGTCCCTAGCAGTGCTTTCAATCTCGAAGCTTTACCTACGATAACTAATGAGAGACGACTAAGCGGGCCTTGAGTGGATCTAGTGAAGTATCCACTAAGCCCAGCTGCAATACACATTAGGGAGAGCATGCTTGGAGGAATTTAACTTTGGGTGAGAAGCGAGGCCTGTGAAATACCACTTAAATGTCGTACATGAAGAACATGAGAACATGCGGTAAGCTAAAAACAACGCAGTGGCCTTCCGCTTCAAGGATCGGGGGGTTGGCAGAAACATCCTTGGTTGTCATCATCAAGGGTGTTTGTAATGAAAAGATGCAAGAAAGTGAAGGAGAAGAATGAAAATCACCGATAGCGAGGGGAGGCTTAGTGTCACATTGATTGATTGAGTGTAAAAGTTGATTTGATTAAAGTATGGATTTAGAGCTTATATAGGTGCACATAGTGAAGGAAATTACAAAAGTGTGTTAAGAACAAAAAATACATGAAGAATAAGCTTGTATAAAACCAAGGTGGGTGCGATCCAACAAGCACGGGTGCACGGGTGAAGCGTGTTTGCGGGGTGCGAATTTGCGACCGAAAATTTCGCCGGTTGCTCCTCATTAACAATAAATTTGCTCACATTTCCTCGGTTTTGATCATGCAACTTCGAATTAGAGCTTAAGGTTCATGTGTTTGAGTCGAGTGAAGAAATAGAAGGCATTCGACCTGAGAACTACTAAAATAGCTGAAAATGTGATCGTGCAAGCTAGGGACCGATGTATCAGTGAGTTCATTGAGGCGATTAGTACCCACAGAAAAAGCATATAAAGCCTGCAATAAACAAGGCTCAATATTGCACTATTTGGGTACTAATCACATGGCACTGACGTAAGCCCTATAGGTTGAAGGCGCGTGAAGTGCACACGCGCGCATGGTTGGCGGCGCTACAGTGCGGGCGGCCTTTGTGGGATAACACTGCAACGGACTTTAGGCAGCTTGTGACGGCGCGTGAGCTTTTTCGGGTGACTGTTGCACACCGGTGTGATCGATAAACAAGATCTACCTGCGAGACCCGACCTGTAACCCCGGTTTAGGGTGGCGAAGATAGGAAATAAGGAGCAAACGGTGGTGTTTGTCGGAAAAAAAATAAGGCTATCACCGGTTGGAGCTGTAATACTGAATAAGTGATATGATGAAAAAAAGGATTGGGAAGAACACAACAAAATTATCATGAAAGACTTGAGTCTTTCTATATTTAAAAAACTATATATTACATGAGATATGGGCCTTATATAGGATTATTCTCTGAACACAAAATGGAAAATATCTGATTATATATATATGACATGACATATTAATAATCATATGAACTTGGAGATCTTGAAGATGGTAACTTCTACTTCTACTTATCATTGTGAAATATTATCAAAGGTAGGGAAACTGTTAATCCTACAACAGAGGAATATAATTTTTTTCACATCAATCTTCTTTGGAAAGGTTATCTCTTCGTGATAAGTAATTGCAATCTAATGGAAGGAAAATTCCTCTCACGAATAATATTGGAACATACAACTGATGATAAGTTTGTACTCTAAATCACGCAATCTAAAGGGAAGGAGATGTGCGGATCATATTTTAATTCATTTTCAATAAACCAAATTATCACTTTGGAAGGAATATTTTAGTAGCATACCCGCTAGCATCGATCGACTTTCGAACTAGGACACCTAAACTTGAAGCGTACTGAGCAACGAATATTAAGACTTCATGTCGACTACAGAGCTGAAGCGAGCCTTGCAAGTGGAGGTTGAACATATTCCGGGCTTATCAACTCTAGCATGTAAGCTGAAACTTGAGCCATTGCAAGCGAAACACAAATATTTTCGAGCTTTTCGTCGACTACAAAAAACTTCTAGATGCCAGTCTTGTTGAGACGATATTTCATCGAGCCCCTCATTGTTGTCCATTCATTCTCTATTCAATTGCTTCAAATCAAAATTAATTCAGGTATGATTTTCATGGCCCACTACATACTGTCTTTTTTTTTTTCATATATACCCATTGTATTCACATATATATAGTATAATATCTGTGTAGACAACTTATATTTCTACTGGTGCTTCCCATTGCATGGGAACGGGCATGAGTATTGTTATTCCTATAAGTAGTACAATTCTGGAGATGATGATAAGGAATGGAGCAAGTATGGGAAGTGATCATGAAGTAATTACAATAAAGCTCCCTCAGAATTGGTATCAAAATAAGAACTTGTTGGGATTTGCTTTTATGTTGTGTGTATATGTTAGACGTTACTTGACCATGAATCTGACATTCATGTATACGCCTCGAATCGAGGAGGTGATCGAGGAAACGTTGAATCGCTTATGTTCTCGACTATCGATAATAATAGCGCGACAGATTCACAGGACACATTCTCATTCTTTCTCGGGTGATTTACGTGATGATGTTGATGATAGTGTATCAAACGAATGTGGGTTATACATATCCCGAGATGGTGATGGCCAGGGATGCAAATTTCTCCCAATCAGTGAGACTTATAACGACTTCATTTTATTAGCATCCCGAATCTTAAATTGAAGGTGTGGGTTCTATTTTATATACTCCGTGGCTCAATGAGAACTAAGATGGGAAAGATAGCCATCTTCCCATTGCATCATGTTCTCAAATCTTTTGGAGAATTCTGGTGACAGCAGAAGATACTTACTAAGAGAAGGCGCGAGCAAAGGAACCCAAGACTGGTTTCAAGCTCTAAACTCATTCTTGATCACATGCACAGGGTATCATCACGAAAACTTTATTTACTGGTTTATTTGATTAAAAGAATTTTTGAATATCCAATTTCCAATTCACACCTTATTTCAATAAAAATGTCATTATTTTCTTATAAAAATAACTCTTTTCACAGAGTACTTATAAATAGATGAAATAGAAAAAAAAAAGGCATTTTTGGCTAAGATATGTTATTTTTCAAGGAAAACAGGGGAAATATTAGATTTTTGTAAGCTAAGGTCTTTATTTTAGCTTTATTTCTTACCCTTCTGTGAATTGTTAGAATGAGATTGAGGAGCTGAAGCATGACCTTAATTGCAACTATTTCTTCCACTTCGATTTGATGATAGTGCCCAAAAACTAAAGGTAGATGTACCTTAATGACGGATTTTAATCTACGGAATTCATTGCTTCTTGGTAATAATATAATTATTTTGCATTTGAGGCTTTAGAGTTGAAAGCAAAGATGCTCGAGTCCATGACTCTTAAGATAAAGGCAAAATCCGTTAAGTGATGAGATTGGGAAAAAATCTAATTAATTTCTCCTTGATGCGATCTTGATATATCTTGCGAAAATGAAGGTCGATTTTCTCTAAGCATCGTGTGCTATTTTATGAGTTCAGTTGTGACAGATCAAATAAGAACTTGAGTAGTTTATGTGAGTACCATGATCTTTAAGATCCGCTACTCGGGCCCCGGGCCCGTTTGGTCTGTGTTATGAAACGACCTGATTCCATTTTCCTCATCAAAACTAGGCGGACATTTCCCAGACGGAAGAGCCTAAAGAGATCACTTAGGAAAGCAAGGTCAAACTTTTCCAAGGCTTGCCTAAGATGGTCCGTCTAGGATTTCAAGTTCCCCAATCTGCCATTCCACCCCATATGAGAAGTTTAATAGCAGAAAACGTGCCAGCGGGAAATTCAAAAAATGATATTACATGACCGGGTACTGGCTTTCAAATCCATACTCTCAGAGAGAGATAATCTAGATAAGGGAATGATATTTGGGGATAACGAAAGGAGATTTCTTCCCACATAGAATTAGGAGATAAAATCTACTAGAGAAGGAAGGAGGATTTCGTTAACACGACCACATCAGAATATCCCAACGATGGATGGAAGCGATTCCAAAGCAATTCCACCTGCACCTATTCACTTATTCCTCTCCATATTTTTGCTAACTTAATCATCTGAGAGGCGGTCGGCCCACTGTCGCCAGATCACCCATTTTTTGAAGGTTTACATCTTGCCGCTGATGCCCAGGAAGACAAATAATCGAGGTTCACATTACGGCTGGCGTGCTTAGGGAATCGGCGATCAAGGCTTTCTGACTTGCGCGTTTAGGGGATCCGACGTTCAAAGTCCCAACAATTAGCACCATATGTGGGAAGCGAATAAAAAGTCTCGTCAATGGGATGCAAGGGCTTGACTTCAATGATTATCTAGCAATCCCTCGTTACCAAGAACTCTTTCGACTCCCCCTTTTGCATCGATCTACGAGGCGGCTGCGATATCGGAAGCCGATTCAATGCATCGAGCACTTGAAGATCGGTTCGGCTGATGGCGTGCGGAGATGGAGAGAAGGCGGGAAGGAAGCCGGGCGGGCGGATCTGCGGGAGTTACAAGCTCAGTTGGTTCGCTGGCATGAGAATGATCAGGTTCTTGACCCAGGATGAAAAAAGCGCAAATTTTCAGAGATAAGCCCCATCATCTTAGTACACCATTAGCTCCCGATAAAGGAAAAGAGCCGCATTCACGGCGACAAACGATGCCCTAGCAGATGATGAATTGTCCTCCAGGAGGTCCCCATCCACGAGTCCCCCGCTAGGAAGGGATGCTTGGGGTAGCACAAGGGCCAAATCACGAAGGAAGCACTCGCGCTGCCTTAGCCTCAATGATGCCATCAATGCCAGGCGGCTTCTGCTTAGGGCTAAGGGCGAGGTTGACGGGGAGGCGGGAACAGGTGGATCAAGCCCCGAGAAAGAAGCGTGTCGATGTTACCCAGTGACGCAATCCAGCCCTCTACACCGCCTTTGGTGTAGAGGCGGACATTATATGCGGCCTGTAGTATTTTATTCGAGTCAGACGACATGCTCTCTTCACCGCTAGAGGCGCACATTCTATTCTACAGGCCAACCGCGGGTTTGTCACGCCGGATTTTACCATGTTCGATGGCTCTACTGACCCTTATGATCACATGCTTTCTACTCTGATCGGATAATGACATTGGACACCAATGGCAAATGATACATTTGTCTGAAGTATTCCTAACTAGTTAGTAAGGGCCTTATTGCTTTAGTTCCTGAAGCTCGACATAATGAATTCAATAAGCTCGTTCAATGAGCTTTAGAACATTCATCTCTCGTATCTTTGTTGGTCACGGTAGAGAGGAGCGTTGGCTCTTCCTGAGCTATTCCTAGCGGGAAAGGCAAATCATCACGAGACTTCGCCAAGGAGGTTGAGCGACTATCCACTAGGTAGAGGGTTATAGCATGGATGTAGTCCTTCAGAACTTCAAGAGAAGATTCGAGCCATCCACTCCTTTCTTCAACTCACCGTCTTTAGACCCGCCGGCGATCATGAAAAATTATACAGGTGGGCAGATAGGTACTCAATATTGAAAACAATATCAGTCTTGTGAAACAAGTTGTCGCGATTCTGGTGGCCAGAGTGAGGAATATGTCGGTGGGGAAGAATCCGTGCGAGGAGTCGAGGAAGGTCGGACCAGCGAAGCGATCCACGATTAGTCATAGAAAAAGAGGGAGCCCCTGCAGTTCACCCCCCTGAACATCTCATATGATAGGTTGTTGCCCCTTATTTGCCGACTTGCCGGATTTAGTGGCTGAGCCGTCGGATGAATCCGCTCGAGGAGAAACTCATCAGTGCGGTCGATTATCATAAGAGATCTGTGTCACGATGCAATAGGTGTTGAAGCGTAAAGTTCATGGTGGAAAGACTAATAAAAGTAGGGCACCTCAAAAGGTATGTCAGGGAAGTTGATGTGGGGGCAAATCAGAACCTTGCAGACAAAATTATAGCTAAGCCGCGATCGCCACTATCGAATCGGACCGATATAGCGTATCTTTGGGGCCGAGTCGATGACCAGTATCAATCGAAGTGCAAACAGAAGAAGCTCTTAAGAGCGGCCACAGTCAAGGCCTGAGTAAATGCTATCCACACGGGATGTAGTTGTGAAGAAACCAAGCCGATAGATGGCCTCATATCCTTTCCTTTGGTACACCCGGTTGTGCCCCATTATGATGCATTGGTACTCACCTTATGTATTAGCGGTTTTGATGTGTGCAGGGTGCTTGTAGATCTTGGTAGTGCGTGAGCTTGTTGCAAGCGCGACTTCAATCATATGAAGCTTTCGCCAGCGGGGAATGCTGGCTCGGAGCTGAAGCCCGAATCCTGCTGGTTTGGCGATCGACAACCACGACACTAGAAGATGTCACGCTCCCTATCGCAGTAGGACCCGATCACCCTAGCGAGGTTTTGTTCTCGATCGTGAAGACTTTGGGCCCCTTACAATGCCATAAGTAGGCGAGCAGCTACGCTCGATGAAGGTGCGTCCTTGACATATCACTAGATAATCGGTTATTTGACAGCGCGTAGAGCGAGTCGACCTCCTAGCCTTGTCCAGGTTAGCCCTGTGATAGTGTTATCCCGACTATCCATACGGGAACAAAAAGGGGAAAAGAGCTCAGGAAGTCCTCTCCTCGAAGATCACACCCCCGTGTAGCAACCACAGTTCACCGCCCAAGCCAAGGTGGAAGAGAAGGATCTATTACCATAGATCCCCTGGAGACAGTGGCATTGGACGGGGCGAAGAGGTTCACATACGTTAGTTCTCTGCTATCCAGTGAAGAAAAGAGCAGCTACAATGCGTATTATTAAGAAACATAGACGTGCTCACTCAGATATGATCGGGATCGACCCAATGTTGGCTTATCATAAACTGAATATTATCCCTGTGGCCAAACCGATAAGACGGAAAGTGAGGCGTTTCCACCCGGATCACCATCAGATTATTCAGGCAGATGTGGACAATCTTCTGAGAGCAGGTTTCATCAGAGAGGTAAAGTACCCTGAATGGCTTGCTAATGTGGTGGTGGTTCCAAAGAAGGGCGGTAAGTGGAGAGTATGTGTAGACTACATGAACCTCGCGAAGCGGGCACGAGAAAGATAGCTTCCTGCCTTTATATAGGTCGGATCGTTGATGCCTCGTCGGGCGTGAGATCATCATCTGAACTTTCTTTGGATACCACCAAATTCCCATGCACTCGCTTGATGCAGAGAACGACCTTCATTACACCTCACGGGCTATACTTCTACAATGCAATGCCTTTTAGCTTGAAGAATGCTGTAGCGACCTATCAGAGGTTGGTAACCAAGATATTTTGACCATTGATGGGCAAGACCATAGAAGTCTACATCGACGATATGCTTTTCCAAATCGAAGAGCGCTCCGATCACCGCGAAGCACTTACGAAACCTTTGAGTTCGTAGCTGCGCCGCGTCGACCATGAAACTCAATCCCAAAATGTGCGTTGAATCGGTTAAGGAGGCCTTTTGGAAAACATGGTGACCTGAGGGGATAGAGGCCAATCATATTCGACAGACTATTATGGAATCTCGACTCCTGCCTCTAGAAAAGTGCGTGGCCCAGTTGGCCATTTATTTGCTCTCAGTAGTTCATATCTTGTTTTACTAACCTATTAAAGCCATTTTTCACCACTCTAAGGAAATGGCCCGACCGGAGCTGAATAAAGAATGGTAGGCTTTCATGGCCCGATCAAGTAGTATCTCAGAATATGGGTTATTGCCAGGGTGATATGCTTTATCTTTACCTAGTAGTTGTAGATGTCTCAGTAAGTGCAGCTTTGTTCAAAGAAGATGAAAATCGAAAACAAAGACCAGATGTGACTCTTAGCCTGTAGGCACTCTCAAAAGACCAGATAGCGACTCTAAGCTGCGGCACTTTGAGCTAATTTGTGTCTCTAAACACAGTTAGCCAGCTTTCAAAATACCGGACTACAACCCTTGCTTAGTTGGCACTCTCGAAAGACCCGAGATGTGGCTCTTAGCACAGTGGCATCTCTCGAAAGGCAATTTGTGGCTCTAAGCCTACTGACACTTTCAAAAGACCAAACCATGGCTCTTAGCCTACTGGCACTTTTAAAAGACTAGATGTGGCTCTTAGCCTGCTGGCACTCTTAAAAGACCATATGTGGCTCTTAGCCTGTTGGCACTCTCAAAAGACTCTTAGCCTACTAGCACTCTCAAAAGACTAGATGTGGCTCTTAGCCTGCTGACACTCTCAAAAGACCATATGTGGCTCTTGGCACTCTCAAAAAACCAGATGTGGCTCTTAGCTTGCTTGCACTCTCAAAAGACCACATGTGGCTCTTAGCCTGCTGGCACTCTCAAAAGACCAGATGTGGCTCTTAGCTTGCTTGCACTCTCAAAAGACCACATGTGGCTCTTAGCCTGCTGGCACTCTCAAAAGACCATATGTGGCTCTTAGCTTGCTGACACTCTCTAAAGACCAGACTGTGGCTCTAAGCCTGCTGGCTCTTTCAAAATACCAGACTGTGGCTTTAAGCTTGCTTGCACTTTCAAAAGCCTAGGTGTTGCTCTAATCTTGCTAGCACTTTCGCAATACTAGACATGGTCAGCAGCCCTCTTGGTATGTCAAAGCATGAATCGCAACTCTTAGCTCTCCATTTGAGGCCAGGGGAGCTGGAGATACCTAATTTGGTTAACTTAACCTGGAGTGTCACGAAAGCAGCGATGCTATTGGGTTTAAAAAAGATTAAGTTTGCCTGAAAATACCAAAGTTATATCTCATAAAATAATACTTGATGGTGTCATTAGTTGCATGATGATATATGTCTAAGCGGCCATATTGGGCCCGTTACAAAAAGTTATATCTCATAAATACGCCAATGGTGTCATTAGTTACATGATGATATATGTCCAAGCGGCCATATTAAGACCATTACGGAAAAAAAGAAAGTGGAAGAAAAAAATAACTAAAGATGTTCCATTTAAATCCCCAACAGGGGCACTTCTCTCTGGCTCCTCCCTCGTTGGCCTCTCTATGATGCACATGAGACTTCAAAGGCTATCGGCACAGGGGGGGCACCTAGGGCTCACAAAGAACTCTAGAAGAAGGGGGTTAACAGAGTTTGGCATACCATATGAACCTCTTGTTAGTCTCCACAGATGTTGTGTTTGAACACACAGCATCCATAACCATAGGCAACAAACAACTCCAAAGCCTTCTAGTAGTCTTCCTCCAAGGCTTCTTTATCTTTGTCGGTTTGCAGAAGCAGAGGGGGAAAGAAATCATATCAGGTGAAAGACTTAGCGAGTGGAAGAGGCAGCATCCGGAGTCTGCCCCCTATATATAAGGGTGAAACGTCAACAAATGCATTAATATTTGGAACCTATCTTCACTGGTAAGTTTGTCTCTAGAACACTGCAATCTATGAGAAGGAGATATCCTGGATCATATTTGTCATTTGTCATCGTTGCAAGAATTATCTCTGGAAGGGAACCATTTTAGTAGCATACTAGCTAGCATCAACCAACTTTCCAATCAAAGAGCCCTAAACTTGAGCCACTGCAAGCAACTTCAACATATTCCAGCTGAGCTTCCATCAAGTCTACTATTTTTAAATGCCCACTATTCGAACAGTATTTCATTAAGCTCCTCATTAATGTCCCTTCATTTTCTATTCAATCGCTTTGAACAGAATTAATTCAGGTAAGATTTTCATGGAAAATTGTCTTTATTTCCATTTTTATTTATATTTTTCCCACATACCCATTGAATTAATCAAATAGGATAATATTTTCTTAGGAAACTTATGTTGAAGTTGGTGCTTCCGAGTTCAGGGGCATGGGAAAGAGTATTGTTATTCCTAGAAGTAGTACAATTATGGAGATGATGATAAGGAATGGAGCAAGTATGGGAAGTGATCATGAAGTAATTACAATAAAGCTCCCTCAGAATTGGTATGAAAATAATAATGACTTGTTGGGATTTGCTTTATGTTGTGTATAGGCTCCGATGTTACTTGATGAATTTGAAGATGAAGAAGCATCGGATTTCTTGGAAAGCTTTTAGTTTGTCTCGAGAAATAATAAATCGGAAGAATTGATAGACGAACTCTCATTTCGTTCTTTGTTTGATTTCTGGGTTGATTATGTTTATCATATCAAATGTGGGTTATATATTATCCCAACGATGCTATTGAGTTGGAACTTCGCTCCAATGAATGGACTCGCTTTATGGCTTCATTTGTACTTACCCAGGCCCAGCAAAGTGGTGATGGGGGCATGGAGTAGGCTTTCGCTATCTAGAGCTAGAGATAGTAAACTCAAGTCCAATGATGAATTTTATTACTATTAGTTATTTAATTACATTTTTGGATTTATACGGTAGGATTTTGGATTTATTAAGTTAGGATTTACTACATTGGTGCCTATAAATAGCACCTTATGTTTATTGTTTTTAAGCGGACTTGATATAATGTTGGAAAACTAAAGGAATTCCGTTTTATTTATAATTTATTTGCTCTTATTAATTTATTGTTCTTAAGTAATGGAGTATACATTAATTTTATATCAGAGTGTAACTTCTATCTGAGATCAAGTTATTTCTGTTTGTTTCAAGTTCTTGTTCTGTTCTTTCAAATAGTTCATTGCCTTCATTCAAAACCCTAGCTTCTCGTACCACAACCGTACCCACCATCGCCACAACTCCATATCCACCACCACGATCCGCACCCGCACCCGCATCCGCCGCACACGTAATCAGAGTTTCCATTTGTTCTTCAAAGAATACGCCCGGCCCGGGTAGAGTGTAAACTCTGCTGTTTTGTGCATACAGTGGAATGATCACAGTCCTTGTAGAGTTCCCATCCCGCTTTGATGTCGAGAAAACACAAATTCAGCGATCAATCACCAATCCCTAAGCCCTCCACTTTCAGTTCGCAAATAAAAAGATTCAAACTCTACATCACGAGTCATCCTTCTTATCATGATCTAATAAAATTTGGACCATATCATTGAATATCGAGAAAATAATTGCAGTACCAGAATATCCAAGTTTGGACACACTACATGTCCAAAAACTATTCTCATAGCCCTCTATAAGACTCTGTTTGATTGCTTCTAACATCCTTTTCCTGGAATTTGGTCTCTTGAAGACACAGAACATCAAAATCTTCTCTTTGTGCCAGTTCCAACGGCTGCAGAAGCATCTTTAATTCCCTTGTAACCACGCTAAGGAATCGTAGGTGTCCTAAAAGTTCTTCAACGGGTACATTTTTTTTTACTTTGGAAACTTAGTTAATATTCGTGATATTTAAGCATAATTTGTTTGATTGTTTTAGGTTCCAAGTATTTTTTTTTTATAGAGCATAAAGAGTATTAAAAAAAAAACATTTTTAGTTATTCTTTAAGTGACTCGTCTGTCTGTGATATATATAGCATAACAATTTTTAAATTTGTGTTTATTGCATTAGCATATAGTTTATAAATTTCCTTCCTCAATGAAGTTTTAAATTCTATCTCACCATATCAGCCACCAAAAGTGATATTGTTGCATCTTCTTCTTCACCTAACACAAATGATCAAACTAAGAGACTTAATAATTTTGACTTAAGACTACAACCTTTATCCCAAGATCTAAATGATAGTCTAGTCTATATTACCCGTCACCATGATGCAAATAAAGCCCAATTTGATTCAGTCATTGCATTGGTAAGTAATTTAAATTCGATGTGTGGTCAATTGACTCAATGTCAATCTACCCTCGAACAACAAACTTATACAATAAATAAAAAAATTGACCTACTATTAAAACATCTGGGTAAACATGAGATAGGTGAATATGTTGATGAATATGTTGGTATCCCGATATCGCACTCACATGTCTCGTATACCGAGACTCATCCCTTCATATTTAATTCATAAATACACAAAATAACTTCATACAGTTCATATACAAAACGTGAGAGTTATAGCACCTCACTCACACATATGATACAAATACGTGCATTAGAACCAAATGTTGTTCCAATATATAAAACAGGATATGTATTACAGTGCAGGTTCTCGTATATACAAAAATACATCATAACTTGGAGGCCCCTCTTCTGAGGCGCTGGCCTCTGGGGCATATACACTGCGCGTGACTTGCCTGAAAGGGGGTCCACGACGGGGTGAGCTACGCTCGATGAAACAAAACCTACCGGGGCACTCAGCTAGGTGCACGTGCAAATGATAATTTCAGTCACTGCAAGCAAACACAATCCATGCAGGACATGTTTGTCTTATCTTTGGAAAAAAACTGTGCATATATGAGACGACCTCTACATGCCGTGTCTGAGGTCAACCTTGACCACCACCCAGTCTGCAGTACGATAAGAATCAATGCAAGTGGAGTCCAAACCATCACCTGTTAAGCCAGTCTATGTGATATTTATTTGTCGTTTAGTGTCTTTTTGAACGCGAACTTCTGAGGTTCTGCAGCGGGTCTTTTACACCCCTCGATTTTTGAGGCTTTCCCGCGAATGGATGGGTTGTCTAACGGGGTTTTTGAGGGCTTTTCACTAAAGTGTCTATCCCAGCCTTGCTAAAGCAGACCTATTAGTTTCCAGTACTGTTTAACAACTGCGTGACTAATTGGACTCCGTCCCATTTCTGAGCCTGATTAGGCCTGACCGTGCAGATCGATGCATGTACACACCCATGTAATCGAGGTGATTTGTCGTATATCAATCTGATACAATTGTGTCACTACACTCGAGCTCTATAGAAACTCACGTGTGTGAAGACCTCTACGTGAGTTTACATGTACGCTAGGTGTGTACCATGGAGCCCCTCATGTCCCAATGCACAGCATTGATTCGTATATTGATTTGATATCAGTTACATGTTGTCATGCTAAAATTCCACTCATCGACATTACATATTGACACATTCCCATAACCTATAACATCAATTAGGCAAATAGAGGAGTCATGGCTCACGTCTCGGTGGGACAGCACCTCGATCCTCAGTGTGGCAACCTTGGCTGTAGCCATGTTCGAAACCTGATAATATAACTCGATTGTTTGGAACCACACCAATGAAGTCATCGTAGTATCTCTTAACGAGAGATGGCACTTTGATCATAATTCCACAATGGCAAAGGTTCGAGCCTCGTTCCATCATAAGCGAGTATAGAGATTAACCTCGGACATCCACAAAATCATGGTTAAGCCAGTCTAAAAGCGAGGAGAAATGATTTTACGAACTCTTGTTTTAACATGGCTCTCGAGTTTCAAACAGACCAAAGCACTTTGAACATAAGCTTCCATTTGAATGCATTTACGGAGTCAAAGGGGTTGGAAATTGGATGTCTTTTAAATCCAGAGGGTGTCTGGTATGTGTAACCATATGCACCCGAGGGCTTCATAGTATTTAGTGCCATAATGAATTTTTTGAAAATTGTTTAAGGGTGAAATTATAAAGTTTTCAAGGGTGTGGCTTGCAATTAAGGAGAGTGGAGGGAGTGAAGGAATTCAATTATGGAATTTAAAAAGGATAATAATAATAATAGAATTGTCATGACTGGTTCAGGAAACTTTAAGAGAATTATCTAGATCTCGGATGAAAATGGGGCAGAGCTGTAATGATTAAATTCGTCTCGCGAAATCTAGTGACCCGGGGAAAAAGGATTTCGTGATTACGAAGGGCGAATTCCAGAATATTTTCACAATTTTACAGGTGATAAATCGCCGATGACTTGAGGGGACCAGATTTTTACGAAAATCTCGAAGTCGAGAAGAAAATGGCAGCTTAGAGTTAAAAAGTTCATTTAAAATAATTGAATTGAAAAGAAATAAAATTTTTTAAGGTAGAAATGGACAGAATGAAGGCAATAAATACGTATATAAGAAAATAATAATAATAATTAAGAAAAAGAAAAAAACAAACAAAAGATAAATCAAAAGATTCTCTTGGATGGAATGAATGAGGCGAAGAGAGAGAAGTTTTATAATTTTTATTTTCTTTTGTTTAACTCTCAGTTATGGAAATTGGGTGTAGATTTTGGGTGAGAGGCAAAGTTGGACTACGCGAAGGCTAGTAAGTACAGTATCTTAACCTTTGTCAAACTTTAAAAGATAGAAATTTTCACTCTTATATTTATTATTTTCAAAGGCACATCATAATAGCTTGAAATTTTCTTAGAAATTAATGAAGATTCTACTTCAGCTTGATTGAAATTTTTAAGTGAGTTTAGAGGAATTTTAGGAAATTTTGGGATATCTGATGGTGATTTAGACTGGAATTTAAAGTTGTTTTACGCGATTAGTTGAAATTTCAAGATTGTAAGTCGGACGAAGTGGATAGATACCGAGAAATATTCGGATGTTTTTAGACTCTGTAAAGTCCATGAGTGGTTGTTAAAAGCAGATAGTTTTAAGGACATTTAATGTGTAGGGACATTTTGGCCAATTCCCATCATATTATCGATGTCATATCGAATGGGACCATACGTAAAGTTTTGTTAGAATCGAAGTTAGTTTGATATAGTCACTTTAGAGAAATACAATATGGTTATATTAAACGTTAAATTGTAGGGGCATTTTCCACATTAATTCATGGATTGTGTGTGGTTTTGAGCATCAGATGAGAATCTAGAGTGCTTGTGATTTGAAGAATTAGCGAGAAAAGGTGAAAGTACGAAGATCCTTTTCTAAAAGCGAAAGTGTTTAAATTCACAGTTTGTAAAGTGCTTTGAAAATATAAATTTATAAAGCATTTTTCTCCACTTGTTATACTCAGTGAAAAGTTTGATTTCGATGTTAAAAACGGAGTTTGGCACAGTTTTAGCAAGAGCCCTGAATGGCCTGACAGTTTAGGTCGGATGTTGGATTTGGCTGGCCGGAGTTGTAGGATATTATGACTAACTATAATGCACAGTCGGCAATTGAGGTTATATCTAAGTATATATTTATATAGTGAGTCGCCCTCTGCACATTCGGGAGTATATCAGTGTGGCCTTTGACTTTCATTACATAGCGATGAGGTGTTGGTTGGTTCCATCATAGGGCATTTTAGTTAGGAGTTCCAGTATGTTTTATGAAGGATCAAGTCGTGTTCAGCGGACCATGTAGTAGGGTAGTGTTAGAAGGTTCGTCTCACAGTCTTGAGGTTTCGAGTTAGTGGCATCACGTCTAGGAGTATTGAAATAGATGCGGTGGTTGGTAGCGATTTCCGATTATAGCACTTTTCAGTTCAACCAACACCTTTGAAATAGTTTTACCGTTAGAAATAGTTTCGGAAGCAGTTTCGTGATGAAATAGTTTTGAGCGATTTTATTTGACGTAAATGGTTTTGACCACGGGTTTTGAAATGGTTTTCATAAGCGAAACCACGGTTTTCTCATAAACGGTTTAAGCCATTTATGTCTGATTTTGATATTGGGAGGTGTCGTGAGACGACAACATTTAGAACTTATAGTACTCACTTTTGTTGCGTTTGGCTCACGATTTTCTATTTTGAATAATTTTTTAGGTGCGGGTGTTGAGTGAAAGACCTTTCCGGGAGATCCTCGATCACTGACTATTGTGTTAATGATTATATATAAGATAAGTCTTAAATTAAAAATAGTAAAAGTTAAAATGTGGCATTTGTATGTAGAAAATATCTTTTATAAAATATGCATGCATGGTTTGAGAAAAGCAGAGTTGCGACAAAATTATGTTGGATTTATGCTTATCTTATATTTTGATGAGGACCAGTCACTATATTATTGTAGTTGGACATTTGGAAACATTGGGAGTGTATTTTTTTATGCTCCACAGTGCTTTTGTATTTTGGGGTTTGACCACTTGATACGATCGTTATCTTTGCCAAATTTTGTTAAATCTAAAGTGTAATTTTGATAGAAGAGTGAAAATTTTATATTGCGTTTGCCAAAATCTGGAGTTTGACCAGTTTTAACGGCTTAGCTTCATAGTAACTTGTCGATTCGAGCCGGAAGCTTGTTTGAAGTTCTATGGAGTCATGACAAGACATTTCTTATCTGGCTAAGGAAGGAGATACAGGATAGACCTCATTCAGTATGTGTGATTCCTCCTCAGTGATTTACCCAGCAGTGGATCCTTTCGATTGGAGACAGATGTGTTGAATTACGATTGAGATTAGGAAGAAAGAAAAGCTGGCGAGTATCCTCACTTGAAATATGTTTATTTGCCATATTACAAATCTACTCAGTGGGGATGCATTAAACTGACAATGACATTCAATGGACAGAAACAGAAAATAAACAAATGGAGCCAGATCTTTTTAACATAGTGTGTGGATCAGATCATGAATCGTGCTTGGGATATAAAGTGGAGATGTGATTCCTCTATAACCTCTTTAGCACTCTTGCCGCGCTTGGTACACAGTTTCCTTTCTGCACCAGATTGACGTGGCCAGTGACGCGCTGGCGATACGCCTCCTCTCTACTCAGTTCAATGAAATCACCTGTTCTGTGATCCGCGATTCATTCTCCTCTTCACGTGGATCAGACCAGTCCCATTGATTGCTGACAGAGTTCTCGACCACTTGTTTTAATCGCCATTGAGTTTCAGTATCTCTCATGCCACGAGCCCCACTCAGTTGTGCACCATGGTCATGATGCACTTGGCCTCTAGTGCTTGCATTAGTCTGTTACCACATGGCACCAATTGATTATAGCTTGGTTTGACAGACTCAATGGCACTATCATCATAAGATTAGTGGAATTAAACAGTTTTTGTAGACGATTCAGCAGCATAATCCCATTCTTAGTGATAAGAATCTGAAAAAATCTGGAATAATGTTTGTTCTTGGATTAGGCCGTTTTACCATTTAGAAAAAATGTTTTTTTCCGTTTCAGTTTGCATGTGATAGGTAGGAAGTAGTCCAGTGTAATTGGTTATCCGACTCAAGAAATATTGAGATTACTATAACGAAGGGGGCATTGGTTCAAATCCACAGGTGATGGGTTTCTGCTTTGCTCTTAATATCATTATAGATTGATTACAAATGCGAACAAAAATTGCCACGAATAGTGAGGAAAGATGTAAGCTGTATAGATGATCTGACCTAGGATTTTAATGATTGGGAGTTAAGTCAGGATCAGTGGATGGACAACCTCAGAGGATATCACAAAAGATCAGTTGTATCTGTTTTGATAGTAGAATAGGATCTAATATCTCATGGATTGATTGTTGCTATTGGAAGAATCTTTGATTAATGTAAATAGTTGATGTTGATGGATTGGTTTTAAAATTAGATAACAGATTACTGAATATTGAATGTTTATAAGTACCAACGCTCATTCCGTTTTGGTGAGCCACCCAGACTTTTACCCGATGTTATTGTGAAACAGTTCAGAAAGAGCATTTTCTATCATCATATATAGAGTGAATTGTTTCACGGCAGTTCAATCAAAAGTGACTCTTGGTGCAAACAGAATCATTCTCTTCAGTTTGAGCTAGACCCCAGTGTGGGGATTCATCTTGAGATTCATTTCTTGTCACAACTGTGTCAATAGTCTGGGTTTGACAATTAAGACTGGATTCAGATGCATATCACACTCTGGAGGATAACATTTTGAAAATGTTAAAGTGGGTTGAATGGACCTCATCTTTTGCATATTGGGTGGTCAGAGTCTGATCCCATGTCAAGTGGACAGATAATGCTATCCTTTCAATAACGTTGGAAAGGATTTGTTGTGAAACTCTGTTCTGTTGCCTCTAGTGAGGTCTAAGGTGAAATGATTCATTGGAATATGTGAAACATTAAATAATAGTAAGGATTGTATTTACATACAGTTATCCCAAAGCGTGTAGCGTGATGTTGTTATTATTTTAAATGAGAAAACAAATAACAAGCAGAGTGGATGTGGTACAGTGAGTAAATCTTATGAGGTATGACAGATGAAGATCAAATGTGTGGTGTGGGTGATGTGTCTTTATCCACAGCACATAGATAATGAGTGATGGGACGCACTAAGTATTTTCACACGATCATGAGTGGAATAAAGAAATGTAAGTTGAAGTGATTGATGGGAGTTTAGTTCAATGGAATGTTGTTTCTAAGGATCTTTTGTTAAATTATTAAACACAAAAGTAGAACCACATCCAGATCTTTTAAAGTAGTGTGGGTGAATGACCGTACTTTGCACGTAAACCGAAGGTGTCTAGTCTCTGACCGAATGGGTTGTAAGGGATGAAATCTATTGTAATGTACTACCCATATGGTGTTTTACATATTCTTTTACTTTAGTGCTTACTGAAGCTACCAGATCTAATCTTACCATTTTAAGCCAAAAAGATAACATTTATTCATTTAAGTATAAGGGTAAGATCATTATTTTGATGCCTACTAAGCACAAGAAGAGTTGCAATGTTAAACATGACATCTAAACTTCTGAGCAGGGTGCATATTTTAAAATGTAAAGTTTGAGAAAGAGAGGGAGTGGGATGGTTAGTTTGTGCTTAGCATTAGTGGTAAAAGAAGTTTCATGTGATTATTCGATTGTCGATGTTCCTTTACCACTTCACATGTGTATTGTTGAACTTCTGACTTTGCAAAAAACACATCCATGACTTACATCTGCGAGATTAGGCGAAAGAATTTTCTAACAAGTAATGAAGAGTATAAGTGTTCGCGATGTGCATCATAGATATAGGAATTTAATGTTGGTGAGTGAATTATGTCATGGTCAGATTTGTCCTAAAGAATTCCAAAAACGCTTTCCAAAACTTTATAAGAACATGGGTCTATTCTATTATTCAGAACTAGGATCTAATGCATATCTTCTGATTTGCCTAATGACATGGATATTAGCCTCCGCTTTCAATGTGTAGGATTTGCTACCATCGAGGCACTTTGAAGCCTTCTACTTTTGCCTTCTAGCGGTTCCAAACAGCTAGCAAAGTGCAAACTCCACTCATGACTTCATTACAATATTAAAAGGAGATGGTGGATATTATCCTTAATGATGAGTTCGTGACTTTTAGAGATGGTGGGTTTCGTTGTTTCATCGTTCATTACGGTCGTTCTTGGATTCCTCACGTCATTTAGATACGCAGGAATGATCTTCGCCACTGGATCCTTCGCAGATTGCAACATTTCCCGTCACTCTTCTCGTGAGTCGAGTTCTTTCAAACCGAAGGTTCACGAGCATGGAGTAGGCTCATCTGGGTGGCTAAACGAGATAGGAAGCCTCAAGTCCAATGATGAATTTTATTACTATTAGTTATTTATTTAATTGTATTTTTGGATTTATCTCGTTAGGGATTTTTTTGACTTTATCCATTGATTTTTCAAGTTTATAAATAGCACCTTATGTTATTGTTTTTGGCAGACTTGATATAATATTGAAAAACTCGAGAATTTCGTTTTATTTATTTGTTTGCTTTCCTCTTAATTTTATTGTTCTCCGTAGCCTAGCTACATCAGAAGGATTGTGGGATCCATCTTATACACTTCGAAGAGCATCAATAAAACCAAGATGATGATGAAGATAACCATGTATATGCCCATGTTCTCGAATCTTCCTAGAATTCTAGTGGCAACATATCAACAACAGAAGATGCTAAGAGAAGGCTTGATGATGCAATATAACCAAGGTAGGAACCACAATATAAAGATCAGAGAACCAATATTGAATTTAATTCTAACCTATTCATTGGGCTGTACTCAAAATTCATCACCAAAAATTTCTTAGTTTATATATGTTCAACCATTTCTTTATAGGGTGATTTTGATCATATTTTAAAAGACTTTTTGAATATCCAGTTTCGAAAACCTGACTAATTTTCAACTTTTGACCTTATTTGGACAAAAAATGTCCTTATTTTCTTATAAAAATAACATTTTCTTCATAGTAATACATATAAATACATTAAATGGAAAATGAATTTTTGGCCAAGATAGTGTTGTTTTAATGAAAAACTATGTGTAGATTAGATTTACAACTTTAGATTATTTGAGGTTTTAAACCCAATTTTAATATGATTTTTGCTTTGATGGCACCGGAGAATGGCAAGATACATGGTAAATGACCCTTCTTTGGTTGGGGCTCTTTTACCTCAAATATTACAAATTGTTGGTTGGCTAAGACTTGGTTGCTTGTTTATTGCTTCAACAAAAATGCTGATTTTTAGAAATTTGGAATAATGGTTCTACTAAAATTTTAAAAAACAGGAACCAAACATACCCTAAAGCACAAAACCCAAAGTGGATAGCAAATGTGGTGCTCCCTAGGGTTGAAGACCCAAAATGGATAGCATGTGTGGCACCTTAGCGCCTCAACAGTGGTACCCTAACACATGAATGCCTAGAAAGGATAGAATATGTGGCGTCCTGGCGCTTCAAGAATGATGCCCCGATGTTGTACTGACCACAAATTTGAAGTCTAGAAATTTTCGAATTTGGTCCTTTTGAAGCCTACAAGAGAAGACTATAAATAGATACTCTAGTGTTCAGTAAGGCAATGTGGCGCTGGACACTATTGAAAGCCTGTTTTTTAGAGAAAGAAATGTTTGGTGTTATAAGATTCCTACTGCATCTCTAGTTCTTTTCTCATTATGACTCTTCTTACAGCATTTATGCTTTATTCAATTTTTTAGAAATGTTTTAGATTTTCTTTTTTCGGCAACAATGTAACTAGATCATGAATGTTTGAATTTCATTTAGTTTTTTTATAAGCTTTATTTAGTTTTGATTTATTGATGTTTTATTCCATATCTATATTTGTAGAGTGTTTCATTCTTCTCTTAATGTTTGTAGGTAATTGACCATTATTATTCACATGATTTGTGATTCAATTTAAGACTAAGAAGTGATGATTGGATTAGCTTTGAATGAGATAACATATGATTTGTCATAGAATAGAGATATTTATGACAGTATATGTGATTTTATGATTTTTTTTTTGTGCTTAGTGGGTTCCATAGATTCATTGTTATCATTGACAGCTTGTCTGGTGGAATATGTTATTGATGCACGAGAAATATTAATAATTACAATTGAGAAATCCACCATCAACGCATAGGGCATAAACATTTAAACTAGGTGATTCAAATTGATTTATCTGATGAAACGGTGTCTTAAAGCTTAATTTCATTAAGTTTTCATTTTTTTTTATAATTTAGTGATTCCATTTAGTTTAATTAAATTTATTCACCTTTATTTCACTTGCTGATTCTTTACGCTTTGCGACTTAATTAATCCAAAACTTGGGGACCAAATAAAATACATGTCCCTATGAATTTGTACGAGGATAACAACTTCGGATTTACTTTCTCTCATCTTTATGAAAAAGTAAATGATTTTGGGGAAACATTTAGAGGATAATTTTCTTCTATTCCTACATCTTTGGATCTTCTTATGAATTTTGTGGCGTATACAAGAACAATAGATTCAATACCATAGAGAACACTAATCAATCTCAAGCTTTTCGACCCAAACATTGCCACGATTTTGTTTAGAAGATGAAAGCCAATGCTTGTTGGGTATTGATTTTGAAAATGGAATAAAGGATAAGAGAACAAAAATCTTTTTTTCTTTTTCTTTTTAATAACTAAAGGATATTACAAATGGTATCTTTTCCCACGGGGATCGAACTCCTGTAGATCCCTATGACAAAAAGCGCTTTAACCAACTGAGCTGCGCGTCATTTGTAGAACAAAAATCTTTTAAAAGACAGTTAAATCCCATAAGTGCCCATCAATTAAAAGTGGATGAAATTAAAAGCATTGAAGCGTTTCATTTTCAAGCCGTTAAAATAGGTAGCCTCACATAAATAGGGGTATCCAAAAAGCCTGAATCCCATGGCCCGACCCAAGCTCACCCTGGCTTGAAGGGTTAAAGCCCGACCCGAGCTTGTTTTGGATGGGTCCAGCCATATGCTTCATTTTAGGCCCAACCTAGCCAGTGGATTCACACCCACCCATAGGCTCAATTATAGGCTAATCTATAAGCTCGCCTTGTATTAAAAAATTAGATAAAATAAAAAGTAAGCTTATATAATAATTTAAAATAGAAAATGCATCTTCTAAAAATTTTATTCATTGAATATGTTATACATCATACATGATTACATTTGAAAATGGAGAAAAAGTTTACATCACTATAAAATAATTACATTCAAAATATATTGACACCCACTTATTAATTATATGTACTTTTCAATCACATGAAAAATGAAAATACAATATACATTTAATAAAAAAATTTAATCATTATTTTTTGGTTGTGATGGGGAAATATCATGGATCCTCCATTCATGTCTTTATAATTTTAATTTCTCCATATTATAATAGCTTCTCAAATCAAATCATGCAATCACTTTTTCGTTAACTTTCAATCTTTTAAATATATTTATGTTTCTATTACTTCAGGTGACAAATTGCATTGTCTTTCGTTAACCACTATTTTACCTACACTAAAAACAACTTTCGATGCGATTGTGCTCACATGCTTGATTAATATTCACATGAAATAATATATAGCACTTAGTATTGTATTTATTGTGTTTTCCACTATGTTAAAATATCAAAAAAAATTGTTGTCTTCGTTGTTTTCCACTTTTTAATATTTTTACAACTTATAAAATTATATTTTAATTGGTGTGGTAGATATAATGTAATAGAACTAATATTGTTATTATATTTTTTATAATTATATAGATTATGTAATGAATTAGTTCATTTTAATTTTTTCAATTTTTGCTTGATCATCAAAATAAATAACTTACAACCATTTATCCAAAGCCAAATTTTAATCAGGGAGTCCATAACAAATCAATAGGCCTATTAATTAAATGAATTTCTCCATTTTTTAATTTTGAAAGAATTGTATGATAAAATCATAGAGCCATCGTTAAACCCGCTTGCTAGAGGCTCGTTAGGCCTACCCGTGATGAGGCCTATGAGGTGGGCCACAAGCTTTAAAAATAAAAGAAGCCCAACTCGCCCAACCCATGATGGGTCGATTGGTTTAGCCCAACTTGTTGGAGATCCCTACCTATAAGTAATAATCATTAATGTTAAACGACAACTTTCCACATCAAAAATTGCCCTGTTTCACACTTGTGGGGCCTATGGTTGCATTTGACTATGTCAAAACAATTTTGTTTAGATTTTTTTTTGTCAATCATGAGTTATCTTGAGTGAGTTTATGCACATATTAAAAAACGTCTTTTAAGTCATACCATACTGTTGGGTTTTGGGCTCCCTTCCTATGTGGAGTAAAAGCCCAAATTGTGAGGGCCCACTTGTCTCACTTATTTAAGTGGAGAGGTGTCAGATTAGGGTAAAGTGAATGTGCTCATTTCGTGAGAAATATAGCAGCAAAAAGAGAGAGAGAGGAGGAGAAGAAAAGCCTTTGTGATTTTCGCACATCCACCAAGGATCATTTTTCAGATTACAACTTCGTGATTGTTCTGACTGCTGGATCAAGCCATTTTTTGGACAAAGAGTTTGGTAAACGTGATACTCATGCTATACGATTGAGATCGCCGATACGATATCTGCCAGGAGATAAGGCTTCGCAGCTTTGCTCAAGGTCGTCTTTTCTTCTTATTTCATCAAGCATTGCGTTTAATTTGATTACAAATATAACGCATTTTGGTGCACTTATTGGAAACTCTCTTAAATTTTATTGATCATAGTGGAGTTTATTTCTTTGGTCCGACGACTCATGGTTTTTTACCCTTACTTTAAGGGGTTTTTCCACGTTAAACAAATTGTGTCTCTTGTGTGTTATTGATTTCTATTTTTGCTCTATATTTTTATTGGTCCTCCTCATAAGTTCTTGCAAGTAAAGGGGAATTTAATTGCGCTACCTTTTTTCTCTGTTATTCAGTTTGTTATTGTATTGGCCGGTTTCCATCGAGCAGACGTAGCCGTTGTTAGTGGTTGTTTTCTACTTGCTTGAAAGATGGAGGCACATATGAAAATGGTATCTTGAATGGAGCAAACTATCACTATTGGAAGGGTAAGATGAAGGACTTTCTATTTAGAAGAATATGCATATTCCTCGTTTTGACGGTGACGTAAGCCAGAGTCCATGTCTCGATGAAGATGGTTTGGGAAAGTAATGGAAAGATACTGCCACGGCTTTATCGTATTAATTTTGTAGATGAACCCATTTATAATCTTATTGTTCATAGAGACACATGTGGCAACTATGTGGCAAACACTGAGTCCTGTATGCTTCTAAATCGTGGAGCACAAATTGTACTATTGAAGAATTTGTTGAATTGAAGTAATAAGGATGGAACTCTTATTTTACTAAGCACTGAAGGAATTTCAAGGGCGTTGTGATCAATGCTGTACCGCAGTATCAAGTTTGATGATGATGTGTCAGAATTATTTTTATTAATAACTCTACCTAATTCAGTGGGAGACATTTCGAAGTTTCCATGATTAGTGTTACCCCAATGGCATTGTTCCTTGTAAATGGCAAAGACCAAGGTTTTACCGAAGAGACAGGAGCGAAAGCAAGGTACTTCTACTCATTTAGTGGTGCTTGTTATTGAAAAGCGGGGGAGAAGCCAAAAGGAGTTGAAAAGTGGTAGAGACAAGAGCAGGAGCAAGTCCAGATCTCGGTACAAGAATATTGAGTGCCATTATTGTCACAAAATAGGGCACATCCAAAGGAACTGTTTTCTATGGAAGATGAGAGTAAAGTTATCAACACAAAGTTGTAAAGAGAAGGATCACGTATGATCGTGATTCTATGACTATCGCTACCAAGTGATGATCTTGTTATTCTCCATGACCCTAATCACTTAATCTTGTATCCGATGAGAACATGTGGATAATTGGAGGTGGTGCTACACTCTATGTTACAAACAGAAAGGAGTTCTTTCACATCTTACACTCCAAGTGATTGGAGTTTCTAAAGATGGGTAATGATGGCGTGTCCAAGGTTAACATTGGGTTGGTGATGTCTGCTTATAAACCAACATGGGAATACAGCTAAGGTTAAGAGGAGTCAAACATGCCCAGATGTCCGCTTTAATTTGATCTCTATGCGTGTACTTGATGATGTCGGGTTATGATAAACCCACTTTAGTTCTATGTTGGAAACTCACAAAAGTTAACTTAGCTATGGAAAAAGGGTAGAAGAGTTCAAAGTTGTATTGGACGAAAGCTTTGGTTGCTAGTGACAGTGTGAATGCTATGGATATAGAGGCTTCAAGGGCAACCGGCTGGGCTTAGTCATATTAGTGAGAAGGGGTCAATTGTTTAGCAAAGAAGGATATGCTTTCGGCTCAAGAATGTAGACTTGAGAAATGTTCTCATTGCATGATTGGTAAGCAAAACCGCAGTATCCTTCAAGATGCACCACTGAAAATCCGACTCTACTCAATTGGTGCATTCAGATGTTTGTGTCTTTGAAGCGTGAAACTTTTGTGTGCACTTTATTTGTTATATTTATTGATGATTATTCCAAAACTGGGTCTATGCTTTGAAGTCAAAAGACCAAGTGTTGGAAAAGTTAAAGAGTTTCATGCCTCGCCTGAGAGGCAATCGAAAGCAAGAAGCTAAATGCATCCAGATCGACAATGGTGGTGAGTATTATGGAATCTTTGATATCTATCGAAGAAGCATGGCATGGCACATCAGAAGACTCTCCCAAAACTCCTCACCAATGGTTTGGCAGAGAGGATGAACAGACATTGATTGAGAGAGTGAGGTATGCTCTCTCGCTGTTACCCAAGCACTTCGGGTGAGGCACCGTATACGCTGCACATGATCAATCTTAGTCCGCTGCTGCTTTGAATACGAGGTGCCAAATGTACCTTTGTTTGGCAAGAATGTGAAGTATGATCACTTAAGGGTTTTTTGGCTACAAGAGTTTTGTGCATGTTCCAAAGGATGAAAGATCCAAGTTGGATGCAAAGTCAAGGCAGTGCCTATTCATTAGCTATGGTGAGGATGAATTTGCCATGCGTTCTATGATCCTATCGGTTAAGTTTGCTAGGAAGTCGTGATGTGAAATTCATGGAAGATCAAACCATTGAAGACATTGATAAGATGGAGAAGTCTACACCCAAGGAAGACAATGGTGTGGCTGATTTTGAGCCTGTTCAGGCACCTATTCAGAATATGAATACTAATGTTCAGAATGATGTCGATGATCAGCAACCTGCATATGAAGTAGATGTTCCTGTTGATGATGATGAAGAGGAGCATGACATGTCACAAGATGAAAATCTGAGTAATGCTACCGAACCACCTCAAGTTCAACTCGAGGTCCAACAGAGAGACAACCTTCTAGGAGGCAGACATTCTCCTTATGAGTATGTGATTCTAATGTGATGACGTAATAACCCGAGTGCTTTGCTGCAGGGCTACTGAGTGAAGAAAAGAAAGCGGCCGGATGCAATGAAGGACGATGAAATCCTTACATGATAATCACACTTTGATTTAGTGAAGTTGCTCAGCGGTAAGAGGGCCTGAATAACAGGTGTGGATCTATGAAAGTGAAGCACAAAGTAACACTATGTCTCCGAGGTATGTGCCATTAGCGCGGGCGGCTTTAGTCAAAGGAAGGGTGTTGATTTTAATGAGATTTTCTCTCCTGATAAAAATGTTATCCATTAGAACTGTCGAGTTTGGTCGCTACTTGATTTGGAGGTAGAGCAATGGATGTGGAAAAACCCGCCGTGGTGATTGGAAGTTAAGAGATCTATGAAGCAACCGATGGGTTTGCGTTTGGGTGGAAAGAAAAACTATGTGTGTATACTTATGAGCCTATGGTTTGAAGTGTGCTCCGAGGCAGTGGTACAAGAAGTTTGAGTATGTTATGTGTGAGCAAGGCTACAGGAAGACTACTTCTGACCATTGTGTCTTTGTCAAAAAGTTTTCTAATGATGACTTCATTATCATGTTATTATACGTTGATGACATACTTATTGTTGGGAAAAATGTTTCTAGGATTGACAGGTTAAAGGAGTAATTGGGAAAGTCATTTGCCATGAAAGACATGGGAGCTGCTAAACAGATTCTTGGTATAAGAATCATCCATGACAGAAAGGAGAAAAAGTTGTGGCTGACATAAGAACACTACATTAAACGAGTGTTGCAGAGATTCCACATGGAAAGCCAAGGTGGTAAGCACTCCTTGCTACCATTTTAAGCTGAGTTCTTAAACAAAGTCCATCAAATAAGATGAGAGGGAACACTTATGATATGCAACTGTTCCTTATGCATCTGCAGTGGGAAGTTTGATGTATGCAATGGTGTGCGCAAGACCAGATATAGCACATGCTGTTGGTATGGTCAGTAGATTTTTATCAAACCCAGTTAGAGAGCATTGGAATGCTGTAAAATGGATTTTAAGGTATCTTCGAGGTACTGTTAATATGATGCTTTGTCTTGGTGATGATAAGCCTATTTGGCAAGGGATACTGCATCGCATACGGCCGAGACATTGATTCCGTGAAGCTCACTTCGGGTTATATGATTAATTTGGGGAGTCGTGACTGGGCGTACCAAAGCTGCGTAGGTGTGCTTTGTATACTACAGAGGGCAGACTTATTGTCATTACCAAGCATGTATGGAGTTTCTATGGTGAAGAAATTCGGGCAGAGCTATATCGTTTCAAGATAAATATCTACTATTTGTGGATAGTCAGAGTGATATTTATCTTGATAAGAACTCAACCTTTCATTCAAGGTCTAAGCACATTGACATGAGGTATCATTAGATACGGGATGTTTTGGATGCTAAGTTGTTGGAGCTGGCTAAAATTCATACTGATGATAATGGTGTTGATATGATGACTAAGGCATTACCAAGAGGGAAGTTTTAAGTTTGTTGTGAGATCGCCGATTTGGCGGTCATCTCCACATAGTTGTGAGGGGGAGTTTTGTTGCTTTCATCCCTTCCTATGTGGAGAAAAGCCCATCCACTGAGGTACCTACTCTGTCTCACTTATTTAAGTGGAGAGGTGTCGATTAGGTAAAAGTGAATGTGTCATTTCGTGAGAAATATAGTACAAAAAGAGAGAGTAGGAGGAGAAGAAAACTCTTGCATTTTTGCACATCCAATTTCAGATCGTTTTCTTTAGATTACAACTCGCATTCGCTCACACCGTTAGATCGGGCTGATTTTTGGACAGCAGGTTCGGCAAACGTGATACTTCATTCTGTACGGTTGGATTGTCGATACGATATCTGAGTAGGGAGATAAGTGCTTCGCAGTTTATGTTTTTCTTTTGGGGTCTTTCTTTTGTGTGCTATTGATTTCTGTTTTTACTCTATATTTTTATTGGTCCTCCTCATAAGTTCTTGCAAGTAAAGGGGAATTTAATTGCGCTACCTTTTTTTTTTTTCTATTATTCTGTTTGTTATTGTGTTGGCCGGTTTCCCCTTATCACATACTCGGACTAATTTCCATTTGAGTTAGATAGGGTCATAAGGATGATAAAACTTTACTATAAAACACCACTTTATTCTCAGGACTTTAATTTGAGATCACTGGTTAAACTAGGAGAGATCCATCATCTCACCTACATGTTATATGATATTTTATTTAGAAAATTAAAGCATTGACTTGTTAATTGGGTTTTGATTTTGAAAATAAAATAAAGGATAAGAGGACAAAAATCTTTTCCTAAGAACTTTAAATTCCACAAAGTGCCCATCAATTAAAAATGGATGAAATTCATAGTAATGTTATAAATATTTTAATGAATGACCATCATTATGAAAGGTGTTTTGTGGTTTTCTCACTGTAACCTTTGGCCTTCTCATTACAAGCCTATAAATAGGCCTTATCAAGAGTGGAATAAAGATTATCCTAAGTTTTCTTCTCCATCTCCTTCTCCTTATTTTATTTCTATTACAACAAGTAATGTGTTTTCAAGTGTTTTTTTTTTCTCAAAATTTTTCATTTTCAAGAAGTTGAAATAGGTAGACCCACATAAGTTGTAATCATAAATGTTAAAGGAGAACATTCAGCATCATACATTGCCCTTGTTTTCACGCTTGGGAAGCCATGGGTAAAAATGATTTTGGGATAACCAAATACTCCTTTATTAGAAATGTATGCTTAGTTAGATCGAGCAGTGCCATGCCTCCCAGTCTGGATATCTATCTTTTAAACAGAACAACCCTCAACCGGTTGGTCCTTTAGCGGATTTGCCGACTCTCTTTATTCTCAAATAACCCGGGAGTAGGCTTACTTTATAAGGGCCTAAACCTATTTACTTTTAGACCTATTATAAATATATATATATATATATATATATATATATATATAAATTCCAAAAATAAAATTTTTCCATTAGTGAGAATATATTAAACATTGCATAAAAATTTATTGTAGTTTATTCTACAGCATTTTTAGATAAAAAATCAATAATTAAACTATTAAAATCAGTTGTTCTAGCATATGTTTTTCAATGAAACGGTATAGCCAATCCATTCAATCTTTCTTGTGACATTGTTGATCGAAGGTATGATATGATTAACGCGACTTTGAGAAACTTAACTGCAACGAGCAGCGTAGCGGTATGGTCAATAGTGATGCCATTAGCCGATCCATACATTTGAGCAGGAATCCATCATTTTTCGAAATAGTCTAACACACTTCAGTATACTTTTGGTCTCCTTTCGTGGCACTTTTTTCACAATCTTTAGCTCAGTAACTCATCCCCATCGATATCAGAGTCGTGGTATGTCTCCAAAAATTTTCAGCTTATCCACTTGACAAGACTTCAACGTCATTATCACCACAATGTAACTTGTGTAAATCAAATAAAAATCCAATTTCTCCTTTTTCAGCAAAAAAAGGAGGAACTCTAATTTTTTTCAGAAAGAGAAACCCTAATATTTTTGAACGGAGAGAAACTCAAATGTTGAAAAAGTGTTTTAACTTTTTTTTAACAAAAATAAAAAGAAGTCATCGCATAGAGTAATCGGCAATTTGAAGGAGTTTGCAAAAAGACATATCATTTAATGAAGTGGGGCCCATGTGAGACTTCCTTTATTGTATTTAAAGTGGGAGTCTTTTGAGAGCTTTATTGCATTTAACGTAAGTTTTTTGAGGATTGTTAACAACCAAATTTTTATTATATTTAGTGGTATAAATTATAATATATATATAATATTTTATTATTTTCAAAGGGCTGTATGGGGTAGGATTTTGAAGTAACGACTACCCTTTATAAACGGGGGCGGCTAAGTAACTTGTGGGTGAAGGGGTTCACGGGACCCAAAGGTTGGCATCAATCATTAATCACACTTACAAATTTTTATTTATTTTCAAAAAAAAAAAAAGTTAAGTATGAGTGCTCGATCGATACTGACTTTTAGTCCCTATGAACTGGATCGATCTAGGGATGTTTTTTTTGAGAGAATCTATAAAGAACTGGATCATGGCTTGTAGACTGAGAAGGTGCATCAAACTTGTATCATTTTTTGGCTGACAGGAAAATGGGAAATAACAAAGATAAAAGAAAGAATGCGAAAGACGAAAATAAAAATAGAAATAGTAGGGTACTAGTGGCCAGTAAATGCGATATTAGTGAAAACCCAAAGGAAGGTTTACTTTTGATGTGAACCGAGGAGTGAAGTCCCATGCGAAAATTATTAGTAATGGCTTGGGCGTGATTGGGGTGTGAAATGGACTGAAACGGTAAATAAAAATAAAACAATTATGATCACGGTGAATCGGCGGAAATGACCAATTGAGGTCTTTGCTGAACTTTTCATTCTTCCTTCCTTACGTCCTCCAGAACCAAGATATTGACTCTAAGGAGAAGAAACCGATCGATTTCTTAGCACCAACCCGAAAAAAAAAACAAGCAAAAGAAAGAAGAAACAGTCGGCTATGTTTTGAAGACTCTTTTCTTTTCTTTCTAAGAACCTTATGTAGATTTTGTCATTTTCTTTCTGAATGGGCGATCGGATTCGAAATAGTGGTCGGTGCGAACATGGCTTCCTTCTCCCGACACTTCTGGCGTCATCTTGCCGGCCCTCATAGTTATAGTTATGATGTGTTCTTGGTTTGAGGTGAAAGATACATAAAAACTGCCCGTTATCTTTATAACACTTTGGTTGCTTATGGGGTTCGCACCTTCAGAGACGACGAAGAACTCGAAGGAGATTACATGTCGGTCTCTCAGCGACTATCAGGCTCTAGATTTTCTTATCATTTATCGGAAAACTATGCTACCTCAGTGGTGTTTGAATGAATTGGTAAAGATGTCGTTGAGTGTCTACGACGGTGATGATGAGATAAAGAGAACCATACCAGTGTTCTACCATGTCCAACCAAGAGTCATAAAAGAGTCTACCATTTCTCAATCACGAGAAAGATGCAAATCAAGTGAAGAAGGAGATGATTAAGAAGTGGAGGATTGCCTTGGAGAAAGTTGCTAAACTCTCACGGATACCTGCAGTGGATAACCGATAATGATTCTTATCTTTACTAACTATATTTCATAAATTATATTTTGTTTATACCCCAAATCTTACTTAATGATATGCAATCCATGTAGCAGCCCCGAAAATACCACTAAAATTTTATAATAATTTTTATTATATATATTACGGGTATGGTGAAGTCAAACTTGAGCTTTTCAGGAAATTTGATAAATAATAAATTGAAATATTAAAATTAGTGTGAGCATATGATTGAATATTATATGCTAAAATAAGAAAGTGATTGAACCGGAAATAAACTTTGAAGTGAAAAGAGCCGGTGTGGAAATTTGTAAAATGAAGACCTAAGGGTTAAATAATAGCATAAATATTAATGTGAAATAAATGATAAATGATAAGGAAAGTGAAATAAAGAGTTAGAATGTCAAAAAATGGAAAATGGATTAATTGGGTGGCCAAACAAGGCCTTATGAAGAATGAGTGACTCAAGACAAAAAGGAGAAAAATGAAAAATGAGAAATGGGTGTGTAGGCCAAACATGGCCTTACGCACAAAGGATTTAGAAGACAAACTTGGTGTTGATAGCCATTTGAGCAAATTACGTTTTAGAGAAGGAGAGAGGAGAAAAGGGAGAAGAAAACTAGGGTTTGGCAAGATATCAAGTTTTGGTTGGCTTTGCTTCCCATTTCTTGCTCCTAAGAGACCAAAACGACATCTGAGAAGAGATTTGAAGAGGTCCGGGTAATAAATCAAAACCTAACATCATCCCCATTTGATTTGGGAGAAAAGCCGTAACGAAAAAAGGGTTTTCATTGATTTAAACCACATTTGGAGTTGTTTGGGTGGATTCCATGGTGGATTTTTGATATGGGACAGAATTGGAGAAAGGTTTGGGGAAAAATGGGAGGTGAGAAATGCAAATCCCGCATTTTACGGAGCCTTAAGCTTTCCATTGGGTGCGTCTGCGGACCCAGGTGGAGCAGGTACCATGATGCGAGTGGAATCGGTGCGGGTACCATCAAGCCGTCCATCTGATACCAGGCCCGGCGTGAGATCAGCGGTATCGGTACCGGTCAAAGTGATGCAGTACCCTCTTACTTCCGGTGACCACAATTTGCGACATATTTTGCAGTTAAGTCAGGTATTCGATATCTGCGTGTTTAGGCACCCAGAAATGAATAATAGGGGTTCAAATAAGGATGGGACTAAGTGAAAAGCGTCTTGTACCCTGTAGCCTCGGCGGCGATTGATTTTAGTATGATTATTTAACTTAACCACTAGTGAAGAATTTGTATTTGGTAGGTCTTGGGTGAGAAACGATGACGACCTAGGATTGATATCGAAAAAGAAAAATGAATTGATAATTGGTTTGTTCTTTGTTCCCTTTTTGTTCTCAGTTTGTTCTCTATTTGTGAAATATACATATATATATATCGATTTGAATTATTAGTATTTGAAATGCTTGTCAAATATCTACATGTATGCGTGTATTTGAACTATAAGTGAATTTATTGCATAAAAGTAAATTGATTTGAAGTGTAATATTGAATGACCAACATGACGGGATTCACCAACTGAATTTGTTATGAAGGTAACCGTAATTGTTGGATGTGGAATCACATTGCTACTGAATATGTCGTGAATGTCGATTTCTATAGCCATATGTGAGATGGTAATATTGAATGTGAAACCACGGCCTGCGAATGACAAAACGGGACGGGATTCACCAGCGAATGTCTGTCGTGGATGTCATTCTATAACCGTATGTGAGATGGTAATATTGAATGTGAGGAAACCACATTCTTTACTCAATGACAAATGACGAGGATTACCAACTAAATGCGTCGTGAATCAATGGAATTTTCTATAACCATATGTGAGATGGTAATATTGAATGTGAGCCACATTGCTGAATGGCAAACGGAATGAATTCTGTGAATACGTCGTGAATGTTGACTCTATAGCTATATGTGAAATCACAAGCAGAAAAGCAAAAATGATATAAAAAGTGTATTTGTATAAGTATCTTTTACATTACACAGACATTATAAAGGCATTATTTTGATAAATGCATGATATATATATATTGAACTGAAATGGAATAGAGAACTGTATAGAACCACTAAGCATGAAAATGCTTAGCGTATTGTTTTATCGTCTTGTAGTGCCAGAGAGTGATGAAGCGGTGAAAGCAAGACCCGAGGTGAGAGCAGAGTCATAGAAAAGAATTGCGGGTATGCTCAGGTCATATGCATTCACTCCATTTCTTTTCGAACAATGATATTTGTAAAACATTTTGAACTTTGAACTTACATTTTGTAAAATGCATTTTTGTTAATTGTAAATGTTTATGGGCTTTTAATGAAATCTTCAGTAATTAAAAAGTCTAAATGGAATAACATAAACAAAATGTTTTGAGAAGATAAATTGAAAATATTAGGAGTAGCCAGGGCTCGATTTGGATCCATGTAGGATCTAGTCGAGGGTTCGATCGCGACACTTTTGAAAATAAAAATTTAATAAGCAATACTTAAAAGAATTAAGCGGATGATCCCAGTATCATGAAATGTAATTGATAAAGGGATTTGATTCAATGGCTTCGACCAGGAGCGTTGAGCTGGGTTCACGGATCCACCAGCAGAGATTCGAGATTAGGACTGCAGGGTAGCTACAATCAATTTTAAACAAAATAGAATAGCGTGAAATTCACAGTACTATTTGTGTTTGCTTCTTATTTGTTTGTTTGTATTACTAATTTATTTTATGTATATGTAACATGATATCGATAATGTTTTAATTCAAAATAATAAAAAAAATTAGAATGGGGTATATTAATATATAACAACATTTAACATTTTATATATATTCATCCTAATTTCATATTAGCGATTAAAAGCGATTTACTAAAATTAAATATATAGTGCCTATAAAAAATATATTGATTTTATTTTTAATTTGATCTATATTATCTTTATTATATGAAATAATATTAGTGAATCAAGATTTCTTTGATCCATGACAATGCCAATTTTTTGCTTTTATTTTTATCTTTAAATTCCATTGATTACTATGATTCAATATGATTTATTTCCTTGATCTCAATCATGTGATGTTGTTACAATATTTTAACAAATGCTTGTAATATGATTATAATATATTGTTTTGCATGTACCTATACCCCAGCATTCAGAAGTTATGAAGGTTTGATTCCATGAAGTGATCTACCGGTAAATTGGGAGAAATCATGATTTTTTAATAGTGCCTTAAGACACGTTATCCAGTAAGTTGAATCATGATTAAGATATTAATTTGTTGTAAAGATCCATAGTTGAAGGAGAATTACCATGCATTTGACCTTTTTGATCAATAAATAACAAAAAACACAAAGTTCGAAGAGCAGCCGGAGTTTTAACACCACAATGATGTTTTATGTGTTTTCAAAAACTCTTCCCAAGAACAGTTTCAAAAAACAAGAATCTAACATGCCTTTGTCTTTTGTCCCACTTTCCCTATTTTATATCGTTTCATTTGTTTTCCTATCATCATTTGGTGGTTGTTGTTGTTGTTGTTGTTGTTGGCATTCATTTAGCTATTATTTTAACGATTACAGACATGAGGCAGAGGTAATTCAAAATATTCGTGAAGTTATTATTACAAGATTGAAGCGTAAGCCTTTATATGTGGGTGACAACATCGTTGGGATGGACTTTCATTTGAAGAAACTAAAATCATTGATGAAAATTGAGAGAGATGATGTTTATATGGAATTAGTGGGATTGGTAAAACTATGGTGGCTATGGCTATTTATAATGATATCTCATCTCAATTTGATGGTAGTAGTTTTCATAGAGTTGGAGAGACCCCCACTAGTGGTCTCGTTGAATTACAAAAAAAAAATTCTTGAGGTATATGAGGACGAGAGTGGAGCGATCACGAGATGCGATTCAGGATCAAATGGCGATGAAAGACTGCTCAAGGTCTTTGTTCTTGATGAGACAACGAAATGAAATAGGCAATTAAATAATTTATTTAGGAAAAGATGGACATGGTATCTGATTATAAAAAGTGTAGATTGCCATACTAACAATACAGATATCAGACCTATTGAACAACATGGAGTTGATCAGATTTTTAGATAAAGAATTGAATCATGAAACAAGTGGGCTTTTTTTGTATTGTTTGGGCCTTTAACTCTGGCTCCTTCAAATCATGGAGGTTTTCTCTGTGAAACACTTTAGGTTGTGTTTGGTGTGTCTTAGAGACTTTAGCACTAAAAAGTCTTAGGTGGCTTTCTTTATTGATAAGCATGGTTGGAAAAATGAATATGAATATCAGCATAAAGTATCTTCTGTGAAGATCAGTCATTCTTGGGTAGATTGCTAACAATTGGATATAGATCAAATATTATGGATATTGTATCGAGAGAAGATAAGAATTTTGTTCCGAGAATATTAGGAAGTGATACGAGCATTGGAATAAGAGTTCTTCAACAGAGATGTCTGATTACTATTTTTGAAAATAAGTTAGATATGCATGACTTATTACAACAAATGGGTCGAGAAATCGTTTGTAAGGAATGTCCTAAGGAGGCTGGAGAAAGGAGTAGACTTTGGGATCCTATTGATGTTCAGAGTGTGCTAACAAGAAATTTGGTAAGATTCAAGTATATGTTTAAGAAATTATATATCTTTATAATTAAGTTTATTTTTTTGTACATTTTATACTTGGCTTATTCTTGGAATTTTACTTTTCGAGGACTACAAAACAGTGAAGGAACATTATAGAAATACCTACATCAGTGTCCAAATAAAATTTTCTAGAGATTCTTTCACAAAGATGAATAGACTTAGATTGCTCAAAATCTTTCCTTAGAGTTGGAACTATTATAAGTTGGCCAGATCGCCGGTTCGTGGACTTTGAACTTTGTTCTTACGAGAGTTGAAATTTCTGATTTTGGTACCCTTTAAAGTCCCTACAAAAAAACTTTCATGCAAATAATCTTGTTGAACTCAATTTACGGGGTAGCAACATCAAGCAACATTGGAAAGAGAATGAGGTATATATTATTATTGTTGTTGTTGTTGCTGCTACATCAATAATATTTATATTAATTTAAGTTTGTAATAAAATCATCCATTAACATATTTTGTTATGTTATAGGTTCTTAAAAACTTTAAAGTCATCGACCTCAGTAATTTAAGCAATCTCATGGAAATGCCAGACTTTGCTAGTATGCGAATTTAGAGATCCTCATTTCAGGGAGTTGAGAATCTAGTTAGTTCAAGGAATTCATATCCATCACTAACAATATTGTTAGGGTTGTAGCCTATAATTTTCTTGAATTTAACAGGGTGTAGAAGCCTTGAGAGTCTTCCATGCAACTTCCATAAGTTGGAACATCTTCGAACCCTCTCTTGTCTTTTGTGTTCAAAGCTGAAGAGTTTTCCAGAAATCCATGGCAATATGAGCAAGCTAAGAAAGATTGATTTGAGAAACCTTTGCTTATAGTCGAGTACCATCGTCGATTAAGCATCTAAAAACGGGCTTGAATATTTTGAATTTACGTTGGTGTAAAAACCTTGTGAGTCTTCGAGAGAAAGCATTTGCAAGTGAGGTCTCTTCAAACACTCATTGTGTTAGAACATTACGAACTAAAGGCGCCTGTGAAGGGCGATATGGAAAATCTAGAAATGCTTGATTTGAGTGGAACAGCTATAAAGGAGCTTCCATCTTCAATTGGACATCTAAAGTCTCTTCAAAGCCTTGATTTGTCAAAGTGTAAAAACCTTGCGAATCTTCCAGAGAGCATTTGGGATCTAAGGTCTCTTGAAAAACTCCCTATGGCATCGTGTTCTAATCTAAAGGGCTTCCCAAACTTGAAGGACGATATGGAAATCTAAAAATGCTTGATTTGAGGGAGACACGTATAAAGGAACTTTCATCTTCAATTGGACATCTAAAGGCTCTTCAAAGCCTTGATTTGCTGGGAACGAGAACTATAAAGGAGCTTCCGTCTTTAATTGGAGATCTAAAGGCTCTTCAAAGCCTTGATTTGACGGAAATGGGTATAAAAGAGCTTCCATCTTCAATTGGAGATCTAAAGGGTCTTCAAAGCCTTTATTTGAGTGGTACGGCTATAAAGGAGCTACCATCTTCAATTGGACATCTAAAGGCTCTTGAAAGCCTTGATTTGAGTGGAATGGTTATGATAAAGGAGCTTCCATCTTCAATCGGACATCTAAAGGCTCTTCAAAGCTTTAATTTGTCAGATTGTAAAAACCTTATGAATCTTTTAGAGAGCATTTGTGATTTGAGGTCTCTCGATACTATCCGTGTGAAGGGGTGTTCAAAACTGGAGAGATTTAAGGTGAAACTAAAAGAAGAATCTGGGTCTATTGTAACTTGTAGTCTTATTCTAAAGAGAGGAGTAATTTGGAGCAATCATCCTTTCTCTTCATTACTAACATTGAATAATATTAACCACGAAGTACATGCGCTCCATATCTTGACCATGATCATATTCTCGCCAGACATTTGTGCAGAATTGTCTTTATGAAATCTTTACATACAGGAAGTGAATGTTTGCAGATGGTTTCACTTATCCGCTGCATATTTGAGTGAATCTCTCTAATCTCTACGCAAACAGGAACTTTGCGATATTTGCTAACAACCTTCGAAAGGTTTATTTCTTTTCTTATTTTTGTACGGTACCTACGAGAAATCTTCATTACCATATTCAACCCATCTCCGCCGGCGTCGTTCTTAGAATATCGCACCCATGGAAGGATATAAATTGACGCTTGCGCTGTTTCATCATTAAAAATTATCTCTAGAAGTGTGGAACCATTTTATAGTAATATCAGCCAGGTATCAACGGACATCACTTCAATTTAAGAGGCCTAAATCTCTGAGTCAGCCGCAGCTTCTTACGATATTTCCATGGAGTTTATAAAGCCTGACGGCTTCTAGACACTCCACCACCGGATTTATTACTGTCTCTCTATTGTCGCCTTCCTCTTATCTTATTCTCTATTCAATCGCCTCGAATCTAAATCAATTAAGGTATGATTTCGCGCATGGCGCATCGCCTTTATTTTCATTTTGATATTTTTTCTATGGTACGATGGATTAATTACAGGCATTTAAGACGGCTTAGAAATTATCGCCAAGTTGAGCGTTTCTCGCACAGGTATGTTAGTTCCCCGTGAAATAGCAAGATTAATCCGTAGATGATGATGGCGAATGAGGAATCGGCGGCAGACTGGCGAAGCACGTCAAAGTTCCCCAAGAATCGATGAGTAAATATCAATGACTTGCTGGGATTTGCTTTATATCGCGTATATGTTCCAATGTCGCGACGATAATCCAGAATGAATCCGCCTGAATTTGAATTAGATGATTGGTACGCGTGGATCCTGAGTGGCCCTGAGAAATAACGATGGCGTGTTATATACAAACCTTCACTTGTCTAAGTGAGCGCAGATGATTAATAGATGCTTATTGATCAGTCGTAAGAGACATTCAGGATATTATTCAGAGAAACCTTTCCAAACATTATAATATTTTTATGGCTTCCTTCATTGGGAACCCTCATGAAGGAGTAAAAGAGTTCACTTGAGATACTTTACACTTACCAATATAAATGTAAGATTATGATTGCGATATTGTCCGCTATCGTTGTTTCAAATCTCTGTAGATAGCAAGAGGTTGATGATTTGCAGTATACCTGGCGAATAACCACAACTTGCAAGAAGAGGTACCCAACAACGATTCTGAATCCCAAAACTCATTCATCAACACCGCATGTACCATCACCAACACTTCAGAGTTTATATATATAATTAATCATATATATATATATATATATATATATATATATATGCTCACGCATATATGTTACATCTAAATCAAGCTCTAAATCTCATTCATCAACCAGGTGACATCATCAAATTCAATACACACTTACTTCATAAATTTTCCTTTATTTTCTTATGTAAATAACTATTCTTCATAAAAATACGATAAATACATGAAATGGAAGAAAGACATCTTTGCCAGACAAAGATTTTCAGTACGAGAAACATGATTGCAATTCACATTTTGAGGTTTCCTAAACCAAATATTCTTTTATACAATTATGATGTTTTTTTGCATTATGACATCGATCATGCGAGTTGTTAATAAAAATGAAATTGTTAGACTGATTAGAATTAAGAATTTATTGATTATATTTTTCTTTTCCAGCACTGATCGCTTGTATAAATCTACTAATACTTATTATAAAATAAGATACATAATTGAGATATAAAATCTTTGTGAATTCATTTTAAGAAAAATATATTATAGATGCTAAACTTTGTAATGCCTATGAAAAGGTGTCAAAAATTATAAAACCTTTTTTAAATAGAATCAATATTATGGAAGGAATCTTTTTGTATTTGAGATATGAGCGTAAAAGAATTTGATTATAAAAGCTCATAGCATTTTCTCATTCCTTTCAATATACCCTTATCATAATACTTTATATGTGATGAATCACGAATAGATTCCTTTTTTCGGATTCGTAAATGAACCACAGATTTGGTTAATACTCATGAGTGCAATCAAAGATATTTTATTTCGGGGGAATAAAATAAATAATGAGTCGACAGCTATATTTACGTTAAAATTTCTTATTGTAAAGCATCATCGATTATATTGTGAACAAAGATAATTTGGAGGTCAGTTGTTGCGCGTACGTTTCATAATCCTATCTCCTTTATCAATCGTTGCTACGAAAGATAAAAATCCGATGAGGTTTGGCGATCATATTCATGAATAAAATCCCAAATTTCCGCTGCAAAATGAATATCGAATTTTCTTCTATAATCATCGCGTTATGTTATCGATTCAGGTTCGGCCAGTAATAAGATCAAAATAAGAATCCTGATAACATAAAGAGAGTTAACGATGGAAAAGAAAATTGTTTTAGTGAAATCTTAGTCATTCTGTTCTTCGCAAAGATTCAAAGATATCATCAAAAGTGAAATATCTTCTTTAATCGTTCAAAATTTATAACTGCCATTGCTCTCTAACCTTGCCGACCAAGTCTTTAACATATTAATTTCATCGGTAAATTTACCGTACGTGCCATGGCGCCGCCTATTTATTCGGTTTTGGCTTGCGGCGCCCTCGTAACAGATGCTGTTTGTTATATCCGAGTCGCGCATCCATGGATTTACGATATTAGTTTTTTTAGGTATGTTATATTCATAAGTGAATTTATATCATTTTATTGATACCGTGATTCGATATTCTTGCAGTTGACCTTCTCGTGTATTTTTTTATATTTTTTATTCTTGTAATTTTGGCAGTTAGAATAATTCGACAACAATGATAGCACAGTGATAAAAGAGATATTGAAAGCAAAATTTCTGTGTACGCAGATAAAGGCATGTGTGTCGGCACTCAATGTGCATTTTCCAGGCTCAAAGACACAAATGATAGTTTCAGAAAGAAATACTCCATCTTAGTTCTTCTCTCGCAAGTGTGATTTTCTTTACATTATGTTTTATTACCTTAGGATGATTCTCTTCCTTGTGCCACATTAATGCATGGATCACATGTTTGAATTTCTTACTTAGTTTTTTTGGTAAAGCTTTATTTTAGTTTTAATTTCATTGATACTTTATTCCATATCTATGTATGCTGATTATTTCATTCTTCCTCTTAATAAGCTTTTGGATAATAGGTTGTTTATCACATGATTCAGATCACTTGGTATTTGTTAGTTTATTGATTGATTTCCACCTTGAATTGAGATATCATATATGATTAATACCTAATAGAGAGCGGTTATGAGACAGGTGATTTTATAATTTTTCTTTTTGTGCTTGCCTATTGGAATATACATTGTTAAGCTTACAAATATTAGCGATTATACCCTGTATCATACCATCAATATTATGAGACAAAGATAATTTGTTTATCGTAAATTGAATTATTCGTGAATTTATGTCTTAGAGCTATAGGTTGCTTTCATTTGTTTTATAATTTAGTGATTTCATTTGAAGTTATTCACTTATTTAATCTTTTCCATTCAAATAAAATCGGAGTTTGAATACTTAGATATATCGGATAAATATTGGATCTTTATGACGAGATAGTCTATATTCCATTTCCTTATTACTTCGTTATATAACACATCCACTGCACAAGTTTTTGGCAAACATATATACAACATATTTTATCAATTACCCATGCACCCTGTTGTGAACCATACCATACCTATTCTTCGATACCACACAAATAAAGAGGCTGATGGTTAGTGTAGGTAATGGTGAAAGAGACGAATAGGTTCCACCTCCACTCTCGACTCGATTCTTCTGATTTGTTTTCTCTTTATCCTTTTTCTAAAAATATGATTGTGAGAAAGCTTACATGATACTTTCTGATATACTTTATAGCCTTCGTGAGGTACACCTAAATTTCTTGGATGTTTTAATACCAAATATCCCAACCATATTCCTACGCCTTCGATCTTCCTCAGAATTCGCACGAGATACGTATCAATACTATAGAGGATACTAATAAATTCTGCTTTTTCGGATTGAAGATGTTCCTTGAGTTACTGCCAAAGAGGGCTACATTTTCTACCATATCAAAATGACTTTGTTTAGGAAGATGAAAGTATTGATTTAAGTGATACATACTTGAAAATGGAATAAACTATCAAGGATAAGAGAACAAAAATCTTTCAAAGACGCCAATTCACAAAGTGTCCATCATTTCCAAATTTCTATTTCGCCGCTAAAAATATGCAAGTCCATAATAGCCCTCAAAGTTCGGCTCCATGCCCCAGTCCGCTCGCCCTCGTCCCGATGCGGGTTAGTGTCTCTGACGGTCTGTTTTTTTTTGGATACAGCTTATTTCAGTCCGACTTGTGTCCTCGACTCAAGCTCACTATAGATAAGTGAGTAGACTTCACCTATAAGTCTACCCTTCACTTAAATTTTCTAATTTAATTTGCATTAGAAAATTGATAAAAATTAAAAATAAGCTTATATAATACCTAAAATTAAAAGTACATGTTTTAAAAATTTTGTCCATTGAATATGTTATACATAATGCATGATTACATTTGTAAATGGGGAAAAATTTACATCACTATAAAATAATTACATCCAAACTATATTGACACTCACTTATTTGTCAATCATATGTAATTTCCATCCACATGAAAAATGAAATATACATTTAATATAAAAAATTTAATTTTTATTTTTTGGTCCTAATAATTAATAATCTTACTTTCTATATTGTCCATACATAGCGGCTTCCTCAAATAGAATCATACAATCTTTTTTCTTCTAACTACCAATCTTTTAAACATATTTATGCTTCTACTACTTCAAATGATAAAATTGCATCGCCTTTCGTTAACAACTCTTCCACCTACACTAAAAGTAGTTTCTATCCCGACAGAATTTCACATCGCACTGCCGTCCGCTAGTTTGAAGCTCACTGTGCCTATCTGTCCCCTGAGTCTATCAAGCCTCGATTTGATTAGCAAGATCCATGGATCGTGCCTGAACTTTGAAAAATGCAGGAAAACCCAAATCCGGCCCAACTACGGATGGTCGCAGTTCTTCGCCGGGTCTGGGGATTTGTCCTAATTCAACCCGCCTTGACTCACACAATCACATTAATACTAAGATAATGATTGCTTCCTGAGATTTAGCCATGACGCGGTGATTCTGACTCAGGTCAAAACCATTCTGTTTTAGAAAAAATCAAAGATCGCCTATCAATCTGATTCTTGAAAATGAAATAAAAGGATATCAGAATGCAACTTAGAAAGAAATCACAAAATTCCACAAAAGTTCATACTGTGGCTGTGGATTTATACCAGCATGAATAGTATTTCTCGTGTTATAGGGTAACGGCGCGTTTTTATGAATTGCCATCCCTGACCAGATCACGACACAAAGTCGCCTTATCAAGTTTTTGGTAATGAATGATTCGATTACTTCCTTACATACATAAATCATCATTAATATCAGACATTACCCCCATTAATTCATACATTAATGAGGATATTGAAAGGTCACTTCAGAGCCTATAAATGCTTCCCACCCTATGTGAATTATTATCCCTTAAAAAAAGCAAAGCTATTCTTTCTTCCCATCTTGCTTCCTACCTTCTCCTATACGGTTTCCATCCTTCGAAATTACCTGTTTTTCTCGGAAATCATCATTCAAAGAACATTTTCAACACGCATCGCGACGAGCTCTGCTCTTTGCGTAATCATCTAAGTCCTACCTTAAAGTTAACCTTTGTTTTTCACATATTCTAAAAAGGATTTTTTTTTTGAAAATGTCAAATCCAAAAATTCAGAGCTCATGCCTGATATTCTCGGAAAAAACTATCCAGGTCATTTATCCGATGCCGCAGATTCACTTTAAGATGCTGTGAATTTAGGAAATATAATAGGTGCAGTGAGACTGGCGATCTCTATTAGATTACGCTTGAAAACATGGATTTTTTCAAGACATTCTACGGTGATTCTGTAATGAAAACACTTACAAAGAAAAGATCCCCATTTACGGAAATGATGCTGTATGATACGGACCATTGAAAAATAGCAGACTTCCAAAAGATCGATATTGATCGGATGTACTGAGGTTGCAGATTTGAAATAAAGAGAATATACTTCTATTTTTGATGAGAATCACCCCGCCAGCGCGCGGAGAAAAGGTCGTCGCAGCTAAAGATATGCTAGAGTACCTACCATGATTCCGGCTGCCCTTAAACGTGCTCTCGCAGCAGCGAAAGACGGTTAATGCGTTCAAAAGTATTATGAACACCTGCGTCTTCCAGTCGAGCGCATCACGGAGCTTTACGAAACTTACCATTTCGGCACGCTAAGACATTCGGGCCTACGACGTGGACGCAGTCGGCTCGGTTCGGTCGCGGTCGGTCATGGTGCGAAATGATAATATGGGAATTTGGGTGGCTACTCACTATAGCGTGGTACCTTCACGTACTACGAGAGGTGAAAGAATACGAACAAGATGAGAAAGCATAATATTGCACACGCTTCATATTGCGATGATTAATATTATAGATGTGCGCGAGGCGACATTGTCGCACTCAACGATGCCAAACCATTTCGCGGACTTTACCAAAACATCACTCAAAAGATGGTGATATGCATTATGAGCAATGGAATCTCTGACTTACGCTGCGATTCGAGACTTCATCTTTACATGACGCGGATTTCTCGATACCTTTGATGGTAACAGTGATCATCTTTACGACGATGAAAAATGTTACTATTGAATGATACATCATATATAATACAAATAAACGTTCATCATTCTGTTATTATATTATTTTATATTTACATTTTTATGTCGCGTTTTCAGATAAGGGGATGGATGATGGTGATGGCGTCTCACGATCGCGGAAAACACGATACTATTATTCAGATAAAAGATACTTTTAAGTTTAATCTCGATAATGGCAATGTGAGTAATAATTATCCATTAGTAATCTTTAATTGAAGGTTCAAAGAGCCAATATAATGCTACCAAAAGCGGATCAGGTTCCACATCAATGATGCTTTATATTCTGTGCAATCCACAAAAATTCTGTTACGAAGATATTCGCAAAAATGGAGATGAGATAGAAATTCCAGGAATGATGGTACAAAGAGTGTCTTGAGATATTTATTGTTTATGATAGCAGGGCTTGGTTGCTGAGACATTTCTGAAGTTTTCTCTGCCAGGTTGTTCTATACAAATATAAAGTTTCCATGATCTTTACGTTGTCGTGAAATTCGTAGGTGTTCAACGACGCAAAGATCTTTGCCTTGGCATGACAGGTTGTAGTCACTTTCGATTTTCATATTTACAGGTGATCATTTCTTCATCATAAGATACCTTAAGCTCCCTCAACAGAGATGCTCTCATGTTATCGCTTGTGGTCGATCACGTCATTTTAATGAAAATCTATTCCACCATTAGGAGAAAAGCTCGCCCAGAAGAACGACAAAGAAATCACTCGGAATGCATCCGCACGTATCACCTTGATCCACGACAAATCAAAGTGACTGGAGTCTGTAAGGACTATCTTATTTGCAATCTTGGTAAGTCATCATCTCGATGCATTCACGATACAAAGAAAGCGACAAACACATGTCCTACGCAAATCCTCCAAAGACGGACACGTCCCTAAAGGATAATCGGAAAATGAATCTCAAAAGCCTAAAGCTGTGAGACCTTTCACTCAAAGATACAACTCCTCAGCAGGAGAACACAAAGATACATGTTAATATAGAATATAATGCTTACATAAAGGCATATATTGAACAAGGATTCCTTTTGAAGAGGTCCATAACAAACGAAGTAGCTATCAAGAGGGGCACAGTGTACTCAAAAATAGTGAAATCTCACGTTATGCACAAAGGAGGATAATGGGATCAAAACAACATTGTGATTAACAATATTTTGCTTTTCCGCGGTCTTCAGATATCATGCAAGAAATGATGAAGATCCTCAACCAAACAAAACGCGGTGCAATGTCGCAACATAGCTGACGCCAGCTGGCAGCGTATGTAGACAACTCGCACAGCGAAAGTTTGGGACCGCGAGTCCAAGATTTGGCAGGCGAGGGACGTTGGCGCCACGGCGGTACAAAAAGCCGCACGAGAACACGAGATCATGATGATATGTGCTGATTAAAAGCAATGCGTTCTCGTAGAGGCTCGGTGGCTGACTAGATGGCAATGATTCACTGCGATAGATTATTAACCATTTTCTTCGCTTTTTAATAGTGCTTCTAAGTGATTTCTATAATGACTTGATATATGCCATGGATGTCGATTATTAATGCATTTTATATAGGATCTGAGACGAGCAATGATGATATATATGACTTTAAGGATTTTACGATACCTCAGAGGTATATAAATCCCTCAGTATGTGCTCACTACCATAAAGATCTTTTGATGATGATTGGCAATTCTAATGAAGATAGTGGCACATGCCTTTAGGCTTGGTATTTTATATATAAGCTACAACCCATATGCTCATGCGCATTTTTATTAAGAGATCAAAATTCAGATTTCTGCATTATTGTCGATATGTTGATGATTCCAAATTTTACTGGGACTTCAAGAGCCTTATAAGAATGGAAAATTACTAAAAAGTGAATCTAGATTTAAAGATCCTCGAAATTTCATCCGAAAGATCCTCGCATGCTACTTTCCCTACGCATTTATTCACATCCGCAGTACAGTGCCTCTAGGCCCATTGCATGACATTGATGGGCATTTTGACTATTTACGAGAATTTATTATTATGATGATTGCATGTTTATTATATACAACAGTCCCTGAATACATTATTAATTATTTCTACCGTCCTTAATCCCGCCATTCGTTACGGTAAATAATAATGAAGTCCAGATTTAAGTGCGTAAAGCCCGATTGATGATTCGCGGGATTGAATATGCATGATTACACCGATGAGATTCATTTTTGCCGATGAACAAGACGACGCACTCGCCTTTATGATTTACTATATTACGACTGCAGTCATGTCAATCCCCACAGTCGTGTCATCGAATTCCTCCTGGACCAGATCGCTATAGTTCAACATAAGGAATAGTGCAAGCCTTGGAGATAATCAAACGCGTCCATCTGAAGACTTATAAAGGTTAGCGCTTAAATATACGGTACTTACGCAGCGCAGATATGAGCCACAGTGAAATTTCTGTCCTCTGATATAAGACATTTCCCGGTCCTCTATTACCTGAGACTGCGAAATGCGGAGAAACGTGTTCGGGCCGAATCGATGAAGATCACGTCACGGTTTAGTCAGCTTCACTGCTTTGCGTACCAAAGATAGAATGGCAGGTTTGATTTGGTCTATGCCTTATATTTCATTGGCGATATTTACGGAGACAGTACGATTACGTCATATTATACATGGTTGTTCTTTATCGCCCAGCTTCTTCATTTGACCTGGCAGTCATAATGTCTCTTACAGAGGCCACTTAAGATCTGCAGATCAACCTGATCTAGCCCACGCCAATGTTAATCGAACCCATGTGGCCCATTATCAAGGTTAACAATAACGGTTATGACATCCCGTATAGCTTGGTACGATGTGAGATTATTTTACCATAAATAATACTAGTTGTTATACTTACTTACTTTTAAGAAAGCCATCGTGATTTAATTATAAATACACTACTTGTTATATTTTTCTGATATGAAAACACCGCTGCAGATTTAATTTCTAATTGTTATTACGCGTTATTTTTATATTATATATTATTATAAACGCCGATTAAAATTTGCAAGATTTTATATAGATATATATGAGATATATATACGTAGTGGGGTCGCCTTTTACTTCAAGAACAACCTAAAATAGAGGAGGAAGAAAAGAAAAACTTACCTCGCTTCAGAAGATTTAACCCTAACTAGCATTCAACAAGATCATTCTATTATTTGTTCGTGTGGATACTTGCAGAGGTATTACTTTGTAGCAACATCTTTGAAGATCCATTAAATCGTGGCTGACGCAGCATTTTGGTATACGGATTAATGACGATGAGATGTGCGTTTCGTTTATTCTTCTCGCTTTACGAAGATGATTTTGTAAGTTGGTGATAGCTGATTATGAGATGTTCCAATCAGATTGATATTATGTTAGTAACTATCAATGTTGACTCACCATTCCAGTGAATGTGATGGGCTCTAAATGGACAACGCCCAAGGTCAAGACCCACGGTCCATAACTGGAACAAAGAAATAAATAATAATAAAATATGTGTGTCGGGTTGATGTTAGGCAGATTCTCAGGTGAAAGTCCTGACTACATAAGCAAGAGATTACGTGATCTCCCCCATATGATCCGTGAAAATGGGGTTCGGTTACATACGCTTCGATCCCATAGCGCGATCCCCCTGCAACGTACCATAACGGTAATAAACACGACTTCGATATCGACTAAATAGTGTGCGCCAGAGGTCGGGTTCACGAGAGTCAATAGGTGAACACCACGATTATTTTTCATTTCGGTAAGGCGCGTAGTTTGACGACTTTATATGTCGTGAGTGGTCATTCTTATATATAGATATAAGCATTCCATGAGACAAATCGATGGAATGCGGATGATCAGGTGTTACGCATTTATTACCTTTGCGAGGAGCAGCCCCGCAGAAAATTCTACTATCGGGCACGCTTCACCCCGCCGTGGATCCCCCCTTCGTGCATGTGTGAGTATTCAGAAGACGACGCCACCAGAGGCCGCGAGAAGAGTTTCATTATTGCTTTGATGTTATATTTTGCAAATATGTATGAAAGACTTGATTTACAAGATGTTTGTATAAAGTGCAGTTAACGACTTGAAATTGCTAATATAGTTGTTATATTTTGGTAGAGATGATGTGGCGTTCGATATACTATTTTCCACAAGTGCTCGAAAGTTCCTGGCAGAGAGATTACTGCTTTGCGCACAAATGATTTACGGTTATGTATCTCGCTGAGTTGACTGACATCAACTGACCCCGTGCTTCGGGCCACATATCCTGTTATTCTTAATTAATGATGGGATTTAGAGGAGAAATCCACAGATTTTTGAAATCTCCAACTTCAGCCATAAATAAAATGCGTACATGGATTACCGCGAATATCGCTTCACATAAATCTCATGGGTATTGGTTTTATATAGTCAAAATTTTGTTTGATTTTTAATCGCTAAGTGATATGTTTCTGAATTACTTGATTATGTTATGGTGGCCACCTTGGCACTTGTTTTGCTCTTTATGCTTAGAAAGTGAATGAATTATTTTCTTTCTTTGGGAATATGATATGTGTATTTTTAAATTATACCTTACGTGTGTTATAAGTGGCACAGAGGAGTAAATATGATAAATATTATGGTATTAGACAAACCAAATACACTTTGCAAAACAAATTCAGCCAGGAGCTATAATTATAGCAAATATTTGACATTTGAATGATCTTTAAACATACCATTAATGTCTCATAGACTCTTAGAACAGTACGGAGTTTCTTCTTTTCGGGTCAGTACTTGCAGTCAAGGGCTTTGAGTGTGCACTATGGCAGTGACGTCTCTCACTCTGACATGAGATTTATTGTATTGCCTAGACTTTATGGTTTTGTTCTGATTAAAGAATGGTGTTCTGTGACTATGACATACATATATATATATATACATATATATATATACATATATATTACATATATATATATATAGCTACATATATATATATATATATATACATACAGAACTCCCCGCGAGGATGCGTGTTTCTGTCTTTTTCTAATTGATTTCTCGTTGTTTTATAAATAATTTAATTTGCAATATTTTTGGAAACGTATCATCCCACTTAGCAATGGCGCTTCAGTCACCGTATGCCCAGTCCAGATGGTTATCGGCGGTCGTCGCCGGCCTTACGCTTATTTTTATGCGTATCGCTCTTTATATGACTTCAGGTCGGGTACCCATACTTCATCTCTTTGAGTCCACGAGCCCTGCGCGCGGCATGTTTTCGCAGATAGTGGTACATATTGTGCCGATTGTTGACTATATATCTACCTTACATAATCTTTTTTTGGTCGTCAAAGTTTTCCTTACTGCCGCACCGCTCAAATATGTCTTGATCTGACAGAGTGAACAGGCATGAGTAAGCTTCGGCATCTTACGTGTTTCCATAAACGGTCACTGACACGCTTGATATGTCAATACCATCATGAATGGGTGATTACACTCAGCTTACACAGACACTTTTTTGCACATCTTCGTTTTCGCGGATGGTACGATTTATATTTTAGATATGCAACAAACGTTTGTATAGCATCGACTCAAAAAGGTTTATGGGCCAAGTTAGATATATGGTTTAAACATATGGCATTTTTGTATTCATCCCGATACGTTTCTTAAGTCACGATCATTCTTCACCACATGTGAAGTACAGAATTTTATTACTTGATTTGCTCCAAGTCACATGTCATACATTTGTTAAGGTAAAATAACCATGGATTGCTTCCTTCCTTAAACCTAATATGAAAATTTGAATTATTTTTGACATAGTGTTAAGGTTGAATGAGTGTAAATAAGGAATAAGTACTAAATATGGATTTATAAGATATTTATTTATGTAGTTTTAATTTTAATTCATGCCTGTAAATTAATTTTATTTAATCCCCAAAGTACATTCCACTTTACCTTATAGTTGAGATTAATAGTAAATATTTTTAGTTGGGTGATATCTTCTATTTCCCCATTAAGATTCTAAATGTTTGATTTTTTTATCTTTATTACAGTTAATGATTTATAAATGATTACATATTATTCGTTCTATAGATTTTTCTTTTTTTTTTTTTGATAAAATGAACTTTATTTTTAATATTTCTATTTTATTACATAATTTTGCTTGTGGATGGTGATGAGGCATGGTTATGAATGAAGTACAACCTACTTGAAATCCTTACTTGCCCAATGATGGGGCTGCAGCCAAAAGATTCAAAGAAGCTCTTAATGTTTTCATTCAGATTTCGCGGAAGAATACGGTCCAATCCAAATAGAAACAAAGATGGTCCAGGTCATCAAAGGAAATCCGGATTCCGACCGGCACATGCGATCGTTGATCTGCCGTTATGTACGAGCTCGATTTGCCATGATATTTGGTGTTGATTTTCGTTATTTTATCATCGGTTGCCGATGGTTGTGATTTGTTCCACTTATTACTTACCATTTCCCTCGATGATGTTGAGTCGCTCGACGCGGCCGATTTGATTTACAGTCTTGTCCGAACATTTCCAGTTTCCGCGACGCTAGCGGTTTGCGGTATCGTTGTTCCTTCTAGTTTTCGCCTAATATTTAGTTTCTGTGGCCGAATTTGTTGTTATTCATATTTCAGCCTATTTTATAGGTGTGTTATCCCCTATTTTCCATTTTACTTAATTAATAAAATTCTGAGGAGTTTAAATTTTTTTTTGGTTCTAAAGAACTCTTGAACTTATCCATATTCCGTGGTGTTCATCAAGATTTATCAATGATTTATTACTATCAGATATGTTCCTTTATACTTTATAAGTTTTGCTTCTTTATGGGCACAGGTCGAGGTCACACCCAGCCTAACACTAGATGCTCCTTCCCGAGTTATTTCGATCACGTCCCCCCACAAATCGACGAGAAAATCAAGATATGACAGACAGAGCAAAGAGCAAACTATTTTTCTCGTTTGCCTTATTTTTATGTTTTTCCTTTCTCGCTCTGAATTCTAATTTGTGTCACTTCATTCATCTGCTCTTCTGAACCCTTCAACTCCTCTTACTTATTATTCTCACAAATTTATTTTCATCCCATCTTAGTCCTATTTTCTTTTTTTTTCTGATTTTCGTGATATACTTTGGTTGTCTTCCCTTTATTGAAACTATCCATCCCAAGTTAGCCAAAAAAAAAAAAAAGGAGGATAAAAAGTCAAGTGATTGTGAAAGGATTCAAAAGAAAAAAAAAGTTCAGAAGGCGAGTGGAAAATTTTTTTTTCCATAAGTTTATCATCATTCTAGCTGTTGCTGGAAATCAAGTCCCCAACATAGCATAAAAAAAAAAAAAGCCTGCAATGAAATAAGTAGAGAAATTTTGCATCCTTTTTGCCAGTGACCCTAATCTTGTTGCTTTTTGCGCTCACATTACACGCTATTATCCTTCAGATGGTTTTTATAAAAAAAAATCTGATTTTGCTCTGGATTAGTTTTGTAAGAATCAAAGATAGATTATGAGGAAAATAGAGGAGGTGACATAGTGAAAACCAATATATAGAAAATGATGAGTGAATTTGTGAATTATTTTCTAGGAAAGACGGAGGAGGTGATTTATGAGGTCTTATTTTTTCTATTCTTGGTTTTTGCATCAATATGTCAACCAACGGTACATCCGGTAAGGTATGACGTGAGGAAATGACATGAAACCGTCAAGTAAAGGCCTTAATTAGCAAAGTACAAAAGAATGCTGAGGGCTGACTGGGACATTCCATGGAGATAGTGAAAGATACGCCGCATCTACGCAAATTTCACAGGCATAGAAGGAGAGGTTTCGAGTGTGGTGCAGTAGAAAGAAGAAGAGTAATGCAGGGATGGTTTTAGATGAGATTGATCATGATTAGTTGTTATGACATGATTGTACGAGGTATGACAAGAGCAGTTAGAATTAAGATACATTGCCGATATGATGGCGTATTCTATCATTCCGCGAAAGAATGACTCGAGGTATATCTCGGAGTGGCGCAGAAAGGCAGATGGCTTTGATTACCACAATTATTCCAAAATAAGAAGGTGCTTGCCGCCATAGAGTTCCTTAAATTATGCCATAGTGTCGCAGACTAACTAGTGCCGACAGACACGGACCCGATAGCAAGTGGAAATGGCGGGGAAGAGATGGCGCAGGTGATGGGAAGAGACTGTCACCCCGACAGATTACACGTGACAATAAAAGCCGTGTATCAGGCGGGTAACAGTGGAGGAGATTATAAGGTGAGATGAGGTCGCAAGATTCAGAGAAAGACAAGAATACTCTAAAGGCTACAATAGCAAGGTTTCTTACGTTTAACCCAGAGATTCAAATGGTACAATTGTAACATTAAGTGTGGAGCTGAGGATATGGCATGCGGTTATAAAATTCGAGAATCGTCAAGAAGAGGCACAGCAACACACATTTGCACCTTTCCTGCAGTCTATCTTACTTGGCATAATAATGAGAAAGGAAGAAACTAATTAACGCCAAGCCCAAAATAAAAACAAAATAAGAGGTGACTAAAGATAGGTTCTTTCATGCATTCTCTTATACCATTGACCACGACAATTATATGCTTTTGTGGTAAGCACAAGTTCTAATGCTGATTTTATCATTTATGGGTTCTAGGAATATCTTTGCAGCAAAGATACATAAGAGGCCAAAAGCATGACTTGGGTTGTAATTATGACTTCATATATCTTAGCCTTGATGGCGGCGGATTCCAAACTTCCTCAATCTTCCACGAGTCCAAGATCACCAAATCCAAAGCCTGAACAAAAATATACGACTTCGTGAAGTAAAGGAGTGATTTATTATCATGTAAATTATCATGTTGCATTAAGATTTATGACTTCATATTCTGGTCATCCCGGATGATTGTTCTGTGGTGAGATCAAAATTATTGCATTTATGCTGGATAAGAGACACAGATTTATTTAAGCCCATGCGTTCGCTACACGAAGATATAGCACTGCCATGCAGCCTCACTTGCTACCTAAGTGGTTATGCAGTGATACTATGGGTTCATTATAGGTAGCTGAGTTCTCGCTTGCAGGACGTTCTGCCTGGTATTTATCCATTTTTGCCCTTTATGTCTATTTTCCTAAATTTATAAATATATGTATGGTAGATATGCTTCCAGTATCCAGTTTTATGAACACGCCCATAGGGCTTCCTTCTTCTTGACTACCATTTCTGTAGGTCTGAGTTTCGTTCATTCCTACTTGTATTTGGTGTAATATTGAAGAACTCATCGAGCCAGAGGATCTCATTCAACCTTTATTTTGATTCGACATTTCATCTTGCCATTCGTTCTTTGTATCTCACCTCACTTGGCGCCTCATTCTCTTCACTATTATGATGCATAGAGCATGATTTCACAGATTTTCGGGCCAATGAGAGCCAAACTTTCCTCTGTATTGATTCTTACTGATGTCGATTATATATTTTGTATTGATGAGAATCCGCTCGGCTGGATGTTAGCTGGTGCTGTTCTTAGGATTGTTTTGGTTTTTAACTAATTAATCCGGCTACTGAGTCGGTTCCTGATTCCCCTATACTAGGTGTCCCTCGGGTGATAATGGTCGGCTTCCTGTACCTGACTTCGGCTCCTTGAGGTGCTGAATTTGCACTGAAAGGCTAACCAATCGATAGTCCAGGGGAATATGGAAAATGCTTAGGTACTAGATGATTTCATAGATGCAGTACTTCATCTCAACATACGAGATCACGGACGTGAGACGGCATGAAAGGAAGGTCCCAAAGTGTGGCCCTATTGGGAGTAATCTGGCATGTGACTTTACAGAATTTTGTACTGAAGAACGCCCAGAAAGTATCTATTTCGCCTGATGGATCGGGGTGATAGTAGATTCTAGCGCGAGAAATCGAGGGATACACAAAAGCAACCTCATACTCCGTTTCCCTTTGAATAAGCAGGTATATATTCGCTTTACCATATTTATAAGGCAATCAGCCAACAACAGTAATTAATTTTGTGTTTCTTTCTTGAGCGTTTTCTTAAGATTTTTACACCCTACTTGTATGATGATCATACTACTGTATTTATTTATCTTGTTTGAACTCCTTTTTCACCAACCATTGAGTTGCTAAAATAGTGAATTACTTTTAGTGCAGCCTATAGGGCTTAATTCTCACAAAATTACATCTCTTATGTGGATTTGATATTGATTCTTTAGGTCCACGTGATCCATCGCGCATCGTAGTACTTGCAAGCAAAAGTCCTTTACTGGTTTCTGCGCCGCCGTTTCGTGACTTATGATAGTTCTCGATAGCACACTACTGCTGAACAGTTTTTGCCAGTCATAGACTTTAGTTACACTAATAATTAACAAATTCAAATTGCGAGGTCAGGTACTTATTTTTCCTCATTTAGAATTTATAGATAGAGTGTTTATCAGAGAGAAAACATATATGTTACCGTTCTAACAAAAAGGTGGTGATGCGGACAATGATGGAGGATTTGAATGGACAGCGAGCCTGATTGCGATTCCATATTATCCTTAGAGGATGCCATGACGAGATGTCGTCCGCCGAAGATCCCTGATGCGGCAAGTGATAGTCTCTTGGCAAAAGCCAAGGAAGATAACAAGGTGCACTGAGGAATATTTTTTACATTTGAGTTACATCTGGCAAATAAAGGTATGTAGATTATTGATGGTAAGTGCGCTGATTTCATTGTCGCAGTACACTTAGCGGATGTTCAGATGCCAATGTGCGATATCCCTAATTCTATAACTGCAATGGTTGAATGATAGTGGGGATAGTATGTGAATAAACAAGTGTTAATCTCTTTAGCATAGTATGGAGAAGATGAAAGCTTGTGTGATGTAACTACAGCGGATTTTATTATTTAGAAAGACTATAATATTCTGATAGGCGTTAAGTTACGGCGTTTCACCAATGTTACTGCTCATGCATAATCATCTGACAATACTTTGTTCCCTTTCTGATACCTGAGTCGCCGTAGGAAGATCAAGGGATGCCTCGCAAAAAGAGAGTGAACAAAATAAAAAGAGTGAACAAAAGAAAAAGAGTGAGTACAGAGGCAAAAGTAAGAGAGGACAAAAAGAGGTGACTTGTACTAGAGCTTAGTACAGAGAAAGATTTATGATAAAATATGGAGAGAAAAAGAGGCAGAATTGAATGATGGAAAAATGCAGAGAAACTAATTTATGCAAAGCAAAGTGAGGTTAAGAGACATTGTTCTTAAACAAGCCTATGATTGCATTTCCCTACAAAGAGGCACTTTGGAACACTAACCACCCTGATAATTCTTTCTGCCCAGTTCAATTGTCTGTCTGGTGGTGACATTTAGCATGTCTTTTCTTGAGGAGTCCCAGGTTACTTTTTATCTTGAGGATCAAGACAATTGATTTGTGGCTCAGGGTCACTATCCAACTGTCCGTTTTTGATAGGAGCAATCCGCGGAGACAAAGGAAAATCCAAAAAACAAGTCGGTCTGATGGAAAAGGGATATGTGAGGGAAAGCATGAGTCCATATGTCATTCCAATGATTTTGGTTCCCAAGAAGGATTTGGGATATCGGTGATGTGCTGGATTGCCGATCCATCAATAACATACAGCAGACATTATCCCTATTTCGGCAGATCGATATGTTTCGGATGGTTACGATGGTTTCGTATTTTTCCAAATGATTCGGCGCGGATACCATTAAATTAGAACGCGAAAGAAGGTGATACATTGTTCAAATAAAATATGGCTTAGGCGGGAGTGGTTGTTATGCCTTTCTTGCCAATCTCATTCACTCCAAAGACTTCATGACTAATGAACCATGCTTCGCGTGTTTCATCGAAAATTCCAGGTTGTCTATTCGACAAGATTCTTATTTTTATAGTGTAAGAAATCTTTGGGGCGATTACGATTTGATAAAATTGCTGATGTGTTGAAAAGAGATTTGTCTTAAGAAGTGCACATTTTGCACCGATAGGCTTCGTTTCTCGGTTTCGTTGTTAGCATAAAGAATACAGGTTGATTAAGAGAAGATTCAAAAGATTCAAGACTGGCCAAGTCCGATAAAGTGTAAGTAGTCAAGTTTTTGATTTGCGTTTTTACCGTGGTTTGTGAAGGATTTTGTAGCATAGCCGCACTTATAATCAAGTCATCGGGCAGAAGGATGTCGCGGCTTGCAATAGAAAGAAAATATTCCACTGATCATGAAAATTAATCATCCTCTTTACTGTTTTATTTAATTTTTATGCAGTAAAATCTTTTGATATTGAATGATGCTTCGCCAGACGACACAATTCTTGCAAGAAGGATTTACCTATCGCATAGTTTAGCCAAAAGCCAGGTTTTATGCCTAAATACCCTAAGTCGCGTATACAAGTTTTTGCCGAACTTAAGTAACATTATCTTTGCCCAAGGAATTTGTGGATTCACACCGACCACAAGTTGTTACATCGGAAGGGCCAACACAAGTTGAATAAGAGGATACGCACGATGGATGGAGCTTCAGAAATCTTCATCCATACGCCATCCGCCATAAAACAAGGTATGAAAACATTGCCGCCACGCACTTCTCACGAGGTATGTCATAATTCTACCTGATGCTAAATTGCTTGGTTTTGAAATACACAAAGAATTGATCCTTTAGACTGGCGAGATTCAGTGGAAGAATATGCTTGTTGTGAAAAAGCAACCCATGATAAGTTCTTAGGCTGATGGTCTTTGCCGGAGAAAATGTTGCGCATTCCTAATCGCTCCATATTAAGCGTGATTTGCTGGCGGAGGTTCTACGGTGAGGATTGATGAGACATTCGGGCAGTCGGCACTTATGCGGGGTTTTGCAGGAGAACATTTTTATTATCCACTGGCGAAGCGTGATTCGATATGGCAGAATCTCCGCGTGTATGGACTATGCAGAAACAAAGCACACCGAGGCACTTCTGGCGTTTTGCATAATCGTTTCCTACTTAGAACCTGCCGGATTCCTGGCGGATTTAAAAGAATCCCTGTGCACGACGGTGGATCCGGTTTCTGTAAGCTGTGATGCACAAGCTTCAAAGATGTTCATTTATCCCATGTCAGCAAAATGAATGATGTGTTCTTTATGTCGCTGATATAGTTTTTAGGGGAGGTTGGTGATATGTATGCGCGTCAGACAATTGTTTCGAATATAGATGCTAATTCTTGGTTACTTTTGGAAGACTTGGTGGTAAATTAGAAATAAAGCTGATGTTTTTTATCTATTATCTGATATTAGATTCAGAGGTGTGATTGAAATTTCTTTGCCCATTTTTGCTGAGGCATTATTAAAAGAATATTAAAATACGGGAAGATCGTTTGTCATATGTCGAGTTTGCTTATAACGTATTATATAATTCACCCATTAAATTTCCTTCGCCTTGAGATTGCATATGGCTTTAATCCACAACCCCTTCCTCGACTTATTCCTTTCATTTATGTTTCTGATATGTTAATTCAGATGGAAAAAGAAAGTTGATCTTGTTGGCAAAGATTCAAGTAAAAAACTTATGAAAATTAGAAATTTTCAAAATGGCAAAATGATAATAAAAATAATAAATTCACGTATGGTTCGGTAGCTCGAAAATTCTCTTTGATCCTCAGATGATTTCCAAACGGATCGCCATACTTGCCTCATAGACCATGACTTGCAAGTTTTGCTACTCAGATAAGCTAATATTTTTATACTTTTCTTTGTTATGGTGCCGCCGCGATTTTCAGACGGTTTTGGCGAAAAATCCTAAGTCGGAAAATGGTTTAACTAAGTTCATTTAAAAACAAAGTGAACTGAAAAAATATTTCGACGCAACGGACCGACAAAGAAATATAAATCATGTATGCAAAATAATAGCCGATATTACATTAATAGCTATAATATTATTATACACAGGTGATGTTTAAAGTGAGGCAAATAAGTATTGCATAGCATGAGATACCGAGGAGAGAATTCTATTTTTTTATTTCCTTTCGCTTTCTTGGGGATTCACGGAAATGGACTGCAGGATTTTTGCCTGGGCCAAGGCAAAAGCTGATCTACGCCATCAGATGATACAGGAACATCAAAATCTCGAGTTTCATCAAATCTACGCAGGTAGGAATTCTTCCTACTATGTTATTCTAACTCCAAAGGTTATTTGACGGTTTGGAATTGGCTTAGAGTCCGTGAAAGGTCGAATTTCCAGTCCTCAAAATTTTGATCGAGCGCAGGAATTTCAGAATTTCAGATTATTTTCGACATCCGGTTTAATTTCGATTGTTTTTACGCCCGCAAGCTGAATTTCAGATTCATTTCAGGCGCCCCGATCGTGCTGAGGTTTGGTTTTGCCCTAGATGCATGTCTTCTGATTTTGCAGGTTTTGGTATCACAATATTCTGATGAAACTGGCGAAGGACTCAAGAGGTGCCCCGCTTTATATGTGGTCCGTGATTTAGCTATTTCCAAAGCACATTATGGAAATGAATGATGGAATATAACATGAATAGCAATATGAATAATGTGAATAGCGACATCAAATTATTTTTTGCGTGAAAATGTATGATGAGCGCATCGGCGAATTGCCGTGCCATACTACAGTCTGGCGCGGTTACTGCGTACTGACGCGGAACTACACATGTTTTGACGATTTTAATTTACGTTAATATATATATGAATATATTAGGCATGAATGCAAGCTGAATTATATCGCGTATTCCTTATATAACGGGTAACTCTAGAAATTAGTGTGAGTGCATAGCTGAGACGAAGACAAGTTGCGGTGCCTGATGGAAAATGAGGCGACGTTGTGATTGACACTTCGCGTAGGTGCCGGATTTCTGCGGCTTTGATTTCATTATGATAACGTCCAAACGAGCCGGCGGTTGGCGGCACGGAAATGGTTCCATTGCATTCATATGCACGCAATTTATCAATAGGATGCGTAATGCAGGTGTTTTTATAATTGTTTCCAGGTCACTAATATATTTATCGGTGCGCCCATTATAACATTTATGTTGGTCTCATATACACACCGTTTGAGTTCGCCTACTTGATATACATTTGTGTTGTCTATATATCATCGTTTGAGTTTCCACTCACTGATATTTGGTGTTACCCATAAAGACACGTCGAGGTCGCCACTGATATATACATTTTAGGGGTCAGTCCTCATATAGATTATTTGTGCCTGCCTGATATTTATATTTATGGTTTGTCTACTGTTATGTAACAATATCTCGTTTGAAATCTACTTTCATTCATGGAAAATGCATGCCTTTGCAGGAGCCGCAGACTTATGGTAATGGTCGTAAATGAAAATGAAAAAGATTAAGAGTAATCTGGTCGCCATTTATGTAATGATAGAAATTATATTGGTACTTTCGTATATGAGGTATTCGTGACGGATATGACAAAGTATCACATTCTCATCCCGATATGCAGATATCCGGCTGCGGATCGCTTATCGCCTGAATGCGTGATTGCTCGCTATGCGTACTTAGCGGAAATCACGCAGGAAAATATTTATCGGCTTTACTTCACTTTCGCCGAGGGATCATTATTTCAGGTACGGAGCCATCTAGGCGCGTACTATTGCAGGTCGCGGCGCGGGTAAGAAAGCGGAAAGCTGCGGCTCGGTGGTTATGTGTTGCATGGCGTATTATATTGCTGGATGGCATATGTCGTATAAGAGCAACGGTTAACTCCCTAAAAACCATAACATTTATTCGTCGATATATTTTGGTGAGCATTGATGCGTGCCCGGCGGCTATTATTTCCATCGCGCATGACTTCGTGGTGGTCATATTGAATCGCTTTGTGATGTGCTTTTTTATTCGGGTAGAGTTCTCGCATAGCGAGATTTCCTCGCCTTTATTTTCTCGTGAGCGGTGTCAAGTCATCTGCAAGATCCACGAGTATTCCGCAGGTTGACGGTTAGTCACCGCATACACCCCGCTTTGTACGCCATAATTTAGATCGCAGGCCCAGGTATACTTACCTAGGCTCAGCACTCGCTGGCGTCGCAGTCATGGCGATAGTACATCATCACCACTGCGTGGCTCCTCGGCGTGGGTTAGGTATGCGATTACCTAGATAATCATGGATGATTAGAACATCGCTTGCATTGTGTTTACGTGCATTGGTAGTATAATATGAGCTGTTGTATTTGAATTGGTGATTGAAATTGCATGCTTGGTGAATAGCATGTAGGAAAATGCTGAACATCAGGTTTAAAGTAGAACAAGTCGTTTGAGAAATTCTCGGCAACAAATGCCCGTAATTAAATGGAGGTGGTTAGGGAATGCTGGTGGTTAGAATTATAATTTTTAGGGGTTCAAACGAAATGCAGACAAGAAAGTTTAATTTTTATTCGGGAATAAATAAAAGGAGTGGTTATTAATTAAAGCACTAATTTTTAGTGATATGAATGGTCGTCGATGTCACAGTCGATACATTAGTATGCATATTACGTTAGGATCAAATGATTTAATAGTTTGCTGTCATTTGGACATAGATGGGCGTCGACGCAGATATGCTCCATAGGTGGTGCCAGCTGGGCAATTACTAGTATTACGCGCACTTTTGTCGAGGTCGCCGGTTTACAGCGCCGCCATCGCACGTGATAGCGCAGTCGGTAGTCGGCGAGGTCCCAGTAACATCCAGTCGCCGTCGCATTTTTCTCGACGTTCGGCTGCGGGAAGGCGAACCCGTTAGCAACATCTGGCCCCCAGAAGATTTGAGCGGTATTATGCCGCGGATTATCCGCATGCGGCCGCAGATCGTGCTGAAGCATGCTCCACCAGAGGAGTCTCAGCGGCGGCTGGATTATTCTCAGATCTTAGAGGTATGATTTCAGACAGAAACGAGGCTTTTATGAGGTGTATTTTCCGCCACGCCAGATTATGCAAAGGCCCAAGAGTTCCTAGAGTTCGCCATGAAATGATGACAGCGGATGGAGCATGACTGCATTTCACTGGTGCTGGCATGTTCGCATGATTTATAAAGATGACACGCCAGTCAGAGATTGCGGGCCGAAGTTGCCTATCGGGCAAAAGGATTGCAGACTCGTTACGCGGATGGGATTTGCGGTTAGACAGTTCCCTATCATAGAGAGCGAGATCTGCAGATGCCTACGATGCGTTATAAAGGGAAGAGGAAGGAGAGAGTCGGGCTTTTGTTCTGTTAAGCAGGGCTTTAGTTCACGAGTGTTCTAGGCTACCATCGTGCTGGCAGAGATATCAGGTTGCTCGTCATGGCAATGGTGCTATCATTGCCGCCAGCTCAACAAAGATGAGGAGGATTTCACCCTAGAGACAGGATCTCGGTGGTTTCGGATGCGACAGCCCCACTGGGGCAGAGGATGTGTGAGAGGATACATATTCCTCCACAGCCCTGCATAAGCGAGGAGCGCTTTACTGTGGAGTTGGACAGTATTTTCGGCATAAAGTAAAGCTGCAGAGGCTACCTATGATCGAGGCAGAGGCTTTCAGGCCTACATGCGGTGACGCCAGGAGCCTCAGCTTTGCTGATGACTGTTGATACTAATTTTACTCTGTCACAGACTGTGCCAAGATAGGCATGCTTATCTCTTACTTGCGCGTATGCTACGGATTCCGGTGCCGCATTCATTCATTACCAAAAAAAAAAAAAGACAAAGGTGATATATTGCCTAGAGGTTGGCGGTCTTCGTGATGGTTTTAGATGTGGAGTTCTCAGCGGATTAGGTGGCAGACAGTGATTGACATGTCGGTTTCGCTGTTATATATCTTTGACTTCATTCACGTGACCTGGATGATCGGACATGTCAGCAGCCGGCGCCATTCGGGATGCGACGTCGATACCATAGGTCATTATCACCGTGAGCCGTGAGCAGGTGTTACGCTTACACGCAAGATGGTACGGTGCCGTTTCAGGCACACATTGGCGCGCTTCGCAGATATTATGGTACGGAGTTCGGTGCGTTAGGGACAGCAATGTGCTGGCTAGCAAGCCTTCATAATCGAGGACGGCGCAGACGGATTTAGATTTACCAGTAGTTTCGCGAGTACGGATGTTTTTCTAGATGAAGACGTGACGCTTCCAGGTTGTGGATTTCGACAGAGTTACATCGCATTTCGCTTATCTCTATGATCTCGCATAGATGGCACGGCTGAGCGCCGCGCGAACCCGCAGTCCACTATTGCAGAGAGTTATTGGATATGTTCATTAATAGGACCTGCACTTACCATGGGGCTTCCTAGCTCGCTTGCAAAGAAGAGACAAAGACTTCTGATCGCGTACTGATACTTTACAATGGCAGTGTTGGATGAGTGCAGAATTATCTTTACGGTGATTGATGACTTGTTAACAGTCGAGTGGGGCGAGTTCACGGAAGATAGACTTTCACTTCGCGATTATCGCTGAGAGCAGATGGATATCTTTGCACATAGCCGGACGCCGTGATGCGCACACTACCGACCATGATACGCGCTTCCACTCTACGGCATTACGGTCAGTTCGGAGAGGACTATACAAAAAGCAAGGAGGCGCAGCGATATTTAGCTTCGATCATATAGGGTGTTGGGCAGTATTTGTCCTTAGGTGCATTTTAAGTTTATAATAATATATTGTACAGTATATATGAGATAAGTACTATATATATTTTTTGTATGAGGTCGCAGATTATTTATATAAGTTTGACTACAGGGAGAGTATTCCATCATCGTCCCGGACCGACAGAGATAATTCTAGAAGGTGAGGCTGATATGCTACGCCAGAGTTTGGTAAGAGCAGGTAAGATGTATGGCTGCCACTTTAGAGTTGAGGTAAGTGATTACGCTTGCAGATGATGCCTAAGAGATGGTCGCGATTTTGAAAAGTGTGGTGTTAGTGTTTGTAGAGATGTCTTTCCTCTGTAGTACCCCAGAGGTGAAACAAAATTGTGGTACACTCACGCACCATCACCCAGCCTGCTCGCCTAATCTAGATAGAAGATAGAAGATTTTATAATTTTTCAGGGTTATGTTTCTAGTGACTTCAAAAAGTGACTGATTTTACGAAAATCTCGTAAGCCCAGAAATGGCCTCGACTAAGTCTTACGGTGTACAAAGAGACCGTATTTATCAAAACGGACTCATTAAAGAATATAAATCAGGTATGCAAATAATAATAATATTAGATACACACAATACGCAATTAATAAAGTACAATGCGTTAAAAGCGAGCAAAACACAGTATATGGGCTTGAGACGTCAGATGCATATAAATTTTTTTTACTTCTTTTTCAAGCTTTTTCTTAGATTTTACGGTAATTTAATTGGTAGATTTCATAATAGGTAAGCTGATCTACGCTTACTTATATTTACTGCGGTACTGTACCTTGGAGCCACAATTTCATTTAGGTAATTTTCCCATTTAGTGTTATTCCTTAACTCCAGGGCTGCTTATTTCAATGGTTCGACTGGCTTATACGTGAGTAGTCGTAAATTCGTAGCCTCACTCGACTCCAGCTAGAGTTTTAAATTTGATCATTTTGACAAACTGGCCGACTCTGATCGCTTTATTGCCACACTTTAGATCGCCAGATTTAAACCATTACTTGACTATTTTCGTGCAGTCCTGATCGTAGTTTAGGTTTGCTTGCTCTAAGACTGATGTCTTTCGCTAGGCGGAGCCAGTAATATAATATTTTCGGTGATTTAACTGCAGGATCTAAGATAGTCTCGCTTATATGTAAACCAGATTTGCCATTTTGGTGTGTTATACAGAAAAATGAATAACGTGAATAGAAATACGAATAATGAATAGTGATACAAAATTATTTTTGTGAAATGTGCGATTTATGGATTCAAAATGAATTGTTCGTGTTTGTTAATGTGCCTATGTATTACTTTCGTGTATCGATCGTAATTTCGCATAACATGTTTTATGCGATTTAATTATGCCATATGCATGTGAATATATTGTACGAAATGCGTCGAATTGGCATCATATTCCATATGCACCGGGGTAATTTAGAAAACAGGAGAGAAGCGAGATTTACGACAGCAGGCCCGATGGTGTCATGAGTACATTAGGCCAGATCACACCGTCATAGGGGCTGATGAGCGGCTGATTAGCAGGACACGCCCAGCTGAGTCGGAGGTTATGAAATGGAAATGTTTCGATGATTTCGCGGCGCACCGCAACTTGTGGTCACAGTATATGCATGAGGCGCTTCGAAGCGAATTGCTCTGAGGCTGACTAACAATATTATTTTTACGCGCCCACTACAACATCTGGCGGTTATCCATAATATCAATCGGCTTTAGCTCACTACTGATATACACGGTGTGTCCATAATATCAATCGCTGGAGTCGGCCCAATGTTTTGCATCGGAGGTTGTCCACTAAAAAAAAAAATACCTTTGTTCGGGGAGATCTGCTTATTTCATATGGGACATATGGCTGAGGAGGCCCGCGGAGGACAGAGGTGTACTGTCACTAGAGGGCTGGCAAGATTAAGAGATTTCGGTCACATTTATACAGACAGTGGTTCATATTTTTGGTACCTTGCATGCGAGGTGTATTTCCATGAGGACGGATACGCGATAGGGTGAGTCACATTCCTCATCCGATGATATGCAGATTATCCGCGGTAATTTGCGTATTTCAGTCAATGCGGATTGTCTCGCGCCGTGCAATTTAGCGTATGAGTCCCGCAGAGGAAATTATTCCCATCGGGTTTACTCAATTCCGCCTCAGGATTACTTATTTTTCACGCACAGGTGGCTTATATCGTGAAAGGCACGCATCTACTCAGAGAGTCGTATGAAACAGTTTGCACGTGCTTTTGGTGGTTATGTTGTATAAGATACAGACAAGGTTGCATTTTATTATGCGCTGCATGAAGAGTAATGAGCACTTTAAATCTATGCGGGGACATATATTTAGCTGGCATATATTCGCATGGCTGATGCAAATGGCGGCCATTATTTACCCGCATGTGGATCCCTCGGTAAATGAGTGAGGAATTGCTAGACATAGTTCTCAGATCAGGTATTCCTCCCATAAAGATTTCTACCGATGGGAGGTGCCGGTTACCCGTTATCCACGGTACTTGTTGATTCGTTAACACCTGATTAATTCCATTTCGTACGCTACACCATGAGAAGGCAAGACTTTACATTTGCGCATAGACAAAACATGCCAAAACAGCTAATAGGCATCGCTAAGCTGTCTTTGGAATCGAGACGGCTCAAAAGCATGCTGCTGGTAGCTGAGAGAGATTTCCAGCACAGCATGCTCCAAGTTGTTCCCAGGCATAGTCCTTTTCAAGTCCTTGATGATTAATGCATAATGTTTATAAGTTAGATCCAGTAGCAGGTGGGGTGAAAAAGCATTTTTATTGTCACGACGGAGATCTTTGATACGATTTATTGGTGACAAATTCTTTTCCAAGAGGGAGGGAAAATGATGGATATATGTGAATGAAAAGACCATTTTTATAATCTCATTTGGCTCCGATGACAGGCGCATAAGATGATTCAAAAGAAAGCCTCTTAATGTTTTACCTTTAGACGCCCAAGAGAAGTTCACGCGTCAACTCCAAAGAGGAACAAAGATGACCTGACGCCATCAAAGCAACCGATTTGTGACCGTTATTGGCAGGCTTTGACCTTTGATTTGGTCGCTTAGTTTCGCAGATACGCATTTAATACATATTTTGCAAGCGATTTACGCCAGATTTGTTCCCCGATTTGTCGCCATCGTGGAACCGACCTGTTCCAATTTGCCAGATGATTTTATTTCTCGATTGTCATTTGAGTTGTTCCTTATTTTACTAATAAGTCTTATCTCTACCATATTTGTGTTTCTTCTCGTGATTTATCGCTTGGGTGCATGGTTTAGTGGTACAGGTGTTTCTTCTATTTTTGTAGCTTCGAATATTTCCAGCTCTGTAATTTAATTTGTTTTGTTCTTTCATATATTTTCAAATTATTTATGTTTGTTATCCCTATTTTCTCCAAAGTTTGAGAATTAATAAATTGAGATGCGAATCTTCAGTTCCGAAGTTCCTTTGAACTTATTCTGCTAATATTCTGCATGCTCATCAAGATTTATCATTTATTTCATTACCGACAGATGTCTTCTATATTAAGGTTCTTATTTTTATATAACGGTCACAGGTCATCTATCTGCGTTTCAACATTTGCGAGCAATTCTTCCCGAAAGCATTTTACCACGCTTCTCTAAGTTTGATGCGGTTCTTATCAATGGTTATTTGAACTGATCATATAATTATGTTACATATTGTAATCTTATATATATGATTACTTGGTTTTCAAGTTTACTTAGTTGCACATCTTATGGTATGGATCCAGGTATGATACTTCATCTGAGATGGTGATCTAAGATTACTTCAGAAACATGGCAATCCTCCACACTCTGGCGATTATAGAATTAGAGGACTTGATAATGCAGTACTTCTGATGCATTCCTATCAACGCAGATCCCTCCAATGCAAAGATCCAAACCCGCCGATTTTTGATATCAACCACTCTGAATGAGACTCTGATGTGCGTACTCATGTACTTGATGCTTCCCAACTCTTTACAGCAGGTACTCTACGGTACTCCGTGGAAATCCCTCCGCAAGATTTGATCTGCTGAATCTTATTCTCACATTCTCATAGGGTGGTCGCATAAATCTGCGGTACTCTTTATCCCTTTTCTATTATTATTGCAAATTATGTTACATTATGCTTCCATACTTTAAAGAAGCATTCTCTGAAATGTCCCTCAGTAATGATCCAGTCCATTCTATCCAGCCGGCTTTTAGTCACTGATCCAAATTAAAAGCCACGCTACCAATGCCGCACTTGTAATGTCAGTACAGCTTCATACTTATCATTTCTTTAATAGTACATATTATCATATAAGTATTAATAATACTACATATAAAATGATTTGCCCAATAATATATTGGCATTAAATAATCTTAATAAGGGGGCAATAATGATTATAGCACTATTATACCAGTGTTCCAAATTGAATTGTTAACTCAAATACTGTAATAGTAATATTATGTAAGAACATTTAAAAAACCGCAACCATCAGCCCAGAAAACCCCATGTCTTGATCCTCATCTCATTATTTTGATATACATTTTTATCTATGATAGAGGGCCAGTAAATGATGGTTGCTGCCGATGGACAGAAAGTCTACTTAAAATATTCAAATAAAATAGTATTATTTACTTTTACCTTTGTATTCTTATTAGTTGTAGATCATATTTCGTCCATTCGCCAGTCCTAAAAATAAATATGAAGATGGGCTGTAAAATAATATTTTTTAGAGCAGGTAAGAGGGTTTGTTTCGGAAAATCGCCATTTAAACTATCCTTAAAGGTTTGTGCTGCAATGGATATTCAACCCATTTGATCGTGCACTACATCTGGTCTTAGCTATAAGTACAGTTGTAAAACAAAACTTAGAAATGTAAAGTAGTAAGCCAAGAGGGTTAGCTGATATTAATCTTTAGTGGGGTCTTGAACACACGCATTTATACCAGGTTTACTTGCATGTTTTTTACATAAGAATGAGATCAAGAAAGTTATGAGCATATCCTCAATACCGAGATACTTGATAAGTGCCAACATAGCACTTAAAGATTCTTTTCTTTCAAGCATGCTTATATTTTTTTTTCTCCTGGGGACCCACAAGTTCCGAATCTTATTCGATATTGCCGCTGATATGACGACCGACCGTCCACTAGCATTTATTCAGTGAAATATCTAATAATTAAACAGGAAAAGAGAAGAACCCATTCTTGGGAGTTCAAGATAAAGAAGATATTATATTATACTTGTAATGTTTTGAGCTTTGTAATGTGGTATCACTACTAAAAACAAAAGTATCGGTTTGGCAAAGATAGACACACATCATTTGAAATTTATTTTTTATACCTGCATTGATTTTTAGTTATAGTGTATTAAATCGTCCATTTGATTTCTAATCCTATTCACCCTTTATACTTTTACCACAACAGAACCCCTGTGATCATGAATAGAGCAAACATAGATGACAATTTTAAATTGATCTTATAAGAGCGATACGCCAAATATAAATAGTAAAACAAGCACATGAACAGATTTCAGAAATTTCACACGGCTCATCTCCGCCCGCACAGATTTTAGCGTAAACACGGCAAAGCCACACAAACGGCAACAAAAGTGCAAGGTACGAAAGAATGCAAGGTAAAGGCCTCCCTGCCAGATTTTAGATATTCCCCACTTTCCTCCAACTTCGTTTTTCCTTACTCCATTCAATGTTTCGATTATCTCTATTCGCCACAGACGGATTCGGTAACTTATTCTTTTGTTTTCTGAATGAAAAGATTTCTCAGAACGCTTTAGCGACAGATTACAAGATTGCGTCGCTGCAATACTTCATCTTCCAATTGTTCCAATTTGATGCACTACACTCATTTTCCTTTGTTTTTAGAGGGAAGAGACTACCAGCGATCTCACCGGGATCATCTCTTATACTGTACTTAGCCGTAAAAGATACTTAATAATTGCAGATTACCTAATTTCAGATGGAGGTGATTCGCCGGAGTTTCTCAAAGTTTTCTCGAAGAAAGATCAAGATTTTCATTGCTTGCTTTCCTGTAACTGGCAGTCGTATTTGCAGTTAGCGTCTGCAAAAGATCATGGATGCAAACAAAGAGGTCAAATCGTATTGCCGATGCAACATGTGATCCAAATGGAGGTTCCGTGAATTCAGCCATCAGTTTCTATACATTCAACAACCATGAGGCAAATAGAAATAGTGAGAGATGGAAGGAGATCATGATCTAAGCAGGCAATATTTCCGATGTGCATATAAATGGAGGGTAATGTTCAATAACATCTTTTTTTTTAGCTTGCGATTTCAGAAATACTTCTTTATTTAGAAATAAATTTGAGTCACCTATTATGTCTCCATGAGAGATTTATGAGTAGTTTTCATTTATAGGTACTAAATTTATAATCATCTTTAATAATGTCTCATAAGATATATATATATATATATATATATATATATATATATATATATATATATATATAGGGAAGAGGATGATATATATATATATTGGCAATTCCGTAATCTCAATTTATAAGATTAGCCCATTTTTGATAACTCACTTATAAGATTAGTTTCCATTCTTCGCACTCACCCCATATTGAAGCTAATATTTAAGTAGCAAATTTTGAAGATTTGTACAACAAAATAGTTTAGTAAAAGACCTCCACAAGTTAACTTCAAAGAATCCAACATTGCGGAGTCTTTAGTGATGCGGATCTGTTACAGAGGTCGCAACTTAATATAGTTCCATGATGGATCACAGAAAACATTTAATGACTGAACTGCCTAATCTAAATTATATAGATATTATCCGCTTGAGAGATCAAACGTTCATGGTTTAAACATAGCCCATTAGGTCAGGTCTATACGCAGGTAAGAGAAATCTCTCCGTGTCCCGATATAGTGACGTGATATGAATGCATCAAAGCTCGTAATTTTCTATGATATGAACACCAATCCTGCACGAGATAGATTTAACCAGCGCTCTGCGCGCAACACAAATAATTACAGTCCGGCGTCTGGATGCAATATCTCTTTAACTAGTTACGCGATAGATACGCATGATTAAACCGAGCACCACCCATTTTCCAGCACCACCCACGTCTTGGATCTTTACTATTTACTTCTACTACGTTATTTCGCAACGTCAGTACGCAACGGGTTATATCGGGCGAAAACACACCATGATTTCAAGAGATTGAATTATATTGCTTATATGCTGAAGAGAGATAATTTAGCTGGAAATGGATTCCTATTTGGCAGAATTTGATTTTGAATTGGTGTATTCATTCAAACAGATGATATCCGAATTGCCGGATTCGGGAGTTGCGGCAAGACAACTACGCTGTGTTATATATCAACATGTTCTGAATCCACTGCATTAGCTTGAAAATGTTGAAAGAGATTCACAAAAGATAAAGGATACATGGTTTAAGGTGCCAATTTTCATGATATAATATGAGAAATGGTCATGAGTGCTGGAATATTTAGTTGGTGATACGTAATATAAAAAGGTCCCATTTTTATTTTTATTGTTTTAGATGATATTGACACAATTCGAAACAATTATATATCTAGTCGAGAACATCATCGTATTCGATGAGGAAGCAGAGTGTCGAGCACACCAGAGATCAAAATTTGCTGCATGCTGATGATCTATGTGGATTACACTAAATCCCAAAGATGTTTTCGTGCCTTTAGAGTCTGTATGTTTTTTCAATGTAATTTTCCACAGCAAAGATTATAAGATTCCTCCTGATGATGTAATACATTGTCAAGGTCTTCCCTCTACTTGAAAGTTTCGGGTTCTCTTTACGGGCAAGCCTAACAAGTGAACGGGAGTGAATCTGCATAAATTGAGGAACAAACCTAAGTCCGAATCCAAGATGTGTTTCAAAATGTTATTATGTGGTTAGATTCATGTGATTTAAAGTGGGCATTCAGATATTGCTTGCTTTAAAAGGAGAAGACAGATCTCTGTTTAAAAAATATCGATTGAGGTCAGATGGATTGAAGTTCCAAAGGCAATGTTCTTATAACTTTTCACATAATAAGATATATATGCATGATTTAATACAAGTAAATGGCTGGGATTATTCAGAAACCTAAAAGACTTAGCCACCTGGAGTAGATTGTGGATCGTGATGATATTTTATCATGCATTTATGAGTAAAAGGTGAGAATCCAATTCAAATTTCATTAGTTTACTTCTTGCTTTTTTGAAAGATTAAAATTTAATAATCTTTTTCATAAAATTATATATATATATATATATATATATATATATATATATATATATATATATATATATATATATATATATATATATATATATATATATCATATACTATTAGTTAAGATGTTCGCCTCACATTTTTCCCTTATTCTTCTTTTTCTGCGGAATGAAAAATATCGAAACTATATGCCTGACTTATCTGAATCAAAAGAGAATGATGGGTTCACAGTATTGCTTCGTTTGGAATGAGCAGATTTTACTATTAAGAAGAGGGACAGATTACTTCAAAGTTCATTATTGGAATGATTGTATTGGTCTTGTTTATAGGAGCATAAAATATCTTCCTGCGGGATTTCGAATTTCTCGTGAATTAAAGACATTTCATTGTGGGTATTTATCTTTGCCTTTGAATCTTGGGATGGCAGAATTTGCTGCACTATCAGCGTGCGTAATATAAAAAGACTTTGGGAATATACAGTATAATCACACGAGTTTATTATTGCTCTTTATTTTATGCACTAATTGTTTGATCGATTTATTTGTAATGGTTTTTTTGTTAATAAAGATTACGGTACTAGTGTTCGGCGATGTAAAGTGATCACAAATGTTCTCATCAAATGCCAATTTCTTAAGTATGCTGTGGCTTCGGGATTTTAGATTATTTTGAGAGCCGCACAAGTCTTCTTGTACTGTATTTCCATTTACGCATTTCATGGTACTTTTGCGCGGCTTTTGAATGAGATCGAATCAAAGAAGCTGCCAAAGACGGTAATTTCGACATCCTCTTGAAATTTGACTTCTCTATGCTGGAATCCGCAAAACGTCCTGATATTTCTTTGCAAATACAGACGCCCAGAGGGAGCTTTATATGTGTGGGAACCGTGAATCCAAGAAATTCTAAGATGGATTTGGAATTCCTTTACCTTGATCTTCCATACGTTCAAACTTCTGAAAATTCTTCCAAAGATGCGCAGGAAGACTAAATGCCTAGCTGATTTCTTCGATGAAACCGCCATTGCGATCCCGCCAAAGACGGATATCTGAACCTTCTGGCACGATTCCCTGGCATGCTCGCACTTAGAGAAATTCCAGATCCAAGGAAATATGAAAATGCTTCGAATATCTTGATTTATATAAAACGCCATTACAGCATTCTGCAAGAAGATATTGCGTCGGAGGTTCTTTTGCAGTTTACGCTGAGAAGTTGCTCACCGAGAAGTTCCCTGAGATCCAAAGGAATATGAGGAGCCTATATTCTCTTTCTATAAAAGGGACTGCTATTAAAGAATTACCCAACTCAATTGGTCATCTCACCGGACTTCAATCCTTGTATTTGCATAACTGCAAACACTTGAAGAGTCTTCCAAGTAACATTTGTGAATTGAAGTCCCTTCATCAATTATGGCTTAATGGTTGTTCAAATCTAACCGGAGGCTCGGAGATTGTCGAGGAGCCGAATATGGAGAATCTTTGCTCATGGATTAAAGAGAATCGAGAAAGACACACTGATTTTCCAAAAGACTTATTTTTAACAGATCACTGGGCAGGTCTCATTCTTCCAACAGCATAGTAATATGGACGCCTTGTAAGCTCGTTTTGTCGCCGTCTGAAAGTTCCGTACCGCTCAGACAGCGATAGTTCTACTTGTTAAAGGTGCCAGAAATAGGCAGGCTGCAAGAGATAAGATAAATTCAGATTTATAGTGCCCGGTTTCACGAAGATGGATGAGTGGAAACCATATTCATCGATACTTCCACGCACATTCGACCTCTGCCGAAAGCCTTTACACGAATCATTGCTCACGTCGAGGCAGCAATCTCAGATGTCGACAAGTCTACGTAGCAGACGCATTGTCAAAGCCTCCAAAGCGATTACTTACCCAACAAAGCAGATACCCCGGTCTTTCCTCAATTTCTTCGTATCATATATCAGAGGCACGTGAATCGCACTTCAATCGACCAGCAAAAATTGACCATAACGGCATCGGGCGCTTCCAATCACCAGGCATTTTTATATGCCGCCGCTATTTACATATGCGTAATCTTAGACGCAAAAAAGATCGGCACATGTCCTTCCGCAGGAATTCCGCGCCGCTGTCACAAGGCGCAATCGATTACTACTAAGAGTGGTGCGATGTTGTATATATGGATGTAGTGGCATAGAGTTCTAAAGAAAATGGTATAAGATGGATACCTCGATTTAAGCTATTCTTCCTGACATTTTTGTTCAGTGATGATAAGACAAGAGACGGTCATCCTTTACGTGAATTGAGCATCCTCGCGGTGATCAACCCGCGTATTTTGAGCGACTTCACGGAGACTTCACCTTCGATTACTTAAAGAAGAGGATTCCTGGCCATCGGCCCCCTTTTTCCCCTTACCAGTATTCCACGTATCGATTCAGGTTGCGGAAACTACTTCAAGGCTGTTTCGATTTTCGTGCGTCTTACTTCACTACTTCCATATCGCAGATTACAATTTCCGACTTCGACCTATATCGCGCTTGCCAGCAAGCCTTTGAAGTAAAGTCGCGACGCATCTTTACATACGCTTGCCCACATGACTGTAGAAAGATCAAGAAAATGATAACTACTCTGAAGAGGGATTTACATTAAGATAATAAAGATTTCCTAAGAGCACATGCCTCTAAGCTCTCTTCCCCATTTTTTCCATTCTCCAACAAATTTACTCCTTCTCTCTTCTTATTTATTATATGGGATTGGTTGTTATATATTTTCTGGGTGAGAAGAGGGAGTGTGTTATATATAGGTGACTTTTTATGATAGGAGAGAAATAAAAATATAAATATTTAGATGATTTATGGTGGCTTATATATTTTGTTTTATGATGACATAGAATCTTACCCTTATTCAAATTTTAATCTATATATTTTTTGCCAAAGTATATTCTCCCCTCACCATGATCCAGTCAATTCTGCCCTCACCAAGTTTCCTGTCATTTCACTTTTGCACTTATTTTTTTGATACCTAAGTACATGTTATAATATAAAATTTCTCTCTACTTTTCATTATTTTGGTACCAATTATTTTTTATATTTTTTCAGATGCTATTTGTAATTTATTGATAGTGTTATGATTTTCTGTGGATGAAGTTCTTAATAAAAAAAACTAATAATATATAAAAAGCATGCTATTTTTGTAATATATTTTTGTAATTATTCTTTACTTTTTATGTACTATTTATTTTGAATTCTAATTTCTAAAATTTTATTAATAATATATGAAGATAAATTATTGATGTTAAAGTTTTCATAAATTATATTAATAATTTATTTTTCATAAATCGTATTAATTTATCAAATCTAAGAACTTCATTATTCTAATTTTAAATTTTTTTTAAAATAAGTTTATATTTATAATATTTTATACTAAAATATTTAAATAATAAAATGATGAATATAAATATAAAAAGAATAAAATTAAAGTGGTAGTAATTCTTTAGAAATGAGATTAATAAGATTGTGATGCCCAAAACCTATTATTTATTATATACAAGTGAGTTCTTTATGATGTTTTTACCTACAACTGTCTAATAAAGTTTACATGATTACACAGATTCATATATATGAATAAATGATAAAATGGCCATGTAGTTCTCGCGATTACATTTACTAAAATATATCCCCATTTATATTTAATATTTAAGAGTTACATGATTATTTATTATAATATAGACAAAATTCCATATAATTATATTAGCATGCATAAAACATCGTGTCACAACTTACTTTCTTCAAAACGCTTCCTAAAATGAGCCGCCTTCGACGCTCCCCGCATTTGATATATAAAGGATCCCCGACAGGCAGGTACCCAAAGAGAGATAATTTCCCATGGTTACTCCCCACTCATGCACATGCATGGCCAACATCATATCTGCCAATTTCCCATGAACCTACTCGAATGTCTACACGATCAATCCTATGTCTCAGTTCCCACTGATTTCACATATGCTTCAAGTTTAACGCAGGTGGCAGACGATCCTGCTTTCAAAACAAACTTGTCGCCTCAAAACACTCACCGGCCTGACAGCGCCGACTACTCCTGAGCCACGTGCTGAAAATTCTTCCACATTACGGCTCTCCGATCGTACGTCGGACTGATTCTCAACACCATTCTCCTGAAAATCATCCATTGAAATTCCTTCACAACATTTTCGCTTGCTCACTCCCCATCATGCACTAATTCCCAATATCCTGTAAGTGCCCCAGCACAAGTGAACATGATGTCAATCCAACACATCCATGCCAATATATCCACATATATTGCCAACATAATTTCAATCATATAAAATATTGTTATAGGATTCACAATCGATATATCTAAAAATCAGCTCACATGTATTAATTAACAAACACAAGCAATTCATTCTTGAATCACTTCAATAAAACACATTTCACACCAAAATTTATGTGTCAATATCCTATGAACAGTGGAAATTTCAGTTAATGCTCATTACCACATTGCAGAATTTCCACTTTGCTCAATAAGCTTTTGAGACTTGAGTTTACGCTGTACAAAAGTCTCGCACGATCTGACATTTACATGCTCTGGCCAAAAGATTAACGCAGTAGGAAAGATTCTCACTTTGGTTTCTAATTTCCACTTGCATTCGCCCACGATAGCCTCGCCACGCAGCACCATTTTCTTGCTCTCACAGAACCGACGTCCGACGCACAAATCCCAGAGAAGCGTGCCTTCTAAAAATCAAAACCGCTATCGATCCTTTTGCTCACGTTTTCGTAGCTCAATTTGAAGAAGATGATACTATTCATTTTTTTTGCCCTTTCATTAATCTTTTCTAAACATTCATTATATCTTTCTTCGATTTTACATTTGGCACAATCGCCGCCCATTTCCATCATCTCTCTAATCTCGCAAATATGTCATAAGAGTATGCAGTAGTAGATTTTTGGGTCACATCATATGTCTCTCAAACTTTACGGCACTTAAGCAACTGCAAGCTCCCTAGGTAAAGTGATGTATCTCCGACATCTCATACTAGACTTGTAATTTACGTGTTGGTGCAGATTTACGAGATTCCATTCTGACGTGGAAATTCAAGTCTATTTAGTCCAGACTGGTACTTCGATTCTTTTTTTACCTAAATGACCATTTTAATTTCTTCTAAAATTAAATTTCTCCTGTTCTTATATCTCCGCCCTCCTTGCGCAGTCTCACCCTAAATCACTTATACAGCGATTCAATTATGTGTATATGTAATTTCACTAATTCAAAGATCGTCGGTGCGACAAATTCCAAGCAGGTCCACTGAATATCTCTGATAACCCGATGGTATCGTTGGACTCATCCATGTCACTTAATGACATTAAAGGTTCAATATGCTCAATAATTCCAAGGTCCACCACGTTAATCACCGAGATCCTCGACTTCACATTCCTAACATTCTCGACTAATTTTTACTTTACATCTTTAGGGGAGCATTTTCCTGATTATATTCTGCCTCACTCTAAGTTTCACGATTACGATAAGATATTGGTCGAAATATGATGCATTAGAAAACAAATGCAAGTATTAAACGCACTCGCATCGCCCTCCCATTAATCCGCATACTCAACTCTGCACTACGAGGCCTCCGCCTCCTAGACAATTCATTATATGCCCAGTCAAGGCATGGTAACACGCTTATCCGCCCAAACTAACCCGAACTCTCACCAAATCCTGTGCTCGACTGACCGGCTGCCCGGCCCCCGCCTATGTGACCCGGCCGCAAGTACTAGGTGCCGGTGTGGCACCGAACTCGATACTAGTTCCCCGACCATACTGGGGTGGTGGAGGAACAAACCGTGTCCTCTCCTGTCCTACCACTGACTGGGACTACGCTGTCCCCAAACCCGGATCCTCGCTTTCTCCTCGAGGGCAACCTCCCTCATATGTCCGGTTGTCGGAAGTGGAAACATAACATCCGTCCCGCCCGTCTGAAACCTTAGCTCATCCCCTCGGGGTCTCGATAACCCGGCTCGGGAACCCTTATGACCAAAAGCCTTCTGCTTCTTTCCCGAACTAGAAGAAAGTTGATCTCCCTTCCTCTTAATACCAGCACCCATATCCTAGATGCCTCGCATAACATCTACCTCTCCCTCTGCGGGTCAGTCGCCTCGAATTCTCAGAGTCCAATTCCTCCTCTAACCATCGAGGACGATGCTTCTAAACATCGAGGTCGTCAGACCGCTCTAGCTCAATACTATTGCATATGCCTGTGCGATAGTGGCGACTGCAATCCCTATGGCCTCAGCAAAGGCCCGCCGTCGTGCCGAGCGGTGCTCCCATCTCCTACTACCTCGGATGACCCCTACGTCCTCACCCTCGACTAGCCATCTACAATTGTTAAATGACAAGTTAATATTCAATGCAGTATCTCTAAGGCTTAATCACAGCCCCGAGACACTATTCATGTATCGAAAACATTTCATACATAATGTCCATGCATTCATAGGTAATGCAAGGCCATAATTTCACATTAAATCATTTTTTTACAACAAAAAATTTATTTTAGAAAATTTCATTTTAAAAGATTTTATTTCATTTTCTATTTATTTTTATTTTATTATTATTTATTTGAAAAATTGAAAAATTTTGAACAAGGCTCGCGAACAAAGTGGTCCCAAACAAAGGACTCGTAACAGTGCATTGAGTCCAAAACTGGGCTGGGTGCATAGGTGCACACCCACACCATGGTCAAGGCTGACATGAGCCTCCAAGCCGCGCGCGACTACGCCCGCCACGCGCACACCAGACCGTGTCGTGGCGCCGCAGCGGCTGTATTGTGGCGCACAGGCGCCGATCGCAGCCATGCCCTCGCCGCGGTCGCGGGTCGAGCCCGGCCGTGTCGCAAGCCCGCTTCACGTGTCGCAGTCGTGTCGCGACACACCCAAAGACTAAGGCTATGCGCTTGTTGCAGCTCAGGGCTGGTCGTGGCGTGTCGTGATCAGATCGCACACGCCTACTGTTGCTTCTCACCGCCACGATACAACCGATTATATCGTGACACGCTCACTAACCAGACGCTTCATCGCCACGATACAAAGATCGTGACGTGACACAACCCCCCGCCGCTACCTTCGCTGGGCCACGATGGCGCTAGCTTTGTATCGCGACACTCACCCCTAGGCAGTCGCGCTGCGGTAGCGCATAGTCAACGCATCGTAGGCTGGCATCGTAGCCCCATCCGGCCAGGTCGCGGCCTCGCCTCGCCGTGACGCGGGCCGAGTCACGAAATATGCACATCCCGTGTCACAGACAAATTAATCGACGTGATTCTGACAAGGAGGAAATGGAAGGAAATTTCATTCCAAATTCTCCACTGTATTATTTTTTTTCACACCTTTTTTTTTTTCTCATTCCAAATTTATTGAAAACCACCCAAAAAAAAAAACTATATATATATATATATATATATATATATATATATATATATATATATATATATATATATATATATATATATATATATATATATATATATATATATATATATTTTTTTTTTTTTTTTTTTCATTTTCTAGTATATCCTATTAAATTTATTAAAATTTATTTTATTTATTTTTCTTCGCTTACACACTCAGAAACCTTAGAAAAATTTCTTCACATCATTTTTTTTTCATTAAATTCTGGACTATTTACCCAAAATTTCTCAAACACTTGTCTCACACTAACCCTAGTGTTCAACATCATTCCTATGCTATTCACCAAGCATACAATTTCAATCACACAACACATAACAATTCATGTTATGCACACCATTCACACATCAATCACAACAATCACAGAATCACATAAAACACAAAGGCATGTGTTGTTCTAACTCTCATTCCGTGATTGTTTAAAAATCACATACCTATACTCCTAACATCGAGCTTTACCTGCTGTGATGTTCTTACACCTACGACTACGGCCTAAGCCTGCCTCCCCGCCCTGCGCAATCGTATACCAACTTATTGATACTAAGCCTAAGTATTTATAGTTCTGCTTCGACAACACCGTCGTGGTCGCATCGTAACTAAACTTATAACACGCCCACCCGAGCTCCCAAGGTAATTATTTCATCTTTAGCTCTAATACTGTCGTGACGCCAAAACAGGGTGCTCCGCTGACAACCGCAACTCGCTGAATATTCGTGGGATGCTCCGCAACCCAACACACCATGAAAATCTGCAGTCTCCTTTGTACGGAGTCACCGCTGTACAAACTCCGGCCCCAACAAGTTTACAATGACTAACATTGTAGGTCCACATGAATAAAATGAGTAAAAATGGGCCACTTAGGCCCCCGCATCACTCATCAAAATATATCCCAACTATATTCAATAGTTCAAGAGTTATCAGATTATTTAATACAAACATATTAAAATTTACAATTCTAATACATGTTATACCAAAACATCAAAGCCATAACCCTACTTCTTCAAAATCGGCTCTAAATGAGCCGTCTTCTCGAACGCTCCTCAGACGCAAATAGTGATCCTCAACAGGTGAGCAGCTCAAGAGAGATAATTTCTACATGGGTTACTCTCCACCTAAGTGCACATGCATGACGCAACAATCATATTCAAGCACTCATGAACCTACTGAATGTCTACATGACTAATCCCATGTCCCGAGTCCTCACCGACCCCCTCACATATGCCTAAGCCAAATGCGAGTAAAAATATCCGCCAAAACAAAACTTGTTGTTCTCGAAACGCACTCACCGACTTCGGTAAAAGTATCGACTACCCTCCGAGGCGAATGTGCTTGGAAAACCTTCCGAAACACCGCGCCTTCACGCAATTAGCTGGACCATCCCCCAACACCATTCTCCGGAAAATCATTCAATGAAATTCCTTTCACAAACATTTTCGTTTTTGTTTCATTTCATGTCATGCACTCACTCCTAATATTCTAGGGTGCCCTAGTGCATATGGAATGCATGATGCCAATTCCAACACATTCATGCTAATATATTCACATGCATATATATTAACATAATTAAATCTCATAAAACATGTTATGCAAATTCACAATCAATTACACCAAAATTAACTCACATGGGCTAATTAACAAACACAAACAATTCATTTTGAATCACTTAACAAAACACATTTTCACACCAAATATTTACGTGTCACTATTCATGCGAATGCTGAAACCTCGGCTAATGTCACACTGCACAATAAGAATTTTTCCACTTGCTCAAAGCTTTTGAGACCGAAGCCATTTTCGCTAAAACAAGCCTTGTAACATTCCTAACTCATTTACATGGCTCTAGCCAAAGATTAACGCAAGTAGGAAAAGATCCCTACCACTCTTGGAGCTGCCTAACTCCACCAAACGTGCCCACGCCAGAGCAACTTTCTTACTTTACCCATCGAGAACCGACAACCGATCGCTAATCCTGTGAGAAAATGTGTTTTTCTCTCTCTAAAAAAACAAAACCAAGCTACTCGTGGTCTTTTGCTCTCTGCACGTTTTTTTTGGCTCAATTTGAAGAAGATGACACTATTCATCTTTTTGTCTCTTTCTCATTAAACTTTCAAATAATTCTCATCATGTCCCTACTTCTAGATTTTCGACACTTGGGCACAATCTAAGCCGTCCATTTCCATCATCTCTCTAATCTTACAACATGTGTCATAAGAGTATATGTAGTAGGTGACTTTTGTCACATCATATGTCTCTCAAACCAGTTTTATGACACCCGACACCCGGTGCATCGAAAAACGTGAAATCTCACTCCGTCCCACTACTTTAAATTGACGCGCTGCTAGCTAGGATTTCACAAGACGATTCCAACGGTGAAATCTGTTTCGTCATCTGAGATCTAAAATTTTTTTGGATTTTTACCGAAATGACCATTTTACCCTTTTTCAGAAAATTGTAATTTTCTCGGGTCTTACAAAAATAATTATGAATGAAAATTTAAAAGACTAATATAAAATAAAAGGACGGTAAAATTTAAAACAATTAATTTTAAAATAATTAAAAAAAACTCATATTCTAAAATATTAGTTTATCTCAAATTAAAATATTTTATTCCATAATAATAGTAAAAAATAAAATATTTTTTATTTTTTAACTTTTTCGTTCATAATTAAACTATATATATATAATATATATAGCATATAAAATAATTGATTTGTTAGTGTATACACTTTTATAAATTTTATTTTTTATTGTAAAGCAAAACATGATTTTTTTTTTTCTAAAGATTCTTTTTGAAACTACACAAAGTGGTTTAAGAAAGATATGAAAACACATAAAAAATGATAAAAAAAAAGTTGAATTTTTTGTTGAAATTGATGTTTAGCAAGAAAAAAAAAATTAAACATATTTAAGCTAAGCATTTTATTTATACATACTTCTTTTGAGTCATTTTATTTATTTATTTATTTGTATAAGTATTAAATAATTTAAAATCATATAAATAGTTGAATAAAATTTAATTTTCTTTTAATTTTTTCTTTGTGAAACAAAATTTTAGAAAATTATTTTTTTAACTTTTTTAAATATCTTCAGAAATCAATATAGTGCAAATATGAATATTCTAAATTATAAGTCTATTGCATGTCTCTTTTTTTTTTTTTTCTAAGAAAGTGTCGTATCAACATCAATTAGATGTTATTAGAGAAGGGAAATTTTTTTTTTTATACGTAAAAAACCATTCAAAAAACATATATTAGAGAAAAAAGAACGAGCCCGATAATATATAGGGAGAATACAAAGGCTCTAAAAAAGATAACGAGCCAGAGAAAAGAAATAAACAAACCAGCCCCTACATAGTGACCAAAAGATCCAAAAAATCTATTACATTACGACCTGCACATTTACATAAAAAAGTTCTTCATTCTTTGGGTTGAAGGCTCCATATCCTAAAAAATGATTGGTTTTAAAGAGTATAGAGGTAATAGTAATTAAAAAAAAAAGTTTATGGGTCAAGTTGACATATAGGCTTTAGTTGGTCAAAATGCCCTTTAACCCTATATTTTATAATTAATTATAATAGTAACTACATAATTATTTAAACTGTTTTATATTTTCATAAAGTCTATTTTTTGTTTTAATACTTTATATTTTATTAAATTGCTTTTTTAATGGTGGGTTGTTTTATTTGAAAACTTTTATTTAAATTTTCTTTTTAAATGTTAATTGAATTTTTAAAAATATTTACCTATTTTTGTTGTGTAATGTGATACAATATAATATTTTTCTTTCACTACTAATATTAATATTATTTATTTTATTAATAAATTTTATGTATGTTTAATATGCCCTCATAAAATATCATTTCAAAGATGTAACATATGTACTTCTCACTTTATACTTACATTTTTTTATTTAATCATTACAATAGATAAGAAATTCTTATGCAAAGAAACCAAGTCAAAGCAAACAAAGACATCTCTAGTTTCCAACTTCACAAAGCTTTTGCTGGTCCCCAATTAGGTATGCTTTTCTCTGTTTTTGGCCTATTGAAGGTTAAAATACTTGTTGAAGAGGTTTATATATATATATATATATATATATATATATATATATTTATTCAATTTATTTTCTTTTAATTATCCCAAAATTTTATAGAATTCAAAGATTTCCAATCCTTGGATCAAGTTTAAACCCATTTTTTTCTTTTTTTATTTTATAAATATTGTAGGCCTATCCAAGACCTTATATTTGAAATAGATTATTGAATTTAGAAAGAAATATTGCATTCAACCATGCATTTTTTCGTTTTGGCAAGCCAAAGTCAAATTGATTTATCCTATATAACATGATTGTAATTGGTAAAATATATATTATCATTTATAAACTGTGATGCCCTAAATCAGGGGGTTCCCTTGACAACCCGTCAACCCACGGAATTCCTGTGGATTTTGGGTGACCCGATACCACACTGTTGTGTCCCATTTATCGGATCCATATTTTCACAAAAATCGGGCAGAGTCTCCTTTGTTCGGGGAGCTCTACCCAACATACAACCTGTATAACAGTATAATCATAACCCATCCAGGGTTTTAACATAAGTAGTATTGACTTACGTGGTCCATTCGTCTATATCTCCTAATATATACATCCTTATTTACTCATTCATTCACATTTAAATCTAAAATATGAAAATAAAACGCTTAATTACAGTCCGTAAGAGTTCGATCATGACCCTCTTACCATAATTACATACCCGATTATTTAGACAATAGTTCCAAAAGAATTTAATTACAATTCTTTTATACAAAAAATTTTTACAAAATGTTACTCAAAGGTAATATAAAGGCCACACATCGGCCTTCTTCATAATCACGACCTCGTCGGAGCATTCGTCAACCCGAAAGACATCACTTTGAACTCAAAACGCCCATACCGCGTCCTAAACACTGTCTTAGGGATATCAGTCTCCCTAACTCTCAACTTATGATAACCGGTGCGAAGGTCTATCTTGGAGTAGACTCGCGCCCCTTTCAGCTGATCAAACAAATCATCAATCCTCGGTAATGGATATTGATTCTTGATCGTAACCTTGTTCAACTGTCGATAGCCAATGCAGAGTCAAAGAGTCTTATCCATCCTTCTTCTTAGCAAACAAAACCAGAGCGCCCCATGGTGAAGTGCTCGATCTAATAAAACCCTTGTCCAATAATTCTTGCAGTTGGACCTTGAGTTCATGCAACTCAACCGGTGCCATCCTATGAGGAGTCATAGAAATGGGCAACGTACCAGGGTGTAACTGTTTAGTACCCAAAAAGTGCTATTTTGAACCCTATTTAAGATAGGTTCTAAGTACTTTTTGTATACTAATCATATTAGTTAGTTTGATTGACACGCAGAGGTCCCTTTTTTGGTACTAATGATTGTATTTCGAGGTCAGTTATGGTAGTTTTTGTAGGTTTCGTAACCTATTCTATCATATCAAGCCAGCATATCGGTTGAGCTGATTTACACGAAGTTCAGATGGATTTATCTGACAGTAATCGTCAGAATGAAGAAATTGATCTGGAGCAAGTAGGAGCAATCAGGAGCAAGCAAGAGCAAAGGGGCAGAAATTTCGCTATAGTAGCCAAATTTCGCTACAATAGCGAAATTTTTGCTACTATAGCACTCTTCACATAGCTTAATTTTCTTACATAGCGACTCGCTACACATGGCCTCGCTATGTGAGCAAAATTCCCACCCGTAGCGAAATTCTCAAGCCCCGTTTCTTGTGTACAACTGACCCCGTTTTGGTTAATTTCCATTTCTACCTCATCAGAATTATACTATTTAGGTTAGATTGGTATTTTCACCTGTTTGTAAGGCTATATAATCCATTTTTTGAACAATTTGTAACCTAACTTTAATTTGAAGCATTCTCTAGTACGAGCCCCTGTTTTTGGCCTTCATATTCTCTCTTCTCTCATCTTTCTCTCACTTTCTAGGCAACCAAACACACCCTTTGAGGATGACAAATCAAAGGATGTTTGACTAAAGCCTCTAAACCTTGAAGAGGAGGGTTGCTAGGTAGGTTGATAAGGTTCGCAGGTGATCTTCTATTTTTCACGAAGTAGGTATTGCGTATTTATGTTTCAAACTTTCAAAACTAGGTTTAAAAGCTATTTGATGTACTTTTATTGGTCAATACTTGGCAAGCTTTTAGGGTTTAGTTATTCTTAGTGTTAGATACACCGATTATCCATCTAAGCACATTTATGAGCCATTGGAAGTAGGTTAAATGCTTGATTCAACTCAGGGAACATTGAATGCTCAAAAGATATGCTATGCTTCAAAGAGAAATGATACAGGTTGCTTTAAAGTTAAACAAAGATCCGATTTTGGAAATGACTATAGGTCATTTTCCCTAATGCGAGGGAAGTAACCCTGAGGACACCTTTGCAACCCATCATACCAAACCAGGTGGCCTTAAACTCAAGGACTTCTTTTACATCTTATTTCAAACTCCGCTTTCGCTAGGCATAGTGAAAACAACCACTATTTTTTATACAAATCCAAAATCCAAAATAAAAGCTCTCACCATTTCGAATCATTACAAAATCATTTGTAAGACGAAACCCATCCCCGTGTTCGATCCTAGAGCGCTTATACTACAAAGAGTTACGCTTATAGTAGGAGTAGCTAGGTATAAATTATCATGATCCGGGATTCTACCGCGGCACTAATCAAATGGCCGTTGCTGGGATAGTGCCTTACTAGCATGATGAGTTGATGAGTAATTTTGTAACTTCTATTACAAGTATTGGTGACCCTAAACCTTTTTGAATTCCATTGTTTAGAATTCGTTTTTTTTTTCAGCAACACCGTCAGTCAGTTTTTTTATGAATAACAAATATATTTTATTTCTTAGCTAACACCGATCTTTTTAGCAAGCCCCCGTTGTTTTCTTGCTTTGTCTCTTTGTTTCATGTGTTTATGTACCACTGGATAGAGATATATCAAGTAGATTTGGCGAAAGAGTTAGTACACCAATTGAACAAGGTCAAGGAAGTCGCACATATGAAAATGGATCCTAATTCGAAGAACAGCAAAGTCATATGAGCTCCACAAACTTAGTACAAATATATAGGTTAATGAGGGACTACATATTAATTCCCTCCTAGGAGTGAGTGCACCTTCCTGCATCATACCACCTACGATGATGTGTTAGTAAGATCCCTATTTAATGCCCCTCGCTTCCTAATTTTCAGCAACGGAGAATGAAAATCCATATAAGCATATCCGGAGTTTGAGGAAGTTTGCAATAACTTTAAAGAAGGTGTATTCCATGGATCTGCTTAAGCTGAAAGCATTTCCATTGACACCGAAAGATATGTCAAGACGGGCTCAATTCATTGAGGCCGAGGAACAATTAGAAATTGGGCCGAACTTCAAGTTGAATTTTTGAAAGAAATTTTCAATACAACCAAGACCAACAGTTTGAAGAGGCAAATCTACACTTACTCGGCCTACGATAATGAGAAGTTTTATCGGTGTTAGAGAGGTTTGCTGAGACCATCAAGCAGGTGTCCACACCATGGTTTCGATACATGGATGTTTGTTAATCACTTCTATGATGGTATGTCTCCAACCATGAAGCAACTACTGGAAACCATGTGTGGAGGGGACTTCCTGAGCAAGCACCTAGATGAAGCCATGGACTTTTTAAACTATGTGGCCAAAACCTCCAAGGCATGGGACGAACCGAATCCAAGAGAGGCTGAAAAAATGAGGCCTTCGACCTACCAAAGGGGAGGCATTTATGCACTTTCCGAAGACACGGAGATGAAAGCAAAACTTACCACTTTGACCCAACGGTTAGAGGAGCTTGAAATGAGAAATTAGCATGAAGTGCAAGCAAAGGATTGAATTGCCAAAGATCCTCACCCACCGTTTTAATTGTCATCAAGAGCCATCTGAGACACCGCCCAATGGTTCCTTCAGTGAGGGATTTGATGAAAGAGCATGCCCATGTCTTAGGTCAAAATAAGCCATGATGCTCCGTATGGCAACACCTATAACCCTAATTGGAGGAATCATCCGAACCTATCATGGAAGCCAAAACCCCCCGCATATGCTCCCCAAGGAGCATAGTAGCAGTTTAGCTCCACCTCAACATAGCAGCAGCAGCCTTCACCTTCTTCTCCTGTTGAACAAGCAATTTTGAATTTAAGCAAGGTAGGTACCTTGTGGAGGAACAAAGGGCAAAGTCGAATGTTCAAACTAATCGTAAAATTGAGACAAAAAAGAGAGCTCACTAACAAGAAAATAGACAATATGCATTATGAGATCTCCAACAACTATGACAACTTGCAAAGTTCCATTTCCGTGTTGTGTAATCCAGGCAGCAGTAGGTCCCGAAAAGTGGGAAACTCCTTCCCGTACACAAAGAAACCCGAGGAATGTAGCGAGATAGGCTCCGCCAGTGATCCCAATGCAACCATTGATGAAGTCAAAGCAGTAGTAACATTGAGTAGTTGGTACAAAACGAGACTAAGAACATCCTGCACTGTACACTAAGAAAGTTCCATAGTGGTCGAACTACTCAGAGGAAGAACCACCAAATAGGGAAGAGGTAAAACACAAAGGTACCCCCTCCTTTCCCATAGGCATTCTCGAAAAAGGAAAAGTCGGCTAAACTGAAATTTTAGAAGTACTGTGGCAGGTGAAGGTTAACATCCCTTCCTCATATGACTGCAAGTCCCCACGTATGCAAAGTTTTTTTGAAAGACTCATGACGGTAAAAGAGGCATTAATGTGAATAAAAAGGCCTTTTTGATCAGCAAGAGCTATCATTGAGTAAGACTCCTATGAAATATAAAGATCCGAGGTGTCCTACAATTCTACACATAGGCGGCACTCAGGTGGAAAAGGCATTGCTAGATTTGGGGCAAGTGTTAATCTACCATCTTTTCCATGTATAAGGCCTGGGTTAGGCGAACTTAGTTTTCTCAATCCACTATCACTTTGTCTCTCAGCCGATAGGTCCATCAAAATACCAAAGGGACACTGAGATTGCTTTATCTCAGGGACAAATTTACTATCCAGTTGGATTTTAGAAAAGTTTGATACTCAACCGGTAAAGTGTTAGGGCCAACCACGTGCCAATCATCCTGGCGTGCCATTTTTGGGTTAATTCCATTGATTAATACCCAAAAAGTTATTTGAGTCCTATTCAAGATAGGTTTTGAGTGCTTTGTGTGCCAATCATGTGGAATTAAGCCAATTGACATGTGCGGTGTCCACTTAGTACCACCGATTTTGTTTCTCGAGTTTGTTTTTGGTAATTTTGGGTGTGTTTATGTAGCCTCACCATAATTTCAAGTTTGGTGTCGTATTGGTGCTGAATGTTGAGAATGCTCGGTGATTTCATCAAGCCGAAATGAAGAAATGTCAAGTGGAATTGATGAAAAGGAGGCTGAACTGGATGCAGGCAATGCAAGGATTACAGGATTTTCGCTATGCATTGCGAAAATTTTGCAATCCCTGCGAAATTTTCCATATCACATTTTTTCGCGGCGGAGGAGGTGGTACTCGCTGACATACAAAATTCGCCATCATAGCGAAAGACGCTGTGATAATGGGAAAATTTGAATTCGCTTATGTTTGTACTTCGCTTATGATATTACTTTCGCTATCATAGCAAAATTTTCACTATGATAGCTGTAAATTCACTTATAGCGAAATTCTCCCTCAGGTTTTTAGTTCCAAACGACCTCGCTTTGTATAATTCCCATTTTCATTCCTATTGTAATCATATATTTTGAGGCATTTTTGGTATTTCACACATTTTGTTCGCTATATAAGCCACCTTATAGCTGCAAATCTAACTTTCATCTTCAAGCTTTCAGCCCGTAGCTTTGTGTTAGGTTACAGTTTTTCTCTCTTATCTCTCTTCTTTCTTCATTTTTCGGGCTGCCAAAATTCACCACCTTTGAGGATGAAAACCCTAAGGATGTTTGGCTAAGCCCCTCAAAACCTTAAGATGAGGGTTGCTAGGTTGGTTAATGCATCAGTGGTCCTCGCTTTAAATGAAACAGACAGATTATGACCCAAACTTTCCAAATCAGGTTTAATGCTATTTACCGTTCTTCCTTCGTCAATACTTGTCATGCGTAGTGGTTCAAGGTGATTCTTAACAGAGATGCACCAACATTCTTTAGATGTCATTACGAGCCATTGAATGAGGTTGGAATGCTATGTTTCCAAACCGATTGGAATAACAATGCTCAAGATATGTTCGGGACTAAATAGGAGTGTTTCAAGGGTTAGTTTTAAAGCTAAACAAAGATCCGGCTTGGCCATGACTATATGTCATTTCCTTAATGCGAGGAAATAACCCGAGGACACCTTCATAACCCCATTTTACCGCTAGTGATTCTGCTTCTTCAAGGTCACCATTTCACACTTCATTTTAAGCTATTTCAGTTAGCCCAATGACACCAACTCCCACACTTTCTAATGCAAATCCGAAAACTTCACCATTTTGAATCAAGGATGGCAAAATCATTTGTGAATGAAAAACCCATCCCCGTGTTTGAATCTCTAGACCTCTATATCAAGTAAGAGCTTGACTACGGTAGTAGGGGGAATATAGGAAACAAATTTTGTTGATTCCCGTGATCACCCTACCGGCACGAATCAAATACGCTGGCGGTTTTGATGGTGCCAAATTACTGGATGATGAGTTGATATGAACTCGTAATCTGCATATAAAGTGCTGCACTTTAATCCTTTTTGAATTTCGCTGTAAGAATTGCAAAGTTTCTTTTTTACTAGCGCTACCGTGACCGTGTTTATTCTTACAGCTCGTATTAATTTTAGTTTTAGCTAACACCGATCCTTTTCGCAAGCTTTGCTCGTGTTCTTTCGCTTTGTCTCATTTTGTACAGGTGTTTATGCATCACCGGGATAGAAATAGTTCGTAGACTACAAAAGAATCGCATACCCGCTGAGCAAGGTCAGTGGAACTGGGCAGCAACAAAGGATCAAATGGATCTCTACCCGAGGAACAACAAAGTCAAGAAGTGGTACTCTAGTGAATCCAACAAAGATACGCATCAACGAGGGATCATGCACCTCCCAGAGTTAGTGCTCCTTCCCGCATCATACCTCCTCACTGAGGATAGCGTTGAGACCCTACCGAGGCCCCCGTTTCCCACATTTCATGGTATGGGAGAATGAAAATCCATACACCCATATAAGGGTTCTTGAGGAAGCGCATAACCTTTAAGGAGGGTACAATTGACATGGATTTGTTAGTTGAAGGCATTTCCATTGACTCAAAGACAAAGCCAAAATATGGCTTAATTCACCGAGACCATGAAACCATCGGCCGGGCAGAGTCGCAGCGTAATCTTAAAAATTCTTCAAAGGCTCACAAGACCAACACTCAAGAGGCACCTACACATTTGTTGCCCATGACAATGAGAGGTTTTACCAGTGCTGGGAGAGGTTCATGGAGACCATCGCTGCTTGTCCATCATGGTTTCTCGGTACTGGATGCTAGTGAATCACTTCTATGGTGGTATGTCTCCAGCCATGAAGCAACTGCTAGAAACCATGTGTGGAGGTGACTTTCTGAGCAAAAACCCAGATGAAGCCATGGACTTTTTAAATTATGTGGCTGAAACTTCCAAGGCATGGGATGAACCGAATCCAAGGGAAGTTAAGAATGGGGCCTTTCCACCCAATTAAAGGGAGCATTTACGCATCCCTCCAAGATATGAGATGAAAGCAAAGATATCAACCTTAGCTTGTGCGGAAGGTAAGAGTAGAAGGTACACGCTACGAGGCGTGCAAAGGACTGAAAATCTCGCACAGCCAACCCATGCATCACTTACCAATCCATCGCCACCAAGAAGAACACGACCAATCGCTTCCTCGCAGATTTACGTCGGCATGCCAATGTCGCGGGCCATAAGCCACAACCCAATGCCCCATATGGCAATACATATAATCCCAATTGAGGAACCACCCTAATCTCTCTGAAACCTAACCCCCCGTATATGTGCCTCCCGTTAAACAACACCCGGTTCCTCACCTCAACCACAGCCATCTTCATCCCCTGTTGAACAAGCTATTTTAAATTCTGAGCAAGGTGGTAGCAATTTTGTGGAAGAGTATGGGAATCAATGTACAATTGGCTCAAAGAATAGATAATCGTGAAAGCACCGAACAAGAGAATAGATGGGCTTGAAAGCAACCTTAATCAGAAGATTGATAACTCATAATACTCCATCAGTGATTAACAATTTACCTGAGGTATTGTGAGAAAGGAAGATTCCCTTCCCAAACACTGCCCAATCCAAAGGGAGTTCATGAAATAGGTTATTCCAGCAACTCAAGGATGGATGAAGTAAAGGCTATCATCACTTTGAGGAGTGGAAAAGAAATTGAGCAACCAGTGCCCATGACTACTGAAGAAACAGAAAAAGAAAAGTGAAGTCGAGCGTAGAGAATAATAATCGAGAAGATCAATGAAGAAAACATTCTCCATTTCTTGCACTTAGAGGCAAGAAAAAAATCGCGAACCAAGCTGAAATTTGGGAGGTGCTAAGGTAAGAAGCACATCCCACCGCTTGACATGATTAAGCAGTACCAACATATGCAAAATTTCAAGGACCCGTAACGGTCAAGAGAGGGCTTGGGCATTGAAAAAGAAAGCCTTCTTAACAAAGCAAGTCAGTTCCATCATTCAGAGCAAGACCCCAGTGAAATACAAGGATCCAGGATCCCCACAATATCGCCAACATTGAGGGACTTACAGACAAAGCACCGTCGATTCTGGCTGAAATGGTAAACCTACCGCTACATTTAGTATATAAGCAATGGTTTGGGGAGAGAGCTTTAAGCCTACCAACATCACTCCTCGCCATTAGCTGATCGATCAGTAAAGATTCCTATGAATAGCTGAGGATGTATTGGTAAAGGTGGACAAATTCCTACACCTAGTGGACTTGCAGCTTGATACCGAACTAATAGTGTCGCCCAATCATGTGCCAATTATCCTGGGAAGACCATTTTTCGCCACTTCCAATGCGATAATCAATTGCCGGAATGGAGTCATGCAGCTCACCTTTGGAGCTCAATATTTTTCACTTGAATAACAAGCACAAGCTAGTGGAAGATGACAAGCAAAGAGCTGATGAAGTCCGCTTCACTAATGTTGAAACCAATGCCCTCGTAAATTGCAAGCAGAATCTGGGAAAGGGCGTGCAGAATTGACTGGGAAATTGGCTGCCTTCTACCACCCCCGCAGAGCCAGGTCAGCCCAACATCACCCAATGAAAAGAAGTCTACAAAAAGGAACCAAGCATGAAGCGCTCAGACAAAGCACTCAGAAGGGTTACGAGCCCTCCTCCGACCTCCATGAATGAATTAGTGTAATTGAGCTGGTTTGGTCTTCGCAGAGGCTCTGCATTTCAAAGGTTTTGATTTTTTGCTTAAAATTGGTCAATTTTCTTTTTATGCTATTTTTAGTAACTTTCCTTTTTCTAATTTTAGCTAAATATAAATATTATTTTTATTTTATTTTTATATTATATATATATATTTATATATTTTTTTTACTTTATTTGTTTATTTTATTTTTAATTTAACAATAAAATTCTTTGTTTTTTTTATTTTACTTTGCAAAGGAAATTTGTGCAAGAATTCAAGCAGAGTCAAATGATTTGACTGACTCCCAGGACCATTCAGCTGTCCAATGGCTTTATAAAAGAGGGCATACATCTCCATACATTCATCACACTCTCTTGAGCCTCTCGCGTGAGCCTCCTTCCAACCTCTCCACCCCCAAGAGCCCCGCTCGCACCATAGCCACATGGGCCGCCCGACCACTGCCCCGCTCCCATCATCGTCCCTGAGCCCTTCCCGTGTCTCCGCAGATCTCGCGCCGAGCCCCCTGCCACGAAATCCCTCCGGTTCCCCGCGGCAAGGTTTCTACCCCCACAAAGAGCCCACCCGCAGCCGCCGCCGTAGCCGAGCCCAACCACCCCAGGCGCTGCAGCTCATCAAGCCGCCTCCTAGCCGTGCCCCCCGACTTCCACCGAGCCCCGCTCGCCCCTACGCGACGCTCAGACCACGCATGGTCCGCACTGGTGGTTATCGCTTAGGGCCCGTGGTTGGCCCAGAGTCTAGATGGAGGATTACTGTGCACTTTCTGGGGTCGTCGATGCCCATTCTCCTGGATTTACCCAGACACATGCCCTCGCATTGCCCTAACCCGCCATACCCGAGGAGCCCTGTGCATTCGAGATATAAGACTAGGATGGGACCTCGGGCCCTTCTTCGGTGCCTCAAAGACGACGCAGGTGGGCCCAACCCTCCAAGCGAGCCCGGACATCAAGCCCGAGGAAATCAGATCTCTCGCACCGAGCCATCACCTCCTCACCGATCGTAGTCATACCTCGCGATTCCACGTAGGATCACACAACCGATGTTCGCCATAACCGATCTCCTGAACGTCAATCTTCGTGCCCGGGAATTCCATCGGGAGCCATATTACGATATACCAAGCCGTTGACTAATGAATTTGCACAGAGACTACGAGGGTCAGACGATTATTCATTGCTTCCATTCATGACGCCACGGCAGTTCTATTATCCCCGGGTTGTGCTCGAGTTTTACCATACTAAGATCCCCGGAGTGCCGAAATGGCTGGAGCTTCGTTCAAGATCGATGGCCGCCTAGCACTGAGCCGCCGACATTACAACCCGCTACCGCCAAAGAACGCCGGCAATCCCGCAGGATACGGATTGGCCCAGCCATCGCTGGTAGAGATGGTCCGCTGTCTCGCTCGAGATATTACATCGGGACCCATACTCTTTCGCAGGCAGCTTCCGCCACAGATGCTCCTAGTGGACCACCTACTCCCACTGCCTTATTCCCGCACAAAGATTATGTACAAACAGGAGCTATACTCGAGGCTCATACTGTGATCTCGTAGGGATCTCGGTTCAGCCCCTCTGAGCTTGTCATGACTTCCCTGCTACATTTTGAGGAGAAGGTCCACCGTAAGGGCCTGGCTCGAGTGGAGGGTTTACTGTTATTGATGTCGAGATTGTTTGAGCGTCCCGGTTAACCGGGTTCCGAGAGCCATGCATCGAGCTGCGGAGGATTGTGATGTACGTGTGTCTTATCCACAGAAGGTCCGCTGCCGATCCCATTATCCTCCAACAAAGAAGAGGAGGCAGCAAGATAAAGCAAAGAGAGGACCCGCTCGAGGGGAGAGAGGATCCTGCTCAGATGGAGGCGGAGGTGGAGAGGGCCTGGCTCCCCGCATTCATCTCCTCCATCTCCACCCCTTACTGCCCCAGCCCCTACTGACACTGCTGGCCCTTCCCATACTTCGCAGCAGTCTCCAGAGCACGTCCATGTCAGTTCACGGGAGCTAGTCATTGCGATGGATCAGCTTAGCAATGCACTGCCACGTACGCCACTGACCAGATGCCTGAGCCGAGCGGTCAGCGCATAGTCATGCTTCTTCGGATCATGAGTCACTCTCGTCTTCCGCCAGAGCCCAGGTACTTTACTCGAGATCGGGCCTACGTGAGTAGCTTCCCGACATATAGCCGCCAGCCTTCAGATTCACCGACATCTCCACCACCGCGAGTGAGGTGGTCAGACTTCTCTCTTTAGCTTTCTCTCCCATCCCTACCAGTTGAGACTTGTTTATACTTTGGGTTGGGCTGAAAAGTTAGAGTTGGGAGTATCTCTATTATATTTTGCCTGTTTAGCTTTATCAACCGTCACCATTTTGTGTATAGATCAGATAGATCATGTATAAATAATAGTAGCAAGATGCTTTTGTCATGTTCAGCTATTTTAAGCATGTATTAACCACTTTGGTTATATCAAAAGCTTTATAGCATTATTTACATTTTACTACACTTTTGCAAATCTTTTTTTTTTTGTGCCTATATTTTGTGTTTCTACTCTTGCCTTCAGTTGAAGAATTGAAGCCCTGTATGCTACCTTAATGTTAGAACAATTCCATGCATGATTTAGTTTTTGGTCGATTGAAGTTCCAGCATATACAACCTTGTACATCCCCCTTTAGCTAATCCACACTACACATCAGTTTTTATCAATAGGTTGAGAAACTATTTAATTTCTTTTCACTTTGTAAAAGCCGGCTCTTAGATTTGTCACTAATCTATAATGGGTTTGCAGTTATCTTAAAAAAGAACACTGGCCTTCCAAAAAAAAAAAAAGAGAAAAGAAAAGTAAAAGAACAGAAGAAAAAGAAAATAAAAGCCATGACGTTTGCCTTGAAACCCGAACACGGTCCGAGGGGTATATGGCGAAAGCCTTTAAAGCCCGGGGCCCTAAACCTTTAATTGTCGGGAGTCAGGCCTGACTTTAAGGTTTGCTGCACCCGGTGGACGGGGTGGGAGTTTAGCGGTCAGAGGTGCTTAATTCCTCGGGTCATTTGAAGTCCCGGGTGAAGCCCAGAGTTTGTGGTCAGTTGGATCCTTTGGCTTGATGCCCTAAACCTTAAATTGGTTGGGAGTCATCGGTGGACTTCTCGCTACAATCGACTCCCTTTGATGAAGTCGCTTTAAAAGACGTGATCCTACATTACAATCAAAGTAAGAAACAAAGAGTGTAGCTGGTTCATTTAGGCTGGTCAACGCCTTAAGGCCCCCGCGTAGTTTGGTTGGGGAGGGAATAGCTTCAACTTATCGTGCAAATCGTTACCTTAAGAACAATTAGATTTTGGTGGAAGTTTAGGTCGAATTCTCCTGTGAACCGGATGTCGCCCTAAACTGTTTCTTATACGGGCACTTTTATCTCATGACGGTTTTCGCACGGGTGGTCTAAATTGTTCATACCTAAAGGTGGTGCCTATTTGTACACACACACTTTTTATGTTATCCACTTTTGCAAAGCACAAAGATGCATACCTTGGTTGTTTTGTGCATTGCTAAGGGACTAGCAACGTGTCGGTCAGTGATTAGTACCCAAAAGTTCTATTTTCGAGTCCATTTAAGATAGGTTTTGAGTGCTTTTTGCGTACTAATCATGTGAATTAAGCCAATTGACATGTGCAGGTCCACTTAGTACCACTGATTTTGTTTCGAGTTTGTTTTTGGTAATTTTGCAGGTTTTGCAATTTCGCAATCCCTGCGAAATTTTCGCTATGCACATTTTTCCCTATGATAGCAAAAATTCGCTATTATAGCGAAAATTCGCTATCATAGCGAAGTCATCATATGAAAATTTGAATTTTCGTTATATTAAGTATGATAGCTTAAATTTCGCTTATTATAGCTAAATTACCGTATAGCTAAATTCCTCCCCGTGTTTCGGTTCCAAACGACTGCTTTGTATAATTTATTTTCATTCCTATTGTAATCATATTTTAGGTATTTTTGGTATCATTTTGTTTGGCCATAGTAAGCCACCTTATAGCTTTTGTAACCCTGTCTTCATTCAAGCTTTCAGCCCCGCAAATTTTTGTTTTAGCTGCGCTTTTTCTCTCTCTTCTCTCTCTCTTCTTTCTTCTCATTTTCGTCGCAAACACCACCTCGAGGATGACAACTCCTGGGCGGGATGTTTTGGCTGCTCTCAAAAAACCTTTGAAGAGGAGGGTTGCTAGGTTGGTTAATGGGGTACTGCAGGTGGTCCTCAGTTTTAAATGAAACAGGTACTGCATTTATGGTTCCAAACTTTCCAAACTAGGGATGTTCAGTGCATTCTTAATGGTAGATGCACTAACATTCTTTAGATGTCATTTACGAGCCATTGAAATGAGGTTAAATGCTATGTTTCCAAACTGATTGGAACAATAAATGCTCAGTATATGTTTGGACTCAAATAGGAGTGTTTTAAGGGTTAGTTTTTAAAGCTAAACAAAGATCCGATTTTGGTCATGACTATATGTCATTTGCCCTAATGCGAGGAAATAACCCGAGGACACCTTCATAACCCCATTTTACCAAGATAGCAGACCTAAGCCTTCATGTTACCTATCACACTTCATTTAAGCTATTTCGCTAGGCTCAGTGACACCAACTCCCACACTTTTAAATGCAAATCCGAAAAGCCAAATAAAAGCCTCACCATTTTGAATCATATACAAACTGGTCATGGAATGAAACCCATCCCCTGTTCGAATTTAGATCCGCTATACCGCAATAGTCGACTACCAAAGAGGAGGAATATAGAAAACAAATTTTGGTTGATTCATCACCCTATCGCGGGCATTCGAATCACCAATGCGATCACACTGTCGGATTGGGTTATGCAACTAACCTTGGAAATATGACCTTAGGAGCTCAATATCTTCCATCTGAGCAAAAAGCACATGCACCAACAGGAGGATGACAGTGAAGAGGTTTGTGCAATAGAGGCTCCTTGAAGAATAAGCAAATGAGCTACTTGTGCAAGATGTATTAACCAGGGAGTTGGTTGATAGTAATGAAGACCATTAGGAGCTTTAGAAAGTGAGCCTACTGCATGGGCAATGGAGAAGAAAGGTTGAAGTTTTACCTTTACTTACTGGAAGTGAGGAACATGGTCCTCAACAGTTAGATCTTAAGCCCCTACCTATCGAATTGAAATATGCATTGGGAGGAAAATGCACTATCCAAGAGTGATTTCTTCACTATTGAGCAATCCAATAAGAGGTTAGTTTGCTTCAACTTCCATAGGAACAAGAAAGCAATCGGATGGAAGATTTCAATTTGAAAGGCACTCAGCCCGAATCGTATGCAATCACCGCGACCACTGAAGAGGAATCGGTGCGCCTCGATGTACCCACAGGAGACTCAATCCGCATATGCAAGAGGTGGTAATGAAAGGAAGGTTGAAATTGCTACAAGTCGCACATCATATATCCTATATCCGAGCAGTTCTTGGGTAAGTCCAACCCAAGTAGTACCCTAAGAAATCAAAGGCCAATGTGCTCAACGAAAGGAGAGGAAATGCCCACCCTAATTTACTGTGCTGGAGGGTATGTGATCGACTACAGAAGGTCAGAATGAGGTGACGAAGGATCACTTCTCTACCTTCATGATCAATTTCTGTGAGAGAGTATCGTCATCCTTCTACCGCTTTAGATGGCATTCAAGTATTTCCCTGTGATCGAAATTGTTGTCGATGATCGTGAAAGACCACTTTCACTTGTCCTTTTGCACATATGCCTATAGGAGATCTTTCTGCCCATGCAATGCCTCGACCACTTTTAGCGTTGTATGCTCAAAGATCTTCATAGATATGGTGGAGCGTATTATGGTGGTTTATATGGATGACATAACAGCTTATTCAGGAAAGCTTCTCGATGAATGCCTCGTCCATTTGAAACTATCCTCTCCACAGATGCATCGAAGAACTAGTACTAAACTAGGAAAATGCTATTTATGGTAAATCAGGGCATAGTGTTGGGGCACACTATTTCCGAGAGGGAAATTAGTTGAATAAAGCCAAGGTAGGAATTGATCTCAAATTGCCATCTCCTACTAATGTAGCAAGACAAGTATGATAATTCTAGACATGCATGCTTTTAATTAAGGCCCAAAAGCTGGCTTGAACCCATTATTATAGCTTATGCTTTTGTATACTAATCATTATAATTAACCCGACTGGCATTATGTCCTGCATTATTCTACCGATCTCATTTTATGTCAATGGTGCCGTGAGCTTAATCATGCCAAAATTGCTGAGTCGATCCAAGCATGAAGAATTCGAAATAAACTCAACATCGTGAGATCGTAGGATCAAGAGGAAAGAAGAGCAAAAACAGAAGGTACAGCTGGGAGCAAATTCTTGGCTCAAACCCGAAATCGCTCTCCCGCCCGCCACTCATTCATCCTCGCTAAATATTCACATTTCATCTTTCCCCAGCTACACGCTTGCCTTTTTGTTATAATTTTGCTTTCTTCATTTTAAACTCAGACAGCTTTCTTTGTTTGGTTTGTTTTGTAAATTCCTATACACCGAGCACCTATATGTTTTTTTCCTCAGCCCCAGATCAACTTGGAATCAATCAATTCGGCACAAATTCTTGGGAGGAGCTACCTCCGTTTCCCGCTTCTTCTCCTTTCTCTCACTTTCTTTCATTTTCTTTCATTTTCTCGCCATCCAAACACGCCTTGATGATGACAAATCAAGGCATGCTTGGCTAAACCCCCCTCATCCTTGAAGAGGAGGGCCACTAGGTGAAGATTTTGAGGTAAGCCACATGTTCTCTTGTTTTTCATACGCGCATTTATGGGTATTTAAGTCCCTGCATCTCACCTTAGGTTGTAAGATTTCAGACCAATTCCTACTAACATGTATTCGAAAGCTGTTACAAAGTGATGCTTATCTTTGTGATCCACCGTCATCCAGCTTAGTTGTCTCCCGCTAGTTACCAGAGGGTAGCTTTATGAGATGTGTTTTAATCGTCGTGACATTTATGCTTATTAAAATGCTATGTTTCAAGAGGGAATAGTTTGTGGTTTAAGTTTTAATGCCAAATGAAGATCTGGTTCGGGAAATGACTATATGTCATTATCCCCAACACGAGGAAAAAGACCTGAGAACATGTTGATTTCCTTAGAACCCTAAACCAGTGGCTTGAGACTTCAAGGATATCTTTTTCAAATTTTATTTCACTTTTATTCCAAGTTTACAACCATTCTCTCTCACCTGCTTACCAAACCCGAAAAATCCAAATCGAAATTCACCGCTTTAATCTCAATAAATCATTTCCTTGTGTTTAAGAAAACCCATCCTTGAGTTCAACCCTAGAGCCACTATATCAAAGAGTAATGCTAAGGACAAAAGAGGTGGAGAATTTTAGGATATTGTCGATTCGCACCCATTATGCAATCGAATCACTTCGATCTGAAAGTTCACATCCGAGACTTCTCGAAAATTGCTAAGCCGCTCTACAATCTCCTTGAAAAAGATGCAAAGTTTGAATGAGATGCAGAATGCCAAGAGAAGTTCGAGGAGCTTAAAGCATATTTGACTACAACACCCATTGTAAGAGCCCCTGACTAGCACTTGCCTGTTGAGGTAATGTGCTATGCTAGTGACCTCATTGGCCGGAGCGGTTCGCACGTAGAGTAGAGGGAAAGCCGTATGTGGTGTATTATGCGAGCAAAACGATAAATGAAGCTCAGAGAAACTACACTACTATGGAGAAAGAATTGCTAGCAGTGGTCTACGCTTTAGATAAGTTCCGATCTTATTTGATTGGATCAGATATTGTAATCTTCACAGATCATTCTGCATTGAAATATCTACTCACAAAACAGAATTCCAAGGCTCGGCTTATTAGATGGGTTCTATTGCTACAAGAGTTCAACATCTAGATTAGAGATAATAAGGGTGTGGAGAACGTTGTTGTCGATCACCTCTCCAGATTAACCATAGCACACAATATCCACAACCCTCCTATATTTGATGAATTTCCTGAGGAGTCTCTACTGACAGTGAGTATAGCACCATGGTATGCTCACATTGCCAATTTTTTGGTAACAGGAGAGTTAATAGTGGAGTGGACATCACAGGACAAGAAGTTCTTCCATGCAAGGGTTCATTCATACTATTGGGAAGAGTCAGATTTATTCAAGTATTTGCGTCGATCGATAATAAGGAAATGTGTGCCTAAGAAGAACATGAAGGAATTCTCACCATTGCCATGATAAGGCAAAGTGAGTACATTTGCTTCACGTAAAACAGCCATGAAAGTGCTGTATCTGGGTTTTTATTGGTCATTGTTTAAGAATGCCTACACTATGCAGCAGCAGATAAGTGCCAACATCGAAAGATTTCCGTCACACATGATGCCCTTGAACCCCATTTTAGTAGTTGAATTGTTTGATGTGGCGGGGTATCGACTACTGTGGCCATTGCCTACTTCCTCTAATACGGCGCTTTTACATCCTCGTGGGGTGGACTACGTGTCCAAGTGGGTTGAAGCAAAGGCTACGCGTGCGCCTGGACCACAAAGTCGCGCTAAAACTCCGAAGGAGAACATTTTCTCTAGACTGAGTTCCCAAAGCAATTATCGTTGATGAGTTCTCACTTTTGTAACAAAACCCTTTGAGAACCTCTTATCCAAATATGGTGTTAAGCACAAGGTAGCCACCCCGTATCATCCTCAAACCAGTGGTCAAGTGGAGCTTGCCAACAGAGAAATAAAGACCATCCTGATGAAAGTCGTTAATTCTAATAGGAAGGACTTGTATTTGAAGCTTCTAGACTCATTGTGGGCATACAGAACAGCATACAAGACCATCCTCAGCATGTCCCCGTATCGCTTAGTTTATGGCAAGGCTTGCCATTTACCAGTAGAAATCGAATACAAGGCGTGGTGGGCAATACAAAATTTGAACATGGATATGAACCGAGTTGGCCTAAAAAGAATGCTTGAGATTGACGAGTTAGAAGAGCTGAGAAACGACGCCTACTTCAATTCCAAAATTGCAAAGGATAGGCAGAAGAAGTGGCATGATCAGCTCATAACCCGAAAAACTTTCAATCAGGGGGATCAAGTCCTCTTGTATGATTCCAAGCTCCATCTATTTCCGGGCAAACTCAAATCGTGATGGACGGGCCCATTTATCATCCATCAAGCATATCTAAATGGTTCGGTTGACCTTATCAACCCGAAAGACAAGAGAGTATTCAAGGTTAACGGGCAACGAGTGAAGCCCTATGTTGTTCGCCACTCTATAAAAGAGGAGGAGATATCCCTCCTTGATCCTCCATGACTGAAATTCGAGCCACTGAGTTGGTTTGGTCTCCACTGAGACCAAACTGCAACTCAATTTTTGTTTTCTTTTTGGTCAATTTTTAATTTAATTTATTTTTATTTTTCTTATTTTATTTTTTAGTATTTTTATTATATCTTAGTTGTTAATTAAAATCCTCTTTAATATCTTTAGCCTAATTTATTATTATTTTTTGTTTTTATTTTACAGAGAAAGTCAGGTAGTAAGTAAAATTTTCGCTTATAGTAGCTAAAATTCACCCTTAGTAGTTTAAAAAGTCGCCTCGCGGGGTTTTGGCTTACAGGGAAGACCCTTCATCTTTTGCACTCTTCATCTTCTTGAAGCACCATTAAAGGCACCCCCCTCTCCCTAATCTCTTCTTTGAGCCACCCTTGCCGCACACCCGACAGCCCCGCCGCACAGCTGCCGCGGCGCCCATTTCGCGGCCTCACCCAAGCCTCCTCCCACCCGCACCCGCTGAGGGCATCAACAAAGCCCAAGGTTCACTGCACTCGCGAAATGGAACGGCATTTTGTGGTCGCCAAGAGTCACATCCACCCTTTCGGTGCCGAGGCACCTCCCGATTTGTCTCCAAGCATACCTTGATGCGTAGTCTAGCCTGGGCCGACATCCTAGAGGGAGCCTCGTGGTGCCGAGCCCCATCCTCGTGACGATAATACCCGGCGTACCCGCCCTCTCCGTGGATCCATCGCTTCCACGCTGGCACCGCTTCCAAGCGGCCCGAACATTTGGCCTGTGGGAGTTTCACGTTTAGGCTTGTTTTGTGGCTCTAACTACCGAGTCCCACATGTCATCGCCCTCAGTTATCCCCTACTTCGAGGATTAGGCATCCACTATTTCACTGTGACCCGATACCCGGAATGGGATTACGCCAAGGACTTTCATGAGAGCTCCGATATGGATATACCACATTGGTAGCGGACCCACAGTTCCGAGATTCTATGCGATTGGTCCATGTGTATTCACTCGCCGTTTATGACCCGGCAATTTTTCTATCCCTCGCGGTTCTCGAGTTTACTCATACCATGACATCCCTGGGAGCAGGTCCAATAACTTTGCATGCACTTCATTTCAAGATAGATGGTTGTCCCTCGGGATACTACGAAGCTCGATATCACTACGCTCTAGTCCCGCCGCAGTTCTAGCTAACTCCTACAGATTATCTACAAGGCCTCACCCCCTCAATTAGAGGAGATGGTTCACTCTCTCTCTCTCTCTCTCTCTCTCTCTCTCTCATACACACGGTCCTTTGCTCGAGGTGCTTCCTCCGCATATGTTCCTCATAGACCACGCACTCTGTCTAATTGCTCTCGCTTTGCAGATCATTTGCAAAGGTGTAGGAGCTATTCTAGAGGCTTTATCGATATTCAGGGTTCTGTCTGTCCCAGAGCGGTCACTAATCGGCCTTACTTCACTTCAAAGAAAAGGTCCACCGTAGTGCCTCAACTCGTGCAGGCTACTCCCTTTATGCCGTAGATTGTTATGCCATGTGTTAGAGCACCTTAGATTCCCAGAGGAACCACGTATTGAGCGTCGGCAGAGTTATCTTATGATTGTATCCCATGAGCGGACCCTATCTATGCCACTCTCTTTTCTTTTCCACTAGCAAGAGGGTGTCGTGGATGATTAGCGGACCTGTTTAGATGAGTAGCCTGTCCTATAGGAGGTGGAGGGAACTCGGCTCGAATTCATCCCCTGCTCGCCTCCATCACTAGCTCCCCTCTTGAGACCGCAAGTCCGTCTCCTCCACATCACAAGAGCTATCCGAGCACATCCCTCGTCACTTCTGGGGGACTGGGGCTATGAGGATGTTGGTCCGCACACTCGCCGCCACTGCATCTTTAACGGTTTCTCAGACAGCATTGGTCGAGCGGATGGCCCGTGCCGAGGTCACTCTCGCACAAAATCGCTATTCTTCAGATATATTACACCGTCTCCCACCACACGCGATGAGCACTATACGCTCACCACTCATGCAAGCCACGTATTAGCTTCATCTCGCTTCTTGATGTGCTCGTCGCTGTAGCAATATATCGATCCGTCAAATTTTTACAACCACCCAAAGACAAAGAGAGGGTCAGCATTTTCTTCTGAAGCACCCTACCTGAGTGAGACACAAGATGCTTTGTCGGGGGGGCGGAGAGTTAGCTTCATGGCATTTATCATATTATACTTGTGTTTGCTTAGCTATCAACTCCGCCTACTTGTCTTGTATGGGACTATTTGTTAGTATGTATTAGCCAATAGTAAAGTGTTGGTTATTTCATGAAGCTCAAGAGGAGGTTAATAAGCATTAAGCTTGTATCATAGCCTTTTGATTATATTAAACTTATATATATTTCATGCTTTCTATTTTAGCACCACATTTTTTTATTTTAATTAACTTTTGTATATGCATAATGTTTAGCCTTGCAATTATGAACTGGCCTTCCAATGAAGTCACGCAGGTACCATGTTAAGGATGATGACTAGTCAAATTCCTTGTCATGGCTTAACCTGCCTCTTCCGCCTTAGCTAACCACACACCGAGCACGCAGGGGGTCTCAATGATAGGCCAAGAAACAGCACAAAACCCCTTACGATGCAAACCTTCCTGTCGCTACTCCTTTGAATAAAGGTAACTTTCATGCAAGAAGCCAATGTGTTCTTCTCAAATAAAAAGAGAAGAAAAGCAAAAGAAAAGAAAGAAATGAATCGTGATATCGCCTTTGAAACCTAACACGGTCCAGGCCACGCAGCCACAGTCGGTGCCCTGGGTTAATCAATAAGCTCACCCCACTTAGTGTTGGGGCTACACGGGCAGATGAAGTGAAATGATGAAATAGGTGGCCGGAGGCTTGGAAGTGATGAATTCAAGTCCAGGTGTGAACCTATGGAGCGAAGAAAGGATTCATGGCTTGATGCCCTAAACCTTCATTGGTTAGAGCCGCGAATCCCCGTTACACGACTTTGGTGAAGTTTGTTCTCAACATTGCACCCTAAAACGCAAAGAGGTCTCAGTAATACGTGTGTCCTCGATCTATTTAGGTTGTTAACACATAAGGCAGGACATGAGCTCGTCGGGGGAGAAGGCAAATTTCAGAGTTTTATTTGACCGACTAAACAAAACCAGCTTTTGTAGAAGAGTCTGTCATTTGGTGAGAGTTGGTTGGTCACCAACGCGGTTTAGTTTTCATTCTTCTAGATGGTTATAGCTTAGTTTCTGATTTCATCAGAGGCTATGTACACTGCAGCAAACCTTTTGACCTCCTATGTTTTTGCCTCACTGTTGATTACTTCAGTATCGCTACTGACTAGCAATGTGTCAATTTGGGGGTGTGATTAGTGCCCAAAAGTGCTATTTTGAACCCTATTGCGATAGGTTCATACAGAAAATAACGCATTAGCGTTTATCGACACGCAGTCCTTGGTACATGACGGCTTGAGGTCATTTGTGGTAGTTTTTGCAAAGTTTTAACCTATTCTATCATACTCATTAGGCATATCGGTTGAGTTGATTTACACGAGTTCGCATGATTTATCTCTCGATTGCATCAAGCTAGGAATTAGCAAATTGATCTAGCAAAGGTGAGTGCAATCGTATGCTGTGAGCAAAGCAAGGTACCTCAAGTATAGCAGCGAAATTTCCTCGCTACACATAAATTTCATATTAAGAGTAAATTTCTGCACACAGTAAAATTACATTATAGCAATTCTCAAGAAAGATAGCGAATTTTCGCTTACAATAGCCGAAATTTCTATGTAGTAAATACCCGTAGCTTAAAATCTCACCCGTGAATAAATTCTCTCGCTTCCCCGTTTTTGTGTACAAACTAACTCGCTTTGGTTAATTTCATTTCACCTGTACTGTAATTATAATAATGAGTTAGATTGGTATTACCTATTTGTAAGCCAGAAGCTATTTTTAACAATTTGTAACCTAACTGAATTGAAGCATTCTCCAAGACGTCCCTATTTTGGGCCTATAATTTCTTTCATCTTTTCTCTCACTTTATAGTAACAAACATACCTTGGTGATGACAACTCAAAGGATGTTTGGCTAAAGCCTCTAAACCTTGAAGAGGAGGGTTGCTAGGTAGGTTGATAAGGTTCGTAGGTGATCCTCTATTTTTCACGAAGTAGGTACTGCGCATTGATGTTTCAAACTTTCAAAACTAGGTTTAAAAGCTATTTGATGTACTTTTATTGGTCAATACCTGGCAAGCTTTTAGGGTTCAGTGTATTCTTAGTGTTAGATGTTAACTAATATCCATTAGTTGTCATTTATGTTTATCAGTGAGGGTAAATGCTGATTCTCTTAACTCAAGAACACAATGCTCAAGAAATGCTATGTTTCAAAAAGAAATGATACTAAGGTTAGTTTTGAAGTTTTAAACAAAGATCCGGTTTGGAAATGACTATAGGTCATTTTCCTAATGCGCAGGAAATAACCCGGAGGGATGACCTTGCAACCCTATCATACCAAACCAATTATTTTTTATACAAACTAAAATCCAAACAGCCTCACCATTTTCAATCATTACAAAATCATTTGTAAGATGAGAACCCATCCCTGTGTTCGATCCTAGAGCCGCTATACTGCAGTAGTTACGCTACGGTAGTAGGAGTAGTTTAGGTTAAATATTGTTGATTCGGAACCCTACTGCGGCACGAATCAATAACTCAATGACAAAGTCCACATCCCCAAGATAATCTTTAGCTTCATCCGGAAAATGTCCTCACTGTAAACCACCTGAGTGTGCACTCCAAATCATGTCTCTCATCCTCTGGGTAAGGCTTCTAGCCAACCAATCAACTCCGCCCACTCCACTTGAGTCATGTACCTGCCCGGGGGCAAAGCATCATGCTTCTCCCTGAAAGTCGGGCACTGATATCATCCCGTGTGCAAAAGAATCCTTCTATTATCACAATCAATGACGACCCGGTGTGCCGTCAACCAATCCATGCCAAGAATGACATCAAAATCTGATATGTCCATTACCCGAAGTTACACCGTGATTAGAATCCCTGAGATCTCTAACTCATAATCCCAACATATCTGATCAATCCTCACCCTAGTCCCTAGGGGAGAACTCACATGTAATGGCTCATCCAAGGTCTCCACCTCTAAGCCCAAAAACATCCACACTAGACGGGCAACAAAAAGAATGTGATGCACCAGAATCAAATAGTATCTTTTCCCATAGGCAAGATAACAAAAACATACCCTGTATCACCGACTGATCAACTGCTCCACCACATGAGATGGTAAACACTCATCCCTGCTTTCACCCGTGAAATCTGCCCTCACTCACCACTCGCCTCTCTCAGTCCCGTCTCAGGTTGCGTATAGCGCTTTAAAAGACCTCGGGGACTAATACTAGTCCTCCGCTTGTACCTGGTGAAACCCGAGAAAAATTCTATTTTTCTGAAAAAGGGTAAAACGGTAATTTCGGTCAAAATCCAAAATTATTCTAGATCTCGGATGATGAAACGGGCTTCACACATTGGAATTGCTCATAAATCTAGCTACAACGCTAATTTCTACCTGACTCCGAGAGTCTAATTTCACGCTTCGAGGCACCAAGGGTAATGCGGGACACTTGACACAATTGAGTGGCTCAAGGTGAGACACATGTCAAGTGGAGAGCTAGTCAAACAAATAGCTCAAGTGGGACCTAGAAGAGACATGTGGCAACACATGATTGAGGGGAGACCTAGTTGTATGGATGGGGTGATAAGGTGTAATCCAAGGTGGCCACTTAGAATATGACATGTGGCACGTGAGAGGACAAGCTCTCTTGACCTCGTCAAGCGGAGCAAGATAGAAGAGTCTGATCCACAAGGCCATAGAGACTTAATCTAGGAGTTTTTGACAAACCCAAGAGGTAGGTCTTCTCTTACTTTGGTTACTTTACTGGTTACTTTCTACCCCCAAGAGGTTGTGTAATTAGTTGAGAGCTTACCACATTGGGGTGTCCCATTCTAACGGACTTTAGAGCCCCAGTTTTGGGTAAGAGCTAAAGGGAATTTGGTAGTGAGTCTTTGGAGCCAAATTATGTACGTAGGTGAAGTGATCATGGGCTTTGAATTTACAAGGTCGGACCCCTATGCCAAAGATTATGAATTAGTTTACTCTGAACAATCCGATGGAAGGGCTATTGTTTTGGGTTCGCCATTGGAGTTCTCAAGTGGTCACCTCGGTACGGAGTCACACTTTGTGGAGTTCTCCGGATGGGTTCAATCCGACTGGTTCCATCAAATTGGGATCTGCATGACCTCGCGAGAGGTCTCTTTGCCAGTTGAGGCACTGATTAGTTCCTTGGACTCTATGAAATCCATTGAGTCACGAAGCTTCCAGCCAGTTCATGAAGGGCATTGGGTGGAGCTGGCTAGAAGGGCGTTGACGAGTAAGGTAGGTGCGGGGAGTAAGGCCTTAGTCATGTGGGACCTCGACTTGAAGGTCATAACTTCTTCGTCCGAACTCGGTCGGGTGTTCTTAAACTCTATGGAAGGCCATTGAGTCAAGGCTTCCATCTAAACAAATGTCTTTAGAGGAATTGGGTGCTGGAGCCAGGCTAGGAAAGGGGCGTTAAATAAAGGTGAAATTTGCTGTGATAAAAGAGCTGCACAGCCTTAGTCATGGCCGGACTCTAATTCGAAGGTCATGGCTCCTTAGATCAAATTTAGGTCGGGTGTTCTTGGACTGCTTGGAAAGCCGTTGGAGTCGAGGATTTCCATCTGGATATCTTTGGGCGGCAGTGGGTTACCCCGGGCCGTGAAAAGGCATTCGGGAAAGTAAGGTAAGTTTGTCGGGTGGCGCATTTAGTCGTATGTGACCTCTGACTTGGAAAGTCATAACTGTAAAGTCCGAATTCGATTCAGGTGTTCTTGGACTCTATGGAAAGCCATTTAGTCAGATTCCATCAAACACTTTTGAAGGCAGTGGGTACTCGGGCTGGCCGTCAAAGGGGCTTTCGGGCGGTCGAGTAGGCTGTGTCGGGTTGAATCGCCTGAATCACTTGTGTGACCTCCCGACGGAAGGTCATAAATTCTTTGTCTGAACTCCGTTTTGGGTGTTTGCCCGGACTCTATGGAAGCCCATTTGGTGAGTTTAGCTCATCGATGTTCCTGGAGGACATTGGCCAATCAATCAGTTCAGTGCTGAATGAGATTAGGTTGCTTGTCTTATCATTATTGTGTTGTAGATCTTGTCACGGTCTTGAATATGACATGTTAATGTATGTTGTATGATGTATTAACATGGGTTGTGCATGAAGAGGGAGTGTATGTATTAATTAATTATCCATGGTATGTTGAGGAATTTTGTTAATAATAATGCATTGGCAGACTGATATATAACGGAATGTTGAATTAACATGGTTTGGAATTTATGTGTTTTTAATATAAATGCCCGAATGATGCATGGATGAATATGCATGAGTATGTGTGCACATATAGTTCTCATTTACATGCACTCATATATATACATTTGACATAATAAGAATTGCAAAAGTGCGCAGAAAAAATGCGCGACTTATGGTGCGGCGATACATGGTTTGGATCGAAGCATTGTATTAGGTGTTCGATGGAGTATCGGTACTGGTTGTGGATAACCACTGCGTATAATTGTTGATTAGTGGAACCGATTAGTGGGACAAAGTCAAGATAGTCCCTGCGATTTTGAAAGAAACTAAAATAAATATCACGTGTGTTGGGTGCTTAGCAAGATGGGGTAGATCCACCACGGGGTGAAGACCCAGGTAGTGGGTTAGACATGATCAGGCGGTGAAAGCCCGTCAAAATATATCGGAAATGTGGCGTAAACGGTGTAAACGAAAATCCGCCAGCCTAAATACATAAACACATGAAAATTTGATCAAATCAAGAGCTGGATTATTAGAGGGAGTTTGCCACGATGGTTTCATTTAAAGGTGCATGGTTATAAATGAAAAATGTTAAGGTTAAGAAAAGATCTTTGGTTGTCATCGGAAAATGACAATAGTTCACACTTAGCTGGGTGGGGTGTGAAGTGAGTCGATGACTGGGATATGGGCATGATGACATTTCATGCATGACGTATGACACATTCATGTAGACATTTTACTTGGATGTGTGTTTCGCATTTTAAACTTGTGCATGCTTAGGTGGGGGTAACCGCGTGAAATTCCATCACTCACGAGCTTTGCTCACGTCGTGGGACCCTTTCAATTTGAAGTGACGGCTCCATTGGTAGTGATCTGCGAAGAAAGGTTCCCAGGTTGTGGCAGCCGAAACATTTTTTGTAAAATATAACTAAAACAATATAGTTCATATATTTTTGGTATAAAGGAGTTACATTGAACTCTTGTATGAAAAAAAAAAAAAAAAATGACCCCGAGAAATTTGGGGCATCTCCTTCTCCCAGTTCTTGTGAATTATGTGTGTCTGCGTCTTGGGTTTAAAAGACAAAGCTGGCGTGCTTTGTCCCACTTGATGGTGGGGTTGCTGTCCCATGACCAGGGATCCTAGCCTCATGAGCGTCCCGATCTCATGTGCCCAGGCTTATGGCGTGATGACACATGTCGCTATCATTTCAGAAGTCTCGATAGACCTTGGCCGATAGCTCTTGTGTCCTTGAAATCCCGTGAATTAGAAGTCTTATATATTCCTTCCCCAGATTAGAAAGATCGATTCTCCTTCCTCTTGAGGTATAGCACCGTATCACGGATGCTGTGTGTCTCTATCTCTCGTTGGCACGAGGCTGTCTTACGACCAGTGGTCCCACCTCTCCTCCTATGTATGTGGAGGATGATGTGCATGAAACCCACAGAGGTTACTTGTCACTTTACAACACCATTTCCTTGGTCAGTGAAATGGCCTTTGTCTCGCTCACATTGCAATGATGGTGGTGTAGTGCGTATCCTTTAGTATCGGAAACAATGACCGCCACTATCAGTTTCTATAGTGGCCGGAGGTTATGTGCCTCGAACCTCACGGAGGTTGCCAGGCCCATGGTTCCCAATTGTACGGCTTGTGCGATGGTGGCGGCGACGACACACTGCATAAGAATTGCTTGTTCGCGACAACAATGTGACCCTCTACTTGAAGGTGCATTGGTCTAAAGCGGTGGTTGTGGGTTGTACTCTGCGCTGACGTCTTCCTCTGCTAGCCATCTGCGTGTCGGTCGCGATAGAGTTCCTCAGCGAATTTCTATCTCGATCACTGTAGTGCATTGCCAACCCGCAAATAGACTTTAACATCATGAACTACACCATTCATCCATTTTTCCTTAGTGGAGCATAATGCCAACCACTAATACAAATTAGTTCCTAAACTATCTTGTTCATTTTGCTTTCCGAACCCCTAAGGTTATGTTTTCTAGCCCTAGTGTTCCATATACAATCTACCATGTATATTATTCACACGATCTGACACATGTTATAAGCATAAACACGTATGACAATCGTAGTCTAGACAATGCATTAGCCTGCATGTCGTGTACCTAGACTCTTGATACCTGGGCGGGGCGAGCTGATATCGAGGACCATGCAATGGTTCCCACATTTCGAGCTCCCTAGAAGATCGTTTACCCGATCTCACGATGCATTTGTGGCGCCCCAAATCAGGGGTCCGGGTTGACAACTGTCGGCCGCGAATTCTGTGGATTTTGGGTGACCCGATACCACATTGTGTCCCATTGCTCCGGATCCGTATTTTCTAAAGAATTGGGCGAGTTTCCTTTGTTCGGGGAGCTCTACCCGACGCCTGGCGCCTGTATAACGGTATAATCATAACCCGTCGGTCCTCAGCGAAGTAGTATTGACCCCTTGAAAGTCCGTCTGTCCGTATCCCGATATATACATCCCTACCAGAGACATTCAGAACTCAAACTGAATTTAAACAAATAGCGGCTTAATTACAGTCGTGAGAGTCGATCGCGCCTCTTACTATAATTACATACCTGACTATTTAGGCAATGATCCCAAGAATTTAGTTAATATTCTTTTATACAAAATATTTTTACAAAAATGTTACTCAAAGGTAATATCAAGGCCACACTTTGGCCTTCTTCATAATCATGGCCTCGTCGGAGCGCCGCCTCCCTGTACACCCCCTGTACCTGAAAGGGGGTCCCACAACGGGGTGAGCAATGTCTAGTAGAAAAATTCTCCTCTAGAGACTACTTCCCGCTAAAATGCACATCTGTGCGACCCGTAAGCGTCGATCACATTCCATATAAACCGTAAGAAATCGCGGAATAATGCGATAATATATGGGGTAGTCATCATGACCATAACCGAGTCTGACTCCTCACACCGCAGTACACTAAGTGTGAAAACTGGTCATTGGTGTTCGCCCGATGACTCAGCGCGTGACCCTCGATGTTTATTCAATTTTATAAATCGCGTGTTTATTTGGGTTGTAATTTTACGAGGAGTCTCACCGCGACCGCCACTCCTTCCTACACTGTAAGCACCATGTGATATATATGTCGACAAAAGAAAAAAAATTACGGTCTTCTTTCACCCTTGGGGGAGAGGGTATACGCACATCTTGCTTCTGAACACCGCGAAATTTATTATTATTATTTTTATGCGGTGAGTCGATTGGGCGTTGTGCCAATTTCAAGCTCACTATGCATTCATAATAATGGTGTTGATACCATTCACACCCACGGAGCTCGACACGATGTGTGACGTGCATATGAAGCGTGATCATGTACGTTTCATGTATGTCATGCTCCCGTGTAAACATTATAAATTCAGTCAATTATATTTCATGCATATAATTTCTATTCATCACAATTTCCATGTTAATACATCACGCAAGCACACATGAACATGATTTTTGACACACAACCGCATATTATTTATTTTTCCAACAATACACACAAAATGGCCCAAATCTCGGACTCATATAAAACAAGGAACCTCTTGGTCCCTTCACGGCCATGAACCTTTTTTTTTTTTTTTTGTTCAATTCATCAACAAATTACAGTGATACCAAAACACACAACAAAACCCGAAGACATCAGTCTTGGGATCAAAACCAAACCTCGACGATTTGAATTTGCTGAAAGCGATTCAGAAAATCTGTTTAGGCGTCAGCGGTCCACGAAATTCAGCGGTTGTCGACGGTACGAAAAATTCAATCGGGTCTAAACGATCCGAAAAATTAGCTCGAACCGTTAGAAAATAGTCCCGAAAATTCAGCCTGAACTATCTAAAAACAGTCACAAATATTCCTACACTCAGTCCCAAGATTTTGGGATGAAATTAACCTCTACGGCCTCAGAAGAAAACGTGATAAATGGCGGCTAGAAATTTAGAAAGATTCCGTGTAGGAAAATTCTCGTGGAGTTGTGAAACTCAAAGATTTTGGTACCCATGCGTGGACCGACTTTGCCTTTTGCTCCGACCAGAAAACACAGGTCGATTAGTAAATCTTAGAAGCTAGAGTTTCTACTCTCACAAATTATTTTTCTCCTCGTCTCACGCACCTGTATGTCAGTCTCACTCCTTTTCCTTTTTCATGACTTTCTTTTTTTAAAAAAAAAGGTGGATATGGCTCTGTTATGCATGTGTCCATCTCGTCCAGTACGTTTCTACCCCGAAACAATTTATTTCTTTTCAATTCATTTTATTTTAAATGAACTTAGCTCAATCCATTTTCTGACTTCCGAGATTTTTGTAAAAATCTCATCTCTGGAGTCACTGGCAACTTATCACCCAGAAAATCGTAAAAATATTAAACATCTTAGAATTTGAAAAACTTTTCAGATATTTGGATTCATAGAGCAGATCAATGCTTACGGTGTTTGATCATCGAGGATCTAGAGAATTTTCTAGGCTTCCCTAAACCATTATGGCGATTTATTATTATTATTATTATCATTTTGCCATTTTTGAAAATTTCTAATTTTCCCGGGTTTTACATAAACTGACCTTTCTCTTCCTCAATTTGACACTCTTAGCTACTCTAAAATATGATGTACAAAGTAGTGGTGCCCAAGAGGATTTTTGTTTTTTTTGAAAAAAAAACCCCCTTTGTTTCTAGGGTGATTCAAACTCAAGTTCCACACTTAGCCATCCTGAAATTTGTAAGTATTAAATCATTGAGTCACGACACCTATATCACTTAAGTTTGTCCCCGAATCCTGGTTATGTGAGTGTCCGTAGAGACTCGGAATAGTCACTACGATTTGTGTTTTTTAGTACAAACTCTGTTGGCAAAGGTGGAACACTATAGGACTTTCGTCTTTATAATGATAATAATAACACACTCATGGAAATCTTACTAACAATTACACAGGATATATTGCAGTTGAAAGTGGCAAATGGTAGCAAAGATATGGTGAACTAGAATGAGAATATCTTTGAAAGGGCTCTTCGTTCAAATTATTGATTCTAATTTGTATGTTTTGGATTGTTGATTTGATTGATATTTATTTAATTTGTAGTTCTTTAAATTTTTTATCTGTTGGACAACTTATGAGAATATATTTTCTTAAATAAACTTAGATGTTTTTTTGGTTATGTTTTCTACATATCCACTTGATATCATGACTAGAAAATTAATATAAGTTAAGTCTAATTAATTAAATGTAACTTTGCTTTATATAATAAGTTATATTGTAATTGAAATTAAATATGTTAATTAAGAATTAAAAAAAATTAATAGAAAGTTAAAAGCAATAGGAAAAGCATTTCAAAAATAGGTTATGATAATGTTAAGATAGGTCTCATACAAAAATAACCGCGTGGAATCCATACCAATATTATGTATAATTCAGCAATCCGTTGATTAAGCCGAATCAATTATATTGTGTTATCTATGTGATTAACAAGTCCTATTATATTAATTTATTTTTATATTATTATTGAATGAGTCATATTTTAGTAGAAATTTTTTTAATATTTTTAAAATGATTAAATACTTGGAACAATATAGAGTTTTTTTATGATATTAGATGTAGTCAAGTAATTTGAATAGGTTTTTTTTTTTTTTTCTTTTTATGCTTTTATTTTAACATTCGTTTTTAATTATTCTGAAATTTTTTGTCCATGAAGCCTGACTCATATGACAGAGTGTTCCACGTTTAAATATAAAGGGGATGGGTCTCAGTTTGTGTCCTAGTGGGGGCAGTTTACAACATTAAGTGTTTAGTTGTTAAAAAAAATTATCCTGATTTTTTTTAAATTTGAATATCCTTGATCAGTAAGCTATCTAAAATTAGAACTCTTAATTAATTCATTTTTTTCTCTAATAAATATCTTAGCACGTACTGAAAACGCTATATTTGAAATAAATTATTGAGTTTAGAAATGAAAGAGGCTAAAAATTTTATTTAAATTCATTAATGTATTTATTTAGAACTTCACAATTTTTATAAGTTTTTAAATTGCATACTTATCTTGAAAGTCTGAGTTGATATAAGTATGAATTAATATTTGTTTAGCTCTTACATTGCTTCATTTTTAAAGGTGAAGCAACCGGAGAATGTTTTGACTTCATAACTAAACCTTTTTTTTTAGTTTATATATATATATATATATATATATATATATATATATATATATATTTGCTTTCTTCCACCATCTCTCATTTGATAATAATGATGGTTACTTCGTGAAAAACCTTTACGCTTTGTTTGGAATGCAGAAAGTACTAAGGAAAAAAAATAAAGAGGAAAATAGGGAAGAAAAGTGGAATAAAGGAAAATTTAGAGGAAAATAAAACTAGGTTTAAACTTAATAAGTTAATTTTATATGTTTATTTAAACTCATTTCATTTGTTTATTTATACTATATAAGGACTAAGAAATTTAAAAACAAGTAAAATTTTGAGTAATTTTGATTATATTTGATTTATTTTATATTTTCTAAGATGAAACAAACCTAAAAAAATAATTGTACTTGATGATGCCTAAAAACATCAAGTATATAGACTAGAGCACATGGGCTCAAGAGACAAACCACCAACAAGGCTTAAGGTGGGCTTAGGGGGTGGGCTTGGAAGCAAGCCCAGTGGCCCAGTGAGGCGTGAAGGATCAGGCCCCGGATTAACCTCATGAACCGGGGGACCTCCAGGCCTCACGGATGGAAACTTTCCTCAAAACAATAAAAAAATCCATGGAAGCGAACCCCTTTATAATCATAACATATCTTTAGAAAATAATGCGGGCGAAGTGGTAAATTTTTCTTTTCTTTTCTTTCTTTCAAACACTTAAATTTTTGAAGAAAATCGGCGAGTTTCCTCTGTTTCGGACTTTCCCAAATTTACAAAAACTTGCGAAAACATTTAAAAACACTTCTAATCTTTCAATTCTCAACTTCCATTCTAGGACTCCTCGTCCACAACCCAATTAAGCACACAACTCAATCAAGCAAAATGTATGCACATATACATTTATTTACTTCAATCATCAAAACATTCAAAACTTCTTCAATTCAATGCACAATTTTATAAAAAAATTGGGCCAGGCAGGAACTCAAGCGAGCGCCTACGTACCTTGTCACTGAGGATCAAAGCCCACATAGTTCCTTTCAAAAATATATACATATATAAACTATATACATGACAAAATATTCAACATATACAATATACAAGAAAATATTTATACAATCTGATCCTAAACGTCGTCTCCTGGGTCCCGCAGGCTCGCTGAGCATGAGGGTACTCTACCGGCGCACCTGTCTCAGGTCCTGAAAATGTTTTTGAAACATACGGAAAAGAGTGAGTTAAAGGAGCTCAGTGAGTGTACATTTTCATTAAAATAACATTTTCATTATATATCAAAGTAATAAATACTTATACAATTAAAAATCCATTTATGCCTTAACCTTTCTTTCTAATGGAACCCAAGGGGTAAACACACCGAAGAGCAGTTTCAGATGCGGTGAGGGACAGTCCCCATTCCGATCATAACCACTCTACAGCTGCGCGGGAGAAACTCCTTGCATAGGGTTCGATCCAATATCACCTTATCACGTGTAAGGATATTACCTGCTAAAATGAGTTCCCTCCCTACATTAGTAACCTATAACTATTCCTCTAAATCCTTGCGCTTAAGGTACACTCAGGCGTGCTCCCGGTCATAATAGTCATATAGGGTTAGGGTAACCATCAGTAAAGTATTTATTCAAAATACATTTATAAATTCATTTAAATACATTTACTTTATCATTTTAAAGAACACATATCTGTAGTACACATATGCATTCTTTACCGGTTAAACTTCCATAATGCCTTAACACATGCATACATATGTAATTTCATATAAATATATATATTTAGGCAAGATAACTAAACATTAAACTTTTCAATTTAACATTAAAACCGTTCACATTTTAAAATTCAATTTCAAAACTTATCATTTTATACTCATAGTTCATAGCTCAATCCCTTCGCTTCATGAATTCCTTTCTGATCGATAGTCCTTTTCACATTTTTCAAGAAAAACCATTCATTAACTTCATAACTTCCATTTTAGGAAATCCACCATACATTCATTTCACCCAACCATCATTCACTTTAATCCCATTTATACACTTAAGTATAAATTAAGGAAGCAGTAAAATACCTTTTTCTTTACAAAAATGACCTTAATGCCTCACTTCAAATCCTTTTTCTTTTCTAACCAATTCAATGCATTTCTAGAGTTAATATTTACCTAAACATGTTAAACTATGACCTCTCACATTTCCCCTTTACAGCAAACCTTGCTGCCTCTTCAATTTTGTTCTTTCATTTTCTTCATTCTAATCACTCCAATCTAATGCCCATACCTCAATTTCACTAATCCTAACCAATTTCAACATGTCATACAAAATCACTATCAAACCTAACCATCATAAGCATTTATTTTTCAAACCTAACCTAATCATTCTTTCTCCATTTATATCAAAATAATGCTGATTATTGTAAATGCTAATTCTAGCATCCATATCTAAGAAAATCAAAGCATTAGGCATGAAAAACATTAAAATCCAACTTTCCCACCATTAGAAACTTACTTGTTCTTGGTTTTCTTTGGCTTCTCTCCCTTGATACCACTTGGAGATCACTTGGAAAGCTTGAAGGAGAAGAAAAATCACATCTCCCACCTTGCTCCACCTTGGCCTTCTTCTTTCTCTTTTTTCTTTCCTTTCTCTCCTCTCTTTTCTTCCCTCTTCTCTCTCATGGCCATCCAAGCTCTCCTCTTGTTGGAGAATTCACTTCTTGAATTTTAGTTTTAACCTACCACTTTTGAGAAATTGCACTTGAGCTAAAGAGACATTGGTCCATTCTCATGGGACAATCACTAACCTATTATTTTTATATAACTTGCCATTGAAGGTTTTGATTGGCTCTCACAAGAAAATATCTCACTTATATTAGATTTTACTCGGTTTAAGCCTTATCTTTGCTTTTATCTGGAATTCGCGTCAAAAGCTCATTTATGGTCGTCCTAAACTTCAAATTGACAAATATTCTAGATAAATCATTCTGCGGTGGATTGAGGCTCACATAGAAATCACCGTCGGTTAAAATCATTAAAATCAATCCGTTGATAGCGTATTGTGTCCGAATTACGTTCGGATCGCACAGAAACTATCAAAAGCGAACTCCGTTTCCTCCGTTCGGTTTCGTTAGACTCTATGATTAATTTCGGACATTTCGTATTTTTCGGCCCAATTTCCGAAGAATTCGCTATGCCCGAATGGCGATACAGCGTTCTAAGTCTAATCTACCCTCGCTTCTATCATTGGACCTCTAATCGGTTCAAAACTATTATTATAACATTCCAATAAGTTGGGGTTTACATTTCGGCCCTTGAGGATCCCAGATTACTTCTAGGCGTGAGGCCGGTTGGAGTGGCGTCGCCCGTCGGATAAATCGGTATGGATGGTCCCTTTGCGAGAAACCCCAGAAAATCGAAATTTTTCCTTGGAAGTGTAAAATGGTAATTTTGGTCGAAAAACCAAAATTTTTCTAGATCTTAGATGACAAAACGAACTTCACCGTTGAAGTTGTCACGCGAAATCTAGCTACCACGTCAATTTAGATTCGGGCGGTGGGTACATTTTTGAAAGGCATAGTTGGGATGACGCAGCGGATGTTGAGTGAAGCGTGAGCCGATGTCAAGATGTCGTGAGTCAAACAATGAGCCAAGTGGGGCTCACATGGGGCCATGGCATCATGCCGTGGGTGGAAATCCATGGTAGATGGATGAGAGGATAAGGTGTAATCCTGAGCGATGAGGAGTGGATGGTAGCAGTGGGGACATCCACTTGACCAACCTTGACCCAACCGGTTTGGGAGGGAAAAAGGAGAGATAAGTAAGCCAACCGAACATGAGTGAGAAGCTCTCACTTCTCGCTAAGTTTCCCGGTGATCGGACCGGCGGTTCCCGGCAAGACAAGAGGCAAAGTTGATCCCACACTCTGAGAGCTTTGCGTGGAGTGCTAGATATTGTGGGTTCGACTCGGGGTAGGGGTTTCTCTACTTGGTTACTTCTTGTTTAAAAGGCCGGTAATGGTTTTGGGTGTTATCGGGCCGAAAAGGGGCATGGATTTGGTTCCATAGAAGTGAACGATGCTTGTGGCGCCCACATGAGCGACTCCGCGGACTAGTTTGGGACTATTAAAAACAGTCCGGATTGTTTGTTGGATCAAGATGGTTCATGAGAAATTGTTTGCATGTTGTTGTGGTGGTTGAATAACGCGGAAGTTGAGTTGTTTGTGTGTCTGTTTGAAAATAGATGACACACCTGGATTGTGCATGGTTGAGGCCGTTACATGGCTCGTTGGAGTATATTCGTTGTGTACCACTAGGCCTAAGAGGAATTGTAATATCATTACCGGTGTTAGTGACTTGTGATGTCCATGTAATGCTTGAATTGATATGTGGCATGAATGATAGGTTAATACATGCTATTTGATGTTGCTGCAGCGTTTGAATTATATGGAATATAATTATGTAAGAATGGAATATGAATTGGCATCATTGCATTCATGCCGCGGGTACATGCGTTAGTCGGTGTGGGTGCGGTATAGTTGTTGTTCATCATTCGTGGTGAATGTGTGATGAACTCGTGTTTCGGACAACGTCCAATAAATGACTCATGGTTTAAGTCATAAATGAAATAGGATTAATGTGTGTGGGGTGAAGCAAGAAGGGGGATGTTAATCCCCTCAAGTGAAAAGCCTAGAATTTGGGTGTAGGAGACCCTTGGTAATATCCGAAAGGTCTTGTATGGGTGTGAGAGACCCACGGTGCTATTCGAAAAGTTTTTTTGTGGGTGTGAGAGACCCACGGTGTAAGCCGAAAAGTTATGTTGTCTAAAAAGAAAACACACGGTCATGGTTATCACTTAGACTTCTAGTTGGGTATGGTCGGGGTTGACTCGGATTAAGTGCAGCTGCTTGCCCAGCAATGGGTGTTGGTGGTAAAACAGGAGGCTCATTATGGTGTCTGGGTACTGTGATTATCCTGCAGCATAGGCATGTGTGAGGTGATGAGTGGCTTCGGGATATGGGCGCTGAAAACATCTCGCCGCCCAGTATAAGTCATTCCATGTGTGAATTGTAAATTGTATGGAATGTGGATTTTTGTGTTGTGCCATTGCATGTGCATTTTAGGTGGGGAGTTGCCTTGGTAGGAGGATTCAACTACTGAGCATTTGCTCACTGATCGATGGTTACTGGTATAAGGAGTGCACTTAGGGATGGGGCCTCCAGAGAGGCCTTCGGCCCGAATGGCTAAACTTTGCCTTGGCCCTACGTATTTGTAAGTGCGGGTAGAAGACTAGTTTTGGATAATTTGTAATTTAAGCAATTGTAAATTGCTCTGCACCTTCTTATATACATTTGGTGATTTTTCCATGGTTTAGTAGCCTTTCTAGCAATAAGGTAATTTTATTTGGTTTTATATTGGGTAGAAACGAAAGAAAGAAATGCGAGGAGAAGTGGGTGAATCTGCGCCCATTTTAGTATTTGGTGTGACAACTTTGAGATCATGATAGGTAGAGGCAGACGCGTCAGAAGTTTGTGCGGTTGGGCGTGGCACGGCCTGCGAATGGGCGGCGGTGCGGCGCGACTGGTTCTTGGCCCACCAGGGTTGCGACATCCGTTTGGTGTCCACGACATGGTTGGGGCGGACCGATTGGACATTGAGTCGTGACATGTGTTGGAATCGTGATCAAGAAAGCGTAGCGAAATAAAATTTTAACGAGCGCATCAAGATCAGCGATTTAATGAAACTAAGCGGTGATTCGAGAATCTGGATCTTTATATTATGGGCAGATCGCTTTTGACTAGTGCGATTTTCTTGATCACACACTCTGTACCTAAGCGAGCTTGATCCGGCAACAGCGAGCCAGAGCGTGTGGTGTGCAAATACCCTTTAAAGGTATCCACACGAGCGACTATGGATGGGATGGATGTGTGCTAGCACCTTATGATGGTCTTTGTCCATGAAACCAGACACGCCGTGTCTTCCCGAACTCTAAAAAGAATTCTCTCTCGCAAATGCCCATAAGGCTTCTCCTTCTTTTAGATGATAAACCCCATATTTATATCAAGCCTCCCATTACTTTAATGCAATTTAAACCAAATTTCATTAATAATGTTGACTTTGAAACTGGAGCTTGATATTAAGTGAGAGAACCTTTCTAACATCCATTATAGTAATTTCTTATGTGTGACTTATAAGTTCCTCAATGTAGACAGACTAGATCATATTATAAGCCCACAAGTTATAATTGGTCTCTAGCAAGATATATAACTACCCAAATCAAGTGAATTCGATGACTCGAAAAACCTTACCATAGTATGGTATTAGTCCTTTATCACACGATGTCTCGATTAAGCACAAAGCATGGATGAAGTCATCTTTATACAACTTCATCGTTTCTTGATTCTCAAGTAGACTGACTAAACAAATGATATTGATAACTCCTATCAATCTCATTCTAGCATGGCTCCTTTCGATCTTACTTATCAAGAGGCTAATAGACATCTCGCTCGATTAGAGCGGGACAAATTCCTTCCTGTAAACTCACATTCCTCCACGCCTTGATTCTTGCATGCTTGACCATAGCCTGTATTACCATCTTGTTAAAGACGTCATTGAGCTACGTCAAGACACAAAGTTCCTCATGTAGGAATCCATGGTGAATTCAGGTCGAAGGACTTAAATACCACTCTTCATGATGAAATTCTGCAGTGACATAATCCATGTAGTATTTCTCATAGCGGGTCGAATCGATAACATGAACTTAACATGTATTTATGTTACGAGTAACATCTTATGTTCTGACCGACCAAAATATGGTCTTTCATAAATATGATAGTCTTAACTATTTATTATTCCACGATAATGATCGACTATGAATTTATTTAGAATAATTTCTTATGCACTTAATGTTTTACTATGAGTCACATACTTGATGACATAAAAGCGAGCCAACTATTCCAAAAGGATCTTATTTTATCAAGTTAAACCACAATTTAAATAGCAAGATAAAATGATAAATGCGTCATATGTAATATAATGACCATTGTATATGCTTTGGGCTGAAACATATCACTAACAATCTCATTGCCTGGCTGACCAGGGGCGTAAATCGAATGCCTATCGATCTAGTGACTATCATGCTTTATTTGTGGAAGAGGTTTAGTCAAAGGATCGACAACGTTGTCATCGTTATGAACTCTACATATCTTAACCCATCTCGTCTCAATGATCTCAGATGGGGGTTGTGGCATACAGTATGTGTTTGGATCGTTGATGTGACCTGGGCTCCTTGGCTTGAGCAATAGCCCCATTATTGTCACAATAGACGTCCACTGGGTTTGTAATGGTAGGAAAAACACCCAATCTAAAAACGAAATTTTGATCAAGCGCAGCCCCTATGCCCATTTTGTTGAGGAAAGAACTATATTGCTGAAACCTACAATAGTAGAATCGGTCATGGTGTCTTGCTTGGAACTTCTCGGAAACCACTGACACCTCCCGTTCAAACAAAACACAAAACCAGATTGGAATCTAAGTCAGAAATAAGTCCAAACTTAAAAACCCGACATCGGTATAACTACTTATAACTAGCTAGCCTTCTTGTCCACCATAGATAAAAAAATATCCTTGGTTCTTCTCAAGTACTTAAGGATATTCTTGAAAATCTGTATTTGATGACATTCAGGGATCCTAGTGGAATCTACTTGTCATGCTTGACACGGGAGACATCGGTCGGGTGCAAGCATGGCATACATGATAGAACCCGATGGCCCGAAGCATATGGGATTTTATCCATGCACTCTCTCTGATCCATTGTGGTTGGACATTGAGACTTCTTGAGCTTAATGCCATGAGACGTGGCGAAGAAACCTCTCTTGAATCTTGCGTGCTAACCTCTTTAGCACTTTGTCTATGTACCCACTCGACTCGGCCAGAATAATCATTGAGATCTATCTCTATAAATCTTATCTCACTGAGTATGTAAACGGCCGCCTAAGTCTTTCATTGAAAAACATTTCCCTAACCAAGACTTGACACTCGCAAGGTAGGATTATATTTCTAATGATGATATCAAAATCATATGCAACACTAAAGAGACAATTGCACTCCACTAACCTTCTTAACATATGCAGGGCTCCATCTTCATTTTTCATAAAGCTAAACTGCTAACAGCCTCATCAAGTAATCCCGACAGTGAAATATACTTTACAATCCATAAATGGATCTTTGAAACACACACCCTATTAGATATTTGGGATGGGCCAAAACCCTCAGGTTGTCATGTACACATCCTCGAGTGAAGTTTCCATTAAGAAAGCGTTGTTTTGACATCCATTTTCCAAATCTCGTAATCATAGTGCCCTTAGCGATGGCAAGAAGAATCCTAATAGACTTAAGCATAGCGACGGGTGAAAAGGTGTTTATCATAATTGATACCATGAGTTTGTTTGAAACCTTTTTTGGCAAGTCGAGACTTGAAAGGTCATATCATGTTTGATCTTATGAACCCATTACAACCAGCGACCTTAGCACCCTCGAGTGGATTAACGAGAAACCAAACCTGGTTATCGTACATTGATTGCATCTCGAGACTTCATGGCCAAGGCCATTTTTCATAATCTGGGCTCATCATTTCTTTCATGATAGGTTATTGGGCTCATCTTGATCCACAAGCTCTATGGTTTGTGGAAGTAGGTTACAAGAAATCCATATCTCTTGGGCTCATGATGAATCTCTTTGGACAACCGTGGGCCTTGTGCAAAGATGTCGACTCTGGCAACTGGTTGGTATTGTAAATTTCCATGGAAGGCTCGGTGGCAGCCTTGTGGTTCTTGAACTTCTTCAAGAGATGTCTTACTCCCACTAACTCTTTTGGAAATGAACTCTCTTTCCAAAAAGACTCCATTATGAGCAACAAACACTTTGTTCTCAGATGGGATGTAAAAGTAGTACCCTTTTGTTTCCTTTGGATACCCCACAAATAAGCACTTATCAGATTTGGATGCTAGCTTATCAGAAGCCTGACGCTTTACATAAGCTTCAGAACCCCAAATCTTGAGAAAAGACAAACAACGAGGCAGCTTTCCTATCCACAACTCATAAGGTGTTTTTCTCAACCGCTTTCGATTGAATTCCTATTCAATAGAGCACTTGCGTTCAATGCATATCCCGAAGGATATTGGAAGATCATTTGACTCATAGATCGAACCATATCTAATAAGGATTCGATTTCTCCTTTCAAATCACCATTCATTTGTGGTGTTCCAGGTGGAGTGAGTTGTGAGACTATCCTGATATGGTGATATTCGAAATTTTTGCTTAAATATTGCCACCTCGATCAGATCAGAGGGAATGTTTTGATATTCTTTCCAAGGCGATTACGTACTTCATTCTTGAATAATTTGAACCTTTTCAAATGGTTCAAACTTATGCCTCATTAAGTAGATGTGACATATCTACTAAAGTCATGATAAAAGTAATGAAGTACTAATAACCCTCCTCATATTGACCCCATTGGTCCCACAAACATCTGTATGTATAAGGCCCAATAAGTTACTAGCCCTCTCACTGTGTCCAGTAAAAGGAGCCTTGGTCATTTTGCCTAGTAAACAAGATTCACATGTTTCAAATGACTCTAAGTCAAATGAATGTGTTAGCCCATCTTGATGGAGCTTCAAGATGCGTTTCTCATTGACATGGCCCAAACGACAATGCCAAAAGTAGGTTGGATTCAAGTCATTGGACTTGAACTTCTTAGTATCGATGTTATAGATGGGCTTGGGTTGTTCCAAATTTAGAACGTAGAGACCATTAGATAAATGAGCATTCCCATAAAAAATGTCTTCATTATAGATGGAGAAAATATTATTCTTAATAATAAAATGAAATCCATCCACGTCTAAACAAGAAACTGCAATAATGTTTCTGCTCACAGTAGGCACATAATAAAAATTCTTTCGTGGAAAACAAATTCCTACTAGGCAAGGTAGAATCATATACTCTCTGACTAATGCAGCACCTATTGCTCTGTTCCATATTGAGTCCACTTTGCCTTTAGCCAATGATCTGCCCTTGAGCCTACACATTTACACAAATGTGAGATCCACATCCAGTATCTAATACCTATGAAGCAGAAGTAGACAGATTGACTTCTATAACATAAATACCTGAAGTGGTAGCCTCACTACTCTTCTTTTTCTTTAGATCTTCCAAGTAGAGCTTACAATTCCTCTTCCAATAACTTTGTTCATTGAAGAAGAAGCAAACTCCCTCCTTAGGCGGCTTTGGCTTCTTAGCCTTAGGCTTGGACTGTCCTTTGCCTTTCTTGGCCTTATTGCCTTTGCCTTTTCCTTTTCTTTTCATGCCTTCCTTTACGAAGCCATAAGCCTTTGGATTTGTCTTTTGAATGTTTGTCTCAACATTCTTTAACATTCCATGTAACTTCAGTAGATTTCTCCATAAGATTTTTATTGTAGTTCGCAACAAATTGATCATAAGATTCAGGTAATGAACCTAGAATCAGATCAGTAGTAACTCATGACTAATAGGAGCACCAAGCTTATCAAGTTGATCGATGAGACCGCCGTCATTAGCACATGTGCACTTGCGGGTGCCGGGGAGTCTTGCCACAAGCATTCAATGCTTTGGTGGTTGTAAACCTTTCTTGATGTGCTTGCTCTTGGAACATTCCCTTGAGATGCACCATCATATCAAATGCCTCCATTTCCTTAAATTGCTTCTGAAGCTCAGAGTTCGTGGTTGTAAGCATATGACAAGTTACATCCATAGAGTCATTCAAATGCTTACTATAAGCATCCCTTTCGGCTCGTGGGGCATTGTTAGCAGGAGGTTCACTAGTGATTTCATTATCAAGAACATACATCTTCCTTTCTTGTTTAAGGACAATCCTCAAATTTCGAGACCAATCGAGGAAGTTTGTCCCATTATGTTTTTCCTTTTCAGGACGAGATCATGAGAGTAAATGTTGATGTGTTTGTATGATGACATTAGTCTACATAAAAAATATGCAAAGCTTTTAATAAATGAGGTCTTTAATACTTACACTAAAATTGGCTTAACTCTTTAATTAACACATAAAACAATCTTACATAGTTTCTTAGTGGGTGAAAATCCATGTTTTGACATAAATTCAAGCATAGCTTTGGCATAACACTTAAATTTAAGCTAACTAGGTAACTCTTTCCTTTTATGCGCTGAGCCCCCAAAACCGTTATGATAGCCTAGTTAAGTCTAACCATATTCAATCTTATGGATATCACCATTATCCATCATGTCTTCCTAAGATGGCCCAATACACCTTGCTTTAGCAGAAACTATATTAAGATGATCGAAGTATTGACAAGTGTTAAATTATGGAAGACATTTTATGACTTAATAATTTATGTGATGAAATAATCAAGTTGTTAGGCAAACTTTATAAACATATACATGCATCACATACAAGCATATTTAAGCATAATGGCGTGACATGTCATAGCCCATTTCCTAAGGTGATCTCCATAAGCGATATGGAGGCATGATTACCTTTTACGATACATAGCTTTATGGGACTGTCTCCGAAACGAAACGGGCCTCCATTTTTTCGTTTCTTCTTCATTACAAGAAAGTAATAATTGTATGCTATTTTTTGCTAAAATAATAAAAAGAGACACACATGTTGTGTCAATAAAAACAACGACACGCAGGCCGTATGCTAATATAGTGAAAAAAAGACACACATGTTGTGTCAATAAAAAATTAACATTCTGAGCGTATTTAAATTACAAACCCATAATTAATACCTTCCAATCACATGGAACTAAGGGCCATGATATGCACCATGCAAATTGAATATAAACACATTAAGCACATAATCAGATTATGAATATGGTCTTTTAATTGGCGTTGATCACAAACCATTACAGGCGCTATCTTTGGTGGTAGAATGATCCATTGGCGGTTCAGCAGGCGGGTCGAGGCAGTGCCACTAGAAGATATGATTTTACAGCTTAATAGTGAGTTAATGCACGGAATTTCTTGATCAATTAATCCTTCAATAATTCTAATTAATTCGTAATGCTGATTACTCTTAATCCTAACAGTCCATCATTAATTTGAGACAATCTGTAATATTGTAATAATATAACAGTCGATCTTAATGTCTAACATTAATGTGTAACGGTCTGCGTTAAAGATAATCACCTTAACGATCCATTCTTAATGTCTAACATTAATGTGTAACTTGATCCTACGGTTAAAGTAATCCCTATAGCAGTCCATTCTTAATGTCTAACATTAATGTGCCACTTGATCCTCTGCGGTGTAGAATCACATACTTAGGCCATTACTTAATATGATCTGATATTAATTAATAATAAGAATTTTGTGCTTGACCAAACTTAATATGTAATTAATAAGAATCTGTAACAGCCATACTTAATATGTAACAATCCTATTAATTAATAAGAATCTGTAACATCCATACTTAATATGCAATTAATAAGATCATAACAACATGTATAATATACTTGATCCTGTATTAATAAAATTTTATATGACATGCTTAATATGTAATTAATATTAAGTTGTAACAGTCCTAATCATATTAGAACACAAGAATTATGAACTCAGAATTTGATTATGATCATCAACAGTCCTAATCCTATTAGAGCTTTTCTAAACATATCACGTTATATCACATATAAAAATCGGTTCACCCAGCTTGGCAAGTAGCTCACGACCCTTGTTGGAATCGATGGCAAGCGCTGGCGGAAATAAAAAATTTTATGTGAATTGCATAAGGGATCCAGCGGTTTGATAAAACTAGCAATAGTCAAAGGAAGTATGCCCCTCTTGTAGGCAGAATCTTTTAGGCTAGTCTAGATTTGATTTATACAGCGACACAAACGGGAAGCGATCAATGACAGCGAGCGAAGATGATGTAGTGTGCAAGCGCTCAAGGTATCCACCTGAGCGACTAATGGATGGGATGGATGTGTAGCACCTTATGATGAGTCTTTGTCATAAAACCAAAGACACCTTAGTGTCTTCAAACTCTAAAAAGAAGTCCCTAAAAATGCCCACTTGAAAGAACCTTCTTCTTTTAGATGATAAACCCATGTTATATCAAGCTCCCAAACCCTTTTATTCAAGCAATTTAAACCAATTCCATTAACAATTAATGGGCTTGGAGAAGCGAGCAAACAATCAGGCTAAAGAGAGGCACGCTCTAACATCCCATTATAGCTCATTCTTATGTGGCGGCCTGGGTTAACTTCCAGTATGGGTAGCGGGCCCGAATCATATTCTAAGCCCACAAGTTATAGTGGTCTCTAGCAAGACATTATAACTACCTAAATCAAGTGAATTCGATGACTCGAAAAACCTTACCATAGTATGGTATTAGTCCTTTGTCACACGATGTCTCGATTAAGCACAAAGCATGAATGAAGTCATCTTTATACAACTTAATCGTTTCTTGATTCTCAAGTAGACTGACTAAACAAATGATATTGATAACTCCTATCAATCTCATTCTAGCACGGCCATGCATTTCTCAATCTTACTTATCAAGAGGCTAATAGACATCTCACTCAATTAAGAGCGGGACAAATTCCTTCACTATCACTCACATTCCTCCACATGATTTACTGCATGCCCAACCATAGCCTATATTACCATCCTGTTAAAGACGTCATTAAGCTACGTCAAGACACGAAGTTCCTCATGTAGGAATCCATGGTGAGTTGAATCGAAGGACTCAGAGCTCATATACACGTGAAATTACTGATGACATAATCCATGTAGTATTTCTCATAGCGGGTCAGTCCAATAACATGAACTTAACATGTATTTATGTTCTGAGTAACATCTTATGTTCGCAGACCGACCGTGGTCTTTTACCGAAAACATATTAGTCATACTTCATTATTCCTGATAATGATCAAGCTGCGGACTATTTAGAATAGTGTTCTTATGCCTTAAGGTTTACTATCAAGTCACATACTTGATGACATAAAGCGAGCCCGACTATTCGAGGATCTTATTTTATCAGAGTTAAACTGTAATTTAAATAACAAGATAAAATAATCATGTATATAAACATATAGCCGACGTATATATGCACTAGGCTGAAACGTATCACTAACAACATGAACCTCATGCCGACATAGGTTGGAAACGGTAAATTACGATACCCTTGGTGTTGTGACATGGTTGGCTGCACTCAGGGGCATTTTGGTGTTACGACCCATAGTGGGTGTCGCGACATGGCTTGGTTAAAAGGTTGTCGCGACGCTGGATTCCCCAATGTGACCAGGCGTGGCGGGGAAAAGTCAGAACCGACCCTTGGTGTCGCGCTGACCGGGCCGAGGCGTGCAAGATTACATTGGTAGCTTAGCGGCGCGGTGTGCGACAGCGTCGCCGCGCGACGCTAAGTGCTGAACTATGTGATGTTCGCTCTTTAAATATGCAGTGGTTCAGTTTTGAGTTTGATCTTGTTTTGGATCTTCATTCATGGACCATTCTTGTTGTTGTTAAAAAAACGGGTTGAGGCGTCTCAACGTGACGTCGGGCTAAGGTAAATGATTACCTTGGGAGCTTAACGGGTTTGGCCATAAGTATGGTTTTGATACCGGTGTCACAACTGGATATCGGAGTTTAGGTACACTAATACTTAGGAGTTCATGGGATGGGTTTAGACCACTGCATACAAGGTGTGTTTCATGTTGTGTTCGGATATGTGTTCCATGTTTGTGATTGTGTGATTGTGTGTTACAAATTGTGTGGAAAGACATATACAGGTATGATGTATATGGGAAATGTGATTGCGCGGGTATTGCGCGGGGGAATTTACATGCATGGTAAAATGTATACAGGAAAAGTGGAATGCTAAGGTTAGGAACCATAACCTTAGGGGTTCGGAAAATGAAATGAATGAAAGTTTTGAATTTTATTGAAATAAGTAAAAAGGAGTGGTTGGCAATTAGCGCCACTTAGGTGATGAACGGGCCAGTTCATAGTTGTCAAGTCTATTAGTAATTGGCATGTGCATTACTAGTTAGACTGGAATGAAATTAAATAAAGTTTGTTACCATTTGGCATGTAGATGACAGTCGAGGTGAGGGACGTATAGGTCATCACGAGGTGCTAGCGAAGCAACACGATGTTGACTCAGCAGGCCTTTGTTGAGGGCATTGGGGTTCTGTTGCTGCCACCACACATGCTAGTGCGACTGGTAGTCGAGGGGAGGTCAATTAACCTCCAGTTGGGGCACATCGTCTGCAGATATTCACGGGAGGAGATCCAGATGGTGGGCCATTAGTTCCGATGATTGAAAAGTGGAGGCTATGGATGTTACCTCCGCGACCCGAGATCGGACTAGGCTGGCGTTCAGCTAGAGGAGGGTGAGACTAAGTGTGTGGTGGGATTAGGCCTTGCAGACCTCTGGACTTAGGCAATGACAGGCCAGTTCATGGGCTCTTTATGAGCAAGTATTTTCTGGCCACTGTTGGACATGCGAAGGCCCAGGAGTTCCTACAGCTGAGGCAAGGAACGATGACAATGATGGAGTACGTGGCTAAGTTTATTGAGTTCGCTCGTTACGCTGATGACTATGTGGCCACAGATCTGGCCAAAGTCAGGAGATTTGAGCTGCGGCGTTGTCCATTCGGGTGGGTGTGTGAGCCTCTACCTACGGGACATAGACTATGTGGTTGGAGACAGGCGTAGAAAGAGATAAGGGCATACAGTATTCGAGATCACGGTACTAAGTGGGAGAGGAAGGAGGATCAGCCTTCTTCGAGGAGAAAGGAGGCGAAGGACTTACGTCATAAGCACCCAGGAATGCAGGCAGGCCAAGGTCAATGGCATGTTTCTATTGCCGTCAGCCTGGACATATGAGGTGGGACTGCCCCTAGAGGTAGGGATCCCAAGGTTTCGGAACAGTGCAACCCCAAACCTCAGTGGGGTTTGCATAGGCACAGTTCATTCCTCCACACCTCAATGTGGATCAGAGGAACCCCGATGTCAGATGTAGGTTCGGCTGCCTTCGCATCGACAGACCGAGAGGGGGCCGGAATTTTTGGTCGAGTCAAGGCGGCTGTTGAAGTGTAGAGACTTCTAGCCAGACGGGGCAAATGATATATTACTATTATCGCCAGCCTAGGCACATGAGACGGGATTATCCTGAGAGGTAGAGGTCCCGTGGTACCGTAGGTGAACTTCTTGATCAACTTTGATATCTGATGCGTTCACGCTCATAAAGTGTTTAATTAGGATGCATCATATTCTTCATTGTTGCATCTTATGTGATAGATTTGAGCTTAGAGGTTGAGGCCTCTGGAAAATCCGTTGTATGGATGTTCTCCCCTAGGATCTAAGGTGAGAGTTGACCTGATAGGTTAGGATTGTGAGTCAGAGATCTCAGGGATCTTGCTCATGGTGGACCTTCGGGTGGTAGACACATCGGATTTGGATGTCATTCTTGACATGAATGAGTTGACAGCCCATCGGGTTGTCGATGATGGAAACCTTAAGGCGGGTTATCATGCGACTACGATTTGATTTATTAATAATAGATTGCGTATGCATGTAAGTAATGCATATGTGTGTGGAATTTCGGGATGAAATTCTTTTAAGGGTGGGAGAATGTGAAACCCCGGAAAATCTAAAATTTTCCTTGAAAGTTTAAAATGGTAATTTCGGTCCAAAAATCGGAAATTTTCTAGATCTCGAATGACGAAACGGACTTCACCGTTGAAGTTGTCTCACAAAATCTAACTACCAAGTCGAATTTCGTTGGATTCCGAGACAATCGGAATTGCATGTTTTTCAAGACGTAGGGTGTCGGATGACACATGGTAGGTGTTGAGTGGCTCACATTAAGCCACGTGTCAAGATGTCAGTGAGTCAAACAATGAGCCAAATGGGGCTCACATGAGACACATGGCATCATGCCATTGGGTATAAATCCATGGTAGATGGATGAGAGAATAAGGTGTAATCCTATGAGCCAATGAGAATTGGACAAGTGGCAAGTGAGAGGACATCCCACTTGACCAACCTTGACCCAACCGATTTAGGAGGGAAAAAGGAGAGAGAAGGAAGCCAACCGAACGTGGGGGAGAAATTCTAAAGCGAGAAGCTCTCACTTCTCTCTAAGTTTCCTGGCAATCGGACTGGTGGTTCCTGGCAAGACAAGAGGCAAAGTTGATCCCCACTACAAGAACTACACGTGGGTGCCGGTATTGTGGAGTTTCGACAACTTCGGGAGGTAGGGGTTTTCTCCTACTTGGTTACTTCTTGTTTAAAAGGCCATGAAAATGGTTTAGGGTGTTGTAAGGCCGGAAAAAGGGCATGGATTTCGGTTCCACAAAGTGGAGCAGAGTGCTTGACTAGAAATTTTGCCATGACGACTCATGGGTAGTTTTGGAGACACATTAAAAATAGTCCGGGATTTTTGGACCAAGATGGTTCATGAGAAATTATTTGCATGTTATTGCTTGGTAGTTGAATAACATGATTGAGTTGTTTGTGTGTCATTATTTGACAAATGAATGACACATAGTTGTTCATGATTGAGGCCATTACATGGCTCATTGGAAACCCGATCGTGGACAAGTGTGTCACCGCTGGGCACAGGAATTATTATGTGTATCATTACTCGAATTGGTAGTAACTTTGTGATGTCCATGTAATAGCGGATTGATATGTGGCATGAATAGGTTAATGCATGCTAATTTGATGTGTTAACATGACGTTTGAATTATATGGAATATAATTGTGTAACAAAGGAATATATGAATTGGCATTCGTGCATTCATGTCTTTGGGGTACATCACGTTGAGGTGGGTGTGTAAGGGCGAAAATTCAATTTTCGGAAAAAGAATTAAAATGGTCATTTTACATTAAAAATCCAAAATTTTCTAGATCTTGGATGACAGTTTCCTTTATTTGGAATCGTCTCGCGAAATCTAGCTACCACGTCGAATTTCGTCGAATTCCGAGACGGTCGGAATTTTACGTTTTTCGAGACACCGGGTGTCGGGTGCCGTAAAACGGGTTTGAGAGACATGTGATGTGACAAAAGTCATCCACTACATGTACTCATGTGACACATGTTTCATGAGTAGATAGATGATGGAAATGGACGGCCTAGATAGTGCCAAGTGTCAAAAATCTAAAAGAAGGGACATGATGGGAATTAAATGAATTGTTAATGATAATAGAAATAGCATTGAATATTCTTCTTCTCAAAGAGGCTGAGCACAAAAACGTGCGATAGGCCCCAGACCAGTGGAGGCGGTGGCTATGCAATTTGAATTTTAGAAACATTCTAAATTCCGAGTTAATCTGATATTGGGTTTTTCGACTGAGCAAAAAGTAAAAATTTTCTGATGAGGGAGTACCGTGGGCACCAATTTGGTGGGTCGACAACTCAGTACAGGGATCTTTTCCTACTTGTGTTAATCTTTGGCTAAGTATGTAAATGGTTAGGAATGTTACGAGAAACTGTTTAAGCGTAAATTCGTTCTCAAAAGCTTTTGAGCAGAGTGGAGAAAATTCTCTCTTGTGTGGTCGTGAGCGGTAACCGGAGGGTTTCTTGCTGTGTGAATAGTGTTCACGAAATTTTTGATGTGAAAATGTGTTTGGTTGAGTGATTCAAAATGAATTGCTGTGTTTGTTAATTAGCCCATATGAGCTAATTTTGGTGTAATTGATTGTGAATTTACTTGCTAATGTTTTATGTGATTTAATTATGTTAATATATGCATGTGAATATATTAGCATAGATGTGTTGGAATTGGCATCATGCATTCCATATGCAGCGAGCCGCGTTGATATTGGGAGTGAGTGCATGACATGAAATGAAACAAAAAAAATGGAAATGTTTGTGAAGGAATTTCGACGGAAGATTTTTAGAAAAGGATATTACCGCTGAAGGGGCGATCCAACGGATCACGCCGGATGAGAGTTCACTGACAATTTGAGAGGATTATCCATTAATTCGCCTCGGAGAAGTGAATCAATGTACTGAAGCACTAGGTAGTAAGTTTTCAAGAACAAGGCTTTTTGCATTTGTGGCTTGGATATTTTATTCGCATATTGAAAACTTGACATCATTGAGTGGTGGGGGCTTCAGATGGTTTAGGCATGTAGACATTCAGAGTAGGTTCATAAATTACTTGAATGTGATTGTTTGCCGTAAGTATTGCACCCAGGTGAGGAGTAACCCATGTAAGAAATTATCACTACTGGGCTTTGCTCACCTGTCGAGGGATCACCATTTCAGGTATAGAGTGTGCATGAGGGCGAAGCGCTCTAGAATTACATGTCCTTTAAGAAAGCCGGGTTGTGGCTTTGGTATCTTCGTTGTATACGTAACATTAAAACCACAAGGGTTTTAATATATCATTATATAAGTAATGTAACTCTTCGGCTATGTTATATAATTTGATATGTATTTGATGAGTATTGATGCATACAGATTTAGTGGCCATTTCTCTCCATTTAATTGTCTCTGACTGGTGTGGTTATTGTTAATTGTTCAGGTTTATCATTTTGTACCTTGGAGTAGACTCACAGTGCAAAGGAGACTGCGCGATTTTCATAGTGGTGTCGGGTGCCGACATCCACAAATATTCCTTTGGGACTGACGGGTTGTCAACGGTTCAGTTTTGGGCGTCCTGAGGTGTGGGTGCATGGTATGGTTGTTCATCATTAAATGATGTGAATCTCTTGATGAGCTTGTGTTTCGAACAACATCCTATAAGCAGGCCATGGTTTAAGTCTCTACTCAAGCAAATAGAATTAATGTGTTATTGAGGCTTGGCAAGAAGAGGGGAGTTGTTAATCCCCTGAAGTGGCTGGAATTTAGGTGTAAGGGCCCATGGTAATATCAGAAAGGTCTGTATGGAGTGTGAGAGACTCGTGGATTCTATCAGAAAAGTTACGTGTGAGTGTGAAGAGCAAGTAGTGTGAAGGCCGAAAGTTCTTGCCCAAAGAAAACACCTAGTCATGGGTTATCTTAGACTTCCTAATTGGGTGATAGGAGTTGGGGTTGACTCGAGGATTAGGTTACCCATTGGCGCGCGTGAATGTTAAGTGGCGGCAAGGGCTCGTTATGGTGTCATTACGACACTACCGATTGATGATTTAATCTGCAGCATAGGCATGTGTGAGGGAGTCGGTGAGTGACTCGAGATATGGGCATGAAAACATCTCATGCATGATATAAGTCATTCCATGTGTGAATTGTAAATTATATGGAATGTGGATGTTTGTGTTGTGCCATTGCATGTGCATTTTAGGTGGGGAGTAGCCCTGGTAGGAGGATTCAACTACTGGGCATTGTTCACCCCGTCGTGGGACCCCCCTTTTCAGGTACTGAAGGTGCACCTAGGGATGGGGCCTTGTCAGGGCTGCCTTAGGCGAGATGGCTTGGCCTTATTTTACTTTGCAAGTGGGTAAAATACAGTTTTGGATAATTGTATTAAAACAAATTGTAGAATTACTCAGCAGCATAACATATACATTTGGTGAGTTTTCCATGGTTTAGTAGCCTTTATAGCAATAAGGTAATTTTATTTGGTTTTATAGTGGGTAGAACGAAAAGAAAAGAAAAGTGCAAGGGAGAAGCTAGAATGGGATACACCCATTTAAACCCCAGGTACTTAACCCGACTTTGAGATTCATGATAGGTAGGAGGCTTGAGCACGCGCTAAAACTGCAACATTTGGGCGCTGACACGATCTGCCATCTTGTGAGGGCGGATGCGGCCCAGCGTGCACAACTTTAGTTCTTCTTAAACTGAGGTGACATCAGTTTTGAAATAATCGCGACATACTTTGAACTGACCAATTCTGGTTCTTGATACATGACTACTGAACCTCATGTCATGACATGGGTTAGGCAGTTGGGGTCGCAACACGCCCTTGGTGTCGCGACATAATTGAAAACTTCCCTTTAAGGAGCATTTGGTGTTCAGGCCCTCGGTGGGTGTCGCGACATGGCTTAGTTAAAGAACGTCGCGACACGGATTTGGTGTCGACCGGGCACAGGCGTGCAGGGAAGGTTAATCTCTTCAGGCCCATGGTGTCGCAACAAGCACCGACTGCAAGGTCGCGGTCTGCGCCCACAACGCGCGGTGACCGGGCCCAGCGTGGTGACACGACAACTTATGCGTGCGACATGGCTCTGCGTCTGCCGTGCCGATTTTCTTTGCGCAATGTGCCTTTGGTTTGTTTGAGTTGGGTCAGCGTTTTGGATCTCGCTATTCCACTAACCTTTGTTGTGGACCTTTGTTCATTCCAAAATAAAAAATATCGCACGCATCAAACCCAGGGTTTTGGGCGTCACATCCACCATCCACACCGGCGAGATGTATAAAGTACTGTCTCATGATCCGCTCCACTCATTACGAGGGAGGAAGGATTTCTCACGATCATGGCTGATATCCTTTAATATTCGAGTTGGCGATAGGAAGGTTCTATTGGGAAGATGTTGTATCTCGGAATTCTATCGAGGAAAGTCATCGTGATCACCCCGCGTCATCTGGATCAATTCCAGAAGAAGGTACGCAATCACAAAACCATCGACAATTGATTTTCTTCCTTTTCATAAGAAAGAAACTGACTTGAAACCTCGGGCTGCTTGACAACACTCCCAGCGGACCACCCCTGTCTCTTTCTGAAGTTGAATTAAATGCAGGTCGCGGATCGACTGAAGGTTTAAGCCAGGCCCGGTCGACAATCTCGGCCGATATTGATGGCTTTATCAGGTTTAGGCGTCGTCTATAAGAACGGCCCGTTCCTTTACAAAACAAGCCCGGGTGCCAAATCAACCAATGTTATCCATTCTAAACCATGATAGGAGTCCACGCGTAACCCCGAAGGACTCAAGACCCGGCGGGGCCAGTGTTGACAGCAGACAACTAGGAGACGCTCTCGAAACTCTTCACGCCGCTAGCAATGAGATGGAGGCACTCTGTCTCGTCAATGAGCGTCTGCTAAGGGAGTTGGCGGAACTCACCAGACAGGTGCAACGCCCTCCGAAGGTTTCAAGACGTTGACAAGGAAGAGAGGCTCTCTTGGACCGGGGGCGGCCCACATACCCCAGGAGATGGTCGCAATGAGGGTGCACGGAAGGAATAGCCCAGGAGATGATAGACGACCCCTTATCGGCGGGGAAGGGAACAATCTTGCAGGAGGCGGCGATTCCCGGGACATCGATAAGAGCTCAGCCACATGAAGGAGGCTGTAAAAGGTCGAGCCCCAGTCTCCATGGTTGCTCTAGTATAGCAAAGGGAATCCCACAGGTTCATGGCGGGTTCACACCACTTCCCTCTTCTCCCGGGATCTGCAGATCAGAGGCGGCGGAATGAAAGGATCATGTAGACCACCTCCTTTTCTGAGACTCAGTTGAGTGCACGGATGCAAGGACCCAGGTGCGTGTTCTATCCTCTGCCATCACGCGCTAAGGCCTCGATTGGCACGTGGTTCAATAGGCTCCTTCAGCCTTAATCTCTATTATTAGGGTAACTCTCAACAGCTTCGTATCCCACTTCATCGAATGGGGATGATGCACCTGGAAAGTAGAGCTACTGGCATATGACGAGTAAAGCAAGGGCCACGGGGAGGATGGGGTCTTGCTTTCGGAGGTTCGACTCGGAATCATTAAAGTAGGTATCAGGGTGAAATTTACCATCACGCCTTTATCGCGAATTTAAACATATAGTCAAAGACCTAATGTTCTCCACCTCGAAGAACCCTCAAAACAAGCATAAGCGAAAGGTGTATTTTCAAAAATGTGAAAAATACATCGACGGTGGGAGGCCACAGGTAAATGCAAGTGGGAACTCTGTATCAGCTATGAGGAGAAAATCAGGGCGAGAAGCGGGACCTTTAGCTAAGCGAAGAAGAGACCAAGGCGGATCCCACGGAGGAACATAGAGGCGGGAGATGGATCTTTAAAGAGAAAAGGTAGCATTCGGGGCCAGCTTGGATCCCACCGGCCGGCTGCGGCCGCGGTACCCACCTCAGCAGTTCACCCCCCTGACGGCCTCGGTGTCTCAAGTCCTATACGAGGTGCAACATGAGAAGTTTTTAAGGTGGGCATCTCAATGAGGCAGACCCTGACAAAAGATGTTGCCAAGTGCTGCGAGTTCCGCACAGAGATCATGGGCGCAGGCTCAAGTATTCTTCGGTTGAATGTTCCCTAATCAGCGGTGACATCTCAGCGGATTATGTGTCTACGAGAAGATAGGAACCAGGCACCTCCTCCACCACCTCGTCGGCTGACCCTAGCTTCGGCGTCAATGACCCACGGGAGAGAAATCAATGTGATTTCTCGGATTCGCCGTTATGGGAATCGGTCGACGAGGCTCCTATGGCTAAACGGTCCGGCGGAACCGCAAAGAGTGCGGCGTGTCAGACCACTTAGCGGATACCACCATATGTTCAGAAGTGCTCTAGAGGCAATCACCATTAGCACTGTTATGCTGCCATATTATTTAATATATAAGGCTTCTTGATAATTCGGTAAATTATCATTAATTGATATAGATCTTTAATCGATCTAATGAAGTAGTTGATACGTAACATAGCATGAAGGAAATCATGATGGGATCATGATAATAAGATTCTATCATGTGCAATTATGTTAGTGTCTAAATTATCCCTAGTCATCGGATATGGCCCCGGACATTGTTGATCTAGGACGGTACAACAACATGTCATCTCCTTGATTGGGATAAAGTAAGTCTTATAAAGCTGTGATCAGAGTTTATCGAGTTGGCATGTGTGGATGTTTGCTAAGAGTAGCTAAATAACATGGAGACCTATAGTAAGACAATCATATGAGATCATCTATTTAAATGCTGATAATTATCTCTATCTATATGTTGGTGCAAGTATCCTTAGAGCTTGAGGTGCTCTGAGATATCTTGGATCTTGATCTGTGCTGACCTCGATCCACGTTGCCTCTTAGGGGTCACTCATTGGATGAGGATTGGGTATAGTTTGGTGTTGGAGGTAATTGGTAGCCAACAAAGGGTTTGCCTCAATAAGGAGAGTATACTAAGGCCTCTTGTGGAATGTTGCCGGGAATCTGGCCATAGTGAAAATGTCTTAGGAGTGTCTTGAGTGCATAAGGTTGAGTGATGAATCCCAGGACCGAATCTGACTATCACTTGGGATAGGTGTGGCATAGCTAATTAAGTGGTAGCTACCGACTCCCCGGTAGTAAAGGGTATAGTTTGGTGAAAGGGCCAATTGCACGATGGCTGTCTATGGGAAGGGTATGCGGTCGGACCACTTGACTCAGATCAATTGGGGGTCATGATGTGTTGATAGATATCAATCTTGACTTGCTTAATTCAATGGTTGAATCAAGTGGCCACACTGAACCTATGGTCTTGCAGAAAATTATTAGGTGATAACAGACTGGATCATGATCTAAATATGAGGTTAATTCTCATGAATGAAATATCACGAGATTAGTGGAGTCGGGATGTTAAAGCCCTGCAAGAAATAATAAGTTTGACACGATACTTGACTTTATTGGTGTGAGACGCCATAGCATGGGGATAGTAGCAACCTATCATCACTGCCAAGTAAGGGGCATTTTGGTCTTTTCAAAGGATGGGGTTTTCCTATAAATAGAATGTTATGGAAACCTTAATTGTATGATGATGCTCTTTTAAGAAAATAGAGTGTTCATGAGAAAGAGGCCAAAGTGTGTTCTCTCATCTCCAAAGAAAGTGTTCTAGAGATTGAGAGACCCGGGTTTTGGCTTCCTCTTCGAATCAGGACTTGACTAGCACTTGGACCCGTTGCGAGACCGTTGCCTTGGAGGTTATCGGCTTCACCGTGTGTGGATACCAGTAGGCGAACCTAGGGCTTGATTGGCCGATTAAAAATTTGCCAGACCCTTAGCTCGGTTTTGGGCAAACACAAGGCAATCTACCTCTCTTTGTTTAGACGGGTTTGGCTTCACTGGGGTCTTGGATGGGTTTTTGTTGAGTTTTGTATTTTATTCTTCTTGGCGATGTTCCTGAAACCTTAGCCTCTTCTCTTGGACTCGGACCATGGAGAGAGTACCTTGACATCCCCATGATGACCGTGCGTGTAAGGTCGTCGTGGCCAATCCATTGATCCTGAGAGTCTGATCGACAGAGACTCGGTCGACATATACTTCGTATTAGCATTTGACAAAATGGGCATTGGAAGGGAGAAGCTGGAATCGATAAATGCTCTTAAAGTTCTCAGAGAAAGATCTTGCCCAGGTCGATGGCCCCAGTACTCACTTTGGAAGACCCCCATGCCCAGTCACACTTGGCTGATAAAATTCCTCATAGTGGATGCCCCCATCGAGCTACAACATGTTGAGCGAGCCTTCTCTTAATCTTGTAAGGTCCATCCCTTCACTTTATCGTATGGTTGTGGTCCCTACGAGAATGGAGTAAAGTGGATTCGAGGAGACCGGCGGGTAGCAGAGGGTACACGCCGCTGTCGATGAAATAAATGGTTAATGACGCCACATGGATGGCTTCGACCACGAGAGATGGTCTAACCGCAGACTAATACCCACTCGAAGTTCTGGAACCGAGTACAACTTGACGACTGACCGAGAGAAAACCTCGCGCATCGGATCCCACGAATTGGCTAGGGGCGTCTGAAATACTATATAAGCTTCTTAAAGCAATGTTGGAAGTATTCGTGGAAAGCGAGGGACATGGGAGGAATTGACCCGGCAATTATCACCCGCGAGCCACCCCTGAGTTGAATGTGCATTCCCTCATTCGAGCAGATCAAGCAGAAAGAAGTTTTGCCGAGAAGGCGGAAGGCGTCGGCGAAGAGGTCGACAAACTCCTCCCAGCGGAAGCTGTCAGAAGTAGATTTTCTCGGGCGGATTTGGCTAATGTGGTTCTCGTCAAGAAGCCCAGTAACCACGAGTGGTGACTATTGAGCTTTATCGTGTTAACGAGCTTTGCCCGAGATGACTTTCCCTACCGGTCATTCTCGGTGGGCGATCTTTCGCGGCCACGAGCTCACCGACTTCATGGGCGGCTTTCTCGGGTTATAATGGGAACTCAGAATGGACCTAGCGACCAAAAGACTTCCATTCGGTGTGGGACGGGGAAGCGTCGCATTATCGGTGATGCCTTTTGGGTTGAAGAGCGTTAGAGCCACACATCAAGGTTGAGGTAAGCGGAATGTTCCAAAAGCAGTTGGCACATCCATGGGTATGCATAGGCGACATCACGGTAGAATCAATCAAGCGAAACTTCCGTAGACCACCTAGATGAATCATTCCAAGTCCTGAAGGACTACAAGATGAAGTAAAATCGAACCAAGTGTGCTTTCGGAGTCTCCGCAGGGAAGTTCTTGGGTTTCATAGTCAACATCCGCGGAATAGAGGCAAATCCAGACAAGATAAAAGTCGTGCTTGACATGCGACCACCCTCAAACACTAAAGAAATTCACCGTCTGATCGAGAGAATAGATGTGCTAGAGTAAACTTTATGTCGGGGTCGATGACAAGTATCAGCCCTTCTTTGAGTTCTTAAAAGGCCTTCTTGGGATGCCTTGTGAAGAGCGTCCGCCAACGCTAAAAAACCTACTTATACAGCTCCTCCCTATTACGTTAAGCCCCTGGGGGATCTCCTGCTCTACTTGTAGTTTCCGATTTCTCGACTAGTGCTGGAGTCGGAGAGCGGGGATGGGAGTCTGGCCGGCCCGGGTGCATTACTACGGTAGAGCTTTGGGGACGGAGGAAGATTATCAGAAGATGGAGAAGCTAGTTCTAGCATTGGCCGTAGCGGAAGACTTTCCGACCATACTTTAAATACTGTGATTAGGCAGAACACTGATGACAAATATTGCATAAACCACCAAACCTGGGAAGGCGGTAAAATGGGTCATAGAGTGAGTGAGTTCGACGTGAAGTCTATGACGAAACGGCGATCAAAGATGAGTTTTTGGCGGATTTCATCATGGAATTCACCTGGGCTCAGACCTGCTCGAAACCGCAGCCCGACTTGGAGCCTCCCGCTCTGGAGGTTGTGTCAGGTAGATAGGGCCTTGATGCTCAAAAGGCGGTGCGGGGTTGATTCGACCTCGCGGATCGCGGATCAACATGAATATCCACTCTATAACCCAGGGTTCTGAGCGCCTCGATAATGGCCAGAATCTGAGTATGCAGCCATTCTTTGGGCTTAACCTCGCCCACTCCATGGAGGTGATCAATTAGAGGTATGTAGCGATTTGTGATTGGTGGTGAAGCATAGAAGGCACCTCGACGGGGGTGAAATGATTTACTTCAAAGGTGCATGAGCTTTGCCCACCAAGTCTGTCTGGGTTCGAGGTCGGATACATCTCAAGGATAGAAATTCACGGGGATGCCTTGGCAAAGTTAACTGCCAGCGTGTGAGAGAACTTACGGATAGGCGGGTGCGGTCGAGGAGCTTCCCAGAAGCCCTTAATAAACATCTCGATAGCGAAAGAAATTTTCTAATGATGATTGCTTGTAAGTTGGATGGACCCATCTAAGACTATGTTAAAGCGGACATTACGGCGACACGGAAGGAGGCAATACAAACTAAGAGCAAAGGTCGACTAAGATGCAGCTCTTTTGCGGGGGACCTTTGGCTGGGACACGCCTCACTCAAATGCTTAGGAAAGGAAGAGGCGATACGTGCCCAGAGGGAGGTGCAGGCGTGCGTGGCAACCATGTTTGGAGCCAGACTGCGGGGAAAAACCACGAGCAAGGGTACTATTGACACGATACCTAAAACGCCACGGGGTCGAGAAAATGCAAATCATTCTGAGCATGCGAATCTCTACTCCCATCAGAACCTGCCTGATCATATGCCCCTTAGTGCAACTGCCTTTTTGCGTGGGGATTAGACATACCGGGCCTGCCCATTGGAAGAGGTTAGTGCAAATTAGCCGATTATAGGGTGGACTACTTCACCAAGTGGCGGGGCCCAGGAAGCCATTAGCAACAATCATCGAGCAAAGGTGTAACTGTTTAACGGCTCCATGTATGCGGGTTCAGAATCTAGCATTGGTATCTGATAAGCCGACAGTTCGACAACCTGAAATTCAAAAACTTTTGCGCCAAGCTCGGAATCAAAAATTACTAATGATGTTTGACTCATCCTCGGTCGATGGACAAGCGAGTCACTATAAGGACTCTTAAAGAAGCAGACGAGACTAGTTCTGGAAAGCACAAAAGGAAAATGGTAGAATACCTCTCGAGGTACTATGGGCGTCTGTGGAACTACACGCAAGTGCAGCTTTCGAGAAACTCCGAATTAACACCCCAGCGGCATTTGGCACAGTGTGCTTATGAGTTGAAGCACAGGAATCACTGAGGTCGAGTTCACAAACGCCGAGCACAATGAGGAGTCTCTCCGCTTAAACCTTGATCTCCTGGAGGAGAAGCGAGAGCAGGCTCTGAAACGTGTCGAGGACTACCAACGAAAAACAGCAAGGTACTATGATCTAAAGGTCAGGCCTAATAGTTTTAAGCTCGGCGACCTAGTGCTCAAAAAACTCCTGCCAGCAAGGAAAAGACCTCCTTGGGAAGCTGGGACCAATGGAGAACTCTATGCTCATTAGCCTCACGGATGTAATCTGTCCTAGCAACTATAATGAGCTTCGGGAAGAAGGAAGGTACCTTTTTATCACTCTGAAATGCGAGCACCTCAAAGCGGTTTTACCCATAAACCTCATATTATCTATTAATAATAAAAAGTGCAAGCAGTTTGCCACCTGATTCAATATATGATTTTGACTAATTACCAGCCTGCCTACTCTCGTAAATTATAAAGAAAGAACCAGGGAGCTCGGTTTATCATAAATCCACAGGGCTCAGGGGAAGGGCCTAGAATTTACATGAAACATCAGACAAATATCGTGTTTCAAATATTGGCCCTTTTATTTCAAAGTGGTTACTTTCAAAGAATTACAATCGAAAAACCATTCTCACATCCTGAGAAAATTACAATGTTAACTAGTTCTCTATATCTCGAGGAAAATTACAACCCGGCATGACCACTCAGAAAAAACTACAGAGAAAAGGGGAAACGGAAAAAGAGAAAAGGGGAGGAGGAACATAGCATAAAAATGGTACTTGGAAGCGATCAATGAGGTGCTTCCCTGCGAGCGTGTTCACGACCCGACTCCATCAAATGGCGGACTGGGAACAACATAAACCAACAAATGGCGAGGACTAAGGAACAACACAACTCTAACAAATGGCGAACAAACGAATAACTTTTGTTAGCCTGTACCAAATAGACCTCGCGTGGTGGCAATCAAACCACTGAAGCTTCATCATGTCAGGAACTGCGGTGCGAAGTGGAAGGAAACGGGACGAATTATAGCATAAACCCTCGAAGGAAGGCGGTTGTTATAAAGCACGGACACCTTGGGATGTCACGCGATCTATTTCGTTCTCCATGAAGGCAGGCATTAAAACTACGCGCACTTTCCCGAGGAAGGAAGATGAGAAAACCCCAGGAGCGGATGTTAAAGAGCCACGTAGCTTTAAGTCTCAGAAGGAAGCCCTTAGCTTCAGTTCCTTCAGAAACACGCGGCGCTGGGGTTTGTGACCAAACCCGCGTACTTCGGTTCGTCAAACCCTTGTGACTCAGTTTGTTAAGAGCCAGGAGCTTGGATATTAAAGAGACATGTAGCTCAGAGTCCGAATGAGCCATGTAGCTCAGTTCGTCAGGAGCCACGTAGCTCAGTTCAATAGGAGCCTAGTAGCTCAGTTTTTTAAGAGCCACGCAGCTCAATTCAATAAAAGCCAAGTAGCTCAGTTTGAGCCCCGTAGCTCAGTTCGTTAAGAGCCACGTAACTCGGTTCAATAAGAGCCGTAACTCAGGTTTGTTAAGAACCACGTAATAAAGGCCCAGCAGCTGGTTTTTAGAGCCCATTAGCTCGATTTTTAAGAACCCAACGGCTCGGTGGGCGTATAGCCCCACTTGCGACAAAAATCATAGAGTTCGGTTTATTACATAGCTTATGAGTGCTGAAACCGCAAGAAAGTGCAAGAAACAAATATCACCTGGTCGAAAATCAGGAGTCAACATTACGAAGTCCAAGGCTTAAGCTTTGAGTTAGAATAAGTAAAAGAAATGGAAAGCCTAAATGCGGCTTGGGACTCGTGCCTCGGTTACACGAGCACATAAACCATGTAGTCGAGGTGAAGTCCTTCTGAGATAGGAGAAGCAGGCCTTTACGAGGGCCTCAATCTCAAGTTCACCGGGGAGAGGAGCAGGCTAGGGGCATGCGGCTTTCCACGGTCGCTTCATCGTCGGAGTCGATTCTTACGCACTCACATTAGCGAGAACTTGAGTTGAGAAATCCCAGAGCCAGGAGCTTACAGCCCAGCCTTGCGATGCTTCTGGTCATTACCGAAGCCCACAAGTATAAGGCCTGTCTGTCATTCAGTATCGCACCTTCTTGTGGCTGACCAAATATCGCCTCTCTGAAGATCTGCGACCCATTGCATTCCTCGATTGGCTCCACATGGCTCGTGGCCTCGGAAGCCTCAGTTGACTCAGGGTTGAATCTATCATTGGCTTTGATGCACGGCTAGTCCCGAGACCACGTGTAGCTGTCCTGCCACTGCGGCTCATCCCTAATGTCGCCTGGCTTTCGTCCTCCACAACCCTCGGCTATCCACAGAGCCTTTTTCTTTATCTTATTTCCGGGCTTTCGGTAAATCGCGGTGCTACCAGATCGCCACTTCGCGCGTCTCATCTCGACGAAGCTGTAATATGACAGAAGTCAACACCTTCGGAGGTTAAGGAGGCAACCTTGGCCTTATACACTTTCATTGATCTAGCAGAGCCCTTGGAAAAGTTGGCCCTCCTCGCTAGGCTTTTCATATAGGTAGCCATATCTCGAGAAGCTTGAGATAAAATTAATTGGATAATGGTTTGACAACGGTAGAAAGAAAAATAAAGCGTCTGAACTCTTCTGTGCTCCCGAAGCGATGGGTGGAACTCTCGCAGCGGACATGGAATCATCTTGGTCGAAGTCCCGATGGGATGGACGTCTGAAACCCGACCAGAGCTCAGGAGTTAGTAAGTAGTGAGTCCTCATCCCCCTCAGTTCCAAAGCAATCCTTCACCTAGCCTAAGGTTGTCATAGAGGAGCTTGGTGTTTTTACGTGGGGGTTCAGAGCTAATGGGCGGGGCTCTGGGGCTGGCGGTCTCCACGAGATTGCTCAGACTCGCCACCATGAGACTGCCCACCTCGGCCATGGAAGGAGCGCCTGGGCCTCTCCAGGACTTGTTAGTGACCACGCTCTTTTTAAATCGACGACGGAGAAGTGCCTCGCCTCGGGACCTTACCACAGTGTCAGTGCTCAGTAACCTGAAGCTTCTGCGCCATCTTATCTTCTTCGCTTTGCGTAACTCCTTTTAAACGAAACTCTTCGATGGGTTTTCTGCGAGCCCTGAAGGCTCACTCCATAACGAGAGGCGAGGGCCTCAAGGCAAGGGGTTGAGAGGGGTTCACAACAGAAGGCCCGAGAATAACTAATCTAATCAACTCAGAGTACACCCGCGGGAGACGCGGCCCCGGCTGGCGCTTCCTCCTTGTATCCTCGGGCGGGTGCGGGACGGATACGAGCAACCTGACTAAAGCCTGCAAAGAGATTATGAATCCTCATAACCTATAAAAGCTAACCCAGGCAGCACGGACGGAAACTCACCTTGAATTCTACTAAGGGCGAGTGCATACTATCGGAATGCCAAGAATTATCTCTCGTGACAAGGATTTACTACTTCCACAGTGGGAAGCCCAAGTAATATATCTTATAATGTTTGTTGGGAAGATGAAAGATCAGAAATGATAGGCACAACCGGTCAGTTTGGAGTGTATACAAACCCTATGCGGCCTTCATCACACTAAGAAGTCGATGTGAGCTATCTTTGGGAACCAGGAGCCACTTTGTCCCAAGACTAGAAAGTAGGCTAAACCTGCCAGTGGGAGAATTCAGGATGAGCAAACATTTGAAGTGTTGTGAGAGCGTTCTTGATAAAGGGGTCTGAGAGGAGAGCGGAGGCGGATTCTTGAAGGCCTCTTCAAGAAGCGAACCATCTTGGAAGCACAGACGATGTAGCGGTGAGAAAGATTGAGGGCACCGAACTTCGAGCATGAGGGGGTGCGGGTAACAAGGTTTTCCTCATAAAGGGAGAAGCTCTGGCTACTAGGACCCCAGACGTCATACTTCAGTAACCTTCAAATATTGAGCGCTTCAGGGTACCTAATCTCACTAATCTTTCCCTTGTCTTTTCCAGACGGGGATGGATGATCGATTGGAGGCTCGCGCCGACCACGGCGGCAAAGACTATCAGATCCAGCGTCGGTCGCTGAATTTCGGACTCATGCGGGCCTTCCCCTATCGTGGGCGGAAGAGCGATTGGGCTCAGAATATGCATGATTGGGCAAGTATAAGAGAGGTGACGAATGATAAGGCGGTCTGATAAGCACACCCAAACAACCTAAAGTTGAAACGATAACTCCTACGGCTAAAATGTGCTCGACGAGAATTCGACCGAAAAAATGAGGAAAAGGAGCGAACGACTGATATCGAGGACCAGCTGAATCAGGGCAAAAGGTAAACGGGAAGAGAAGAAAGATGTACTAAACTAGGGAAGAGAGTAAAGAGACAACTGGCGAATGGGAACCAGAAACCACGAGAAGCGGTCTTGAAGATGATCGAGGAAAGTTTGAAAGAAAAATCAGATACAAAAGGGCTTGAAGAGCAAGTACGGTTCAAATAGTCGTGGGGTGCTTCTAAAAACACTGGAAACTTCAGTCGAAATGGGCACGAAAATCAAGAAAAGCCATAATTATCGCAGAACGTTTGACTACTACAAAGCCTTGATCAGCCGTCGTTGATTAGCCACGTGGAATCCACACCTGATCAAAGAAACGATTCAGCCCTTGCCAAAGCTCAGTGCGCTGGTACGGGGGCATAACCAGTGATCTAAACATCGTATGGGCCCTGAAGCGCGAGACCCAAGGGCATCTCTAAACCACCCATGGGCTTAAGGTGGGCTTAGGGGTGGGCTTTAGGCAACCCATTGTGAGAGCTTGACCGGCGGGACATCCGTTAACTAGCGAGCCCCGGTTGGGAACTAAGCCCCACCCCCCCGTCGGATAAATAGGTAACATGGATGGTCCACCATCCACCAAACGAGACGATAAAAAGGAAGTACCCAGTCTCCATGATCCGCTCTCTACTCATTGAGGGAGGAAGGATTTCTCACGATCACGGCCCACATTATCGCACTAATATTCAGTGACAATAGGAAAGAGAGATTTTACAAATTGGGGAAGATGCCATATCCTTAGGGTGGCAAAATTGGCCCGACCGATTGGGCTAGCCGATCGCTGAAATTAGGGCTGGTGGGCCATTAGAGTGACACGCAGGACCATTGACGGGCAGGCCGGCGCGGTACATGGCTCCACATTTTGGCCCGGTAGGTAGATTTTTAAGTGGTGGGCCTGTCAGGGCTGGCACGAAAAAACGGTGTAAATTTTGGCCGACCGGTTTAGCGACCAGCGGCCCGGTGACGCGGGTGCGCCTTCGCGCTTCATCGCGGGGAAAGTCATCATGATCACCCGATAAATGCACTAAAGAGAAATTCCGCCAGAAGAAAGTGCATTGTCTGAAATAATAACGATGAATCTTCGCCTTTTTCATGAAGAAACCGACTTAGGTATCGAGAAGGCGACTAGCACCAAGTGGGACCACCCATACGTGCGGGTTGCAGGTCATGCGGGTTCGACGGTTGACTTCGGAGGTTTCAAGGCCCCATTCCAGTAACTCCGGCCCCGAACATAATGGGAAAAACTATCTTAGCATATTTTTTCTTTGCCCGATGATTTCGGGTTAAATGGAGCCTGGAATTGAAACCATGGGATCATCTCTACATAAATGACTATACTTGAAGATCATCATCGCATCAACAACAAATAGAAAGACCAGCGTCGCCTCTTTTTTTCGTTTTATTTATATGTTTGGGAAGATGTTGGAGTTCAAATGTTAGTATTAGATTATTTTAAATACATTTAAAATAATGTAACAATAACTAAAATAGAGAATAAATAGCACATTAGTCTAGTACGATTAAAAAATTATAGACCCGAGACAAGACTTTTTTAAATGAAACTTTTATTAAAGTTAATTCTTTTTGCAATTTTATATTCTAGCATGAAAGTCACTATCTTCTCTCCTCCCTAATGAGTAAGAATGCAATTGTCTTTGCTTTTGTTTCTTTCCTTAGAGGCGTCCAGTTTATTATGTGTTTGGCAATAGTTTGTTTTTATCTTTGAAACACTGTATTATCCCTTATCAGGCATCGATAGGGGAGGGTACATATTTATTATATAAGTATGGGTTCTACTCTGACCTAATAGACTGCGTTTAAATTTGTCCGGGGCACCTTGAGTCCAAAGTGGACAATATCTACGCTGTGACGCCCACAATCAAGGTCCGCGTTGACAACTACGTCCAACGTGGAATTCCTATGGATTCGGGTAATTGATACCACCTTGTTGTGTCCATTTTAGCCGAGGACTCCATATTTTCACAAAAATCGGGAAGAGTATCTTTTGTTCGAAGGCTCCTGCCACATACAACACAGTATAATAAATATAATCATAACCCATCAAGGTCTCAAGCAAGTATTATTCTTGACCACCACCAGAATCCATCTGTGATCATATCCCACTAATATGCATCCACTTTGCAGGGACCCATTCATTCACATTTAAATCTAAAATATGAAAATAAATACCAATTCGAGTTAGTAAGAAATAGATCATGTGTTCTCTACCATAAATTATCACGTGACTATTGTAGACAACGATCAGCATTATTCTGTTCTTTTATGCAATACTTTACAAAGGTAATATCAAGGCCACACATCGGCCTCCTTCATAATCACGGCCTCGTCGGGCCTTTGTAATCTGTACACCCACATTGCACGAAAGGGGTCCTCTGACAATTGAGCAATGCTTAGTGAAAAATTCTCCTACAAGGGCTTACTCCCAAATGCACATGCGAAGTAGCATACATATATATCAAACCTTCCTTAAATTCGAGAAAATCTCAATCTTATATGGAACCTATTCTGTCATCTGCAGAGATGTTCCAGAGACTCCCCTATTGCCCATAACTTCCGTCTGGCCAGAGCTCATCCACACATGCGGATGCGAAGTGTGAAAACCGATCGTGGTGTTTCTAATGACTCGACCAGTATGAGCTGCCTCTGATTTTATTTCACGTTTACCAAATCTATGTGTTTCATGGGTGGCAAATTTCGAGGAGGTCTTCTTTTTAAGCTTCACACGCCTTTAAAACACTGGCGAACTTACATCACCGGACACATATGTATAACCGAGAATAAAATTTGTGTCTTTCATCATGGGGGGTGCTTCACGAACTGAAATTTATATTTGTATTGTTTTATACAGTGAATCATTTTGGGCGTAGAATCCCGTTTTAGAACTCACTACACATTCGCCAAGAATGGTGAATATATCTGCATGCACACACACCCGAGCTTGACGCGATGTCCACATTGCATATGAAATACAATTATGTCATTTCATACTATAACATGTTACTATTCTAATGAGAACTACATGCAACATATTCAACACATGGATAATTATATTTGTACATGTTTACATAATATAAATTCCATGCAACAATAATCTAGCATGCATTAACATACGATTTTCACACAACCAACATATTTATTCTTTTGCAACAACACACATAAAACAACACACGGTCAGAAAATCGGTCCCGAGACTACCGAAAATAGTCACGAAAATCTGTCAAAATTTGTCAGAACGGTCTAAAATTGGCCGGGATGTTAAGCAGTCCCAGAGTAAGTTTTAGGCGTCAGAAAATAGTTATAAAGAATTTACAGACAATGCGAAAACAATCTGAAAATTCCCAATAATGGTCCCAAATCTTGGACTAATCACCCACATTAAATCACGGCCGAGAAAACATATGCCATTAAATGACTTTTAGGCTAAAAATAATCAAAGTAGGAAAATTCTCTATCTCGTGGAGTTTGATGAAACTCTAAGATTTTGGTACCCACCAACATTAGCTCTGTGCGTGGGCCAAACACTCACGCTTTTCTTTATGTGAAAACACATGGTGGAACATGAAATCTTGAGAGAAGCTAAGCAGCTTCTCACTCACCACACCTCCTTGCTCCTATATATCTTGTCCATTTCTCTCTTCCAAAAATGGCCCGTTTCTTTTTTTTCCTTTTGACTTTTCTTCATCCCTTTCCTTTTCCTTTTTTTTTTTGTTCTTTTTGATTTCCTTTTTATTGGTCTTCTTTCTTCCTTTGCTTTCTTTGTTTTTTTCCTTGTTCTAATCCCGAATTCTTGTTTACTCTCATTCTTTTAAATTTTTCATTTTTTCTTTCTTATTCTTTCATTGCCTTTTTCTCTTCTCCTTATTCCTTTTATTTCTCTCTTTTGACACATGGCTCGATGTGAGCCATTCACCTGAAGTGAACCATGTAGCTCATGCCATGTGTGTCTCCCTAGTTCCATGTGGCATCCATGATCATGCCATGTGATCACGTACCACAGATACTCGAACATGAAATTTATTTGTCTCGAGTCGATGAAATGTGATATTCGATTTTCTTGAAACTTTGAAATGCGAATGATCCCATTTAGTCATCTGTGAGATCTAAAAATTTCTTTGGCAAAGTACCGTTGTACCATTTTTCATAAAAATTGAATTTTTCCTGGGTTTTACACTACATGGTTGGGTCGAGTCATTACAAATAGTATAAGAGTTGTTACTACTCTACTGATTAGGGGTAATAACCCATTGCTAGCTCTTGAGTGTTAAAAGCACTATAATAACAGAAAGGTTCCTCCATATATATTTACTTCAATTGGATCGTATCTAGACGATGTGGGACTTCTAACACTCCACCTCCAGCATGACCCAAACACTTGTCCAACTCTGATACCTTGTTAATATTTTAAAACCCCTTTCATCTCCCACTAAAAGACCTTGTAGCATAAGGAAGGTTCCTTCGTATATATTCACTTAAATTGGATGATGTCTCGTCAATATGGGACTTCCAACATTAAGAAGGTACTGGCTACACAAATACTTGACATGCATTCAAATCTACCAATTTTAAACTCTCAGTAAGTTGTGAGTTGCTTTTGTTTCTTTCCTTAAACTGATTTATTGTTGTTTTGGCCAAAGTATTTCATTTCTATTGTTTTGAAAACATATCATCATAAATCTAGAAATGTTTTGGGTTGTGTATTAGTGGTATATTACCAGCAAGCATTTGAAGTATGATAGATGTTTGGTGGTTCTTAGTTTATAATATAGATTTTATAAAAGGCACATTTATGATAGTTTTAATTTTAATTCATGTATATATTTTTAGTTTTCTTACCCGCTTTTGGCAGCCATTCTCGGAGATCACATTGTCTTGATCAACGTGATACTGGATGCTGGGTAACCAGCACACTCCCGAAAGTGGCGGAGTCTCCTTTGTGCGAGGCTCTACCCAAGATAAACACATCCCGATATAGTGCTGATGACCACCTGGGGTCCACATGCGGAGTAAATAATGGCCACTTGAGACTAAATCAATCTCTTAAATAAATCATTATATACAATATAGTTCTGAGATTCTTAGTACTCTTAATTCAACATATATTAAAATGTAAAATTTCTAATACATCGTGCACAAAGTCTCCACTAACCCATACAGGCGGCCTCTAGTGTTGCCAGATCCTCATCATCACACTCCTATCACGAAATAGTGATCTCTCGATAAGATTGAGCAAACAAATGTGATGTTCCTCGTGGGTTACTCCCCACCTAGTGCACATGTCATGGCAAACAATCACCTCAGTAAATACGTAGATCTGCTTGAATGTCTACATGCCTAATCCCATGTCTCGAGTCCTAACCGACTCCCTCACACAAGCCTAAACCAAATGCGAGTAAAATCATAGTTTTCAAAACAAAAGCTTTTTGTTCTCGAAAACTACTACCGAGATTCAGTAAATATATTGAACTACCCTCCAAGGCGAATATGTTGGATAACCCTTGGCTCTGTCTGAAGCACAGCAATGATTGGCCGGACAGATCCAGGGTTATGGGGGAGATGTTAAGGTATTCCTTTCTGAACATTTTCCTTTTCTTTCATTTCGTGTCATGCACTCACTCCCTAATATTTGGTGCAGTTACATATGAAATGCATTATGCCAATCAAGGAAATATTCATGCTAATATATAAAACGCTGTATATATTAACATAATTAATTCACCTGATTCATGTTATTAAATTCATCAAACAACACCAAAATTAGCTCACATGAAAATTAACAAACAAAAGCAATTCATTTGAATATACTCTTATCATAAAAATTCACCAAAACTCACGCTGACATGGTGAAACCTCAGGGTTCAGCCATGTTAAACCCCGCCTAGTAGGAATTTTCTCCACTCGGTTCAAATCATTTTGAGAATAGAAATTACGGCTAAATCAAGCCTCGGGATATTCCCTATCTTTGTTTATATGGCTCTTAGCCAAGTATAACACAAGTAGGAAAAGACATCCACCTCTTGGGTTGTCGGAACTCCACCAAATCGGTGTCCACCGTAGCCCTCGCCGCGTGGGTCGACTTTGCTTGTCTTGTTACTTGGTAGAAACAATGATCCAGAGCAGTGGCAATCTAGAAAATCGACTCTATCTTCTGTCTCTAAAGCGAATCCCAGCCCTCCTTTCTTGCTCGTTTTGTGTCTCAAAATGGAGAAGAAGACTATTCCATTTTTTGTTTTAATCACTTAACATTTCAATAATTCTCATCTTGTCCCTTTTAAGTGACTTTTGACACATGGCTTAATCTAGGCCATTCATTTCCATCATCTCTCTAATCATGCGACATGTGTCACATGAGTACATGTAATAGGTGACTTTTGTCACTTCACATGTCTCTCACAAAAGCGGATTTTATGGCTCAAAATACACGGTGCCTCAGCGATGAAATTAAATGTCTCATAAATTCAGCGAAATTTACGAAGTGGTAAGTTGAATTTCGAGGATTCCAACGGTGAGGAGTCTATTTAAGTCATCGAGATCTAGAAAAATTTTGGATTTTTACCAAGATTACCATTTTACCCTTTTTTAGAAAATTTGAATTTTCTCGGGTTTTACACCTTTAAAGAAAATTTCAGGAAATTTCTCATCTCTTTCTCTATTAAAGCTAAAGGTGTTTTTTTTTTTTAATTTTGTGTTTAGATAGACAGCATATTACCTTGAAGTTAAGTCATAGACTCATTTTTCTATTCCTTGAAATTTATAATCTATAAATCTTTCACTAATTGAAGTTAGTTAAATATTCACTCTAATTTAATTAGAAGCTAGGAGATTTAATTCCTTTTGATTTTTCTTATCGGTATCGGAATATAAGTATTTTAAAATGGAAAAACAGTGCTTACCTTGGACTTTAGTCATTCAAGATGAAAAAAAAGAACTACGTGGGTGAGAATGCCCAAGCATAAAAATAACTCCTGGTACTCTTTGAAAATTTAGTGCATACATATGAACATTTCATAGAAATGTCAGAGCAACTTTCCGTAAAGATCTTTGACTAAGTGAGTGGGAAATTAGTTTTTCCGGTTCTTTCTATGATGATCATGAATTGTGTGACGAGGTGGTGGATCATAACTATCAGAAAGAACTATCTGATTAGAAAATCAAGAACTCTGAAGAAAATTCATTAATGGTTTATGATCCAATTGGTTATAGAAAATTAACTTGCCTCTTATATGATAGGGATTTGTGTTTGCATGTAGAGTTTGAGTTTTTTTTTGAACTTGATAATGTTTTTAAAGATTGTTTATATCATTTCAATTCATATATGCAATATTTTAGAAGTAAGTATATATACCATATTTAAAGTAAAATAAGTTTTAAAATTATAATATTTAGTATTCTTTGTAAAACTCACCTGTTACATAATACTCATTAAAAACAACTAAGCTTATTTTCCTTCAAAACAATTTTTTTTAAAAAGATTCTCTGCAATACTAGTTAAATCCTCTCTGTTCACCTATCTCGTCGACACTTGAATATATTCTTTTTACCTTGATCTATCTCATTATTTATGTTTTTAAACTAGACAAGCGAGAAATCTATTCTAAATAAATGGTTGGGATGAGGCTAATGTGACAACTCACTGCCTCTTTTAACTAAAAAAAGTCTATAAGAGTCTTCAATAATGGGGGCAAAGGTGCAACTAACCCCCTCTAGTTTTCACACAAGTGCAACTAGCTTCCTTTTGTTTTTTTAGCCCAATTAGTACTCCACATTTGCATCCATATCTCTAATTGATTCCTACTATAATTGATTTTTGCCATGTCAACTAATTATAGTCGTTGATAACTATCAGCTGGATGACGTGTATGGGCCCATACTCTCTCTAAACCGATGTGTTATGGAGCTATCTGCCTTTCTCTGCTATCTGCTAAATCTCTCTCTCTTCTTTCTTTCTTTCTTTCTTCTCACCCCAAACCCCTCCCCCCATTGAAACCACCCTGACCGAGTGAACCCCACCTCTCAATACAACCAATTATTCCAGTGAAGGAATAAAGTAAAAGATAATGTTGTACAATCATAAGAAAAAACACAAAGTTGCTTTTGAATTATTTGGTGGCTCTTTCTTCTATTGTTTTAAAAGTCTCCCACTCTCATCGCACTACTCATTACTTTTTGGTTGGTCCTTTGATACCTTACTAACTTTTGAACATGCCATAAAACATATAGGTGAGATGGTTGGGATATTTCCTAGTTTAACCAGAAGTCTCGTGTTTGAGCCTTAGGAATGCAACTTTGTTATGTGGTAGAGCTTTACCACTCTTGTGGTCCATCTCGGCTCAAATGGGGATTAGTGTGAGTGTGGTATGACTTAAATGTGCCTTTTGTGTGTACACGGACCCGCTTTGGACACCTCATGGCTTGACCAAAAAAACTTTTGAACATTACTTTGACTTTTCTAAGAAAACTTAAGCAAATGTTAACGACTTTATTAGATTCATATTTTTGAAAACAGGAAACTTTTTCCATTTTGATGTTTTTTGAAAAAGCGCTATTGTTTTTACATATAATACTGATTTCATTGAAGAAAGTAAATATTTTCATTTGTGACTTGAACTAGGATCACTTTCCTCCCGATACTTACAATATCTTTTGAAATATTGAGCACTCTACTACTATCTAGCGATAAATAGTTAAAAATTGTTATTGTTATTTGAATTTAGTGTTTTTATCTGTTTTTCTATGTTTTTTAAACTTCCAATCAAATGAGAAGTGGGACTTAGCGGGTTTGTCAAGTGCAATTAAAAATTATACAATCTGGGTATGGCTGCGAAAATTTTCTATGTTCTTTGTCCAAACTATTGCTCAGCCATGTTCTGCGGCATCACACACGGATTTCAAACTCTTTGTTCGATTTGGTGTTGCCATGATGGGGCTGTAACCAATACGCGGGATTTCAGCTCTCTTTGTATCATACACCATGGTCATCATAATTAAAAATTTTGGCATCCATTTCGGCCGATGCGCATAATGATGCGGAAATTTTGAGAAGTCGCATGAATCATCTATGAATCCAACATGTCCCAAAACTTCTAATCCTTTATTGTGTCGATGGCATTAGAGTTCAATCACAGAAACATTTCTTGTTCTACTACAGTCATTTGTAAAAATTTATTCCCGAAACTGATACATGATTACCATGAAATGACATTTTCACAGTCGAGCTAAGTTTTTTTCTTGGCACCTCTGAAGTACAGTTTCCAAATTTTGCAAGCAATGCTCAAAACTAGATCCATAAACTGAGAAGTCATCCATGAAAATTTCCATAGCCTCCTCCACCAAATCTGAGAAAATTGACATCATACACCTTTGATAGGTGGCAAGAGAATTACACAATCTAAATGGCATCCTTCAAGCAAGGTACTGGACATGTGAAGTGTTCTATCTCAGTCTCAAGGGCTATGATATTTAAATTCATAATCAGAATATCATCAAAGAAAATAGAAAATGAGATTATCACCTTTCTTTGTGCAGAAGTTTAATCTATGAAAGGCAAAGGATAGTGATTCTTTATGGTTGTTGTGTTCAATTTTCTGTAATCATTACATACACTCCATCCTATCACAGTTCTTATTGGAATCAATTCATTATTCTCATTTCTAATGACTGTTAATTCACCTTTTTTGGGAACCACATGAACTAGGTTCACCCAAGGACTGTCTGATATTGCATAAATAAACCCTGCATTCAGCCATTTAAGCACTTCTTTTCTAACAACTTCTTTCATAATTGGGTCCAGTCTTCTCTGATGTTCAATTGATGTTTTGCATTCTATCAGAGGATTTTACATACTGCTACAAATTGAATGAATAGTCATACAGGTCTTCCAAAGTGACCAATCTATATGGCTTCCTTTGCTCTGAAATTTTAATCAATTTCAGCTCCTTTTCTTCTCTCAAGTTAGCTGCTATGATTACTGGTTGTGATCTTTTAGCCCCTCAAAAGGCATATTTCAGATGTTTGGGTAATTGCTTCATAATTAACCCTTCAGAACTCTTTTCTACATCTTGTACCTTCTCTTCACTGCTGCTTGATTTTTCTACACTGTTTTCATTTAGACTAATTTCAGTTTCTTTTAACTTCAACTGTCTGTTCGAAGTCGGTATCAAGATCTTCCAATTCTTGAAGTATCTGTTTTCATTTATTGAAACTTGATTATTACAATCATTAGGCAGTTTAGAACTACTAGGAACTACATTTTCACAACTCTTACATTCAGCTTTATCAAAATCAAGATGCTTCAAGCTCTGATTCAGATTGAAGTGTACTTTTCATTTCTGTGATGCCCCTAAATAGGGGTCGATTGACAACAGTCAAACCCGCAATTCCTATTGAGTTTCGAATTTGACCAGATACCACCTTTGTTAGTGTCTTCATTTAACCGGGATCCATATTTTTACAAAAATGATGGGTCTCCTTTTATTTGGGAGCTACACCCAACATACAACTGTATAACGTTATCTATTAATCCCAGGGATCTAATACTATCAACTGACCAATGGGATTCATGTATCCATATCTGACCACATATGCATCCTTTGGGACCCGTTCATTCACATTTAAATCTAAAATATATATAAAAATAAAGCGGCAATTGTAATTAAAGTAAAAAGTGATCTGAGCCCTCTTACCATAATTACATACATTGTGTCAGAAAATAGTCCCAAAATAATTTAGTTACAATTCTTTATACAAAATACTTCTGAAAAGGAAATACCAAGGCCACACATTGTCTCCTTCATAATCTGTAGCCTGATCGGGACGTCAACTCCTTTGTACCCCCACCACACACCCACTATTACTGAAGAGAGGGGTCAGACGGAATGACAATGCTATTGAGAAAATTTTTCTCTGAGGGCTATTTTCTCATACTAATGAACATGCAATGTCATACATAAAACATCAAATCCTATTCCCTATAAATAATGTAATCTATATGGAATGTTCCATGTCATGCATGAAGGAGCCTCATGACCCTTGACCAGGAGAATCTAGGACCGACTCCCTCACCTATGACGTAAGTGTGAAAAACCAGTCATTGGTCGTTTCTGATGACTTAATAAACTGACCCTCCAAATTTTTACAATTTATCAAATCCCCGTAATATTTAAGTGGGTGGCCAATTACGGTCTCACCTTAGCTCCGCATTCAGCCTTCCTACCTTTCACGAACTTTTATATATTAAGTGCCTATCTCTATAGAATAAAATTTGGGTCTTTCACTTCTGGGGATAGCCCCATCTTGTATACTTTAATTTTTATATGATTTAGTATTATTGTGTTTTACTGTAGGTAGATCTCTTTTTGGACATTGTCCCATTTAGAGCTCACCATACATTCACAAAGAGTGGTGAACAAATGACACCATGCACACACACCCAGGCTGATGCAATGGGCAGGTGTGGAATGCGGTGTCATGTCATTTCATCTTTATATCAAACATAATACTAACATTTATAAATTAGATAATTATATTTCACCATATAATTCATTCTATCTCATTTCCATGTTATCCATCATATAAAGCACATATTAACATGATTTTTTTTACACACAACAGCATGTTATTTATTTTTCCAACAATAACACACAAAATGGCCTAAATCTCGGATCCACATAAACATGGCACCTCTCGGTCCCTTCACGACCATGAACCATTTTTGGTTCCATTCATTAACAAATTACAGTAATACTGAAAAACTCAACAAAACCCGAAGACATCAAATTCCGATTTAAAACCAAATTCAACATAACCGGATTGCCTCGAAATGGGCTCAAAACTCCGCCCAAACTGCTCGAAAATAGTCCAAAAATTCAGCCCAAACTGCTCAAACAAATTCCGAAAATCTAAAATTTTTACTCCTCGGGCCCCAAAAAATTCGACTAAAATTCTACCTCTCACAAATTCTAAGAAAACCCCAAGCCATTAAATGAGCCTTTAGGGCTAGAAATAACCCAGTGTGGAAATTCTACTCGTGGAGTTTGACGAAACCCAAGATTTTGACAATTGGCGCATACCAATGCGTGGACCGACTATGCCTTTTGCTCCAACGAAAACCTATGGTCTGATTTCTGTAGATCTTAGAGAGAAGCAAAAAAATTTTCCTTTCTCTCTCTCCTTCTTCTCTCGCTTTCACTCTTTGCCTCTCTGCCTTTTTTTTTTTTCCTTTTATTTGACTTTTCTTTTGTTTTTCTTTTCTTTACTTTTTTTTTTCTCTTTTGATTTTTTTCCCTTTATTTTCTCTTTTTCTTTCTTTTTTTTTTTTCTTGTTTTATCTTTCCCATTATTTCCTCCACTTGACACTTGGCTGAATGTGAGCCATTCACATAAGTGCACACCACATGTCATACCATGTGTCACCCGATGCCTCGAAAAACGTGAAATTCCGACTGTCTCGGAATTCGACAAAATTCGACGGGGTAACTAGATTTCACAAGACGAATTCAACGATGAAGTCCGTTTCGTCATCCAAGATCTAGAAAATTTTCGATTTTCAACCGAAATTACCGTTTTACTCCTTTAAAGAAAAATTGAATTTTTCCCAGGTTTTACATTCTTCCCCCCTTAACAAAATTTCATCCCCGAAATTCTCACATAGTTTGGACCCTACCCGATCCACGGGCCTGCGCGACTCGCTTTTAAAATGAAAATAAAATGTGGGTTGATTTTCGAGTTTTGAAAAATCCATCCCCGAGGAGGAACGGTTTTGCTTTGGAGTCGCCACATACTTTTCATTTAAAAAAAAAGAAAATGAAGTAAGAACAAAAACCCCTCATTGACTCAAATAAGAAAAAGCGTCTACAAACTAGATTTCCGGTCCGGATCACACTCCATTGGGAAGGTACCTCATGGTAGCACCCTCTAGGCTCCTGAACATGGTCTATACTTGGGGAATTGCATGTGGGAGCATATGGGTCAAGATCAAATGTTCTCCCAGGCTACATAGATGACTCGAATCACACCAACCTACTCAGTATCTAACATAAACACTCAACCACTCAAAACAATGGGTGCGTACTTGTGGTCCCTAGTCAAGCGCTGCATAAGAGGCTAGCCAACAAGCTCAAATGCACCAAAAATGTCAAAGTCCAAACACCATGTACGCCTATGAGTCCAAACACCATGTACGCATATGAATACAAATACCAACGCCTAACCACGTACCTGAGGTCCTTAGACATGAGCTGCAAGAATAGGTAGGGCAAATAATACATCATACATCATGCATTTAAAACCAAATATCGGATCTCATACCAAAAGAAGGGAAGCAGGCTGAAATGAGGTAAGTGGTTTGCTTACTTTAGCACCCATTCCTTTAAAATCCCACAAACCAAACCATACTTACCAATCCCACATTGCCCACTACCCCAGCTTTCTGAAACTAAAAACCGAAACTCGAACTCCGAAACTTAAAGGCGTACTTACGCATTCCCTTGTAGCAAATGGGAGCACGCCATAATAGATTCGAGCTTGAAACATGCTAAATAAGTGGGTCGTCACGGCCGGTTTTGTACAACCCGGCTGAATCCAGCTTCTCAACAAGTCCAAACGATTGAGAAATTTTTTGAAACTTTATCAGAAAATTCCTCATACAATAAGGAATCTAACAAAACAAATGGTGTATGATTCCGAGCCCGGATGAGTGAGAACCAATTGAAACACGGCAAAGTGTTCTAAAACGGGGCTGCAACCAAGCCACCCCAATTTTATTAAAATGAAGACCATGGGATTCACTAATTTACAAGAAATGCAACCACCTAGATCCCTAAAACAAAACTAAAATTCAGCTACCTAAATCCCATGAACCTAGCTGCAAATTAAACTACATAAAGCCTCCACATACAACCATTGTTCCTAGAAAGTCATGCCATACACAAAACGTCCCAACACAAATTTTTGGGAATGAACCCAAGTAACCATTCACGGATGCAATGCCAAAGGCTAAAACCAATCCCAAGGAGACAAGAGACAACCTTGTAATCACACACTTACATTCATCTAATAATCAAGAACCTGCTCATCCAACTCAATACACAACCCAAGCTGCTGTTTTGAAAAACTAAACCTAATGAATCGGCTGGTCCGATTTCCCAACCGGTTCAGCCGGTTGAGGAAAAACCTCAAATTTGGTTAGAAAATTCCTTAATGAATAAGGAAACTAACAAAACAAACGGTGCATGATTCTAAACTTGGATGAGTGAGAACAAACTGAAACAAACAGTTGTGTTTTCTAAAACCGGGGCTGCCTGGTAGAAATTGTTGAACCTGCTCCCATGTATGAGCATGAAAACCAGTTCAAATGGTTGAGGAAAATCCTCAAATTTGATCAAAATATTCCGTAAAGAATAAGGAAACTAAAAAAACAAACGGTGCATGATTATCAGTTCGGATGAGTGAGAACCAACTGAAACAAACCGTTGTGTTTTCTAAAACCTGTGCTGCCCAGTAGAAACTATTGAACCGGCTCTCACGTATGACTGTGAAAACCGGTTCAAATCAAAGGAATGACACCCATGGAAGTCCCCATAGTCATCATCACTGTGTACACCTTGAAGGTCTCATGAGATAATCAAAATGAAATATGCACAGAAGGCTAATGAGCCTTCTTACCAAACTGAAAACTTGGCCCCATGGACCATTGCTCACTATCAAACTGCGGTCAGCCAGCCAAGCAAAAAGATATATTTTATTCAAGGATCAGAGCATAGGGAAGAAGATATGAAATATAGTGGAGCAAGGGTCTAGTTCTTACCTCTTCCTCAAAATGCAAAAAAAATTCCAAGCTAAGCATCCGAAAAAAATCAGAAAATGTGTATCCGAGCCCGGAAAAAGGGCCAAAGGTCCTTCACACTCTAATATCTTTATAATCGATTCCCACCTCACCGAGCCCACCTGATGTTTTCCACCTTCAAACTGAAAGTGCTCCATTAGCCTTGAAACCACTCCCAATAACTCCCCTCACCACCTCATGCTTACTTTAAGTTTTCGTTTGTTTGCTCACCAAGTATCCACATGGACTATGGTGGTCGCATGTAACCTGCCAAAGCCCAAAATGGACTGAAAAATATTGCCCAAGACTGACCGAGAGCAGGGTATGATCCATATGGATTTGGGCTCCAAAATTACAAAAACAGCTCTCCATTACGTTAGTCTGACTTAACCCAGTTGAACCGATGCCAACCGCCGGATCCGACGAGAAAATTATGAAATTTCATTGCATCGTTCTCGAAGAATAAGGAAACCTAAAAACGGAGCACAATTCCAAGTTCGACGAGAGGGAGATATGATCAAAACAAGGAGGAGTGTCGCTAAAATCACTCAAAAATAAAGCTGTATACGCATTCACCCGATGAACTAGTCAAACCGATTGGTCAAACGGTTGGAAAAAATTATGAATTTTTAACAGAAAACTCCTTGGTGAATAAGGAATCCAACAAAATAAACGGCGCACAATTCCAAGTTTGGACAAGGGAGATACGATCGAAACAAGTTCAAGTGCTCCGAATTTAACATACTCCAATAAACTCCGATTGAGCTAAAACCTCGTGCACTTGATTCCCCATGGCACAATGCCAATAAAAAAATCGCGACAATGACACTATGAACTACATACGCACTCAACGGGACCTACATACAAGCCCACTCGAGGCCTTAAACCGACTAAGGTTAAATGGGCCTCTAACGTGTGTCGTATGAGAACGATAGGGGTGAGTGTTACACCCATAGGATAAAATGGGCAGCAGTGGACAAAATTGGAGGGCTCACAATATGCCCCCTCTTCGTGAGTAAATGAACGAGTGAATTGTGAGTGCGGCGGTGCTTTATGCAAGAGTGAAATGAACTATAAGCGAAGAAGCCAAATGACCCACAATTTTTTCCCCACACAAGACTCATACACAGAACATAGTCCCAATGAAGGACTTAGAGAAACCCAAGCACGATGCCTGGGAAGATGAGTGATCCGGGCATAATGTCGGAAGAGATAATGAACCGGCAAACACTGTAGGCGGTGATCCGAGCTAGTGCCTGAAAGTAGGAATCATGGTACCGAAGAAGGGTCCGAGTGAGTACCGGGAAGGTTGGATCCGGCGAGTATCGGTGCTGCAGAATCCAAAGCAGTACCGTAAAGGTAGAATCGCGTACTAGGAAGGCAGAATCCGGGCTAGCAAAGGTAATCGTGGGGAGTACCGAAGGTAGAACTGGCGAGCGCCGGAAAAGTAAAACCAAAGAAAAACAAGAAGGTCCGTGAGTATCTAAAAGGTAGAATCCGGTGAGTATCGAGAAGGTAGAATCCGGCGAGTACCGGTGCAGAATCGGACGAACGGTGCGTAAATCCAAGTGAGTACCGGAGAAGGGTCCGGGTGAGTACCGGGAAGGTTGGATTCAGGCGAGTATCGGAAAAGGTAGAATCCGGGTACCGAAAAGGTTGGATTCGGGCGAGTATCGGAAAAGGTAGAATCCGGGTGAGTACCGGGAAGGTAGAATCCGGGTGAGTACCGGGAAGGTAGAATCTAGGTGAGTGCCAAAAAAGTAGAAATCCATGCGAGTACCGGAGAAGGGTCCGAGTGAGTACCGAAAAAGGGTTTGGGTAAGTACCGAGAAAGGGTAGAATCCGAGCGAGTACCGGAAAGGTGGAATCCGAGCAAGTACCGGAGAACCACCAAACTAAAAGGGGATAGGGGATGCCAAAACTAAGGCTCTAGATGCCTAAACTGAATGGGGATGCCCTAAAACGAAACTTAGAGCAAAATGGGGAGACTCAGGATGCAACCACTGAGATATTGACCTTGATGAAAAAAAGGGTATGCCCCAGTTTGACGTCCAGGGACTACCCACAAATGACTCGAAGAAGCCAGAAATCAAACGCCTCCATCATGACAAAAAAAAGGGGGTATGTCCCAGTGTGACGTCAGAAAGTGCCGATAAAATACCAAGCGAGAAATCACAAACATCACTAACAAGATGGAAAGAAGGAGGTACGCTAGGACTATCTCACAAATGTGACCAAATGTCAAAGGAAGGGGCTATGCCCTAGTCTAGGGTATCAATGCCATGTCAAAATCCCATAACTGAACATGTGGTAAAAGTCAGAGAGCTGAAAACATCACAATCATTCATTCATGAAAAATCATCCATTTTATTCCATAACATCTAATATCCACAAAATTGATATGGGTGGTATGCCCCAAGCAGTACATCCGTATGCAAGTGCCTTGATAAAAACTCAAATAAATTTCAAGACCCAATCGTCTAAATGTTTAACAAGATAACATATGGGTGTGCTCAGCAGGCACTCTCACCGAGTTGACGAATATAAGAATCCACCCCTGTGCTAGCCCCAAGCACCTCCTCGTTGTATGAAGAAACCCGTATGCATCGTGGCATACTCAACTTCTTGATGCCAAACATTCCCAGGCGAAATGTGTCACACAGTTGTACATCTGTATCTAAATCCAACATGAAAGGATGGGGTATGCCCTAGGTGAACGTGTCAGCCATCAAGCCATATTTATCAATAAATTCCCACCCTCTCAGATCATCCGTATCCGATCATGGACCTCGAGGCAAGAAAACTGGGAATTGGAAGAGCACATGTGACCCTCGATATTTCCCTAAGAACAGACCTTCGATATCCTGCATTTAATCGCAGAGATTAACCTATCCATGTAATGCTTCAAGCAAACACGATCTCACGGTCTCGTGAGTGGTCTTACGACTCGGACCGTAATGTAGGCCAAGGGTGAAAGGTGAATGACATGATGGGAAACAAAGGCCCAAATACCCAATAAATACTGCCAAACTCCTGTACGCTCAATGTCAAATATCAAAGAATCATGTGAGCAAGGTGACTCAACCAACATCCGAATGAACAATGTCAAACGACAAGTGATGTGCACCAAAGGACATGTCGCTTAAGAAGCGAGACGACGATCAATAAGGGTAGAAGAAGACTAAAGGGGATAAGACAAATGATGAATGGATAAAGCAGAAAATGGAGAAACAAGATGGGGATAATGGTCGTGGTAAATGTGTGGCAACGATGAACAACTCATCCTAGAACGCCTAAGTCATGTAAGTCACCAAGATAGAGGCGATGCAAGTAATGATCCAGGGACCTAGTGAGAAGAAACCCAAACCTCATTCCCAATGTGTTAACTAGATCTATGGAGAAAAATTGTACAATGCTCTCACCCAACTCTCAGAGGAATAATAAATCTCTTAAACCCAAATGACCTTTGATGATCCCAAGTATATTAACGAATACCAAACAAACATTTTTTTTTTTTTTTGTGCCGAACAACCAAAGCAGGCTGAATGCCATACTATCACAATCCAACCAAAAGAACCTCAAACCTCCAATCCCAAATGGTCCCCTCAACCTAAGAATCCCGGATCAAAACCTATAGGTGGAACGAAGGGTGTGACAAAACTGACTGGTAGCTCAAGGATGAGAGCACGTATTCATCACACAAAAGGAGATGAAAGAACGAATAGAGATGATAGAAACGGACCAAAGGCGCACGGTGTAAAGATGCAAAATGGAGAAGAAAAGAAACAGGCAATGATGCGAGAAAGAACAAACAAAGAATGACACAATTCTCATAATGCTCATAGATCCAATTAATAAATAAAGCTCGTGGGCAGCCCCAACCCAAGTCGAAAAAAAGTATGTATATCAATGAAAGAATAGGTCATAATAAACCGCATGAGGCTCAAAGGGCTAGCAATAGGATATATCAATGTATGGGTGTGCAATAGGGAATATGGCTACTCAAAGTGATGGCCACCCATCCTCTAACCATGATCTCATGCATAAAACTTCTTCAACTTATCCACGTTGACTGGCTTCGTGAACTGATTTTCGTCCAAGTCTGTCGGCCAGGATGCTCCTTCTCGGGTCAAATCTCGAATAACATACGACCCACTCCAAGTCGGTCTAAACTTACCTCTAGGGTTGTTGATCAATCCCCTGAGGACTTTCAAAACTAGGTTGCCTTTTTGAAACTTCCTAAGCTTGACCCTTTTTCTGAATGCATGGGTTATCTTCCTCTAATAGGCTTGAACATGATCTGCTGCCCTCAATCTCCTCTCATCTAAAAGGCTAAGCTGATCATAATGAGATTGGGCCCACTCGACCTCGGATATCTACTGCTCTAGTGCTACTCTCAAAGATCTCATTTCAATCTCAACAAAATCGCCTCCATACCATGCCACTAAAGAAAACTGGTAGCCCAAAGAGAGGTACGAAAAGATGTACGATAAGCCCATAATGCGAAACTGAGCTTCTCTTACCAATCCCTAGAAGTCTCAACCATCTTTCTTAAAATCCTCTTGATATTCTTATTCACGGCCTCAACTGCCCCATTAGTATGTAGCCTATATGTAAATGATTGATGATGTTGAATACCATACATCCACCTCGCTTCGAAATGCGCCCCATTTTTGAGATCAAACTACGAGGGTCCCATATATGTAGATACGTGATCTCGATGAATTTGGCTACTCCGCCGCCATCAATCCAACATAAGCATAGCTCCACCACTTAGTGAAATAGTCAATGGCAACTAAAATGTACCCCATGCCCACCGGAAGACACGGGCGTAGATCTTCCCTGACAATATCAATACCCCATACCGAAATGGCCATGATGTAAAGTACTGCAACCCAAGGTGGCACTTGTATTGTTCCAGGCATTTGACACCCGTACATCTCTATACAAACTTGAAACAATCTATCTCCATGTCAACTGCGCAGCTACCTCATGATCTTACGCGTTAGCATATGACCTCCCATGTGCAGGCCACAAACTCCTGCATGAACCTCTCTCATTACTCGATCTATAGAGGCACGCTCTAGACATAATAACAACAGGCCATCTAAGGACCTCCTATATAGGGCATCCCCACAAATAAAAAATCTGGTGGCCAACTGTCTCAATGCTCTCTTATCCTCGGTCAGCCAACTCGTGCTATAACATAAACTGCTGGATATCATGATACCATGGCAACTTATCTTGATCCTCAATATCTCCAATCAAACAACATTATGCGGGTGCGGACCTGGTCTCAATTAGCAGTGGTCGCATAGTCACTCCTATAGGAATTTCAATTACAGAAGCCAAGGTGGCTAACGTATCAACAAACTGATTCTTTGCTTTGGGCAGATGTATATATCTCAACTCATCATATCCGCAACTAGTGTCAGGTATGGCAAGGCTTCGCCTTTCATCTCAGCCTTCAAATACTCGGGTCCGCGAATAACCAAGTTGGAATCCTGATCTCCAATTGTCTAACCTGCGATCATGGCACAAGCCCAGAATACGTAAGCCTCATACTCAACTATATTATTCGTCAACCAATGATGATCAAAGAATGTCAACTGGACTAATTTGGGAATATGATCACCCTGCGGTGATATCAATAGGATACCAATGCCAAACCCCAATTGATTGGCGACAACATCAAAGTACAACCACCATCCTCCACATCGGTCATCAAACAAATCAAGCCATCAGTGGAAATCATCACAATCGATCTATCATCTGATACCAGCAAAGCAGCCAACGATCCGCAACAATGCTTCCTTACCGATTTCGCGGTCACATACCGACATCAAACTCTGTCAATAGAACCAACCATCTCATGAGCCTACCAGTTAGGACAGGCCTGTCAAACGAATATCTCAACGGATCCAAACGTGAGACCAAGAGTATGAAATACTGGCCACAGAGCAGTGGCGTAAGTCCCTGTCCGAAACCAATGCTAAATGTAAGCACTCAACTCGATGTATCCACACTACCTAAAGATCCTCTTACTCAAATAATAAATGGCTCACTCTTTCCCTGAATCATCGAGCTAAGCTAACATGCATCCCAAAGCCATGTTTGAAACTGACAAGTACATAAGTAAAGGGCACCCTGGTGTAGGGGGCACTAAAACTGGAGGAGAAAGGAGGCACTCCTTAATCTTTTCAAAAGCATGCTGACAATCATCATTCCAAAATGTAGGCTGATTCTTCCTAAGACTTAAGATAGGTCAGATATGTCCTGACCCAGCAAATTAAAACGACTCATGTACTACAATATGCCCAAAGCCCCTAATCTTCTCCTCTCCGTCCTGGAGCGCTTATGTCAAGTGTGGCTCTGATCCTTCGATCAACCTCTATACTGTTTCGCAACAATGTGGCCTAGTAATTTCTAGAAGTCACCTCCCAAAGGTGCACCCCCTTTGGATTCAATCTTAGCCTAAACTATCTAGATCCTCTCAATGAATCATACTGTCATAAGTGATCTAAATTCTGCTCCTGACTTCACTATCATGTCATCCACATATACCTCAACATCTCTATGCATCATATCATGGAACAAAGTAGCAAAGAATTTCCGATAAGTGGCTCTCGATTCTTCAACCCAATGGTGCTGTGTCCCAATAGTAAGTACCCCACCCAAGATGAAAGAAGCCTTCTCCATATCCTCCTGAAAGCCATCAAAACTGACATCTGGAAAAACCCATCCACGAAGCGACAACATGTGGCGCTCCCGCAGCGTCGCCAACTAACATATCGATGTGTGGGAGGGGAAAATTACTCTGTGGCTCGCCTTAATTCAAATCTCAAAAGTCAACACAAACTCTAACCTGGGCTATCCTTTTGGGGAACAAGGACAACATTAGCTAACCACCAGATACCACTCACTGATAGGAAGCCAACACCGGGAAGCAGCTCAATCTCCTCCTAACCCGCAAACTCCATCGAGGGTGTAGTCTCCTACTTTGCCAACCGGCCTAGCATGTGGCAAAATGGTAGGTGGATGCAACCATAGTCATGCATGCATGTCCCTCATACGACGTGGGATCCGGGTATGACCTCGAGTGTGTTAATCAATCTACTCCTCTCATCGTGAGATAGGAAGAGCCAACTGACCCTCCCAAATGACCTCGGGTGCCCCAAAATCTATCAACTCTATGCTACCATAAACGGGTTTAACTTTCCTATCCTCTGCACTGTAATCACACTCACGAACCACCTAGTGGGAATAACTGAAGCTCCTCCACATTATCAACATCGATATGTAAGGGCGATGGCGCAATAAAAGGGAAATGCCGGACACAAGCAAACACCGAAAATACTCATGTCACTATTACCATCGAATAAACATAAAGCTACGACAAACCCGACATAGTGTCAAAAGAAAAGCCGTGGTCCTACAGAGTCTGGGACGCTCCCTCAACATAAACAGTATCATGAGTAATATCAGTAGCAACAATTCCATCACCATTAAACTCAAGCATAGAAATCCCAACACATCAAAAGCGTGACGGTCAGAGAAGCATCCGCACGCGTCAAGGCCGATCATGTCTATCGCGTCAGTGCAAGCGTCATAAAGAGTCATATCATTAGAATCAATCATAGAAAATCCCAATATGTAAAAAGCAGAATGGGGCCCACGCGGGGCTGTGTCAAGGATACGGCCAGTGCCGATCATGTCCATCTCGTCCATGTAAGTATCAGGAAGAGTCACTCCATCAGTATCATCCCCCAAATCCATAGGTAGATCATAACTAGGGACCTCCTCAAAAAGCACACTGAAACACATCGGCTCAATCCTCGTGATAGGCGCAACTATCACGCCTTGTCTCAAAGGGTCTTAGAACTCAAACACATCTATCTTAGGCCTACCGAATGCTCGAATCTCAACCATCCTAAACATGGTCAACTCCTTCTATGCGGTACGCCCGATCCTCCGCAAAATACCAACCAACCGAAAAGTGTACGGGCGTAAGGGGGTAATCGACCAGACCTCGTGACAAGCGAAGCTCTCACCCTATCTCACAAATCCATGCCATGTGTGTCGTCGCCATCATCCTCAAAGGAGTGTAACCCAATCCATATGGTATGTCGCGGATCAATTGTAGCAAACTCACACACCATCATGCCACCTAATCCTAAGCCAAGCATATAGGACATGCCTTTCATCATACTGAGTATCAAAGTGTTGCTGTGCTGATCAAAAGACATAAGTACCATGTCTGTGTCGTCATCCTCTAAACTAACAACCTGGACCTCGTCAAAAGCAAACCCGGTCAAGTGTAAGTCTTCTCAGTATGACTGATTTGTAACACTGGCTCAGAAGAGGTAACAACATCTTTGTCAGACCGTATCGTGATAATGCGCCCCTCGTGTATGAACTTCACCTTCTGATGAAGTGAAGATGGTATAGCACCCGCCTCATGAATCCAAGGGTGACCCAAAAGTAAGTTAAAGGATGACTGAATCCTCATAACCTAGAAAAACACAGAATATCCAACCGAACCTATCATGACATGTGTAGTGAGAGTACCCATAACTGTCCTATGAGTCCCGTCATAAGCTCTAACGGTCTATGTGGATGGCCTAAAATCGGATGGTGAAAATCCCAAAGCAATGGCAGTAACCAATGGACAAACGTTCAAGGCGGAGCCGTTGTCCAGCAGGACAAACAACCCTCTATGACCTGAACAAGCAACATCGATGAACAAAGGACGATCATGGTCTGATCCCTCAGGTGGTAAATCATCGTCAAAAAAACTATGCATGTAGCCCTATCCGCTGTCAAAAAGTGGATTAGTCCCCCTGGGGTGGTAGCAGTATCAACTCTAATCTGATTGAGAGTTATGATCAATGCGTCTCTATGTGTGTTAGGTGAGGCCAATAAGCTCCAAATGGAAATGCGGGCCTAAGTGGTCCGTAGCTGGCGCAAAATCTCATCATCCTCCCTTTGAATCTCATCTCTAGCATTAGCGCCAGCAAAAGGTCTATTAATTAGCGTCAGGGGTCGGATTGGTACACAAGAAAATTTAATCAACAAAATTTATATCCTAGGATTCCTATTGCCAGAGAAATAATGCAAAGATAAGTGGTCTGTATTCCAACTCAGGATGGGTTTTCTCATATGAATCACGCTTGACTAAAAATGGTGTTTCCACTTCGATTTGGGGTTTCTTGTAAAAACAAAGTGGGGTCGATGGCTTGAAAACCGTGAATCGTAGGGAAATAAGTAAAGAAATCTCTTCGAAGTTTCGTGCCACCGGGCTTAGGGTTCTAAGGCAACCATAATGTCCCTGTCCTTTCAAGGGCTGGGGAAGACGACCCATAGTCATTTCCTCAACCTATCTATGTTTAGCCATAAAGATCGAACCCCAAAAGTTTTTCTCCTAGTATACAACATTTCATTAACATTAATGTTTCGCGTTAAAACTGTCTTAGGATCTAACCCTAGAGCAAATAAACGGCAACTAAGTTAGCATCGCGGATCTAGCAATAAGTATCCACCGAGCCTTGAAAGCTGCTGCTACTAGCCACTGCAGGCCATCATAGGGATTCAAACTTAACGTGAGATGCAGTTATAAAATGATAATAAATGCCCCGCATCGGAAACAGAGGACAATGCTTTACCTCAAAATCCCACCCCAAAGGGCCCTCCTCTTCAAGGATGAGAGGTTTATCCAAGCATCCCTGAGTTTTCACCAAGGGTATTTATTGGTGAGAAAATGCGAAAGGGAGAGAAAATGAGAGAAAATCACACCCCTGAAAGTCGAAGTCACGCCAATTTTATTGATCGATGGATTGGATTGATTTACGTAGCTTGACTGAGGCTTATATACCGAGTCAAGGAAATTACAAAAAAGTATGAAACAACAAAATACATCGAGGGCAATTTGGTACAAACCACAAAAGTACGTCAAAAAAGTGGTCAACACAACAACGCAGCAGTCGCGAATTCCCACAAGCCATAAATTCAACACCGCAAAATCTCCGCATCACCACTCTCCTCCGTACAACCCACTGTCATTTGTACATGCAAACTTCGAAGGTTTGGCTCGGGTTCTTCGTATTTGAATTGGCTTGAAGATAATGGTGTAATTGGCTTGCAAAATTGCAAAAAATATCCACAACATATGATTAGTAGTATAGTCAGGACCTTAGTGTAACAATTGGATTATTTAAGTTGATTAGTACATAAAAAGTGCTCAAAACCTGCAATGAACAGGGCTCAAAACAGTACTATTTGAGCACTAATCAAGCTGAGCTACCCTCCTACTCCTCGTAACAATCTAAACATCGCTATGTACTGGCCCATACTCCTCCGGGAACAGAATGAAGGTTGTCATGGGCGGAACATGCTGCAAGTATACTAGCAATACTATTGTCTGTCGGGGAACATCATCTGGAATCAATCTAAATGGCCTAGAGACCTACTGACCATGGGTGTATCCACTAAAGTCTGAGTCTGCATACAAACAGATTGGCTGAGGAGCCTCTCCATCCTATCCCATCATGAATATCTCATCTCCCAAAAACTCAATCGAATGTATACCACCCGGGGGTGGAGGTACAACTCTAGTGTCATGAGTGGGGAGCGGGTCTGTAGTCACTTCAGGGTTTCCTAAATCAACCAAACGCTGATCAATCAAGTCCTGAATAACATGCCTCAATGCTGCACAACTATCTGTATCATGACCCACTCTCTGATGATAGGCAAAGTGAAAACTGGGCCCTAAACTGGGTAGGTCAGAGTGGTGGTCCGTGCAGTGGAACAATCAAACCCCTTCAACTAATTCAAATGTCGGCCTGGGCAGCATCCCGAGTTATGTAACCGCCTCGAAGCCAAATTTCAGGAGGCAATGCTCTATACTGTTGATGGTACTATACAAGTAGCCTATAAGGTGCCTGTGTAGCATATAACGGGCTGCGGGTGGCGATCGAGATGGGCAGTCTAGCCTACCGAAAGGAGCAGTTTGGGTTTGTATTGATCCCGCCTCGTATCATCCGGTAAGAAGTGCTCAAAAACCGCCTCAAAACGGAGGCGACACACCCGTGTCCCGTCATGCCAATGGCACCAACATCTCGATCGCCTAGGTCGCACTCGCTTCTTCCCTTGAATCTAAAGGAAGAGCGCCCATCAGATAACCTCTGGCGCCCTCGCCAATGCCATAAGGTCAACCAATGATCCGTCGTTTGGAAGCCTATGAGATGCCTAGCAAAGCGGGGCTGAAGACTGCGCATAATCATGCTGATCTGATCGCACTCTAAGGGTCTATCTATAATTTGTGCTATCTTCTCCCTCCAAGGGGAGATGAATGAAGTGACTGACTCATTTGGCCTCTGCTTGAGGGCCTCCAACTCCCTCTGGGATATGTCCACTACCGTATTAAAAGAATACTGTTTGAAAAACTCCTGTCTTAAATAAGCCAATGTCGTACGCCTCGAAGGGTCCAATGAGGCAAACCAACGCTGAGCAGCACCACTTAGTGACAAAGGGAAAAGCATGATCATCTGTGCCTCATCCAATCTATGCCCGCACATAACAACGCTATACAACTGTAAGTGAATACGGGGGCACCCTATCCCCGTGTACCTCTTAATGTCTGACATGCGGAACTCAACTGGCAAGGCTGCCACTGGAAGGTCATCATATCCGTCCCAACCTATAACCCCATCAGAAACATGTAGAGACCTGATCCTCTGCTCAATCTTATTGATACGAGCTTGGGTGTCATCAACAATCGGTGCAGGGGCCATAACAGAATGTGGTGTAGTCTCGCCCGACCATAGGAATAAAGTTCCAGTTCACGGCCGGACAATGTGGTGGCGGTGCGGAGGTGGAATTGTATAGTACCGTCAGATGCTGGGTCCCAAGTGGTGGTGGTGGTGGTGCTGGGGGTGCACAGGTCATGCAAGCACCCCAGACCCACTGAAAACCGTGGCCTCGATGCCCATCAATCCTCTGTCCCAATCCTAATATAGCATCCTGAAGTGTTGCCATGGTATTGGTAATCTCAACCAACTGGTCAACAATAGCGTACTGAGGGTCCATATCTCTATGATCTAATGTCGTCTAATCAATCAAAAGGATCCGATCCTCTAACTAGTCCGCTCACTCGGTCCAAGCTCGAGAACCCGTAAGGCCTGGCCTTAATCAACTTACAAAAGGAAAGGGGTAATTTAGTCCCCAGATCATCAATCTCTGGAATCAATCCAAGAATGTACGACTAAATCCTCCGAGAATGCAGAATTAAACATGGATGTCAACAAACTAAATTGATATACGGGTTTGCCGTGCAGGAGCAGGATTCTAACATGGTAATACTGGGGGCAAGGTACTCAAGCCAACAAAAAAAAAAAAGGCAAGTCCTGTGCTAGATGATTGTACTCGACGAGATATCAGAACCAAGATCCCTAACCGACAATAAAATGACACACTGGCCACACATGTATCCATGAAATCCAGCTCAGGGCTATACAAGTCTTCATTGCTCGGATATCCGTCATCTCCATAGTGCTCCCAAACATCGATATAGCCCCTACACTAGATCCTACTCCAAATCCCTAGCTTGGTCGAAGGCAAACAATTGGGAATGACTCCCAAGCAACATAGGCACTTCATGAGGAATGGCCGACCAAGACTAAAGGATTTGGAAAGGCGGGGGATATAAGCGCCCCCACAAATACAAAACTGCGCTCATGCAAGGGGAGAGGGTAGCCATGCAATGAACTATGAAAATAAAGAAGTCACTACGGAATCTACACACACCCAACCATCTATGCCAATCGGAAACATATAATTAGGTACCAATTAACCATGAGTAAGCATGCTAGAATCTCACAAGTGAACACACAAGCACAAACAAACCACAAGTGTATGCCAAATACCAACCAGGTAAGTGGTCATCAATCATTTGTGTAGCCTAATGATTCGCAAGCCACAATAGGTGATCTGAAATCAACGAATTGTATCCAGCTTCCACGCGTAGTAAAACCAATGCAAGATAATGGTCTACCTGAAACACATGGGATGGGTTTTCTTCATACAAATGATTTATGAAGTCAAAATATGAATTTGGTTAGATTTTAAGGTGGCGATAAAACAGGTCAGTGGTTGCAAACTGAAAATAAAGGCGAAATAAAATATAAAGAACTCCTCGCATCGCCTGGGTTTAAGGTCCTAGTTAACCGAGAGGTCCCTCGGGTCTATTTCTTAAGGGCTGGGAGGATGACATATGTCATCTCCGAACCTAATCTTCATTTAACTTTAAAACTAAACCCTAATAATTTTCCTTTGAAAGCATTTATTTAGCATTTATGGTTCCTACGTTGAAAATCTATCACCGACCCATCCTACAATGACTGTAAAGGACAACCAATGAATCTCGATTCACAAGCATCCACGAACCCCAAAAGATTACCAAGTATTGATCAAAGAGGATGCATCAAAAGTGAAAATATAACCCCTAACCTACCTCGGCTCAGAAGAGCAATCCAATGGATATCAAGTATCTAAAGCTAAGAATACACCGAACTCCTAAAGTCATTAATTATCACAAAGAAAGTACATCAAAAGCTTAAACTCCAGAGTTGGAAATCAGGAACTAAATGTCAAACCCGCCAGGTGAAAACAAATGGGAACCACGTCAGCCTTCGTATCCCTGTACTGAAGAACCTTCCACTTCAAGGAGGAAATGGTTTTAGCCAGCCATCCTCTAAGTTGTCATCCTGGGTGTCTGGAACCAAGAAAGTGAGAGAAAGAGGAGAGAGGGAGAGAAATGAAAGGCAAAACAGTCTGTATATTTTCTCTTCCAAAATCAAAAACTTAGGTCTACAGTGTTTTATAATGGCTTATATAGCCTTTACAAACATATGAAATACCAAAATAACCAGCAGAAAAATTACGTTGAGGTGGTAGAAATGAGAAAACCAAAAAACTGAGTCGCTTGGACTATAAAACAAAGCGTAGTAAATTTCGCTTATGCACAGTTGAATTTCACTATCATAGCAAAATTTCGCTATGATAGCCAAATTTCGCTATCATAGCGAAAAATCTGAGGCAGCGAAAATTCAAAATTCGCTTATGATAGCCAAATTCTCATATCATAGCTTGTACTTCAATACAGTTAAATTTTAGATTGCAAATTCGCTACCATTGCGAAATTTTCGCAATCTGCGAATTTTCTTTATGCCGTACAAATTCCTCGATCCTCCCTGCATTGCTTCCTGCACCAATCAGCTTGCATTTCTTCCTTTCCATCTTGACATTTCTTCATCCCGGCTTGCTGAAATTGATAGGAAATCATATGAAATTGATGGAAATCAACCCGACTTTGTTATGATTGGATTGACTCGACGATTTGGCTTCCAATTCCTGCTAAAACTACAAAAACAAAGCCCTAATGCGAATAAATATAATAGGGACCGAACATGTCAATTTGGTTAATTATACACCCATAATAAAAAAGCGCCAAAACCTATTAAAAAAAGGGCTAAAATAAGACTTTTCGCACTAATCACACCCCAACCTACACTTTGCTGTCCCTTATATCAATGGTTAAGAAAGAAAGAAAGAGAGAGCATACAAAATGATAACAAAATAATGGTCACAAAAATTATATTTCAAAAAGGTTGTGGATGAGTAATGCCTAACCCTAAGTAAGAATCATCAAAACCGAGCCCAATAACCATCTCGAGAGAATGAATGTCATACAAAATTGAGTATCAAGAGAGCCTCTCATTAATCAACTTGTCTCCACCAAAACCTAAGTGTTTATTGACATTTCAACAATAAACTGTCGAACTCGCACTCTTCAACCTAGCACTCTTTCTACACTAGACACATTAACCAACCCAAATAGATCAGATCCCACTCTTATTCCCCAACCCTTGTGTTGTAGGGTGCAATGTCGAGGAATCGACCTCACCAAAGTCCATACAATTGGACTTCACCATGACCTCCCAACCAATTAAGGCTTAGGGCACCAAGTCATGAGGATCTTCGACCACTAACTCTTCAAGTTTCACCGACTCGAATGATTTCGACTCTAGCACCCTACAACTTGCTTAACCCACCTATCCACCCATGTATCGAAAGCACTGTTTCCAGGCCCCAACTAGTCGGCTAGGCACCGGTTTTAAAGGCTTTCACCATATACCCCTGACTGCTCAGTTTCGCGAAGCGTTGCAATTTTCTTCTTTTCTTTTCTTTTTCTTTTCTTTTCACTTTTTATTTGAAGACACATTGAAGCCTTCTATTCATGGGTCCTTAACCCATTAAAGGTGGTCAACGGGAATCGTAGAAGGTTGCAAGGCTTAGAGGCGAGGCGCTTTTTCAAAGTTATTAAAGAAACCCGATGTGCATGTGTGTGGTTAAAGGTGGAAGAAAAAGGGTCGAAAAGCAACAAGAGTTCAACTGATCATCCACTAACTAGGCATGGAACCAATCTAACATCATTGTGAATTGACAGTTTCAATTTTTCAAACTACAGTAATAACACACACAAAAATTTTGGTTGCAAATGGGTCCAAATTTTCAAAAAGTAAGTTGTATAGTATAATGCCTTTATAGAAAGGGAACCCACAGTTTCACAATCGAACATCACAAAATGGGCTTCTACCTAAAAATAGTAACAAAACATAAATACAAAAGTTACCTTCCTTCACTATCACTCCCCAACCCAACATCTCAAAGGTCCGAAATAGTGTTCTGATTGAAGAAGGTGAAGGAAGTGTTACCTCCTTTTGATGAGATACGATCGTTGTCGATAAGATACTTCTCGCTTTCCATCGACACCTTATTCACTTCGCTTAGCTTCAAATGAATGCTAGAGAAGAAAAGCACAGAAAAAAGTTACTCATTGAGCATTTTTGAAATTACAACTTCATAATAATTTCAAATTTCGCCATATTCGATTATACACCTCTAAGCTTCCATCTACTCAAAAACTTCTAAAACGGAGTTCGATGAAAAAGTTATGAGCTTAAAACAAAATCAGAAGGCAAATAGTGGGTGGTAGCGAAGCATACGAAAATTTCGCTTATAAAAGGGAAATTTTCGCTATGTGTAATGAAAAAAAAAAATTTTTTTTTTTTGAAATAAAATAAAATAATTAATAATAAAAATTAATAATAATAAAATAATAAAATAAAATAAAAACATTTTGTAGAGACAATTTTTTTAATTAAAAATAAAAATAATAAAATAAAATAAAATAAAATAAACAAATTTTTTTTAATATTTTTATGGTGAGACGATTTTTCTTTCTTTTTTTTTTTTTTTTTTTTTACACCTGACTTACTATACATTTTTGTTCTCTTAGTGGGATCAGGACAGATGTTACTCATATGCGAATTGGCAGCATGATAGCTTAAAATTCCCACCCTTCAATTTTCGCTATGATAGCAAAAATTCCACTCCTTCAATTTTCGCTATGTGTGCGAACATTTCGCTATGGTTGCAAATCGTCGTCGATCTTCATTCTGTTTCCTTCGCTGCAATTTCTTCAATCAGTTTCAAAATTTCACACAAACTCGAAAAATTGATACAAGAAAATTAAGAAAATTAAAGTGATAACAAGCTAGAAACAAAGATTAACTTAAAAATTAGTGAAAATCTAAAAAGAAAAATTATAAAAATCCAATTAAAATAAAATAAAATTAAATAAAACAAGAAAAATTAAAATAAAAGTGGGGAGACTGTAATTTCCAAAACCGCTTTAGCCTTTGAAGGTCAGTTGAATCGTGGAGATTGTGAATGCCGAGGTTCGGTGCACCAAATCCGAACCAGCACCCAAACCATCCACTGTGCCATGCAATGTGGGAAGCTGCTTGTGTCTTTGATGTAATGGCAAAGGCTCGAACAGTGGCCACTAATTTTCTAATGTTTTCATGAAGACAAGGCACAGTGATTTCGGGTGGCCTTTGTGGTGGGTCTTCTGTGGGTTTCGGGGTCGACTGGGTCGTTGTGCCTGCATATACTAGGGTCAGAGAGGGTGCTTCCGCAAAGTGGGATGTTCATGGTCAAGCAAAAGGGACTTTGGGCTTTTCATTTCTTCCTTTCCACTACCCTCCTTTCATCAACATCGGGGAGGTTCTCTTCTTCTCCCATGGACAGATGCATCACCAATGTCCTGAGGATTCAAAATTTTCACCAGCCTTCATGTCAGACATCATTCCTCCACCCATGGTGTGTCACTTAGGCACCTTCCTCTCAATTTCCCCTTTCTCTTCGATGACTCAAGTCAATGGCAAGCTTTGAAATCAACAATCGCAAGTCACAATTTTATTATCCATTTCACTTTTAAAGCCCATCGAATTTCGTCCGGGAGTTCTCCATGATGATTTTTTTGCTCAATCGGGGCATTGAATTTTTGTTTTTCTACAAAGATCACCCACCAGTTCGTGTGTCTAGAATTGCTCGCTTCAACTGGGAGATCAAGCCGCGGTGGTTAAGTGCCGAGACAAAGAAGCATACTATGGATGGAGGGAGGTGCATAAGTCAGTAACACCCGTAGAGGGTGTACTGGCCCACGTCTCTATATTCCCTCATACACTCATAATGGGTTTGGATTTCTCTCTACATGTTGCTGATTTTTCCATGCTAGGTTTCTATAGTCCTCATTGCTGTGTAAGGTTTGGTTACCCCCGCCACATGCTGACCGTGACTGCCTCTCTTCCATCAGTTCAAATTCAACCTTGATTTACAATCTCTAACCCACTGGAACTGACCCCTGCATCAATAACAAACCAAAACACCAAACAAGGAAAAAAAACAACTCTACCAAAAGGGGTAAAGTTAGATAAAAACAAAATAAAATGAAACAAAATTACACACACTAGAAACACTAAAAAGATATATATATATACAAGAAAATTCACCATAACTTCATTGCGGATGAGGGATCACAAGTGCGTTCAATGTGTCATCATTCACACTAGGCACCATCCCCCTAGCAATCCGCCATTTTGATTCGCGCTGTCAAATAGGGTGATCCAAATCAACAAAATTTATATCCTAAATTTAACGCAGAAAACTACTACAAAGATAGCGGTCTGTGGTCGAACATTGTGGATGAGTTTTCTTCAGATAAATGATTTAAGTGAAGTCAAAATGGTGAATTTGGTTTGATTTTAAGGTGGTGATAAAAACAAGGGGTCAGGTTTGCAAACTGAAAATAAAGGTGAAATAAAATATAAAAAGAACTCCTCAAGCATCACCGGGTTTAAGGTCCTAGGCTAACCGAGAGGTCCCCGGGTTCATTTCCTCAAGGCTGGGAAAATGATGATGAGCCATCTCCCGAACCTGATCTTCTGGTTTAACTTTAAAAACTAAACCCTAATAATTTTCCTTTGATAGAAAGCATTTATTTAGCATTTATGGTTCCTATAGTGAAAATCTATCACCTCGACTCCATCCTACAATGACTCGTAGAAGGGCAACTAATGAATCTCAAGTTGGATCTAATAATAAGCATCCACTCAACCCTAAAAGATTACCTTCAAATATCGACAAAGAGGATGCATCAAAAGGAAAATATAACCCCTTAACCTACCTCAGTTTGTAAAGCGCACCACGATATCAGCAGATTTGAAGCTAAGAATACACCGAACTGCAAAAGCTTCTGCCAAGTATTGGCCAAAGAAAGTACATCAAAAGCTTTCAGAAACCTAGAGTTTGGAAATTGGGAACCAAAATGTCAAACCCGCCGCGTGAAAACAGGGAACCACCAGCAAACCCTTCGATCCCGTGACCAAAGAACCTTCCACTTCAAGGAGGAAATGGTTTTAGCCGTCCTCCAAGTTGTCATCCTTGAGGGTGTTTGGCAACCAAGAAAGTGAGGGAAAGAGGAGAGAGAAGTAGACACAAAATTAGGGGCAAAACAGGGCCTCAGAGTATTTCCTTCCAAAATCAAAACTTCAGTCATCAAAGGTTTTACAATGGCTGAATGTAAGTAAGGTATAGCCCACAAAACATGAAATAATTAAAATAACCAAACTAGAAAAAATTACGTTGGAGGGTAGAAATGAGAAACCAAAAACTGAGTCGCTTGGATCACACAAAAACAAAAGAAAATTTCGCTACGCACCATGAATCCCCGCTTATCATAGAAATTTCGCCATGATAGCCGAAATCTTTGCCATCATACAAACTGAGGCACAAATAAAAATTCAAAATAACAGATAATCTGGGTTTACTATGATAAATTCTTCGGCTATCATAGCAAAATTTGGCCAGCAAATAGCTCCCTGATCCTCCTGATTGCTTCTGACCAATCTACATTTCTTCCTTTCCATCTTGACATTTCTTCATCCCGGCTTGCTGAAATTGATAGGAAATCATATGAAATTGATGGAAATCAACTCGCCTTGTTATGATTGGGCTATTGATTGATCTCCGACGACATTTGGCTTCCTATTCCTGCAAAACTACAAAAAACAGTTCTAATGCGAATGTAAATACAATAGGGACCCGAACATGTCAATTGGGTTAATTATAACAATTAGTATACAAAAAGCGCTCAAACCCTATTAAAAAAAGGGTTCAAAATAGCACTTTTTAGGCACTAATCACCTAAGAGTCCACTGGTCAGAGAACCATGTGCTCCAATATACCTAACTCAAGTTCAAGCTTGATCCTCTTACAAAACTAGATATTCTGGGTTCATCTCCTGAGCGCCAATTTTGGACCTCCACTGATCCACGGCTCATGCTGGCCCGCTTTAAAAATGAAAAGAAAATAAGGGTTGATTTTAGTTTTGAAAAAATCATCCTCGATGAGGAATGGTTTTGGTTGAGTCGCGCACTTACTTATCATTTTTTTAAAAAAAACGGGGAAACAAGTAAGAACAAAACCCCTTATCGACCTGGCCAGAAAACGGGTCTACAAAACTACAGAGGGATTTCTAGTTCCGGGGATCAGTTTACATCTTATTTGGGAAGGTACCTCATGGTAAGCAATTCTTCGTCCGAAACTCTAGCCTCATACTAGTGAATCGCAGGTGGAGCATATAAATAAAGACTGAAACAAACTCCTAGGCTACATGTATGACCCAATCACACCAACCTACTCAATATCTAACATAAATACTAAACCACTCAAAACAAGGGGTGCGTACTTGTGGTCCCTAGTCAAGCGCTGCATAAGAGGTCAGTCAACAAGCTCAAATGGACCACAAATGTCAAAGTCCAAATGACCATGTACACATATGAATACAAATACCAACTCCCAACCACATACCTGAGGTCCTTAGAAATGTGCTGTAAGAATAGGTAGGGCAAATAATACATCATACATCATGCATTTAAAACCAAATATCGGATCCCATACCAAAAGAAGGGAAGCAAGTCAATGAGGTGGGTGTGAGCCGCTGGGACACATTCCTTAAATCCCACAAACCAAACCATACTTACTAATCCTTAATATCGTCTACTCCCACCTGTTCAAACCAAACTGAACTCAGACCCTAAAGGCGGCCTACTGTGTCTCCTTGTATAAATCGAGCACGCCATAATAAGATTCGTCAAACATGCTAAAATAAGGGCTCACCATGAGTCGCCTTACAACCCGTTGAACCGCTCAACACAACCAAAACGATTAAGAAAAATTTAAAATCTCACAGAAAATTTTCGCATAAGGAATCTAACAAAATAAATCCAGGCATGATTCCGAGTCTTGATATAGAACCAATCGAACACGCAAAGTTCTAAACTGGTCAGAACTAAGCCACCCTAATTTTATTAAAATGAAGACCAGTGGATTCACACTTACAAGCAATGCAAACAATTTGATCCCTAGAACCAAACTGAAATTCAGGTACCTAAATTCCATGAACCTAGCTGCAAACATAAAGTCTCCACATACAACCACTGTTCTTAGAAAGTTAGGCCATTCACAAAACGTTCCAACACAAATTTCTGGGAATGAACCCAAGCAACCATTCGCAAATGCAATGCCAAAGGCTAAAACCAACCCCAAGGAGACAAGAGACAACCTTGCAATCACACACCTACATTCAAATTAATAACGGAACCCGCTTGATCCAACTAGACACACAAACTGCAAAGACTTAAACCGAACCCATGGAACTGCTAGGCTTCCCAACCTGGTCTGAAATGGCTGAGGAAAAACCTCAAATTTGGTCATAAAATTCCTTAAAGAATCAAGAAACTAACAAAACAAATGGTGTGTGATTCTCATCTTGGATGAGTGAGAACCAAATGAAACAAACCGTTGTGTTTTCTAAAACTGAGGCTGGCCAACAGAAACTATTGAACCGGCGCCCACGTATGAGCGTGAAAACCTGTTCAAATGGTTAAGGAAAATCCTCAAATTTGGTCAGAATATTTCTTAAATAATGAGGAAAGTAAAAAAATAAACACTACGTGATTTTCAGCTCGGATGAGTGAGAACTAACTGAAACAAATCGTTATGTTTTCTAAAACCGGGGCTGCCTAGCAGAAACTATTGAACCGGCTCTCATGTATGAGCGTGAAAACCAGTTCAAATCAAAGGAATGACACCTATGGAAGTCCCCATAGTCATCATCACTGTGTAGACCTTGAAGGTCTCATGAGATGATCAAAATGAAATATGCATAGAAGGCCAATGGTTCTTCACTAAACTAAAAAGCCCCATGGACCATCGCCATCAACAACCGTGCTTCGGGCCAGCTGGCAAAAAGATATATTTTATTCAAGAATCGAGCATAGGGAAGAAGATATGAAATAGAGAGTGGAGCAAGAATTTATGGATTCTTACCTCCCGTTACTACCCCAGTGCTATTTACACCCTTATTAATACGGGTTTGAGCACTTTTTGTGTACTAATCCGCTGAGTAACCGATTGGCATGTTAAGGACCTGTGAAGCTACCAATCAGAAATTTTGTGGCAGAAGAGTTTTGTTGTTTTTGCGGGCTTTTTATCTAGTGATAGGGATTCGGCTCAACCATGGAGAATCGAGTTGTTCCCGTGGCTAGATCAAGAACCGAGGAAGAAAGGAAGCTGATAAGCCGGAAGAATGAAACGAGGCGCAAAATTTCGCAACCTGGTTTAGTACCTAAATAGTGCTATTTTGAACCCTGTTTATTGGAGGTTTTGAGCACTTTTTGTGTACTAATCAACCTAATTAACCCGATTTGCACATTAAGGTCATTTATCTTCATGATGCGCATTTTATTTATTTTATAGTTTTTAGGCTAAACTCGCCAAAATTATTAGTCGACTCAAGCACGAAGTCAAGAGGTTAGACACGATGTGCGAGATAAAAACCCCGGAAGGAAAGAGGAGCAAAAAACGGAAAAAAGGGCCCGCAAGAATTTTTGCGAGGTTGCGAAATATTTATAACTTTGCTCCCAGCCTGACCTAGTCCCAGTTTGACCTTTTTTTTTTGTAACTTTTCCTAAAATACCCTTCATGTAATAGTGGTATTCCATGTATTTTGGTAATTTTGCTTGTTTGGGGGCTATATAAGCCCATTTGTACTTACTGTAGGGGGATCCTCATTCTGCATATTACAGAGACTGGGTGGGAGTTTTCCCGCTTCTTTTCTTTTCTCTCATTTTCCCTCCTTTTCTCTTATTTTCTTGGTTGCCAAACACCCTTTGAGGATGACAACTCAGAGGATGGTTGGCTAAACCCCTCTCATCCTTGAAGAGGAGGGCTATTGGGCTTTGAATCTGAGGTAAAATGTTGGTTTTCATGTTTTTAACGCAAGCATTTATTGTCATTTATGTTTCTATCTCTCACTCTAGGTTTAAATCCCTTGGATTCACCTTGATTGACTAGTACTTAGCAATCTTTTAAGGTTCAGTGGATGCTTGTGCTGAATCTTTGAGACTCGGTTAGTTGCCATTTATTTATTGTTGTAGGGTAGATCAAAGGAGATAAATTTTCCTTTATGCGGAACATTTATGATTTCAATAAATATATATTTCAAAAGGAAAATTATTAGGGTTCGATTTTATAGCCAAATGAAGACTCGATTCGGAAGCTTGACTATGGGTTATCATAATGCGAGAAAAGGGACCAGAGCCTCGATTGCCTTAGGACCCGAGCCAGGTAGCCCGATGTGAGTTCTTTTTATATTTTCTTCACCTTGTTTCGGTTCAAGACATTGCCCTCCTTGTTTTTACATCAAAACTGATCAGTGGAAATTCACCATTTTGAGCCAGCATTTAATCATTTGTCTTGAGAAAACCCATCCTGTGTTCGACCCTAGAGCCCTTTATCTTCATGAGTAGCTATGCTCGTGATGGGAGGAGTGGAGTTATAAATTTTGTTGATTTGAACACCTCGGGTATACGAATCAAAATGTTCGTTGTTAGGGATGGTGTAGTACATTTGATGGCTTGATTGAACACTTGTGATCCCTCATCTGAAGTTACAGTAGATTTTCGCACTGATCTTTTTAGTATTATACAGTTAGTTTTTTTTTTATTTTAATTTCACTGTTAAAAAAAAAAAAAAAAAACTTAGGTAGGATTGTTTCTTTGTTATCTGGTGTTGTCCTGTCTTTAAGTCAAGGGTGTATGTTCTAGTGGAATAGGAATACAACAAGCAGATTGGTGAGAATTAGTATTCCACAGGGAGCATATTCTGAATCAAGCTTGAATTTAGATCCAATGGAGCCTCCATAGGAAGAATAGCATAGCCAGTAGTGAGTGGAGAGGAACCCCTGTGCATATAGGTCCATGAGGGATTACATGCACCCTCCATGGATGAGTGCACCCTCCTGCATGGTGCCTTTAACTGATGCACCATATGGCAGTATCTACAACCATAGTTAGGGGAACCACCAAGTTTCGTGACGAACCTCGCGATGTGAATTTTACGCACGTCAGTTGATTAGTACCCGAGGAGTCTTTATTTTGAGCCACTATTTTAGGTGGTTTTGAGTGCTTTTGCTTGCACTAATCAATACAATAATGACAATTGAAGTGTTCCGGGTCTTCTTGATGTTGTCCTTATCTTGGTTTAGGAGTTATTTTGGTTTGTTTTGCGGGTTTTGTACCTTGAGAGTTGATATCGAGATATATCTTCCGGGCAATGAAAGATTGAACCCATTTGCTCGACCTTGAGCATTTCAAAATTCAATGAAGGAATGAGGCAAAAGTGAAAATGGATGCGTAGAGGAAGCAGTGGTAATACGGTGAAGAAAAGCAATTCGGGAAATTTCGCTATGATTCATAGAAAATTTATTGGGATTATAAAATTCGCAATCTAGAAATTGAGAAATTTGTGAAGCTTGAAATTTTCGCTAATCAACGTGCCTAGCCAGTATACATTTTAAGCTATCTCTAAAAAATTTACGCTAGGCTGACGAAATTTAGCTAGCTAACGAGTGGCGGTGCATAGCGAAGTGCATTCGCCCCATCTGCAATGCCGTTTATTTAGCTAGCGAAATTTTCGCTACTAGAAAGTATTACTGCATAGTCAGTCTCTTGCCTTGTCATCTTTGTGTAATTAATGCCAGCAGGCTTCATTTTGGTGTATTACATCCTTGTCCCTTGTTTAGCCAAAATGCTAGAGCTTTCTTGTATTTTCATACATTGGGTGGCCTATATAAGCCCTATCCATTTGTAACCACTAAGAGAATCTTTTGGCAATTTTCATTTTTATGTAAATATCTCCCTTTCGATTAGGGTTTTGCTTTTCTCTCTTCTCTCTCCTCTTTCTCTCATTTTCTGAGCTGCCAAACAACCCTCTCTTGAGGATGACAACTCAAGGGTGCTTGTTAAGCCTCTTAGCTTTGAAAGAGGAGAAGGTAGCTAGCTTGGTTGTGGGGCGATTGCGGGTTGATATCATGTGTTAAAATGCTCACCCAGTCTTGTGTTATGGCTCCCACGTCTTCTCAAACTAGGTTGAATATCATTTAATGTCATTACGCGGCAATACTTACCATGCTTTAGGATACAGTGCATACTTATTGCTGAATCTTTGTGGTTCTTTAGATAGCTTCGAGCCACGAAATGATGTTGAATGTTAGGGTTTTCAAACTAAAGGGGTTGTAGATGCATGTTGCCTGTGTTTTTCGAATAGGAGTGATTCGAGGTTAGGTTTGCTAGTTAAGCAAGATCCCAGGTTATGGCTTGGACTATGGGTTGCTTGTCATAATGCGAGGATAAAACCAGGGACACTTGTTTGCCCGTATTATCAAGTTGGTGACACAAATCTTCAAGTTACCTTTTCACACTCCACTTTAAGTTTTTCTGGGTTGTTAGTAACTAAGCAGCTCCCCTTTATTTTGAAACAAACAAAAATCCAAAAATCCAAACTAAAAACCTCACCATTTTCAACAACGTGCAAGTCATTCATAGGATGAAAACCCATCCGTGTTCGGCCTTACTGAACCGCTATCTTTGATAGCTTGAGGGCTGTTATTAGGAGGACAGGATATAAATTTTGTTGATTCGGATCACCCTGTTTGTAGCGCGAATCAATGGCATGTAGTTAGCGAGGATGGTGCCAAACTACGTTTGATGAGTTGAGTGTGCTTGTAATCCTCATTACAGAAGTGAAGGTGACCTTTTAATCCTTTTTGTATCGAGTTGCTGTAGCGCAGAAGTTTTCATCACTTTGCGATAGCCTTGCCCATTTTTGTTTTGTTTTCATCGTCAATTTTATTTTAGCTAACCACTAATCTTTTTGCCAAGTTTTTGTTGTGCTCTTTGTTGTCTACGGGGTATTGTAACGGTGTTTATGCACCGGTGGGATAGAGACACTTCGGTGGAAGCTAACGGAGAATCGATTTCGTGACCGCGAGTGAAGTCGGTGTACACAGATACCGTGGATCCTTTGCACGAGAGAACAACGGTCGACAAGGTCCCCAGTGAATCAACAACATATAGGTCCATGAGGGACCACATTCACCCTCCTAGAGTTAGTGCCCCTTCATGCATCGTACCTCCTGCTGAAGATGTAGCGGGTGAGGCCACACATTTGAGCCACCCCTACTCCCCACGTATCATGGTATGGAGAAAATGAAATCCATACACACATATAAAGGGGATTTTGAGGAAGTTTGCACTACCTTTAGGAAGGTATGATTGACATGGATTTGCTAGAAATTTGAAAGCATTTCATTGACCCTAAGGACAAGACGAATTTGGCTCAACTCAGCGAAGACTGGGAACCATAAGAAATTGGTGAAGTATAGCGAATTCCTAAAGTTAGCACGATTGCTCATAAGACCAACAATTTGAAGAGACAAATCTATACCTTTTACCTTCAAAGATGGTGAGAGGTTTACCGATCTTGGGAGAGATTCATGGAAGCTATCGGTGCATGCCACTCATCATGGGTTTGATACATGGATGTTAGTGAACCATTTCATGATGGTATGTCCCACGTAAACGATTGTTGGAAGCGGGGTAACTTTTTGAGTAAGCATCTGATGAAGCTTCTGGATTTTGAACTATGTATTTGAAACTTCCCGAAAGCTTGGGATGAACCTAGTCTAGGGAAGTTGAAAATTAAGGCCATTGAACCACGAAGGGGAGACAAGTATGCATTTCCACGAAGACCACGAGAGATAAAGGCAAGGTGACCATTTTAACTTTCGAAAGATTGGATGATCTTGGAAGTAAGAAAATCAGCATGAAATGCAAGCTTGTTAAATGAGTTAATACACATCGATTTTCTTGTGATTTTCGATCGAATAGTTACCTGAGGAACCTTGTCAGAAACATGCCATGCCATAAATCAAATAAACCACCCAGATGCTCCGTATGGTAACACGATAACCTGGCGAAGTGTCCAGGCTTGTCATGGAAGTCAAACCCTTGCATGCGCCCCTCCGAGCAATGGCCGGTTGGTTCCTCTTCAATACAACCATGACCTCTTCCACTTTCTTCTCATTGATGACGATCCACGAATTTGAGTAAAGTGGTAGGCATATTTGTAGAAGAATAGAAGGTGCTAAATGTCTGAACTGGTGGAAAATTAGGCAGGTAGAGAGTTCGCGCGATCGATGCGCGTGTAATTCAGAACTATCACGTTAGTGTGGGACTAGCCGCCAGTCGCATCGGGATGATAAATATGCTGACAAATGATAAATGTAAAACCAGTAGAGTGCGATCATTGACTCTTAAGAAGTGGTAAGAGAATTGAAGCCAGCTAGACTGGCTAGTCGGTCGGATCAACCCAACGGTTGATTATCCCACGAAGCCAGGTACCCCAATAGGGAAGAGAAGAAGATCAGTGTACCCCCTCCATTTCCCTGAAACTCTCGGAAAAGGAAAAGTTCACCGTTAGTAATCAAAAATGTTAGAGGTTTTGCGGCCAGTGAAGTTAATATCCCTCTCCTTGACATGATCGAACGGAAGTCCCCACTTACGCGAAATTCTTGAAGGACTTATGCACGGTAAAAGGGAGTCTTAATGTGAACAAAAAAGGCCTTCCCCGGCTGAGTAAGTGGAGTGCCATCATGAATGCAGACTTAGTGAAATACAAAGACCCAGGATGTCCTACAATCTGGTTAATATTGGAGGCTTTAGTGTGGAGCTTCTTATTAGATTTGGAGCTAGTTTGAACCTTTTGCCTTATTCCATGTACAAGCAATTGGGTTTTGGTGAACTGAAACTCACTTCCATCCTGCTTGTCATTAGTGATGGTCTATTAAAATACAAAGGGACCGTTGAGGATGTTACAATACAAATTGGACCGATTTTACTATCAGTAGACTTTGTTGTGTGATACGAGAACCGATTGCGAGTGGGGCTTGACCATTTGCCCATTATTTTGGGAGGCATTTTGAATCACTTCAAATGCCATAATAAAGCTATGAAAAACGGGTTTATCTTGACCACGTTTGGGAATATGACCTTAGAACTCAATATTTTTCATTTGAGTAAAGGCATATGCACTCGGGGAAAATGGCCAGTGAAAAAATGCATTGTAATAGATCGTCTGGAAGAATAGGCTAATGAAGCGGCCCGAGGGCAAGATTTATTAACTCCAGAATTGTCTGAGTGTCCAGAAGTGCAACAAGAACCTCAAAGCACGAGTTTCATACAAGGGTATTGGAGAAGAAAAAACGAAATTTTATACATTAGCGGTGATGAACGAAGGAACCTCGGCAGCTAGGCTCGAACCACTCCCGGTAGGTTAAAGTATGCATTTTGGAAGAAAATGAACGATTGTCGGTGTAATTTCTCCCTTTGTTGACCTTTTGCGGAGGATGACACATTCGTCTTCTCAGAGAACAAGCGAGCATTGGGATGAAGAATTTCTGATTTGAAGGCATAAATCCATCAATCCCCATGCCGTCACATCTATTTAGAAGAGGAGTCTAAAGTTGATAGCGACCCAGTATGAGTTGAACCCCACCTGCAGGAAGTAGTTCGCATTGAGGTCTTAAAATTGCTCCAAGCCGGTATCATTTACCCCATTTCTGATAGCACTTGGGTGAGTCCAACTCAGGTGGTGCCTAAGAAATCAGGAGTGACTACTGTGAAGAATGAAAAGGGTGAAAGGTGTCTGCCCGACCTTTACCAGTTGGAGGTGTGCATTGACTATAGGGGCTCAATGAGGTAACACAGAAAAGACCACTTTCCGTTGCCTTTTATTGATCAGCTCCTTGAAGAGTCTGGGCGCGTTCGATTGTTTTGGATGGGTATTCGGGATATTTGGATAGAGATTGCTCAGGAAGATCGGGAAAAGACCACTTTCCTTGTCCATTTAGCGCATTATGTATAGGAGGATGCCTTTGGTCTTTACAACGCCCGACCGCACAGTGTATGCTTAGTAATGTTCGGTGATATGGTGGATCGCATAATGGAGGTATGCATGGATGACATCAGCGTATATGGGCGATTTTGAAGATGTTTGACCAATCTGGAAGCTATCTTTGCAGTGCATAGAAAGAACTTGGTGTAAGCGGGAGAAATTCCATTTATGGTTAACGAGGTGTGCGGGACGCGTAATGGTTAACCCGGTATGTTCGGTGATATGGTGGATCGCATAATGGAGGTATACATGTGGATGGCGTCCTTGCTTTGTATGGAGGCGATTTTGAAGAATAACGACCCGATCTGGAAGCTATCTTTGAGAGGTGCATAGAAAAGAACTTGGTGCTTAAGCGGGAGGAAATTCCATTTTTATGGTTAGCAATTGTCTTGGGGCACATTATTTCTAGCGAGAGATAGAAGTTGATAAGCGAATCGAACTTATTTCCAATGCATGACAAGTGTAAAAATGATTAGCGATTCCTTGGTCATGCGAGAAGCCTATGGCCGATTCATTAAAGACTTCTCGAAGATTGCTAAACCCTGTCTGAAGCTCCTAGAAAGATGCAGGATTTGTTTGGGAGAGAATGCCGGGAGAGCTTTGAAGAAATTTGAAATCTCGGTGACTCTTGCCCTGATAGTACGAGCACCTAGCCGCGGGTTACCTTTTGAAGTAATGTGTGATGCAAGTGACCTTGCTATAGGAAGCGATGCCGGCCAAGAGAAGATGGAAACCTCATGTGGTCTGTGTAATGAGAACCTTGAATGAGAAGCACAAAGGAATTATACTACTACGAGAGAAGGAATTGTTGGCGGTGGTATATGCTGCAGGCAATTTCGAGCATACTTGGTTGGGTACGATATAGTCATTTTTGAGACCATTTAAGCTTTGAAATACCTCTAACCAAACAAAATCACGAACAAGGAAGCTCATCAGATGGGTTCTTCTACTTGAGTTTAATTTTATTAAAAATGAGAAGGAGTAGAGAATGTGTGCGAGATCATGTATCGAGGTTAACAATAGCTCATGACACTCATGATCCGCATCAATGATGAATTTCTGAGGAATCCTGATCTGTTTGGAGAAAGCTCCACGGTATGCTTACATTGCGAATTTTCTCTCCACGGGAGAAACTCGGTGAGTGGAAAGGACGGGATGAAGTACTTCTTTGCTAAGATCCATTCCTATTTCTGGGAAGACCCCTTTTTGTTCAAGTATTGTGCAGATCAAATAATCAGGAAGTGCGTGCCTGAGGAGGAACAATTAGGAATCCTTAACCACTACCATGAGAGTGCCTGTGGTGGTCATTTTGCTTCCCAGAAGACAGCAATGAAGGTGTTGCAATCGGGTTTCTACTGGCCTTTCTTATTCAAGGAAGCACACCAAATGTGCCGTGTATGTGACATATGTCAAAGACTTGGGAAGCTGTCTCGCCGTCATATGATGCCTTTGAATCCAATTTTAGTGGTCGAATTATTCGATGTGTGGGGCATCGATTTCATGGGACCTTTTCCCACGTCATATGGTCATACATACATTTTGGTTGGGAGTAGACTATGTCTCGAGTAGGTTAGGCTTGATCCCTGAGACTGATGACAATAGGGTGGTAATTAAATTCTTGAAAGCTTGATATCTTTTCGAGGTTTGGGTCTGAAAACCGTGTAGTGATGAGTTCTCATTGCATGACAAACCATTTAGGAACCTCATGGCTAAATATGGTGTAAAACACAAAGTGGCCACCCCTTACCATCCTCGAACAAGTGAGTCGAAGTAGAACTTGCAGTAGGAGAATCAAGACCATTCTAATGAAGGTAGTAACACCCGACCGGAAAGGTGGTCTATCAAGCACGCTTGATTCGTTGTGGGCCTCTGAGACGGCTTTCAAGACAATCCTGGGAATGTCCCTTATCGGTTGAGTACATGGTAGGCATGTCACCTTCGATTGGAGATCGAGTCGAGCGTGGTGAAGCGTGAGAAGGCTGAACATGGACTAAGTAAGTAGGAGTTAAGAAGGTTGTGATCTCAATGAGTTGGAAGAAATACGGAATGATGCCTACTTGAATTCCAAAGATTGCAAAGGAAAAATAAAAGATGGCATGATCAAATGATAACGGGAAGAATTTCAAAGGGAGACGAGTTCTTTTATCACGACTCGAAACTCCATCCCATTTCTGGAAAGCTCGAGTCCACGATGGGCCAGATCGTCATTGTCAACCAGGCATACCCCGATGGTTCGATCGATCTAATCAATCGAGATGATAGCAGGTGTTTAAAGTCAATGGGCGGAGGGTGAAACCACGTAATGAAGTGCGACGAGGCACGGCGGAGAATTCTCCTGGACCACTCACGATCTAAATCCCGCCCATACTTGAGGAGCCGGTTAAAGGTAATTTTCATGCTCTACATGCCCTGGATGTTCAAATTTTGTTTTCCTTTACTTTTGCATATACTTTTTGTGCCTCCATCTTATGTGTCGTTTTTGTCTTCATTGGACAATTTAGTTGTGATTGAACAATTGGAGTGCCTTCTATGGAAATTTGAAACCTGTTTGTCACCTTTATGTTAGAACAAATTCCATGTTTGATGTAATTTACAGTCGATTGAAGTTCCGGCCATGCTTAGCAGACATTTCTCCCTTAGCTAATTCACACCTTTGCACACGAGATTGTTTCAATAGCATGAATTTGTTTACCTCCTACTTTATATACCCAGAAGCCTTAGGCATGTTGGCAACTGAGATGGTTTGTGTACCATTGAAGACCAATGTAGTCTTCCAAAAGGAAAAAGAAAGAAAAAGCAAGAAGAAAAGAAAAAAAGAAAAAAAAAGAAAAAAAAAGTCATGACACTTTGCCTTGAAACCCGAACACGGTCAGAAATTATGGCGAAAAGCCTTTGGCTTAGATGCCTAAGCCTTAATTGGTTAGGAGTCATCGGCTTAGTGTTACGTTACATGAATGGATAGGTAGAGTTTAGCGATTTGTAGGTGCTAGATTTTCGAAGTCATTCGGAGTCCGGGGTGAAACTTTGTAGAGTTTGTGGTCAATGATCCTTTTGGCTTGATGCCCTAAACCTTAATTGGTTGGGAGTCATCGGTGGACCCCCGTTACGGACTTTGGTGAAATCGGGTTTTGAGCATTGCACCCTACAATGTAGTTGATTAAAGAAAGAAGAGTGTAACTTTTTCTATCTAGGTTGTTCAACAACTTAAGGCCATGCCAGTGCTAGGTTGGGGGGAGGGGACAATTTTGCAATTTATTGGCTCGATCTGGTTACATAAAGAACCATTAGACTTTGGTGGAAATTCAAGTTGAGAATCATGGAACCAATATTGACCTAAAAATTGTTCTTGTATGGTTTTGGCTCTTTCATGTCGGTTTTCAAACTTGGTGTCAATTTTTCAGTTTAAAGGTAATGTTTATTTGTATATACACCTTTTTGAATAATAAACTTTTTGAAAATCGCTGCATGCATATCCTTTTTGTTTTTGCATTGCTAAGGGACTAGCAACGTTTCGATTGGAGGTTTGATTAGTGCCCAAATAGTGATATTTTGAACCTATTTTAGATGGAGTTTTAGTGCTTTTTCTTACTAATCATGTCGATAATGCCAATTGAGGTGTTCGAGGTCTTCTTAGTATCACTTATCTTGGTTTAGAGTTATTTTGGTTGTTTTGCGGGTTTTGCATACCTTGAGAGTTGATATCGAGATATGTCTTTGAACCATGAAGGTGAACCCATTTATCGACCTTCAAACATTTCAAAATTCAATGAAGGAATGAGGCAAAATGATGAAAATGGATGCGATGGGGCTTGTAGGCAATGCACGGAGTGAAACTGACAATTCGGAAATTTCAACATGATTCTGAAAATTTCGTTGGGATTGCGAATTTAACGATCATAGCGAAAATTTCGCAATCTAAGCGAAATGAGAAATTCGCTAGGCTTCAAAATTTAAGCTAATCACGTGCCTAGCGAAATTATACATTTCGCTATCTCTAAAAAAATTTAGACTAGCGAAATTTAGCTAGCTAATAAGTGGCGATTGCATAATTCTGATTTCGTATCTGCAATGCTTGATTTCGCTGCTGGCGGTACCGTATGGCGGAAATTTTAAACTACCTAGCGGGAGTGCATAACGAAATCTCACGCCTTGTCATCTTTATTGTAATTAATGCCAATGAGCTTCATTTTTGGTGTATTACATCCGCATCCTTTGTTTTTAGCGAAATGTTAGGCTTTCTTGTATTTTCATACATTGGGTGGCCTATATAAGCCCCTCCCATTTGTAACCACTAAGAAGATCTTTTGCTTTATTTTCATTTTATGTAAATATCTCACTTGACTGGGATTAGGGTTTGCTTTTCTCTCTTCTCTCTCCTCTTTCTCTCCATTTTCTAGGCTACCAAACAACCCTCTTGAGGATGTGACTCGAGATGCTTGGCCCAAGCCTCTTAGCTTTGAAGGAAGGTGGCCCCAGCTTGGTTGTGGGCGGGTTCACGGGTTGTCCTCATGTGTTGATACTCTGGTCTTTGTATTTATGGCTCCCATCTTCTCAAACTAGGGTTGAATATCATTTAATGTCATTACCTTGTGATACTTACCAAAAGTACTTTAGGATCTGAGTGCATACTTGTGCTAGATGTACTGTGGTTCTTTAGATGGCCTTTACGAGCCACTGAAATGATGTTGAATGTTAGGGTTTCAAACTAAAAGGGGTTGTAGATGCATGTTGCCTGTGTTTACTCAAATAGGAGTGATTCGAGGGTTAGGTTTGCTAGTTAAACAAAGTCCAGGTTGGCTTGGACTATAGGTTGCTTGTCATAATGCGAGGATAAAACCCTGAGGGACACTTGTTTGCCACAAATGTTATCAAGTTAGTGACTAAATCTTAGAGGTGCCTTTTCACTCCACTTTAAGTTTGCGATTATTTAGTAACTAAACAACTCCCACTATTTTGAAACAAACAAAAATCCAAAAATCCAAACTAAAAGCCTCCTGCATTTTCAACAACGATGCAGTCATTCATAGGATGAAACCCATCCCCGGTTCGAATTTAGACCGCTATACCGGCAAAGAGCTTGACTACAGAGTAGGGAGGGAACTAGGGATATAAATTTTGCTGATTCCGACAATTCTACTCGTGGCACGACCAACAGTATCCTTCAACTCCTTCAGCCACTTTCACCCACTACGCGAACTTTCGCCATAAACAATACCGAGCTTCGAAAGCAAATTGATGGGTACTTTTATAGAGCAGAAAGTGGTGAACGTCTAAACAAATCAAAGAATTGATACTATGGAGAGCTCTCTGAACCAAAAATTGGATGGGCTTCAAAGTGACCTTGATCAGAAAATTGACATTCTGCAGTACTCCATTTCAAGGCTCACCAATCAGCAGCATGTTCATCCAAAGAAAGAGTGCCTAATTGACACCACAGTGGAGGAGCATTGTAAACAGCAAAATGAAGCAATCTCCCCATTGTTGACTGAGGAGGGCAGTGGAAAGGAAGCAATGGAAGAACCCCAAAAGCTTATTCTTAAACCACTTCCCACAAAATTGGATCATAGTGCCACTGCCCAAGCCACCACAAACCCACCGCACACCCCACTCGACCTGTATAATCCCGCCTACACCCGCAAAGACAATCTATACCTGAAGCACTTGCTGCTAAAGCTGAGGCCAGTCCATTTGCACCGCTTGTGCAAAACTTTAGGAAGTTAGTGGCCATTGTTCAAACCACAAATTACATCAAAGACATCAAGTACGCTTCATGTTGCATGGCACATCGGATGGCTCATACTAAACCTGCCTTGGTCTCGTATTCTCCGAGCACTTGAACCTCAAGTAATTACACCAAACACTAGCCCAAGGCCAAATAAAGGCTTGAGAAATTGGTTTGGGGGACCACTTCCTTAATGCTTTTGTTTTGATTTTTATTTTATTTTATTTTGATTTATTGAAATTTTCTCTTTAGATTTTCTCTAATTTTAAGTTAATCTTTGTTTCTAGCTTATTTTTCATTTTTCTGCAATTTTTTTAAAATTTTTCCTGTGTTATTTTTCAGTTTGTGTCAAATTTTTTGCAGTCAGGAGGTCTAGAGGTTCGTAGGAAATACTAAGAATTCGCAGCTGCAGTAAATTTCACCACACCGTAGCCCTCGCATTTCTTTCCTCTCTTTATTTTATTTTTATTTATATTAAAAGAAATTCGCAATGTATGATTGCGACTCTTCACAACCTCGTACTGCCGTCGCGAATTTTCAACCCTTTTCACAGTTTCCAATTTTTCATAAATTCGATTTTGTTTCGCCATAACTTTTACATCCAAACTCCGTTTTAGGTAATTTTGGTATTGTTGAAAGCTTAGAGAATGTAGAATCTAAATATAACCAGAAAGAACACCTTTGAGATTATGATAAAGGTGTAATTTTCAAAATGCTCCAATTGGTCACTTTTTTCCTCTCTTTTCTTCTTCCAACTTGTTCATTTGAAGCCCAAATGGAGTGAATAAGGTCTTGGTGGAAAGCTTGTGAAGTCTCCTATCCAACAACGGGTACATTTCATCAAGGAGGTATCACTTCCTCCCTTAAATTTCCATTCCATAGCCACATTGAGGACAATGTTGAATTTGGTTGGGGGAAGAGTTAAGGAAGGAAGTGTTGTTTTATGTTTTTGAGCAAGTCTTGTTGTTTAGTTGATTGGCTTGCTAGTTGGTTTTTTTTTACAATATAATGCATGTTTTTTTTTTAGTTTCTAGTTCATGCTTTTAGTTTATGATTTTCAAAAGAAATTTTTTTTTTTTTGTAATGCTCAGCTTGCTTTTGAGAAATTGAAATTTTGTTCCAATGTTGTTGATGTTAGAATGGTGCTATGCTTAGTTGAGTTGATAACATGTTGAAATTCTTATTGAATTCAACCTTTTTTTTTCCACATTAAACTAACCAGACACTGTGCACATTAGATTTCATTTATAGGCTGAAAAACCCATTTGCCTTCTAAGCTCAAGAAAAGTCCTGCCTAGAACTCGACTACCTTTAATAGGTCAGACTTCCTAAATAAAAAGACCAATGAGTCTTTCAAAAAAGAAAAGAAAAGAAAAAGAAAAAGAAAAAAAAAAAAAAATTGTGACGCTTTGTCTTGAAACTTGAGCACGGTCTGAGGGGTACATGGCGAAAGTCTTTAAAGCCCGGTGCCCTAAACCAACTAGTTGGGAGTCACTAACTTTGTGCTCATTACATGGGTGGATGGGTAGAGCTTAGAAAATTGTAGGTGCTGGAGTCTCGAACTCATTAGAAGTCTGGGTTGAAACCTGAAGAGTTAGTGGTTGAAAGATCCTTATGACTTGATGCCCTGAACCTTAATTGGTTGGGAGTCATCGGTGGAACTCCGTTACATGGACACTTGTGAGTTCGATATCCTCAGCATTGCACCCCTACATCAAAAAAAAAAAAAAAAAAAAAAAAGGAGTTGTGGAATAAAAGTGGGTCCTGATTTATTGAGGTTGGTTAGTCTGCTAGGTTTAGACAAGATCTAGGTTGGGGGGAGAAGACAGTTTGACAGATTATTTTTGAAAACTGATCAAGTTAACACTAATGTTTTTGTGGAAGATGTTAGGTTGATTCTCTAGGAGTTGACACTGTTTTGACACTTGATTTTGCATAGAACACACTCTTCTTGAGATGGTCATTGGACAGGGCTTTGATAACTTACGTTGTAGGTTGGGTTTTTATCACTTCAATGATTTTAAAAACCATTTTTGTGTAGATATATTTATAGCTCATCTTGCTTTTTATTGCTTTCTTCTTCTTTCATTGTTAAGGGACTAGCAATGTGTCGGTTGGGGGTGTGATTACTACCTAAAAAGTGCTATTTTACACCCTTATTAATACAGGTTTTGAGCACTTTTTGTGTACTAATCAGCCCACTAACCTAATTGGCATGTTATGACCTAGCAAAGCTTACTAATCAAATTTTGTGGCAAGTTTCATGTTTTTTGGTGCTTTTATAATCGTGAGGGATTCAATTTCAACCATGGAGAATCCAAGTTCAACCTATAGCTACAAATCAAAAACTAGAAGAAAAGAGAGCATAAAGCAAAGCAGAATGGAGCAGATCAAGAAATTTGCAACTCGTAAATTTCGCAGGTTGTGAATTTTCACAACCTGCGAATTTTCACCCCTACACCACTGTTCATTTGTCCTGCTGCTTTTGACTTTTTGACTTCTTTGTCACTTTTTGGTTTTCTTCCTAATTTTCCCCCATTGTAATAGTGTTTGTAATTTGTAAAGGGGGTTTGGCTATAAAATCCCCAAACAAGCACTATAACGATCATCTTCTTCATTAATAAAGTTTCTTTTTGGGCGGGAAGCTTTTAACTCTTCCCGCTCTTTTCCAGTTTCTCTCATTTTCTCTCACTTTCTGGGAAGCCAAACACCCTCCGAGGATGAAAACTTGGAGGATGAGCGGCTAGACCTCTTTCTCCTTGAAGAAGAAGGCTACTAGTGCAGGATCCTGAGGCAGGTTAAGGGTTCCATGTTTTTCACGCAGGTATCCACTGTCGTTACTGTTCTCCCTTTTTAACTTTAGGTTTTGATCCCTTTTGAGTCACCTTGAATGGTTATTTCTCGTGTTTCTTTTGGGTTCATTGATGCTTAATGTTAGATCCATCGATGTTTGTTAGTTATCATTTATGATCCACGTGAGTCAAGGTGTGACTTGTGTTTTAATGACTGAGCACTAATGGCTAGATGCCATTTTTCAGCTGATATTTATTAAGGGTCAATTTTATAGCTAAGGAAGATCCGATCTTAAAATGACTATAGGTCATCTTCCCTAACGCGAGGAAAAGGACCCCGAAACCTCGCCGCTCCTAGGAACTAACTTGTGACCTAACACTTCAAGGAGTTCTATTTTACATTTTAACTTGTTTTATTTTCGCCCCAAACAATTCAACCCACTGTTTTTACCAAAGCCTAAAATCCAAACCGAATTCACCATTTTGGCCTTAACTGCAAGTCATTTGTGCGAAAAAAACCCATCCCTGTGTTCGACCCTAGAGCCACTATACTGTAGTAGCTATGCTACGGCAGTAGGAGGAATTAGGTTCATAAATATTGTTGATTTCGAACCACCTCCGTGCCACGAATCAACCTCTTCCACAAAACACAGAAAAAAAATCCAAGCTAAGCATCCGAAAAAAATCAGAAAATGTGCATCCGAGCCCGGAAAAAGTGCCAAAGGTCTTTCACACTCTGATCTTTCTCTCATTTTATACTGATTCCCACCTCAGCCTTTGAGCCCACTTGGTGTTTTCCACCTTCAAACTCTGGAAAGTGCTCCATTAGCCTTGAAACCACACTCCCCAATAAATAACTCCCTCACTAATTTCTACAAGTCGACTCTTAAGTTTTCGCTTGTTTCACCACCAAGTATCCACATGGATTCATGGTGGGCTGCATGTAATCCTCAAGCCAAAGCCCAAAATGGACCCAAATACTCGCCAAGATTGATCTGATATTAAGGGCACGATCCATATGGGATTTGGGCTCCAAAATCACAAAAAACAGAGCTCCACAAAAGTTAGCTCGACGAACCGGTTGAACCGGATGCCAACTAGTCGAACCGATTGAGGAAAATTATGAAATTTTGGTAGAATGTTCCCTGAAGAATAAGGAGACCAACAAAAAAAACGGTACACAATTCCAAGTTCGGATAAGGGAGATATGATCGAAACAAGGAGGAGGGCTCGCCAAAATCACCCAAAAAACATTGTTGTATATGTACTGCCCTGACGAACCAGTCAAACCGATTGGTCAAACGGTTGACAAAAATTATGAATTTTTACAAACAACCTCTTTGGAGAATAAGGAATCCAACAAAACAAATGGCACACAATTCCGAGTTTGGACAAGGGAGATACGATTGAAACAAGCTCAAGTGCTCCGAATTTGACATATTCCAATAAACTCCAATTGAGCTAAAACCTCAAATTCCACTCTTGCTTCCTTAGTGGCAACGATGCCAATAAAAAAAAAATCGGCATAATGAAACTCTGAAGTGAACTACATACGCACTCAATGGACCACATACAAGCCCACTTGAGGCTCAGAAACCAACTAAGGTTAAATGGGACCCTAACGGTGCTATATGAGAACGATAGGTGAGTGTGACACCCATAGGATAAAATGTAATTGTTGAGGGACAAAATTAAGGGTCTTCACATACTAGAACACAAAAACACAACACATCTCCCGTGGAACATATTACAACATAAAAACAATCAATGCACACAATGTCGTGTTCTACACCTATGCCCACTAATCCTAGGTATCCAGACACCTAACTCTTGATACTCAGCTATGACAAGCCAATATCCGAAAACACTGGTGGATACCCCCACACAAGCTCCTAGGTAATCGTTAACCTAAGCTCTGATACCAAGTTGTGATGCCCCAAATCCGGGGGTCCCGTTGATAAACTGGGCCAACTCCGCTGAATTCGTGGATTTCCTCAGACCCACACCGTTGTGTCCCATTTATCGATCCATATTAATAAAAATCGCGTGAGTCTCCTTGTTCGGGAGCTCTACCTCAACATACAACCTCGTATAACAAAGATAATCATAACTCATCCGTATTCAACAGAAGTAGTATTGACTTTAAGGTGGTCCATCTATCCATAACTCAATATATACATCCCTTTTATCTTATCTCATTCATCACATTTAAATCTAAAATATGAAAATAAAACGCCATTCATAATCCTCGTAAGAGTCCTGGACACGACCTCTTACCATAATTACATACCCGACTATCTAGACAATAGTCCCAAAAGAATTTAGTTACAATTCTTTTATACAAAATACTTTTTACAAAGAAAATACCAAGGCCTCACATTGGCCTCCTTCATAATCACGGTCTCGTCGGAGCGCCATCTCCCTGTACACCCCCTATACCTAAAAGGGGGTCCCACGATGGGGTGAGCAATGCCTAATAGAAAATTTTTCCTACAAAGGCTACTCCCCGCCTAAATGCAAATGCAATGGCATACATAAAACATCAATGACTGGTTTTTCAAATTTGGCGTTACAGGTGTGAGGGAGTCATTCGGGACTCGGGTTGTGGGCATGAGGAGTCTCGTCTCATGCATGACATGGAACATTCCTTATAGGATTACATTATTTATACCATTGGACAACCCTCAAATTTTAATTTATAAATTCTCGTGTGTTTCCGTGGGTGGCAAATTTTCGGGGTCTCACTGTAGGCTTCGCACGCCTTCCGACACTTTTGCGAACTTACATCACCGAACGCATATGTCTAATCGAGAATAAAATTTGGGTCTTTCACCCTAGGGGGGAATCTGCCCCATCTTGCTTCACCCCAAACACACGTGATTTAGTATTATTATTGTTTTACACAACCGTGAGTCTCGATTTTGGACGTTGTCTTATTTCTGAGCTCACCACACATTCACCAAGAATGGTGAATTACCAACACCATGGACACACACCTGACTCGACGCAATGTGACTGTGCATATGAAATGCAATCATGACATTTCATGCTATTTCATGCTATATGCAACATTTATAAATTGTGAATAATATTATTTCCTACATATAATTTCCATTCATCACCATTTCCATGTTAATACATCACACAAGCACATATTAACATGATTTTTTTTACACACAATGGCATGTTATTTATTTTTCCAACAATAACACACAAAATGGCTCAAATCTCGTCGAATCCACATAAACAAGGCACCTCTAAAGATCAACTACCCCTACTACTCAAGATCCTCATTATTTTGAACCTCTAATTTCCATAATTGAATTAGCTTTCTAAAATAAATTGGATAAAGGAAATAAAGAAATTCTAAAATACATGGATTGGAGAGTTCACTAAACTGAAATAACACTGGGAATGAAATCAATATTATGACTATTAGTTTGCAAAGTTCCCACAAAAAAACAATTAAGGGCATGAACTCTGAAATTGTCCAAGAGCAGGGTAGTGTAGCCTTGGAATGCCTCCTGACACTACACATTTTACTCTCTAGATGACCATATTCCTAAATCGGTTCAATGGTTCTAAAGAGCTACCAGGACTTGATCTTAAGATCCATCGTTTTTCCTTCAAGATTTCACAAGCCATCTCTTATGACTGGAAACTGCTTGCCCCTATAAATAGGATAATGCAAGGCTTCTCCAATATAATTGGTACCTTAGCCATCAATTAGACAAGAATGGCCACTCTCCTTGATTAGAATCTTAGCTAACACAGGATTGAGATTATTCCACCCAATTGAGGTAAAACCTATAAAGACAAACCGATAGATCAAGAGGGTCGATCTATGCCCCGGGAACACTTCTCGCTACCCGTGAGGGAAACCTTGAAGTCGAGGTTTGTGAATATCACTAGTGATGTATCAAAGTGATCCTTAAAGTGTATTAGTTTAATGGATACCAATGCAAATTACCCCCAAGTGACTGCTTTTTACTCTCAAGTAGTCCATCTCTATGTCACTCAAAGAGATCCCGGAAATCAGAGTAGAGATACAACTCTTTCTGGGTACCAAACATTGATATTCATAACAACTCATTGTTAGAGCAATACCAATTAAATCACTCCAATTTTTATTTCCCAAACAACATTAAAATACTACAAACAACAATCAAAACAACATATTCTTCCCATAGGGAGTTTAGCCTTCCATTACTGAATTAAAAATGACAATGACTAGTTGATTAGACAAATTCATTGAAATTGTAATCAAAACTGAATAAAAATGAATTCTAGAAAAACTTCCAAATTCCATTAAAGTTCAGACATAAATGAAGCTTGATTTACAATCAACCTAACTCGGAATCTCAGCTCAGATCTATCTATAATCCTCAAAGAAATACAAGTAAATCTAGAAAACAAAACTAAAGAAATTGAAAATAAAAAGAAAAAAAACATATACAAAGAGACTTCATCTCTCCTAAAAACACAAAACTGGATGAAAAAACAGCTAAAAGGTTGCGCACTCCTCCTTGGGAGCTTCTATTTATAGGCCCCAATTATTGGGCCCTAAAAATGAAGTGAAAATCACGCACTTTGAAAAGCCCAAAAATTCTACCCTAGCCGCTGACGTCGTGGTCAATGTCGTGACGATGTCGCGACATCAGAGCTACTATGTCGTGGATCGAATCTGGTGTCGCGACATTTCCTGTTTAGTTCTGATCATTTCAACTGATGTCGCGACATTGCTAACCTACTGTCGTGGCATCGACTTGTGATGTTCTGAGTCTTGATGTCAATGTCGCAACGTTGAATATCTAATTTCATGACATTGATCTATTAACGTTTAAAATTTTGTTGCCTAGATCTGATGTCGCGATATTGAGTTGTGATGTCGTGACATTGCAATGTGAGATCTTTAGTGTTTAGGACTTTTCTGATGTTGTGACATTACTGTTGTGACTATGTCATGATGTTGCGACATTGAATTGTGATGTCGCGACATTGCTCTTGAGTGTTTCCGTCCAATGTAATGTCACAGTTGATGTCGTGGTGATGTCGCTACATTGCTCTGATGTTGCTAATGCTTGGCATCGATGTCGTGACATTGAATCTTGATGTCATGACATTGCAAGTGTGATGTCTTTAGTGTTTTAACATTGGCTGCTCTGATCTGATGTCGCGGCATTCCTGCTATGATGTCGCGACATTTAATCTTGATGTCTTGAGTCCCTCTGTCAATGTCATGGCTGATGTCACAACATTGCTAGTGTGATGTCGCAACATTGCCTTGTTCTCCTCTTATGTCTTTAGTTGATGTCACGATATATGAGTGTTTCTTCCTTGCTCATTTCAGTCGATGTCGCGACATTGAGTTATTCTCACAACTTTCTTTGTCTGATGTTGTGACATAAAGCTCATGTTAGGACATTCTCCACACGATGTCGCAACATTGCTCTTTCGATGTCGCGACATTGCTGCCTTTGCTTCCTTTTGCTATTTTTGCCGCTTTTCTGCTGCTTTTTACTTCTTTTCTTCAAATTTCTACAAAACATAAATCTGGGTGAATACTTCATAATTTTACATTAAATTGAACTTTTAAGCCATAAATATGCATGAAACATGGACTTAAAAATATATGAGTTTTAGACTCATCGGTGAGCAATTATTGTTAATGGATAAGTGACTTGGAGAACAAATTGTTAGTGGATAAATTACTTGGAGAACAAGGTTGTAGTGGGTACGTGAGCAGTTATTGGAGAACATGGGATGGAGCAGTTATTCAGAATGCCTATAAAAGCAAGACTCAACTTCAAAGCAAAGCCTAGCGAATCAATCATCAACAAACACTCAATAGAGCATTTCAACATTTTCTCTTAGTTTCTACAAGTTCATCAACAATATTTCCAGATTTCTAGCTTATTTTATTTCCAAGTATTTGTTTTCAAAGCCTTCATGCTTCATCAATTCCATTTCCAGTCAGATTCTACAATGAAATTTACTGTTTTTTAAGCTTGTTCATACAGTGAAGAACTACTTAAGGAAGAAAGTTACCAAAAGAAGAAGTCCATGGGAGTGGCAGTGGCAGATCTATCTACTACAGGGACGTTCACTTGTCCTCTTTTGGTAGAAAAGACACTTGATGTGTGAAAGAAGGCACAGATTGTTGATACACAGGTCCAATATAACATGATGTAGCAAGATCGAGAAATATTTGATTTCAGAAAGAAAAATCTATTACTTTCCCTAAAAACCAATTAATCCCCACAAGGGACGAATCTGGTGGGAAAGCTTTACTATAAGGAGCATAATTCATGGAACCATACTACTAATGCATGTTCAGGTTTCAGAAATGTCATACAGGACAGGATCAACAAAGGGATACTCAAGTACCTTGAGAAAAAAGAGGCTATGGCAATCAATGGGGATCCTTTCCCACCAGTGGCCTTAGTCAACACTACTACCTTTGATCTAAGAGCATTGATAGAATCCAAGAAGGAGGGAAAACTCTCTCCAAGAAAGGTATGGGTCCCTAAATATTGTCTGGTTTGTGTTGATAGGTCGGAAAATGAATGGGCTGTAGTTTGTACAGATCCTCCATCAGGGAGAGATTTAGTGAAGAGGATACAGCAGGGAATAGAGCGGCATAACCAATTCTCCAAGAAAAGGAAACTTTCACCAAAAGGCAAGACAAATTCCCTAGAAGATGAATCATTTCTCCATGGGGTAGGTTCATTTCCCCAAGGGAGAATGATGCAAGCAAGTTCAAAGACTGTTCCTTAAGAAAGATAGATTGTTCCCCAAGGGGTAAGTTCACTCCTCTACATGATAAGAAGGCAGGGAAAATCAATTCTCCAAGGAAAAAGGTAAGGGAAAGACATTTTTCTCTGCTCAGGCCTATGTTTCCAAAAGGTGGACCCATTTCTCCAAGGTACAGAATGAAGTTCACCAAGGGCAACTTCACTTCTCCAAGAGATAAATTCTTTTCCTCAAGGAGAATATTGTAGACAACTTCACTTCTCTAAGGAATCTAGTAGGGGAAAGACATGTTCCTCTAACCAGATCTGTTTTTCTAAGAGGTAGATTTAGACCCAGTTCTATAAGGGAAGAGGTTGCAAAGAAGGAAAAGCGTGTGAGGTGTATCATTCCTCTGATGGTTTCTCCTGGTCAAAGGTGGAATGTGGTACAACACAAAAATTTCCCTAAAGGTTGTCCAGGACCTAGAAGAGGAGGATGTAGAGGCAAAGAGCAGCTGATAGAAGGCGGCTCATTAATGTACCTATGGAAATCCAAAGGGAAGATGCCATGGAGTTAGAGAATGTGAAGGAATGAATGGTTCCTAGCTTAGAAAAAACAAAGTTTAGGAGGAAAGCTACTGAGGATATGGAGTCAATGAAAGGCAGGATGGGCCACAGACTCATGAGAGGCCTTAATGATAGGTGAAATCCCTATTTCTTAAAACTGTTCTACTGTTTATCTAACATTGCCAACTATTTTGACGTCAAAAAAAACAGAGGAAGACCTAGTAGAGGTAGAAGGGAAGCACCCGACCATAGAAGAAGATGTGGGCCATAGTGGAGTTACCATAGAATCCTCTAAAGAATGCAGACCTCAGAAGGTGATACTTGAGAAACCCTCTGTGGAAATGACAAGGCATATAAAAGCTTTGTACATAAAATCCCATCTCAATGGCAGACTGGTATCCAAGGTACTGATAGATAATGGATAAGCAATAAATGTAATGCCATTGAAAATGCTAAGAGCTCTAGGAAGGAGCATTAATGATCTGATAGAAACAGAGGTGGTTGTGTTTGCCTTTACTAGAGAAGTATCCAAGACCCTGGGGATACTACCTATAGATATCACCATTGGGAGCAAAATTGCACTATATGCCTTTTTTGTGATAGACTCTACTACAAATTACAATATTTTGTTAAGGAAGGATTGGATTCATGCCAACTGGTGTGTTCCGTCCTCTCTTCATCAGTTCTTACTATTTTGGAAAGGTAATGAAATGGAAGTGGTGCGAGCGTATACAACCCTTTAATGATACACAGCTCTTACTAAGCTAAGTATTATGATCAAGAATTCAGTCCTATCAAGTTCACTAGCAAAAGGAAAGATGAGATCCCAAGAAAAGCATACATGGACCCAAAGGGTTCTGTGGAAATCCGAAAGGAGGCGGCCAAACTCCTAAAGGTGACTACAATCGTGCCTTTAGGTCGATGAGTGACCCAATCATTGAGGAGATCGATGATGACTAATTACTCTCAAGAAGAAAAAGACAAAGATCTGCTAACCACTATATTCAAATGAAATTGGCAAGAGACTATGAAATGATTGACCTAAGAGCACCTCCGTATCACCTATGGGGCTTAGATACTATTTGAAGAGGATGCATATGAAGAAAATTAAGAGATATAGATGAGATTTGAGCAAGCCCTCCTAAGTTCGAAGACATTCTAGCCTCAAGTACACTCCACCATGGAGATGAACCTCGACATCGAAGAGCGAGGATTACCTATATTAGTTCCTTGCTACCTTCCGACTTCAAATAAGGGATTATTGCAACACTACAAGAATTCAAAGACTGCTTTGCTTGGAATTACGACGAGATGCCATGATTGGACAAAAGCTTGGTGGAACACCACTTGCCTATTAAGCCGGAATTTCACCATTTTCAACAACCACCTAGAAGAATGTCCAAGGAGGTAGAGCTAAAGGTGAAAGAGGAGATCGAGAAGCTTTTAAAGGATGAATTCATCAGACCTACAAGGTATTTGCAATGGTTAGCAAATATTGTCCCTGTAATGAAAAAGAATGGGAAACTTAGAGTTTGTGTATACTTTAGGGATTTAAATGTTGTCACTCCTAAAGACATGTATGTAATGCCTATTGCTGACATGGTAGTTGATTCTACAACAAATAGTGAATTGTTGTCCTTTAGGATGCCTTCCTGCATAAAATAATGCTAAAGGCCATGAGCAGGTTGTTTACTATGTGAGTAGAGTCCTAAATTCAACAGAGACAAGGTATACACCCATAGAGAAGTTATGTTTGGCCTTATACTTTGCATGTACGAAATTGAGACATTACTTGATCAGGTCTCAAGTGTATGTGGTCTCTCAAACCAACTTCATGAAATACATGTTAAGCCGACCCTTAATCACTGGACGAATCGACAAATGGTCCCTTGCTTTGTCATAGTTCACCTTGGTCTATTTTCCACAGAAATCAATCAAGAGGCAAGCTTTAGCTAACTTTATGGTTGATCATCCTTCATTAGAAATCCAACCATAAAAGGATGTGGAATTAGGGATATATGAAGTAGAAAGGTGGCCATGGATTCTTAAGTTTGATGGCTCTAGCACGGAGAAATCTGTTGGAGCTGGGATAGTAATCATTTCACCAAAAGGGATAAAGATTACCATATCTCTAACTTATTCTCATGCACCAACAATCAAGCTGAATATGAGGCTTTAGTGATTGGCTTGGAGATCTTGATGGAACTTGGTGCACAAGAGGTACACATTATTGGGGACTCTCAATTAGTACTTCGACAGCTAATAAGGGAGTATAAATGCAACAGCTTATTGTTTGCTCCTTATTATATTGCTTCCACTCAATTATTAGATTCTTTTCATTTTGTGGATTTTGAATATGTGCCTAAGGAATCTAATTGGGAGGCGGATGAGCTTGCACAAGTAGCCTCTCAGGTGTGAAGATGAGTGAAGAAATGGCTCATAAGCACATTGTGATAGAAAAGAAGAATCACCCCTCAATTTATGAAAGAGGAATCATATTATAAGTCATTAATATAGATGCAAATGTTACAAGAGACTGGAGAATTAAGATCATAGAGTATTTAGAAGATCCTAACAAGCAGGTTCCCCATAGGGTGAAAGCTCAATGGCAAAACTTCGTCCTAATGGAAGGGGAATTGTACAGAAAGGGGCTTGATGGGTTACTACTCAGATGCCTATCCTTCCGCACAAAGATGGGAATATGACAAGTTCATGAAAGGGTCTGTGGAGCCCATCAAGTCAGGATAAAATGTGATGGCTGATTAGGAGACATGGCTATTTCTAGCTAACCATCCTAAGTAATTGTATTAATTACTCCAAGGGTTGCTAATAGTGTCAAAAATATGGCAGCATACAGAGGATACCTGTTGTGGAACTCCACTCAATTGTGAAACCGTGGCCTTTCAGAGGATGGGCCATGGGCTTAATTGGGAAAATTTACCAGCTTCATCAAAGGGACACAACTTCATCTTAGTTGTTACAAACTACTTCACCAAATGGGTAGAGGTAGTACCCTTGAAGAAAGTAGAGCAGAAAGATGTGATCCAATTCATCAAGGAACATATCATTCATAGGTTTGGAATTCCTCAATCCCTTACAATTGACCAAAGCACCATGTTCACTAGGGATGAGATGACTTATTTTGCCAAGGACTATGGCATTCAACTCATTAGATCTACTCCCTTTTATGCTCAAGAAAATGGGCAGGTAGAAGCTTCTAATAAGGTGTTGATAAACATCCTAGAGAAGATACTAGAAGACAATCCCCGAGATTGGCACAGAATTTTATCTAAGACCTTATGGGCTTATAGAAATTCTAAAAGAGATTCTACAGGGTAAGTCCATATAACATGGGCGGATTGCAATGCTTTCAATGGAGGTGGTAGTTCCTTCCTACAAGGTATCGAGACTGAGGAATGGACTTAATCCTCAAGGAAGGCCTTATTTAGACCCATGATGATGGAACTTGAGGCATTGAATGGGCAAAGATTACAAGCACTTGACCATATCGTGATCCAGAAAAAAAAAAAAAAAAAAAAGGTGGTTAGGGCTTACAACCATGAGAAAGAGTTTTGAAGAAGTGGAGCTTGTTTGGAACGTTGTGTTGCCTATCGGTGCTAAAGACAGAGAATTGGGGAAGTGGTCTCCTAACTAGGAGGGACCATTAAAGGTTCACCAAGTCACGCGTACCTCACGGCTATCAAGCCCTTGAAGGAGAGCACACAGAGTTAATAATGTAGATACCAAAATACTTTTCATAATGTAGGAAATATCTTTGAATCTTTATCGAAAAACTAAGATGAGATGAAGGAATAACAACCAAAATAGGTCTCCTTGTTTTCTTTGCTGCATTGGAAATATTCTTCGTAGTTTACTTTTGGTGATAAAGTAGGCTATTTTGGCCCTCCTTTGCTCAGTGACTTTTTCTTTATTTAACTATTGTCTTTTGTTATACACCTCGATTTTATTTTCTATGAATAATCACAAAGTAGGTGTGACCACTTTAAACCTAGGGAAGTAGATACATATTTTGATTAGAAGGATAAAGAAGGCTTTATGTCCTCCATTGATCCTAACTAAAGGTTTTTCCCCAAAAATGGGCTTGTTGTGTTGTCAATTCTCCAAAGGTGGGTTCCTTGACCACTTTTTGCTGGAAATATGGGAGTACTTGTGATAAGTGGCTTCTTGGCATTGCATTCATCGACACATTGATTTCTCTAAGGAATATTTCTTGATTTCCCTCTCGAGATGGGTCTAGATGTGTCTTAATATCATTGGAGGAAATAGTTGCTGAGACAAGGGTTCAGATGGGGTTGAAGTATTAAAATGGCCTTTTGTGAATTCACTCAAAAACACAAACCCCTATTTAAGACTCCCTAATGATTTACACAAGAGACTTCGCAATACTCTAAGATTGGGAAATAGAGTGAAATATCTAAGTGAAAAAAGGTAGGCCTCGAGCCACTTTAGAAGCCTATCATGTTTTCCCCAAACAGGCATGCTTTTCTAGTGGTTCAGAATAGGCCCTCCTCATGTCATCTTGAAGAAATAAGCCCTTAAGAAGAAAGTCAGCCTGCGAGTTCACGAGAAGCCTGCTGCGGCCCGAAGAAGCCCTTCACCGTGACGAAGAATCCCTTCGCCACGGCGAAAAGGAAAATGTTGGAAATACCATTCTCGGGTTCATCGAGGCAAAGAATCCCTTCACCACGGCGAAGAGGAACATGCTGGAAATACCATTATCGGGCGTCGCAGAGAAGACGTTCACCACGGCGAAGATACTATTATCCACGATAAAGACAAAATCTATGTCTCTATCCTAGTTTTAAATCAAACCAGACTTCTTATCCACAATTCTTAAGCATGCAAGTTCTTCCCCAACACATAACAGTCAAATATATATTCAGAAATAAATAGTAGGCTTTTAGCCATTGTTTCATCAATTTCTCCGGAGTAGTACCTGACAAACACAGTATATCATCATATGCACGCAAGCACACTTCCAAAGGTAGGTCTAGAGCCACCTTGGTTCACTAATGCAATGTCATGATTGTAATTGCACGTGTGCTAGTGTTCAGTGAGTCCACAAGCAGTACACACAAGTTCATCACATCTAAAGGTAGGCCTAAAGCCACCTTGGTCGACTAATGCAATGTTAGCCAACCCTTGAGTGCGCCTGGCAAGTATCAGTGATTTCTGCATCAACAATCTAAGCACATAAAATCAAGTATCTCGAGAAGCGAGTCCTCGGCAGTAGATTTAAGCTTTTAGCGCTGGCAAAAGAGATAAACTAGCGTGATAGGAGTCGGAGGTCATGTCAAAATCATTAACCATGTCTAAAATGGTGGTGGGAGATGAAGTCGCCAGAAAAATCAAAATATCTCAATGATTCCCAAAGCATGTGGCTATTCTTAGGCGGGAGGCATCAATCTGCCAAGTAATTAAAAGTCGGATCGACCTTTTCCTAAGCTAGAGGATGAAAATCGCGAGAAATGGTCCTTTTCTTTGGGTGCTTTGGGCCTTTGGCATGAACCTCACCTTAATAGGTATGGGAGAGAAATAGCTTGGCTTTCTGCTCCATTTCTTCATTCATGGATCTTGTCATCTCCATGGGCATGATACTCAATTTTCTTACTCTAGCTTTGAGTGCTTTGGTCGAGAATGTGGATTGCTCGTGCTCTCATGTATTTTCTCTCCCATTTCTGACTCGGATATCACTTGAGCATTCTCTCCTTTACTACGCTTTAGTAGAAAACTCTTCGGGAGCACATTCTTGCTCTGAATCTCAGCCCTTAGGATCAAGAGAAACGAATTTTAGTACTACCATAGTTGCAAGAACGACATTTTTTGGATAATGGATAGGGAGAGAAGATCCAAGCTTAGGAGATGGTTAATAGTGGAGGCGATAACGATTCACATGTCTGTGCATTTATGGGAGTCACGAATGGTGGCTCGACATGAGGAGTGGCTTGATCTATCAAGGAAGATCGAGGAAGGAATGATCTGCCACGCGAGATGCAAGGTAGGCCGGGCATGAAGAACAAAGGTAAGGAAATAAAAACGGATTAATAGAGGAAAGAAATTAAAGTGTTCACACGAATTTATGAAGTAAAGGGTTGGAGGAGTTTCGATGGAGCCCCTTGACCCGGTGAAAAATGGCCATCTTCAGTTCTGAAAGATCATGAAGGAATGACCCTCCCTCAAAAGCAATTTGAACTTCTGCCCCTTTTGGTTCTTTGTAATTAAGACTATCTATTCCTATGCAAAATTAATTACTTCCTCTTGACTTCTTCAATCCCATAAATTGTCTTGTGTGACCAGAAAGGAATTCAGCTTGGAAGCTATCCTGAGATCTTCGCTTGGGTTTGGAAAGAGAGAGTATTTCTTGCTAGAGCCGGTTTAAATTTCTGAGGGGCTTAGATTTCTAACCATATTTTCAGTTTTATTAGGCCGGTTGGAAGGTAGGTAAAACTGCATCTATAACACAGGGCAGAAGCTACCCAAAATTCGAGTGAAAGTTGAGCTAAATGTAGAAACAATGAATAAAATTTCATGTACCTGAGGAAGAAGGGCAGGAGATGATAAGATCATCAAATCTAAGGAACCAACAGGTGGAGAAAGATTCTACATCTAATAGCATAATGGTCTTCAGGCCACAAGTAGAAGTCTGATGGGATTGGGTCAGTTGCTCTACTAATGCTACCATAGGTGGTCTTGAGGGTAAGGAAGGGAAAGAAGGGATAAACTAAGTAAATCCGAATTGGCGAGCTTATAAGCTGGGCAAGTAAGGTAAGAAAACTGTAGAAGAGGAAGACAGCTAAGGGGAAAAAGGATAACAACCCCCAGAGATCAAGACCCTATAAACTGTGTTGAGGAATGCTAGTGGATCTTTAAATCAATAAATGAGGGTGTTAAGAATTAAGTCTGTACTTTGCCATTTTAAGTGCACAGTATATCGGGCGTCGTAGCACAGATTGAGCCAAAGAACGATCTGCCAAGCTAAGGAAAAAAGAAGAAAGGGAGTCTAGAGATATAGTCTTAATGGATTGAGCCACACTAAGGCCTAAAGACATGGAGGGAAAAGAGTCGATACTGATAGTCGGGAAATAGTACAAGAAACTAAGTAACACAAACAAGGAGCTCCTCTCTACCTGTGGTAAGATATCTCACTCCATATTTGCCATGGATTGGTGCAAAGCTGAAGAATGGTACCCCAAGCCTTAGGGCGTGACCCGAGGGCCTTAGCCAGAGGAAGATACTCCATGGAAGGCTTACCTAAATGAGGAAAAAAGACAAAATGACAAAGAAGTTCCCACAAGAACTCTATGTGTTATGTGGTAGAAGGTACTCTAGTAGAAGTTCGCCACTTTCGTATGGCGGATGAGGAAGATGTGCTGACTGACCGGATCTCATTCTAGACTCTCTAGCAGGTGGCCATCTGCAGCGCTAACGGACTTCTCCAAACTCAGCTCGCTGGTAAAGCGAAGCCGCGAAGCAAATCCTTTTTAATTATTCTCCTAAACCTTTCTTTTTGGACTCTATAGTAAAAAAAAAAAATTTTAATGTTGAGTTTGTGTTTGATTTAACAACTTTATTCTCTTTGGCAGTGAAACAGAAAATTTTTTCTATATAACGGCTATAAAATGGATAAGCCCAAACCTGTAAATGTGCATAAAATACACTTCTAATTTTATATTAAACACTCCCAACCACTTACAAAGAATTAGACTTTGGAGTCAAAATTCTCGAAATTTAGAACACAAAATGTGACTTTTACTCTAAACATTTACCACGAAGGAGGTTATCAAATTCTTTACCAGATTGCAATATTCTTACAAAATGTAAATAAGTGTGCATGTTTTCATTATCAAAGGAAAAAAAGCAAAGACTTCTTTGTAATTAAATTGTCTTTAATGCATAATCTATGGGAGGAACTTTTACTGATTCCCGAATTTTACACACAGTAATATTATTCTGTCTTAACTTACAAAGAGTAATGAAACACCACGACATTGAACCACTATACAATGCAACTCTCATCATTGTACAATGTATATTGGATCTCATGTATAAAACATTAGAATTTAATGTTGTTCCACAAACTCAATTTCATGGCAAACTATGAGAATAGCTCTAATGCCCGATAAATCTCAAAACTTATGGTGACTAAGTACAGGTCTCCATCGCGTAGTACCAATGGAAACTCAATATCTCAAGTTCTTTATGGCTAGGCATAGATTCTCTGTAGCCATAGCCACGATCTATGTTCTCCAGTAATAACTAGACCTTTAAGGGGAAGATCATCTCAAAACAACAAACTCTATACTTAAATCAAATCGCTGATAATAGTTTGAATAATGAATTCAATATAGTAACTCAAGGAGATAACTCAAGGTGGAGTGCTTCAAGTAAAAATTTAAACATTTATAATTAAAAGTAAAACATAATTAAAGAAAGTTCTCAAAGTACTCACCTTGCCAGCCACTTTTAAACTGAAATGGGCGATAATCTCCGGCCTGCGCTCACATCTCCACGTCGCTCTATATGTCATTTAAACTCACATTAGAAATGACAAAACCTTACTTGAACAATTTACTAGTCACACTTGACATAGTCACATTGTTTTGGCTATAACTTTGTCAATCAGTTTTTTATTTTTTTTTTCACCTAAACTCAGCGTACGAGTTTATCTTCGATCCAATCACTAAAATTCCAATTTATTTTGAAAATTCTTGGGTTGGGACCTCTAGGATCGTTCCCATATGGTTCGTTCAGTCACGGAAAATTGAAAACAAAAAAGTCAATGATAGTGATGCCCATGCGACTAGAAAAAACAGTATCTGTGAACGGATCATTTCACAACTATTCTTTTCCACGGGCCCATGCTTTATCTTCTCTTAACTAGAGTCACTGTAAAGTTTCGTCAAAAGGATTCCACGTAGGAAAAGAGATTATGCTTGATTTCCTCCTTTTACCTCCGCTTTTATAGGTGATTTGGGTGACTAAGGGCTCTGTGTATCTCTTGATTTCTCTACCTTACATATGCTAATTATGCTCATATAATGCTTTGGGAATGCATCGACAAGGTGGCAAGTCATAAGAATCTCACGGCCCTTCAGCTTCAGCTCCAAAAAGAGGACATTCACTCTGTGGCTTTGAGATTGTGTTCTAATGCTTTCTAGTAAGGGTGTGGGACCTGCATCAGCTGCAAACTCAAAATGGACCAAACTCATGTGGGATTTCACAACTCCACTTTGGCCGTGACTCATTCAAGCATACACATTCACTTACTTTTCTTTCATTTTCTAAGCCATTTGAGAGTTGATTTTTTTTTCATCACTACATATTAACTAATTTTGGCTTTTAAACTTAAGCTTAACTCATGCATTATTCAAGAATCAACAAGATTAATTCTCTCTCTAAGGTTGGTGTGAACCTACCCTATACTCAAGCATCATTTACAAAGCTCTAAATTTCCACTTTGTTGACTCATTGAAGCAAAATCTCAAACATTTAGCATACTATTGAGCAACTTACTAACAGCCAAATATCAAACCAAATACTTATGAGTTTGTCTCTGCCAAGCCCTAACAATGCAAACTACCATGATCTCACATCAATCATATTTCAAATTCATGCAAAATACTCCTCAAACATCACACAACAAAGCCAAAATAACAACTATCTCATCAACTTGACAACAAATCATCAATTTACAGCAAAATGTGAAATCTAGGTCAAAGCTTGTACACTCACACTTCTCTTGCTTTGTTTGAACTCTAAGATTGATTCTCAAGCCTTGGTGATGTTGTGGCAATTTGAAACTCAAAGAAAGAATCAAGAAAACGAGATCTTGGGGCTTCTTCCTTGGATGCCAATTCCCTCTCACGGTTCTCTCAACTTGCTTTACCTTTGCTTTGCCAAAATCTGGAATTTTGTTTTCTAAATTAATATTATGAATCTCCTCTTTTCCACGACCACTACATCTTTAAAGAACTAACTTTTAAAAATTCTCTAATACCTCCCATGTCCTCCACTTGCCTCATTTCACTCTCATAACATGACAACTAAAAATGCTTTAAGGACACTTTGGTAACTTTGTTCTAAATTAATTTAACACTTTAATTAATATGAATAACATAGATCCTCACTTATCTCTCTTTTCATTGGCTCACATTAATATGACACATAAATAATTGAACCACACTCTTCATTCATCGTATCTGAAACACTCCTTTAAGTTTAATTAAATCGAAACCATAGTTTAAAAATCATTTTCCTTTTGAGACTTTAATTCTCAATTTAAATTCCATCATTCTCTAAATTAATCTTTTATTTCCCATCGTCTGATAACTCATTCTCACGATAATAGAATTTAAAAGCATTAATTTAATTATTAACACTAATGATTCCCTTGAAAATCATGGAAGAAGTTTTCGCTATTAAGGGAGGAGGACTGAAGATCTTTAGGAAATGGAAGAACTTCAGACAGGAAGTATGGCTGGATCATGGACGTCTTGGAGAGATACGGCCTTTAAACCCTCAATAGACAATCGGTAAAAAGTAAATAATACATAAAGGTAATGGTCAAGAGTTGATGGAAGATGATGAATTCAAATCCTTAGACCAAAACCTGGCGGTACCAATCGTCTCAATCCGAGGCAAATTCACTCACCTTGGTAAGCAGTGAATTCAGGGCATTTTGGGTTGTATAATCACACCAAATGGGATAAGTCACATCTGCCAGGTTTACTCCAATCTCAGGATACCCTAGGCAGCCGCACGACTTAGCGATGAGAGCTATATAGTTGGAGTTCTTTTTTTCGGGAAAATCATCTGGGTAAATGTGGCGTCAGGAGGAAAAGGAAAGTCGGAGACGAAATAGCCCGTCTCAATAACTGGCGGATAAATTCAGCAGAGAGAAGATGGTAGTACACTAGAACTGAAAAGTAGTATCTCAGGTGTAGGAGGCCCAAGGGTAAGAAAAAATGACATAGTTGGAGAAATTATAAGTAAATGCCCATACCTTGAGGAAGATTGTCTAGCCATGTCAGGAAATGAAGCAAAACCTACACAAGGAAGACATGAGAAAATCTATTAAAAAATACTAGGCATACATGGCTCAACTTATATTCTCCAAGGCAATATCTTCAAGTCCATCAAATAAAAGGTTGAGAAGTTGCCTTTGCGATCACTTTCATTAGTGACAGAAATTAGAAAATATCGAGTAGATGGAAAGGACCAAGGATCCACATATAAAAGAAGAAAATCAAATATTAGGTGGAGACCAACAATCAATTTTGGTTGTTAAAATTGATTAGAACAAAGTTTGGGGTTCACAAAAAAAAAAAAAAGGAGTTCTTACACCAGTTGTTTTAAAAAAATTCAAGTTAGAGAACAAAAGGTTTGAGTTCTAAACAAAAAAGAAAAGAGCTTCTTTCCTAATAGTTTAAAAAAAAATGGATTTGGAGACAGGATTTTGGAAGATTCTCAGCCTTGAAAAGAGTCTTTTTAATAAGTTGTTTAGTGCACCAGTTTGGGCTTATTGGGGTTCATAAATGAAAAATAATGTGCCTGCTGGACAGCATAAAAAAAAATGGTGGAGAAACAAAGGTTTTTGGAGTTCTAAAACAAAGAAAAATTCTTTTCTCAATTGTTTTAAAAATGGGTTTAGAGAGGCAAGGTTTTGAGGATTCCTAAACAACAAAAAAGAGTCTTTCTTCGTTGTTTACATTTTTTTTTTTTTTGTTGAAGAACTTAAAAGGGTTTTAGTTCTAATAGCAAAAAAAATAATGCTCTGATTGTTTTCAAATATATATATATATATATACGCCGCCATATCTCTCTATATATATATATATATATATATACTCTCTCTCATCATTAAGAGAACAAAAGGATTTTTAGAGTTGTAAACAACGAATATTGTCAGAAACAAGGATTTTAGAGTTGTAAACAACGAAAAAGAGTCTTTCCTGGTAGTTTAAAAAAATTTTGTTGAAGACAAGGGTTTTATAGTTGTAAAAAAACGAAAAAGACTTCCTAGTTTTTGAAAATCTTGGAAAAATCTCATGGATTGTGGGATTAGAGATCATATGGAACATTCATCGCAAATCACTTCGACAAAAAGGGGGCAGATCTACTCACCAGTGCAAGAGGTAAGTTCAAACTATGGAAGACAATCGAAAAAATCAAAACTTGTAGTGACGTCGGGCTAGAGTGTAACGCCCTGAAAATACCCTAACAGTTTTATAAAATGTTCAGGGTGTAAAATAAATTAAATTATATTTTTCTAGCGTCTAAATGACTAAAAACGAGAAATGATAAAAATCCAGAAATTTTACAAGAGCCAAATAAATTTAGTAAAAATGTCAAATGGGGACCCAAAGGTCCTAAATGAGGAGGAAATAGTCAGCAAAACAACAAACAACAAAGTTGAACAATAAGAAACGTGAAAACGAGAAATGGAATCATAATGAATATCAAAACATGTCTCACCATTGGTTAAAATCATTTGGTTTTGAAACATTTTCATTTGTTATCTGCCAGTATAGTTATATATCATGTCAAAGAGAAAAGAAGATCATGATCTTTCCATAAACCAAGAGTCAGAAGATCATTAAACATGATATTTGGTGCCAAAGAGGTCCGACTGAAGGTGCCAAACCAACTAACTTTCTGCATCAGTCGATCGAAACCCCAAATTTTTGATATTGCCAGATTACAAAACAGCCTCACAGTCATTAAAGTTTGCGGTTCATTAATGGTTCGTTTGAGAAATTTATAATAAACCAGAGGTTTCAGTTATTATCGCCAAATTTTCGCCCTGTCCTGATCAGTTACAAAGTTATTTATGTAATCATCCGGTCTGATATTCAAATCACAACAACCATAAGAGCTAGAGCTATTAGATGGTTAGAATGAACCAGGAGCAAATTGTAATTCTAATGTCTCCCAATATATTAAACATTTCCGGGTGGTACCACTGATATGTCTCCGCTTTGGGTGTAGTTGTGGTGTTTTGGCCATAAGTTGAGTTTCACTCATCCAAATTGAGTGATTCAAAATTCTGGGTAAACTAGACTTCTAGGGAAATAATGTAATTGAAGGAATTGTATGTAAATGTAACCCCAAAGGGCCCAAAAATCTATCAAAGTGGAGCTATGTGCATATTCTATTTTGCAAATTAGAGTATTCTAGATGTAAAATGCAATAACTTGAGTTTTGGTGATCCAAATTGATATCCAATTGATAAGAAACCCAAAACTATAGATTCAAATGATTGAAGGAACTATTTACCAATTTATGGAGTTAAGACCTATAAATCGGAGCACACAGTAGGTGATCCAAAGGAAAGGGCATATCGACTAGTTTGGCATTAAAATGTCGCGAATCTTGAGTTTGCCATCTAAATAAGATGATTCCAATTCATACTGAAAATAGACTCCTGCTGTAGCTATCATTTTTCTTTTGGATCGAAACATGAGAAAATATGTCTCTATGTGTCCTCTGCATAAAATTTTCTTCAAGTGAAGAGTATTGCAGACATCAACCCTAACTAAAAATCCTAGAATGCACAATCATTTTTCTTCTGCTGTTCTTTAATTGTGACATATTTTTGATGGATTAGGGGTTGGTGAAGAGGAAGCTTGACCCAAGAACAGGATTCCAAGGATAGGAATCGAAGAGCGACAACCTTTTTGAGTTATGTAAGATCCGAGAAAATTCCAATTTTCGGAAAAATGGTAAAATCGTAATTTCGGTCAAAATCCAAAATTTTTATAGATCTCGGATGATGAAACGGATTTCACCGTTGGAATCGTCTCGCAAAATCTAGCGAACAGGTCAAATTTCGTCGAATTTCGAGACAATCGAAATTTGCACGTTTTTCTAGGCATCGAGTTACGGGTGTCGAAAAACTAAATGTGAGGTGACAAAAGTCATCAATAACATGTACTCATGTGACATGAGTTGAATGAGTAGAGAGATGACTAAAACGGACGGCCGAGATAGTGCCAAATGTGGAAAATCCAAGCGAAGGGACATAATGGGCATTATTTGAAAGTTTAAGAGGAAAAAGACAAAATAGTGAACAGTGTCGTCTCCTTTATTCAAAACAAAAGAAGAAAACGTGAGGGAAAAAAATAAAATCTTACAGTGAGCTTTAGGTTATGTTTTTAGAGAGTGTGTAACTTCTCTCTAGGTTTCACGATCCGACCGCCGGAATTCTTCTGAGAGTAAGAAGTACAGCAGTGAGGCTTTGCACGCCGTCTGCTTTAAGGAGTTTCAAACTCGTGGAGGTAGGTTTTTATCCTCTGATTTAGTTACACTTTGTTTAAGTGTTTAATGGATGTTTCGGTTGCTTTAAGGCCTTGAATGACTGTTTGAACGGTCCTAAAACTTGGGATTGGAGTGTGATGAATCAGGAACCTGAATCAGGCAATTGGTGGATCGGGGCCCACGACCGCTCGTTGTTATTGGTAAGTAAATTGTAAACAATGGTATTGTGATGTGTATGAGGCCGGAAATGGCTATGAATTCGGTTCACGAAGTGGAACCGATGTTTGGTGATTGGTCGAACAAGAACTGCGGGTTTACCGTCATTTTAATAGTGTTCACGAAATAAATTTTGTGAGAAAAATGTATTTGGTTGAGTAATTCAAATCGAATTGCTCGTGGTTGTTAATTAGCCCACGTGAGCTAATTTTTGGTGTAATCGAATTGCTCGGGATACGGGTGTTAGTAGCAAGAGGAAGCAAAGCCGCCTTCTTCGCCAGAGCAGCGTAGGGCTTCTAGTTCACGAGGGTTCCGCATTCGCGCCATCCGATGTGGACAGATGAAAGTCACGGCCAGTCGGCGATGGTGTGCTACCATCACAAGAGTCTGACATGAGAAGGGATTGCCCCCAAAGACATAGATCCTAGGGTTTTGGGACAACGCAGCCTCCCAGCCAGAGAGGACAGAGATACATGCTCTCCACAGCCCTGACAAGCCGAGAGCTGGGCTTAGTTTCAGGGAGCTACACTGCACCCTCCTATTTTTGCACAGTGCCCGGAGAGGCCAAAGTATGGGTAGAGGCAGAGGACGAGGCCCACAGGCAAGGACGTCAGGAGTTCAGGGGCGTGTCTACGCCATCACACCGCAGGCTGAGTCGAGATCAGCCCAGCTATGGTGCGTGTTATCTCGCCATGCAAGAGGTGTTATTTGATCTGCACTGCATTCATTCATTGTCGTATCGGGCTTAGGATAGAGTTAGGCTTTAGAGGTTGAGACCTTAGAGGAGCCTTTGTATGTGAGTTCTCCCCTAGGGATTAAGGCGAGAATAGGGATGATATGTCGAGGTTGCGAGTTGGAGACCCTGTGGACTCCCACTGGCAAGTGGACCCAAGGATCATGGACATGTTGGGGAGTTCGATGTCATACTGTGGATGATTGGCCAACAGCCACAGATATAATACCAGGAGTGTGGTAGGAGGTTACCGCCCACACGTTGCGGACGGTACTCTCGTGTGGTGTTTCAAGGGACAAGCATGACATTTCGCCCCCCGCATGCTTTACGAGTCCAGTGTCGTGTGGACAAGCACGGTCAAGCAATGACTTACCCTGGGAGGACGAGGAGACCAGACTCTAGATCTACCTCAAGTAGTGTGCGAGTATGGACATCTGTATGAGGCCATCAGACTACTCTACGCAGGGTTGTAGACTGCATTGAGTTACACCCTGTACTTCACCCACTTCTATGACTCGCATAGATGGCACTGGGCCAGTCACAGGAACTCGCAGTCCACTGGCCAGGAGTTATCGACAAGGTTCATTAGACCGAGCACTTCACCATGGGGCGCTCCGGTTCTATTTGCAAAGAAGAAGGACAAGACCCTTCGACTGTGCATTGATTATCGACAGTTGAACAGGGTTACGATCAAAAATCGGTACCCATTACCGAGGATTGACGATTTGTTTGATCAGTTGAGAGGAGCGCAAGTCTACTCTAAGATAGACGTTCGCACTAGTTACCATCAACTGAGGGTTAGGGAGATAGATATCCCTAAGACAGCATTTAGGACGAGTTATAGGCACTTTGAGTTTACAGTGATGCCCTTTGGATTGACGAATTTGGGTTAACAAGATGGACCTCATGCATATGGGTATTCCAACCTGATCAGATCAGCCATCAGTCTTCGTGGAATGACATTTGATCTACTCCCACGAGTGGGAGCATGAGTATCATTTGAGGATTGTAAGTATAAATATTGAGAGACCATCACAGTACGCCAAGTTCGGGTGAAGTGCGTAGTTTGGCTTATCGAGGTGATTTTGAGACGTGGTGTTGGGCACTGAGGCTGGACCCGCAGAAGTACCAGGCAGGATGAAGTCGAGAGGTCAAGTCGCCTTCGAGATACGTAGTTTCTTGGGATTGGCTGGGTACTATAGGAGATTCATTGAGGATTTCTCCCGATTGGCAGCACCTATGACAAGGTTGACCCGAAAGGAGGTCAAGTTTGATTGGGATGATCGATGCGAGGAGGCATTCCAAGTCAAGATGTGACTTTACTTCGCCCCTATCTCGATAGTCCCTGACTGTGACGTGGGCACATAGTGTATTGTGATGCCTCGAGGGCCGGACTAGGATGTGTTTGATGTAGTCCGGGAGGGTGGTAGCTTATGGTTCCTGTCAGTTGAAGAATCATGAGCTGAATTACCCCACACACGACATGGAGTTGGCGGCCATAGTCTTCGCCTTGAAGATTTGGCGCCACTACTTATATGGCGAGTTCGACGCCAGATCCGTGTGGTACCAAGATGCGCCTGATCTTCACGTCGTAAGACATCGAGCGGGATGAAGAGACACGAGGGGGGACTTCAGCGATGATGTCTCACGGTCGCCAGTTACCGAGCATCGGCCGCAGGCTACTTCAGCCATCGGAGGTGGTCGAGTGGAAGTGAGCACGCCACGACGGATTTTGCGGACCTACTTATCACTTAACAATCAGAGACATGATGTAGATGGGTGATAAGGTGCTCACGAAGCTCAAGACATTTTCTACCGTAGGATGACCTTCTCATCAGAGAGATTCCATTGATCAGATATTCAGATAGGTCCCACTACACGGAGTACCAAGATCCACACACCATAGGATCCAAGGTTTGACGGCAAGACTTTTGAAGAGTTTCCAAAAGGTTATGGGCACACTACCGACCATGAGTACACTCTTTCCACCCACGTATAGATGGTCGGGCCCGAGAGGACTATATTGTGTGTTAGAGGACATGCCACAGTACGCGTCCCGATTATCGTAGTTGGGTGAAGAACACTCGCCTAGTGGAATTCCGCTACAACAACAAGCACTGCGAGCATACGTATATGACCATATGAGGCATTGTATGGGAGGCCATGCAGTCACCGTTATGTTTGACCGAGGTGAGAGAGCTCCATCACTACCTCGGATCCGATTAGGTGAGCTTGATACGATACCGCCTTTCACCCGCCGTAGCCTGGGCAAGAGCTATGTCGATGTACGACGTCGACCCTTAGAGTTCGAGGTCGGGTGATCACGCCAAGGTGATGTCTAAGAGGGAGGTCAGTTCAAGAGAGCGCTGAGTTATCGAGGTTTATTGGACCTTTCGAGATACTCGATGGTAGGCACCGGCTTGCATACCGCTTGGCTTACCGCCAACACGCCAAACCACGAGGTATTTCACGCCTCCATGCTCCGTATATACTCTGCATCCGTACCATGGTGGATTTGGGGATGATTAAGGTTGACACGGATGGGACCTTCGAGGAGGGACCAAGCAGTATTTTGGATAGCCGTGATCGTGCTCTTACGACGAAGACCGCGGAGGTACAGCGAGGGTGCTTCCGCGGCACTATGGAGTGGAGGAGTCAACGGAGCGCGAGGACACGATGGGCCACCTATCCTTCTTATTTAGGATGAAGGTACGTGGTTTAGTCGCTTAATATTTAATGACGCTTACATGCATGGTGTAGTGCATGTTGTATATGCATGCAGTTTTGATTGTCCGCACTCGGGACAAAATTCCTTTTAAGGAGGGGAGAATGTAAGACTCGAGAAAATTCCAATTTTCAGAAAAATGGTAAAATCGTAATTTCGGTCAAAACCCGAAATTTTTATAGATCTCGGATGACAAAACGGATTTCACCGTTGGAATCGTCTCGCAAAATCTAGCTAACACGTCGAATTTCGTCGAATTACGAGACAGTCGGAATTTGCAAGTTTTTCGAGGCATTGAGTTACGGGTGCCGAAAAACTAAATGTGAGGTGACAAAAGTCATCAATAACATGTACTCATGTGACATGAGTTGCATGAGTAAAGAGATGACTAAAACGGACTGCCGAGATAGTGCCAAATGTGGAAAATCCAAGGGAAGGGACATAATGGGCATTATTTGAAAGTTTAAGAGGAAAAAGACAAAATAGTGAACAGTGTCGTCTCCTTTATTCAAAACAAAAGAAGAGAAAACGTGAGAAAAATAAAATCTACGTTGAGCTTTAGGTTATGTTTCTTAGAGATGTGACTCTAGTTTCGCGATCCGACCGTCTAATTCTTCTGAGCAAGACGAAAGTCGCCCACGCAAAGGAGGCCTAATACGCTGGGCCTGGGGCTTTAAGGAGTTTCACAAACTCCGTGAGGTAGGGGTTTCATCCACTTGAAGTTACACTTGTTTAAGTGTTTTGTGGATACGTTTCGCTGGTCTGAGGCTTTTAAATAGTCAAGCCGAATGATCCCAAACTTGGGACCTGAGTTTGATAAATCAGGAACCCAAATTCAGCAAATTGTGACTCCCACTGTGATCGTTTAAGTTGTTATTGGTATAAATTGTGAAATAAATGGTATTATGATGTGTATGAGGTTTAATGGCTATGAATCTCGTTCACTAATTGGAACCTGATGTTTGGTGATTGGTCGAACAAAGAAACCGAGGGGTTTTTATTGTTCATGAATAGTGTTCACGAAATAAATTCTCAGAGAAAATGTGCTTCTATTGAGTAATTCAAATCAAATTGTTTCGTGGTTGTTAATTAGGCCCACGTGAGCTAATTTCGTGTAATGGATTGTGAAATTGCATAATATGTTTCAGGTGACAATTATAAATGTATATCAAATTATATATATTTGCATGTGTTATATAAATTGTACTGGAATTGGCATCATGCATTCCATATGCACTGGGGCACCCTAGAACAATAGAAGTGAGTGCATGAGGTGGTTTATTGAGAGAATTGTTTCGGAGGGTTGACTAATAATAATAATAATTATCGGAGTGTGTCCATTACAATATCGGAGAGTAGTCCATATAAAATATCAATCGTCGGAGTCGGCCCAATTGATATACATCGAGGTTGTGTCCACCGCCAAATAAATTATCTGAGCTTCCATTCCATTACTTATACTCCGAGGGTTGTTCACAAATTAAAAACAACAATCTTTGTTTTGAAAATAATGTTTCATACATGGCGAAAAGTAAGTGAGGAGTCTGAGGACTCAGACATGGGTCATTATTTAGACATTCAAGTAGATCACGTATTTGCTTGAATGTGTGTGTCATACAGATCATCGTGACATGCACATAGGTGGAGAGTAAACCCACTTCAGGTGATTCCACCATCAAGATTAACCAATTTGTCGAGTAATTATATTATTTCGCACAGGAGCGCACGAGGGAGACGGCCATCCTAGAGGGCCGACGAGAAGAAAGCTGCCGCTGGGCTGTGTTTTATTGGATACATGTATTAGAATGTTTTAAAACTTTAAGCTATGTCAGGTAAGAGCAAATTATTAACTCTTGAATCATGAGATATATGTATTTTGGTCAATATGTTATCGATGAGCATTATCAGACGGGTCTGCGGTCGCTTACCATGTATATATCGTATGATGTCATGACAAAGTTAGGTACTCCTGTGCAGAGCCCCGCACAAGGGAGACTGTTTGACAGGACAAAAATGTTACCCGATATCACGAGTATTCCATGGTTGACGGTCATTAACCCGACCCTCGTTTTCATGCCACAGTTATTTCTTCAACTGCCTTTGCTTCACCCAGAGTTCGATCTACAATCTTCTTCATCTTCAAAATTGATTGTAAAATATTATGAAATATTGAAATGATTTATGATAAATTGCATATTTATTTGTTTTAAATTGATTTGAGACAAATCAGATTGTAAATAAATTGCATATGAAAATTTGCATGAGTGTTGAAAAATAAATTATTGTATCCCAATGTATATACACTATTGTAAATTGTATTGAATGATTTGAAGACCCTTAAAAGAATGTTAACCGTTAAAATTTGAGTTAAGGATAGATTAGTATACCAATAAGGGTCAAATTAGCAGTACTGCGCCGAATGTAATGAAGTGTCACTCCGAATCAGAGTCTACTAGACAATACCTTAGTGGTTCACAAATTGATTTTTAATAACCACCAAGAGCCTCAATGGGGACCGCATCAGGTTATAAACCATTTTATACCTACCAAGTAACCCACGGACCGCAATATGATTCGTTATCTGCATCGAAAGCATAAGCTAAATTTGATAAGGGCAAATGATACAAGATTAAAAGTGTATGATTGGTAGATTTGAAATGATTTAAGGTATATGAAATTGCATAACTCCTGAAATGACCAATGAATTGTAATTGAATGTAATTGAATATATATATATATATATATATATATATATTGTACCAGACAATATTGAAAATGTACAAAGCATTGTTTTAGCAACATTGTATGAATCGATTTAAATCAACAGAAGAGAATAGATAGAACTAATTAAGTAAGATGAAATGCTTAGCTCAAGAGCCATTAATGCAATAGCACGTAGAGTGAATAGGTATGAGGACAAAGACCATAGAGATTTAGAGTAAACATCAAAGCTTCACGATGTCGAAGTAAAATTCTGACCATGCATTCATGAAATGGATTTGACCATTTTGTATAAACTATGATTTTATTTTGTAAATGTTTTGATGTTGAAAACTCTGATATATTTTGTAAATGATCTTATTGAAAACGGCATATAATGCCATATTATACAAATGTGGTATTTATCCTAAAATGATGGGCCTATCGCAAATGTTTTGATGCATATTATTATATATTCTACAAAGATACTAAAAAAAAACATATTTATTCAGATTTAAGAGCAGACTTTACATTTATTTTGGGTATCGAGCTTATAGTTAAATTGTTGGGAGAAAACTGTGTTACATGAGGAACAAGCCATGTGGTTGTCTGTCGAACGTCATTATACAACGATGGTAAGAGTGGTGATGGTTGGTTCCCAGAATCGTGACGCTGGTGGCTCGAGAAGGTTACAACATCGTTAATGAATAAAGACGGACCGGTGACACCCCACTGCTTCTGCCATGGTGTTTCGGTGATAAAGAATTAAAAAACCCAGAATAAGATTTAGACCAAAGATGGGTTTGAGGAAGAAGAGAAAGAAGAAGAAGATGGAGTAGAGAATATGGAAGGTTTTGCATATATTGGGTAAAGGGATTTATTCCTATGAACTTTACAACCCCAAAGAGAGTTTTTTAGCATGTATGAATCAAGGAGAAGATCAAAAGTTGCAAGTTTGAAGGAAAATTGGTGAGGGGTTTTTCTTGAGATAATACTTTAGGCTTCTTCAACTCATCTAACCTAAGCCAGGTGTCAGCTCGTTCTTTCCTGGTAATCTGCATCCAAAGGGGTAAGTTTTTTAGTTCGGGCCTCATGGATAAGGATGAGAGAAGAGAGAGAGTTCGATATAATTTTTTTCATAAACACGCTCATGGGCCATATCAGAGCAAGTGGGGCAATTGTTTACACTAAAATGAATTTTTCAGTCTAAATGGTGTTCGAGAATTATTCAAATTTCAAAGGTGGAAAGCGGAATCAGCCCACGGATGTACTCAAGCCCAAACCGAACCCCGAGAAAGCCCAAGTCAATGGTAATCAACCCATGAAAGGGTCCAAGGACATTTATGGAATTTTTCAAAGTGCCAGCTCCTAATGGTAAGACTTTGTCTCAAAAGCAAGTGGAATGGGACTTTTTCTCCAACTCAAGTCATGAACGTGAGTAGTTATTGTTAGTGGATAAGTGACTTGGAGAACAAATTGCTAGTGGATAAATGACTTGGAGAACACGGCTGTAGTGGGTATGCGAGCATTTATTGGAGAAAATGGAATGGAGTGCTATTAGAATACCCATAAAGTAAGACTAACTTTGCATACAAAGCCCTGCGAATCAATCATCAAACACTCAATGTTATATTTCAAGATTTTCTACTTTCTACAAGTTCATCAGCAATATTTCCATATTTAGCGACGATTTCCAAGTATTTGTTTTCAGTTTTATGTTTTATAGCAATTCCATTTCTAACATATATTCTACAATGAAATTTGTTGTTTTTTTAGAAGTTCATACAGTTTTTCTCTCAGCTTTCAATATATTCAAATTTTCAAAGCATTTTCCACTTAGACTCTAGGGAATTGTCAAGGGAACTATGGAATCTATTTTTTGCTTGAGCAGATTCAGCATTGTTTCAGTTTGAAAATACTATAATTTCCTGACAAGCCCACAAGATTCACCAATTCATGTGTTTGAATAAATGACTAAAATCCAGCAAAATAAGAAGATTTTGTTTTTATAGACTAAGGTTAGTACCCTCCAGACACACCCATCCCCTTGGCCACTTGTCATGCCTCAAAGGCAAGAGATGATATGTTTTCAGGATAAGGCAATATTAATGCCTATGATGTTTAGCCATATGTTCAATTGGTTTCTAACTTTCGTCGATGTCGCTCTAACGCTTGTCTGGAAATTAATATATTCGGTCACAACCCGAGTGAACATACGGGCAAAGGAAGGGCCTAATCTGCCGACGTGTCACCCATTAGTGGTGTGACACATCATCAAATTATGTCACGAGTGGGTGACATGTTTGCGGCATTAGACGCTTGTTTCTAAATCGCTCACTCATTGACTGTAGGGAGTATATTTGCTACGAACAAACGTTAGATTGGGACTAAAAAGTTTTAGAGTTGTTAGATACATAAGATCAAACATCATGGGCATTTTTAAAATTTTTATCCTAAATATGTTTTCACTTAATTAGCTTGAGTAAATTACTGAAGTATGAGAAATTTAGTACTTGTTTGCTCTGTCTCATGTCATACATTTGTTACAAAATAACTATTTAAATTGTTTCCTTTTAAAACTTCACATGAAAATTTGAATTATACTCTAATATAAGTAATGGGCAGAAATGAGTGTAAATAATGAATAATACTAAATATGATTTATAAGATATTTATTTATGTAGTTTTAATTTAATTCATATTTATAAAATTTTAATTTTATTAACTTTAAGTGTACATTCCAATTTAATTTATACTTGGAGTAAATATTTGTCAGACATCTTTATTCGATTAAGATCCTTAAATGTTTAGAGTTTAAATTTTATAGAAGCATTTAATATTTATAAATGACTACATAATATTAACTTATTGCATTTTTTTTTTTTTTGATAAAATTAATTTTATTTTCTATTTTTATTACATAATTTTGTTTAGGGATGGTTTCTTGCATTATCATATAATTATGTTAGGGATAAATATATAATAGGTATGCTTACTCTGGTTTTTTGAATTATTAAAGTTAAAATATTTATGAAGTCAAAAGAAATGTTAAAAATATTTATTAATTAGAACTAGGGTTAATGTAATCAAGTCGAGTCGAAGCAGAGCCAAGCTCGAACTCGACCCAATTAAAACTCGGTTCGAGGCCCGACAGCTTTTTGTTTTAAGGTGTTCACATTATGATATATGAGAAAGAGTATATATAGAGATATATATATATATACATATATATATATATGACAAAATAGAAATAAATATAAAGCCAATAAAAGAAACCCTAAATATACTCTAATACGCCTCCTCAAGATGGTGTGTCAGAAATAACATCAACCTTGTTACATAAGTAAAAGAGGCAAGATCGAGATAGAGATTTGGTAAATGAATCAACAAGTTGGTCACCAATGGAGACATGAACAACACACAGCTCAGACGACTGAACAAAGTCATGAACAAAATGATAATCAATCACAAGGTGTTTCATGCGAGAATGAAATATGATAAGCAGAGTTATATAAGCGCACTGGCGTCGTCTTATCAGTGTGGGTGGCAATTGCATTGTCTGAAGTTTGACAACATCGATTTCACCCATTGGGGTAATTGAGAAATAACCGTGAATTGCACGATACTCAACCTCAATAGAAGAATGGAGTAAATGCAGGTTTAGAGAACTCCAGGAAATTGGATTAGCACCAAGGAAAATAAGAAAAGCACCTGTGGAGGTACAATCATAAGAGAAGTGTTTGCAAGAAGCCGGATACCAAGTGATCTTGTGCCATTAAGATAACAAAGCAAACGTTTGACCGCTCCCTAATGGTGTTTGGACGGCACGTGCATAAACTGAGAGAGTATATTCACGGTAAAGGAAATATCTGGTCGAGTCATCCAGAGATGTTGGAGACCACCAACCACCTAATACATGGTGGCATTAACCAATGCAGTACCATCTTTAGCAGTCAGAGAAGTACCTATTGTGAAACCCCGAAAAATCCGAATTTTCAAAAAATGGTAGAACGGTAAAATTCGGTCAAAATCTGGATTTTTTTTCTAGATCTCGGATGATGAAACATACTTCACCATTGGAATCGTCTCGCGAAATCTAGCTACAGCGTCGAATTTCGAGACAATCGAAATTTCAGTTCGTCGAGGCACCGAGAGTGATGTGTGACATATGGCAGGTGTTGAGTGGCTCACATTTGGGGCACATGTGAGATGTGAGCAAATTGACATTGACCAGTATGGGCTATAGGTGACATGTGACATCATGTCATTGGATGGAAGTCCAGGGTAGATTGATAAGAGGATAAGGGAAATCCTAAGAGCCAATGAGAAATTAGACATGTAGCAAGTGAAAGGACAAGCTCTCTTAGCCCATCTTGGACCCAGCGGAGTGGGATGGGAGAAAGAAAAGTGAGAAAGAAGAGGAAGAAAAGATAGAGTTTAGAGAGAGAGACTCCGCTACTCTCTAAATTTCCCGGCAATCGGATCGGCCGGTTTAGGCTAGACAAAGGAAGAGGTTCAGCCTCACGGTAAGGGGCTTGCATAGAGACCTGGAGTTGGGAGTTTGACAAAGGCTCCGAGGGTAGGGGTTTTCTCTGCTTAGTTTAATCCTTGTTTAAGGGTCATTCAAATGAGCGAGGGTTGTATGAGGCCGTGGTGGCCATGAGCCAGATTTAAGACTTTGGGATAGTGCTGAGCTTCGGAAGGTATTTGCGGACAGTCCGGGGACTTGTTTTTTGGACTAAGTGATTGTCCTTGTGTGCCATTTAGGTTTTAGAGTTAAAATTAATAATGGTGTTGGTTATCTTGCCCTGAGGGGAATGTTTGGTTGTGTTTTGAACCATGGGAAGCTGCCATATTGTGGTAGTACACATTTATTGGATTTTAGAACTTGTTTTTGGGTAGGAAATAAATGGATTTTTGTAGTGAGTCAGTCGGTAGAATTGTAGCCAAGTCGGTGAACTTGATGTTAGGCTTTTGAATTTCTCGGAATCGGACCTCGGTAGCTGATTGCCAGTCATTTACCTGAGTAGTCTAATGGAAGGGTGTCCATTCCGTCGGTGGCCGGATGGGTTCACCAGGATAGGTTGGCCCGATCCCGGATGGGTTCACCCCGGATGGGGTCACCCCGGATGGGTTCACCCCGGATAGGTTCCGTCCAGCTAGGATCATGCATGACCTCCAACTTCGGAAGGTCATAATTGCCGATCGAACTCAGGTCAGGTGTTTGTGGACTCTATAGGCCATTGGAAAATGATCGATTAATTGCCGGTAGGTTAGTCTTTAGTTCAGGTGAAAACTAGCTTTGTAGGAGTGCCTATTCATGTGACCTTGACTTCGGAAGGTCGCCTTCTTCGTCCGAATTCCGATTTGGGTGTTCTTAGACTCTATCGAAAGCCCATTGAGTCAAGATTTCATCCATGTCCTTTAGAGGACATTGTGAAAATCGGCTGGTTAGTTCCAGCCGGTTAGTGTTGGTTGGGTAGGCTAGCCGGGTAGGGCTTCCTGTTCATGTGTGACCTTCAACTTTGGAAGGTCATAACTTTTTCGTCCGAATTCTAATTCGGGTGTTCTTAGACTCTATGGAAATCCCATTTAGTCAATATTTCAACCATGTCCCTGTGGAGGACATTGGGAAATCGGCGAGTTTAGTTCCAGCCACAGGTTAGTTAAGTTGGAGTAGGCTAGTAGGGTAAAAATTTGCCCTATTCATGTGTGACATCCCAACCCGGAAGGTCATAACATCTTCGTCCGAACTCCGTTTCGGGTGTTCTTGGATTCTATAGAAATCCTATTGAGTCAAGATTCCATCCGTATGCCTATGGAGGGCATTAGGTGCTGGGTGGCGGAGAGGCTCGGCGAATTAGGTGGGGTATAGGGTAGGTGCTAGTCATGTGTGACCTCAACCGGAAGGTCATAACTAGCCGTCGAACTGCGTTTACGGTTTTTATTGGACTCATGGAAGACCATTGGAGTCAATGTGCACAACCATGTTCACATGGAATGCATTGTGTCGGAAGGTTAGTGCTTGCCGATTGGAGTTGTGTGTTATGGCTTGTGTGAATAACGGGCGGTGTGAGATATGACATGTTAATGTATGTTGTATGATGTATTAACATGAGTTGTGCGTAGCTGGAGGAGAATTATATGTATCAATTATAATTTATCCATGTGGTATGTTGATGTTGCTCGTTAATATATATATATATATATATACTATATATATATATATATATATATATATACATATATATATATATATATATATATATATGCATGCTTGATATATTGACGCAGATTATTGTAGAAAATGGCATGCATTTCGCTATCTGTGGGGTAACCTAAGAATGTAGGTGTGAGTGCATGACATGAAAGAAAAAGGAAAATGGTTGTAAAAGGAATTTCAATGGAAGATTTTTCAAAGAATTACTTTGGAGAGTTGTCCAACAGCTCATCTCGGAGGCTGACCCATGACTGTTTCGGAAAAATGATCAAGCAATTAGCCTCGGAGGGTGGTCCAATATATTTACCGAAACTCGGTATAAGGTTTTCAAGAACAAAAATCTTTTGTTTCGAAAACGATGTTTTTCTCACATTTTGCTTAGGCATGCGTGAGGGAGTCAGTGAGGGCTCGAGACATGGGAGTGGGTGGGTCATATTCTCATCCATATCATGTAGACATTTGAGTAGGAACATATATGTTTTGCTTGAATGTTTGGTGTGTCATTGCATGTGCACTTAGGTGGGGAGTAACCCATGTAGGATAATTCCACTATTGGGCATTGCTCACCACCTTAGGAAAATTATTTCGAATAGAAGGTTCACTGAGGATGGGACCGCATCAGGGTCTTAGAAACGAAGAAATGGCCATATATGACCTTGTTATGTATTTTATCAAAAAAAATGCAGGTAAAAAACCCGATTTGGGATAATTAGCAAGTGCTCCTTTTTGTATAAAATATACATTTTTGAGTATGAATGTATGGGCCAATGTGGTCATTTTACTCATGTATAGGTCTCATGATATGAGACACAAGTATTCCACAGGTTGACGGTGGTCAAAAGAACCCCCGGGAAATGGGGCGTCACACCCAAGGATGAAAATTTTGGATATTTCGGCCGAAATATCGGTAAAATATCGGATATCGGCGAAAACCGAAGCGAAATCGGTCATGGAAATTCGTTTGAGAAGAATAGTAGGGAATTAAATTGTGGTAGCACCATGACTGATATGGGATGTAGATTTCGTTTATGAAACACACTGTAGCGTGGGTGATTTATTTTAAAATATCGGAGATATATCGAAAATATTGGTAAAAATATCGAAGATATATCGGGATATATCGGGAATATATCGGGATATATCGAAAATATATCCAAATGGCTAGATTTGAAATCCTAACTTGATCCAACAGTTATGGATTGATCCCAACGGTTTAAAGAAAATCTAACGGTCATATTTGCACCAAAATTAAATCCAACGGCTATAATTAAATTACAAATATTTTTTGACCATCCAACGGTTATTTTGACCCAAAAAATTCTATAAATACCTCTAAAATCGTTCAATTTGATCACAAATTCTCTCTACCAATATCAATCTTCTATTTCATAAAATTTTCTTTGTGATATCTCTTAAATAACTATATATTAGTTTTATATGATTATTTCATATTTTAAATTAGTTAATTTAGTAATAATATATTAATAAATTAACATTTCATGTTCTTTAATTTTTAAAATCAAGTTATATATTAGTTAATATTGTGTATACATATTATAAATTTATAGTATTATATGAGTTTCATATTTTAAATTAGATAATTTAGTAATAATATATTAATAAATTAATTTTTCATGTTAGTTAATATTTGAAACGAGCATGTGGATGAACCCCGAATTTCCTATACATGGAGAAGTTGTAGATACAAGTCAAGACATTTATGCATGACATGTTCAATCTTATAATTAATATTATCAGAACACCATGTCTTGGTATGACTATTGTCTTTACCAAGATTGGATCCATCCATCAAATGTTGCAATTGAGTCACATCAATCTTCATTTTAATTTTAAAAACTCATTGCAATATATATATTTGATTATTAATGTCATTTTTACACTTTTAGAAAGTATTTCTATGAATTTCAAAGTATTTTTGTTAATTTTCGATATATCGATATTCATAAAAAAATATCCACCGATATATCTGATATATCCATAAAATGCAAGTACCGATATATCCATCGAAACCGATATTTCCAACCTTGGTCACACCTATGGCAAGCGAGGTAGAGACAGGTTTGGAGTCTAGCATGTTATGTTTGCTCAGAAGGTCAATAACATACTTTTGCTGAGATAATAGAAGACTCGTTGAAGTGGCCAAAACCTCAACTCCACAGAAAAAAGATAACACCCTAAGATCCTTTGTGGAGAATTTAGATTCAAGTTGCCGAATAATATTGTTGATAAGTGAGGGGTCACTACTTGTAATAATCAAATCGTCAACATAAATCAAGAAATAGAGGAGCGTATTACCACGAGAGTAAACAAAGAGGGATAATTCCACACGGGATGTGACAAATCCGAGAGAGAGCAAGAAGGTACGGAGATCCTGGTACCAAGCTCGCGGAGCTTGTTTGAGCCCATAAATAACCTTATGTAAAAGACAACCATGATGCGGACTACGCCATATAGACCTCCTCTATAAGATGCCAATTGAGAAAGGCATTATTTACAGCAAGTTGGCTAATTCCTCACTTGTGATTGAGTGCAATGCTAAGCACAGTACAGACGATGATGGGATTTATCACATGACTGAAAGTCTCGTGAAAGTCAATGCCCGGCTGTTGGTGAAATCCTTTAGCAATAAGGCGAGCTTTATACCGTGTAATAGAGTCGTTGGGATTTTGTTTCATGCGAAACATCGATTTGTTGCCCAATATATTATGCCCCAGTCTCGAGAGAACTAGAGCCCTAGTATTGTTTCGGATGAGAGCATCATATTCTTCTTGCATCGCCTTAACCCACTTGGGATCTTGGATAGCTTGGCGATAGTGTAGGGTTCAGTGATAGTTGGAATTATGGTGGGGAGGCCATATTTCGGGTTGGGTAAGGGGTCGAGAGCATGACTAGGTGAGGGTGGTAAGGGTGTCGGACCCAACAGGCCGGTTGATAGAGAAGTTTGTTGGAATGGTGTTGGCAGGGTTGGGGATGTAGGTCGGCAGGAGGACGGGTGGGGTGATGGTGATGAACGTAGCAGTTTGGGTGAGGTAGACGGTATGGGTAGGCGAGATGCAGTTTGGTGGGAGGACTGGTGGAAGGGTGGGGTGATGCAGAAGAACGCAGTAGTTTGGGTGAGGTCGGTAGCATGGGTAGGGAAGATGCAGTTCGATGGGAGGATGGGTGGGGTGATGGTGATGTACACATTAGTTCGGTGGGGTTGACGATGGAGTGGGGAGATCACGGAGTTCGACGAGGAGGATGGGTGGGGATGGTGATGAACTTCGACAGATTCGGGTGGTCGACCGGTATGGGTAGGGGAGTGGGAGTGGAAGGTGGGGGTGACGCCCCAAAGCGGGAGTGTCCGTTATTTCTGCAAATCGACTATGTGAAAAATCTATACGTCTCGTATCGCGAGACCCAAACCATAGTAAAAATGGCCTCTTGGGCCCATAAACCAATACTCATCAAAATATACACCCAACTATTTTCCAATAGTTCAAGAGTTATAACATTTCTCTTAATACAAATACATATTAAAATTTACAATTCTAATACATATTATCCCAAAACATCAAAGCCACAACCCGACTTTCTTCAAAATCAGCCTCTAAACTGAGTTGTCTCCTCGAACTCTCCCTGTACCTGAAATAATGTTCCCTCGAAGCGGGGTGATATCACCCCTGATGGTAAGTCACCTAAATGGAGTTTACTCCCCACCCCTAAGTGCATATGCAATGATCGGATTTAAACACACCTCAAGTAAATACGTGATCCTACTTGAATGTCTACATGCCCGTTCCCATGTCTCGAGTCATCACCGACTCCCTCACACTTGCCTAAGCCATGTATGAGAAAAATATCATTTTCAAAACAAAACTTGTTGTTCTTGAAAATACACTACCGAATGTCGGTAAAATATGGGACTAGCCTCCGAGGCGAATGTGTTGGAGAACCTACCATGAGAATAGTCATGGTCCTCGTCAAAGTCAGTCATTGGACCGTCTCGACCCCATTCTCAGGAAAATCATCTTGTGAAATTCCTTCGCAGCCATGTTAGATTTTTAAGAAAGTCATGTCATGCACTCACACCTAATTCCTAGGTTACCCGGTGCATATGAAATGCATTATGCCATTTCAACCATTTTATACCAATATATATATAATATGCATATATTCTCAATTTTACAATCATACCACGTGTAATTCAACAATTTCAACCATCACCCAAATTAGCTCATTTGAGCAATCACAATCTCATCTCCAATGGCCTACACACACAATTATATTCCATATAATTGTGACATCATGTTAACACCTCAAGCATTAACCTATTAATTTCTTTGATCAACCAACTCAAACCATTTCATACAACACATGCTAATATATAAAACATGTATATATATGAACATCATTAAGGCACATAAAACATGTTATGCATATTCACCATCAATTACACCAAAAATTAGCTCACATAGGCTAATTAACAAACACGAGCAATTCAATTTGAATTACTCAACCAAACACATTATCTCACAAAAATATTTCATGAATACTATTCATGTCACTATTCACATGAATGATTCGTGCCACAGTAGGGTGAGCGGAATCAACAAAATTTATATCTGAGTTCACTCCCTCTTGCCGTAGTCAAACTCACTGCGGTAAAAAGAGTGAATCTAGAATTCGAACACGGGGATAGGTTTTCTTCGTACACAAATGATTTAGTGAAATCAAAGCTGGTGGAATTAAATTTGGATTTGGGGTTAGGTTAAAAGCAGTGGGTTGGTGGTTTGCAAAAGAAATGAAAATAAGAAATGAAATAAAATGTAAAATAGAACTCCTTGAAGTTTTTAGGCCCACTTGGAGTTTAAGGTCTGACTAGCGAGGTCAGGTTCATTTCACCGCATTGGGGAGGACAAGCATATAGTCATTTCGGCTTAGGATCTTCATTTAACTTTTAAAAAACTAAACCCTAATAATTTCCCTTTTGATAGAAAGCATTTATTTAGCATTTATGGTTCCTACAGTGAAAATCTATCTTGACTCATCCTACAATGATTCGTAAAGCGTAACTAATGAGTCTCAATGGATCTAAAAATAAGAATAACCCTAAAAGATTACCAAGTATTGATCAAAGTGGATGCACTTGCAGTGAAAATCTAACCCCTTAACTACCTCGAGTGGCTAAGTAAAGGGCAACTAATGGATATTAGTGTATCTAAAGCTAAGAATACACTAAACCCTAAAAGCTTTACCAAGTATTAGCGAAAAGTACATCAAGCTTTAAACCTAGGATTGAAAATTTGGGAACCAAAATGACAAGAGCACAAGCTGCGTGAAAAGCGGGGTAACCAGTGACTGCGGATCCTTCCCCCGGCTACCTTCCATGGGGAGGAAGGGTTTGGCAGCTCATCCTCCAAGTTGTCATCCTTGGAGGGTGTTTGGCACCAAGAAAGTGAGAGAAAGAGGAGAGAAGAGAAGCAAAGAAATGAAAGGCTCTTGTAATATCTTTGAAAGATTAAAGTTAGGGTTACAAGAAACTTATAAGGTGATTATATGGCCCACCCAGAAGTGTGAAAATACAAGAATGCCTAAAATATTGGCTTACAAAAGGGGACAAAGTGGTAATACACCAAGCGAGTCGTTTGGCATCAAATATCTGAAAATCACGAGGGCGATGATTTAAGCTTATGCGGGATTTAGCTGGGATAGAAAATTTATTACAACTTTAGCGAAATTTCGCTAACCTAGCGAATTCTACGGAGATGGCGCAATTGGAAGAATTTGCTATCAACGATGAATTTCGCTAGCTAAAAACCCCAAGCTAGCCTAGCGAAGTATTGTGAGACTCTTGAGTACAGAATTTTAAATGTAGGCACGATGAGATTTATTTAGCTAGCGAAATTAAGCTAACTAGCGAAAATTCTCAATTCCATTAGGATTACGGGAAATTTTACGTATAGTTGCGAAATTTTACTTAATCCCAGTAATTTTTCGCAATCATAGCGAAATTTCTGGGATTGCTCCTGCTCCTCTTCCTTGCTCATTGCATCTTTCTTTATGCTACTGCATCCCACTTTCCTTCAAAATCCACTTCAAATTCCTTCAATTTATTGGTTGAAAACACCGTGATTCCTCAGCATTTGGTATTTATCTTAACATCAGACTTGGACTAAATAGGTGAGTGCAGCTCTAAAATAACGAAACAAGCTCGAAAGCGGCATTAGTGGGAACTAAGTGGACCTGCACACATCAATTGGCTTGGTGATACGATTAGTGCGCAAAAGCACTCAAAACCCCATCTGAATAGGGCTCAAAATAGCACTTTTTGGGCACTAATCAATGAAACGATGAACCTCGGGTTCTTGTTCGCAACCACTCAAAATATGAATTTTCTCACTTTCGGTTCAAAGCTTTGAGACCGATATTAGCCATTTCACGACCTCATTCACCAAAACATAATTTAATGCATAAATCACAACCTGGCTTGGCCCCGAAGCAGTCCAGTGGTGTCCAAATGAGCTCCTAAAATTCCAATAATTCGGTCCCAAGTTTTGGGACAGATCAAACGGCCATTCAAGCCCTCAAATCAACTCAATCATCAACGAAACACTTAAACAAAGTGTAACTCAAGTAGGATAAAACCTCTACCTTACGGAGTTTGTCGAAACTCCAACTTTTTGGAGTGTCCACCACGTGGGTATTATTTCACGTGCACCAACTTTAGTCCTCATTTGTCGAACCTGACCCTTTGAAAGTAGGGAGATTTTCCCTTTCCCTTTTCCTTCTTTCTCCTTTTCCTTTCTTTATCCCTACGCGGACTTCACCTTTCTATTTGTTTTCTTTTTCTCCCTCTCTTCTTTTCTTTCCTTTTTGCTTTTCTATTCTTTTTCTCTTTTCTCATCTCATTTCCCTTTCATTTTCTCCCCATTTTCTCCTTTCTCTTTGCATTTCTCTCCCAATGGGATGGGCATTGGCCAGTATGTGTGAGGACCCGACCGGATACCTCCCGGGAATTCGGGTGGTCACTTCAGTGAAGTCCCAGCTGTCTGATTCCTAAGGAAGATCTGATTGGAACTCCACTTCTAAGGAGGGAAGTAAACACATGCATTAATTTAATATCCCAATTATATATAAAGACCCACTACATATATAAATCACGAACCCATAAAGTTAAATCTGAATATCGAGCATTCTAAGAGTATTTGCGAATTTAAGGTACAATTAGAGATAAATAAGTCAATAAAACAAACGGATAGATACGACGTCTACTTGTTTATGGCAAGAAGAGCGGTGTTGGATCTGCCTTGAGGAAACAAGCTCTATTTTCTGGACCTAGGGTGATTTAAAACAATAAACGTGAGATAATAAATCCCAGTGAGTGGCATAGTTTATAAGAAAATAATTTTTTTATTTTCAAACATTTCGTCTCTTAAAACCTTACGTCCACTCTGTTGTAATGCTCCCCGTTTAGAAAACATTTCACAAAACCCAACTTTACCCCAAGTCCAACATATGTAAATCATGCTCAACAATTTAGACGACACAATATTAAGAAAACTATAATCTGAACTGTACACAACATAAAGCCAATCATCAAGCATGTATAGCCACCATATAATAAAGTAACCATGAAATGCTTTATAATATACTAAGTATTAAAATAGTTATACCATTTTAAATCAACGATGTACCATACCATGTAACCATCATAAACGTCGATGCGATCCGACCCCTCACGACAAGTGGCAACTAATAAACTTATGGTTTCACGGCCATCCGCGTGGCAACTCCTGAGATAAACGGCCATCACATGGAAACTAATAAACCTCCAGGTAGACCCGGCCATCACGTAGCCTTCAATAAACCTCAGGTAGACCCGGCCATCATTGACAGCTAATGAAACCTCCCGGACAAACCCGGCCCATCCGTGGCACCTAATAAACCTAAGATGGCTTACGGCCCATCACGTGGCACCTAATAAACCTCCGGGTGAACCTGGCCATCACGTGGCGACTAATAAAATCGTTCCCTTGCTCACATGTACTTTCCCAACAATACCGTATCAGAGTCATTCCACAAAATCTCAAGGTCCATATTTTTAAAACAATAATTTTCCAAGGTGGTTTACAACCTCAATCCCACATTACCCAAAATATTCAAATACCACATACTCATCCCACGAACTTCGGTCTGACTTCCAAGCAGTTAAAATGTTGACAAAATTCACATGAAATGATAACTTGTTTTATATGAGGCCGTTAATCCACATTTGTATACAGCAACCATTTGATCAAAGCAGTATATATATATTAAAATATTTAATCACAATAGATATATCAACATAATACCCCAAATCATTAAAAACATATAAACCATATCGGCTATAGGCCTTTCGATCCTGCTCCCTGCGGGATCGTCTCGGCGGCGTGGAAGTGCACCATAGTATAAATAAAACACCACTTAGGCTCCAATAACTGAACCAACAACATTAGGATGCCCCGAAGGCCTTAGAATAACTTTTAGAACTATGAAACCATCTAAATTGGACTCCGACAGGTCCAATTACATAGTGTGCCTATAGGCCTAGTATCCAAAATTGGGGCTTTTCACCGAGAGCTAATTTCGAGGGTGGGCCCGTCGATAATTCATAAAACATCAATTTCCACTAATCCAACTAATTTTGCCAAACTTAAGTAGTTGGTACTCTATTTGATCGAACTTCGGTAATTACGAAATGACCCAAAAATGGAAAACCAACCAAGCGATGTCCAAATTCACAAACCATATATCAATGAAGCCCAAGAGACTAGGAACTCATCAGTACCATTACCTTAGTCAATGATTCTTGTGGTGGCGAGGAAAACTCGATCAATGAGTCGATAACTGTTTTTCGTCGTAACTTTCAAAGCGATGAGAATCTTTAAAGGGACCATGGGAATGGGTTCAAGTCAAAATAGTGGGAGGAGGAGTATGGGTTGGCGGAAATGATGCAGAGTGCGAAAAATCAAAAGCGTCCGATGACCCGATTGTTTGCGCCAGCGTATGTGTGGCGAATCCGTGACGGGTTGGCGAGAGCTTCTGGCGTGATCTCGTCCGGAGGTCGTGCTTCCCCCTGGCCAGCCCGTGTTGCAGGTGGATGGCCGGTGATGCCTCCTTTGGTCCAGAACTCCACGGCTAGCAAATGGGTGGCTTGACCCGACTCGGTGTTCACGATTTTGGAGAGTTTTCCTAGGGTTTGGAGCTCAAGATGGTGTTTAGGGCTAGGAGTTTCATTTAGCACCCAAAGTTATGTTTTATATAAGGCCTAGGGTGGCTTTCGGTGAAACCGGACAAGCTTGGACAACGGTAAAGTCTTTCTTTGTTTGAACTTCTCATAACGTAACTTTTATCGTAAAGGCGGTTATGACGTTCAGCCCATCTATGAACTAAACCGTAGAGCCCTACGAAATGGTGCATTAGTTAACCCAAAACTATTCATCCTCGAAAAAGTCAACTTGGGCCCACATACTAAGTGTTGGTCAAACTTGGTCAAACGTGTTAAAAAAACTCATATTATTTGGTACGGGTCGTTACAGTATGGGTCAAGAGAAGGAAATTTCCTTCTCCTTTCCTCAAGCCAAATTCGTGGCCCTCGATTTCCGTCTTTATTCATGACTGTAATTCCTCTTTGTGGCGTCATCTGCTACATGGCTCAATATGAGCCATGATTTATTTCCACACATGGCTAATTATGAGCCATTCCTTTAATACCAAATTGTCACACTCTTGAGGTTCATGCATCCTAACCTTGCCATGTGTCATAGGCACACGCCTCAGCGTAGAAATCAGGACCACCTGAATCAGCGAAATTCAACATGGTAGCTAGAATTTTGCGGGAAGACGGTTTCAGCGGAGAAGTCAGTTTCGTCATTGAGATCTAGAAAATTTGGATAATTTACGAAGTACGATTTTGCCATTTTGAGAAAATTGGAATTTTCTAAGGTCCCACATTCTCTATCCTTAAAAAGAATTTCGTGATTCGCACGCTTATGCATCCCGACCAGTCGTACGTGGCCTCATGACTCCAAAACTGCGTCAGTACTTATTACCACCCCGTGAGTCTCATTACTAACAACTTGATGGAGCCAAGAAACTCATCCATGTCAAGAATGACATCAACACCTAATACGTCTGGCTTCAATTCAAGGTCCACCATGAGCGTAATCATCAGATCCCTTTACTCACGATCCGGTATCTCACCAACTCTCACCCTACGTCCTAGGGAAGAATTTCCCATCATCTCTCTAAAGGCCTCAACCTCTATGCCCAAACCTATCACACAAGATGCATTAATGAATGAACATGATGTATCCAATTCAAACGCTACTCTAGACAACAAGTGCAAAGGTAAACGCACTCGCCATCCCGCCATTCAACGCTTCCGTCTGGTTGCATCATGAGATCTCGCTCCTAGGACAATTCGCCATATGCCCAGCCGGTGGCAATGGTAACACGTCATCTCGCCCCAACTCGAACCAAACCCTGGGCCAAGAACCCCGTGGCTCGCCCCGACCTACACTCGACTACCTCATGTGACTCGTCCGGCAGGCACTGTGGTGATCCGGGTCCCTCTCGACCATACCAGGGCAGGAGAAACAACCAGATTCCGCCATCCCCAAACTCACTGGACCATCGCCCAAACCGGATCCCCGCCTAAGTGAAATCCCTCCTCATGTGTCCCGGTTAGCCGGCACTGGCAGCACACCACCAACCCCACCGGTAACCTAATCATTCTACCATGATCGGGACTCCAGGTGTCCCATAACCTCGATTCCCGCCTCGGCAATCCCATCGAAAGTGTTCAGGTAACGCGTAAATAACACATCATCTCGCCCGCCGGGACAAGTTGTCCTCACTCCACCAACCAGCGACCTCGCCCTGCCCCGGATATCATCCTTGCGAACAGCTTCTGGCTTTTCGCTGAAAGAAGATGGATCTTCCTCTGAAGACCAATACTCTATATCTCGGATGCCCCGGGTGGTGTCATCTACCTCCTCCGTTTAATGAGAAGATGCTTCTACGCACAGTCGGATCCGCCTAGTTTCACTATTGCATACGTCGCATATAGCGGTAACTCAGAATTTAGCACTTTAAAGAAAGGCCCGCCGGTCAAAAAGCCGACGATGCCCGACCGCAAACTCCGTGGACAACCCTTATGTCCTCGCCCTCGACTAGCCATCTACATATGTCAAATGGCAAGTTAGAATCCAATGCAAGATCTCTATGCCCAACACAAACTTCGGTAGACACTATTCATACACGTAAAACATTTTATATATACTAAGTCCCCGTATCTATGGGCAATGCAAGACAATTATTTAATATATCAAATCATTTTTTTTTTAACAATAAAAATTTTATTTTGTAGGCTCTCACTTTTGAAAGATTTTATTTCATGTGATTTATTTGGTTTGGTCTTATTATTTATTTTTATTTTTCTAAAAATTTATGAACATTGTTCATGAACAAGGGTCCAAACACAGAATTCAAATGAGCGTGATCGAGCCCAAAAATGCGTCAGTACAAAAACACACCGACTGGTCGCTGATAGGCGCCAGCCAGCGCCATGTTGTGCGTTGCCGGCCCCGGCCAGTCGCGCCGCCCGCCATGTCAGAGGGCCCAAGCGGCCGCGGTTGCAGTCTCTACCGCACGCTAGCACGCCAGACCGTACCTAGTCGTCATGGTCGCATGTCAGATCACACACAACTCCGGCCGCCTAGCCTCCTACCCCCTCACACGATACACTCCGATTGCATCGACACCCACCAGCCAATCAATTCAGCTTGTCACGCATACGTGACCAGATCGCGGACACACCACCTAACGACCATCTAGCTCTGGTCACATATAACAGCTGGTATCGTGACACATTTCATCCAACACTGGTTATTCTTACTCTGTCACGATACACACCCCATGTATTACAATTCAATCTCCTCAAATATTAAGCCGCTTTCTTAGCCAACATACAAAAATTTGTATCATGACACGGCTCTTTCCTCTATCCAGGCCAACCTTCCAGCCTTTGTGTCACGATACAATGGTTGGGAGTCGCGGACGAGTGCCTATGCTAAACGCGCAGCTCAGCCAATTTTCTGTCGTGACCTTTTTTTTTTTTTTTTTCTTTTTTTCATTTCCGCAGGCCTTTGCTACTCCATACATGCGTGAGTTTGTAAACTCCGTGAATTCATACACTTCAAATTTTCAAGAGTTTGGATTACAAACTCTTTTCAGACAAAACCCGAGACCAATTTTTCAGCCATAATCCCTGGCACTCAACATAATCCCTATGCTATTCACCAAGCATACAAATACATAACATACACAACAATCCATGCAACACATGCTCACACATCACTCATAAAACACATGCATGTAGTGTTCTAGTCCTGTCCCGTGATTTCCTAGGTAATCACATAACTAAACTCACATCGAGCCACACCAAGTAGTGATGTTCTTACACCTCAATGACCATGGCCAAAGCCCAAGTCCCTCAATCCCTAGGTTTTCATATACTTAAGTTCTACACTTTAAGATCGTGGCCTAAGCCCAAGTCCCCCAAGCCCTAGGTACTCGTGTACCAAAGCTCTGATACCAAGCTATGACGCCCCAAAACCGGGGTGTCCGTTGACTACCCATCAACCCGTGGAAAATCTATACGTCTCGTATCGCGAGACCCAAAACCCAGAAAATAAATTCTCAGCCCATAAACCAATACTATCAAAATATACACTCAACTATTTTTCAATAGTTCAAGAGTTATAACATTCTTAATACAAATACATATTAAAAATTTACAATTCTAATACATATTATCCCAAAACATCAAAAGCCACAACCCTGCTTTCTTCAAACCCACTTCTAAACCGAGTCAGCTCTAACGCCCTCGTATTCTAAACAATGTTCCTCACGGTGAGCACGCCTGCACAAATCACCCAGCCGGTTACTCCCACCTATGCATATGCAATGATCCAATTTAAACACACACCCAAGTAAATACGTTGATCCTACTTGGAATGTCTACATACCTGCTCCCATGTCTCGAGTCCTTCACGACTTCACACCGCTCAAGCCATGTATGGAGAAAATATCACAAAACAAACTTGTTGTCGAATACACCACCAACGGCCAAAATATGGGACTACCTCCGAGCGGCAGGGTTGAGAACCTCCCAAACAAGCCATGGTCCTCATCCGAAATGATCTGTTGGACCGTCTCCCAACCCCATTCTCCGGAAAATCATCTTGTGAAATTCCTTTCACAACCATGTTCGTTTTTTAGAAAAGTCATGTCATGCACTCACACCTAATTCCTAGGTTACCCGGTGCATATGAAATGCATTATGCTATTTCAACCATTTTATACCAATATATATATAATTTGCATATATTCTCAATTTTACAACTACACCACTGTAATTAACTATTTAAATCATCGAATTTCAAACAGTTTTTATTTGGCAAATCACACCCTATCTCCAAGTGAGTTTACACACACACAATTATATTCTATATAATTGTGACATCATGTTATCACCTCAAGCATTAACCTATTAATTTCTTTGATCAACCAACTCAAACCATTTCATACAACACATGCTAATATATAAAACATGTATATATATGAACATCATTAAGGCACATAAAACATGTTATGCACATTCTCCATCAATTACACCAAAAATTAGTTCACATAGGCTAATTAACAAACACGAGCAATTCAATTTAAATTACTCAACCAAACACATTATCTCACAAAAATATTTCGTGAACACTATTCATGTCACTATTCACATGAACAGTAACCCCTCAAGGTTACTGTTCACAACCACTCAAAATAGGAATTTTCTCACTCGGTTCAAAGCTTTTGAGACCAATATTAATGGTCATTTCCGGCCTCATTCACACCAAAACATGATTTAATGCATAAATCACAACACAAGCAATGTTAACAGACTAATCCAAACCATTCCTAAAATTTCCAGACCACCGTCCGCCGATCGACCAACGCCATTCAAGGCCTCAAATCACTCAATCATCAACAAAACACTTAAACAAAGTGTGACTCAAGTAGATAAACCCCACCTACCCGGGAGTTTGTCGAAACCTCTAACTTTTGGTGTCCACACGTGATCACATGCACCCTAACTTTGGGCCTCGAACCGTCGACCGATCGCCCGGAAGCCTAGAAATTTTCCTTTCCTTCTTCTTCTCCTTTTCCTTTCTTTCTCCCTACAAATTTTTTCCTTTTCTATTTGTTTTCTTTTTCTCTTCTTCTTCTTTCTTTCCTTTTTGCTTTTTATTCTTTTCTTTCTTTCTCATCTCATTTCCTTTCATTTTCTCCATTTTCCTTTCTCTTTGCATTTCTCTCCCAATGGGATGGGCACTGACCGTATGGGTCAAGAGAAGGAAATTTCCTTCTCCTTTCCTCAAGCCAAATTTGTGGCCCTCAATTTTCCATCTTTATTCCTTATTTCTTAATTCCTCTTTATGACATCATCTACTACATGGCTCAATATGAGCCATGGGATTTATTTTCCACACACATAATTCAGAGCCATTCCTAATGCCAAGGGTCACACTCTTGAGGTGCCATGTGGCATCCCCCTAACCTTGCTACGTGTCATCCGATGACCCCACCGAAAAGGAAAACTCGACCGGCTCCCGACATCCAACTGAATTCTGACAGAAGCACCGCGAGACGATTTAACTGAGAAGTCCATTTCACATCCGAGATCTAGAAAATTTCGATTTTACCCAAATTACGATTTTTGCCTTTGAGAAAATGGAATTTTCTGGACTTACTTCGGGGCGAATTCTTATAGTTACATGAAGTGAACAATGAAGCAGGGAGGGCAGAGTTTGTGTCTATTACCAATGTGGTGGAGGTAGAGAGAGATACGAATGGGAATACATTTTCCACAAACTTGACATGACGAGGCACAAAGATTTTTTTAAAGGTTGGGTCAAAATAGAGAAGGCATTCTGAGTGAGGGAGTAACCGAGAAAGACATAAGGAGTGGATTTGGGATCGAGTTTGCGGGAAGAATAGGGACGCAACCAGGGAAAACACAAACAATCGAAGACACGGAGTTTGGATGAGTCAGGAGCTTTGTTGAATAACTTTTCAAAAGAGGAACCCAGGGAAATACCAACATTAGGCATTCTATTTATTAAATAGACAACCGTAGCAAGTGCATATGGACAAAAGGTGAGAGGGATGGATGCTTGATGTAGGAGTGTGAGACCCATTTCATTAATATGTCGATGCTAGGGTTCAGAATACCCATTATGTTCAGGAGTGTGGGGAGGTATAGTGAGATGGGTTATACCATGGGTCACGAGAAAGGACCGAATGACTAAAATTTCTCCCCCATTATCTGTGTAAAGTGTTTTAATGGCAGTGGAGAAATAGTTTTCAACAAGCTACTTAAAGGCGACAAAGGTTGAATGAACATCTGATTTTTGACGTAACAGGTAAAGTCATATATACTTTGTGTAATGGTCAACAAAAATAACATAGTAGTTAAAATCATTAGAAGATAAAATGGGTGAGGTCCAAACATCAGAAAAATAATATCAAGAGGAGAGGAAGAGGTAATGTTGATTTAGAAAAAGGTAACTTGTGGCTTTTATTAATATTGCAGGAGTTACAAGAAAAGGAACATAAATATTATTCGAGAAAGGAAATATTTAGATCACTTAGAAATTTGCGAAAAATATGTAAAGACAGATGTCCTAAACGACTATGCCACATGGACATAGCGGAAAATGAGGATCGAACTAAAGAGGACAAAACTAAGGTAGGAGACCGAAGGGGACTGACTTTGGCCAATAATAGACACCGTCTCTACGATGCCCGCAAACCAAAGTGACCCCCATGTGACGATCTTGCACCTGAAAGAAAGATTCAAAAAATAAGACATTAATAAGGTTATGAGCACAAAGGGTAGAGACCAAAATAAGATTTATGTATTATTTGCATAGCACAATAAGAAACCCAACGTTAAGAATAGATAAACTTCAGACCATCACCAATAAGAATATTGTCAGAGGCAATGTAAAGCTCATGAAGGGCCAAGGTAGCAAGTGTGAAAACCTGAGAAAATTCTAATTTTCTGAAAAAGGGTAAAATGGTAATTTCGGTCAAAATCCGGAATTTTTCTAGATCTCGTGATGGAGCGACAAACTGATTTCACCGTTGGAATCTTCTCGCGAAATCTAGCTATCACATCGAATTTCGTCAAATTCCGAGACAGCGAAAGTTGCACGTTTTTCGAGGCAACGAACATAGTGTAGGACACTTGACACATTTTGAGTGGCTTATGCGCGCCACATGTCAGCAAGAATCGCCAATCTCAGCCTCAAGAGCTGGGCCTACATGGACATAAGATCTCCCACCTGGCGAAATCTCAAAGTACATAAGTGGATAAGAAATCCTATCAACCAATGACAACGACACGCAGTTATGACAAATAATAAACGAAAAGACAAAAAGAGAATGCTTCTCTCATTTTTGGGGCTGGTACATGCAGTGGAGGGAAAATCAATTTTTAGAGAGAGAAGCTCCAACTTCTCTCTAGATTTCCTACTGACCGTTTCTGTCAAGACTGCCAAGAAGCAAAGTTGTTCCCACGTGACAAGCACACGCCGTAAGCACCGCTGTGGCTGTGAATTTCGACAACCACGGGAGGCAGGGTCTTATCCTACTTGGTTATTTTCTTGGCTTTAAGAGCTGGAATGATTCGAGGTTTGAGGCCATGAATGGTCATTTGGTCATCCTAAAACTGGGACCGAATTGTTGGAAAATGTGGAACCCGCTTGGACGCTTTAGGACCTGGTTAGGAAAGCCAGTGAGAATTGGCAATAAATTATGGTCGACTGTCATTGGCCGGAATGGCCACGATTTCAGCCTGGCCAAAGTAACCGATGCAGGAGGTCGCCCACCCGACACCATTGTTGCTTAGGAATTTAAAAACAGTCCCGATGTTTGGTTGACCAAAAATGGTCCATGTGTGCTGTGCAAAATATTGCTTGAATCGATGGCTTAATTTGTGGAAAGAAATTGCTGATGCATATAATTAAATGTGTTAACATGATGCTGAATTATATAAAAATATAATTGTGTGTGTTTCATTGAAATAAATTGTGATTAGCTCAAGTGAGCTAATTTTGATGTGTTATTGGATTGTAATTTAATAACATGATGTTGTAGGAGTTAATTTATGTTAGTATATGCAAGATTTATATATTAACATGAATTGTTTTGAATGGTAATGCATTTCTATATGCACCAGTAGCAACCTAGAAAATTTAGGTGAGTGCATGGCATGAAAGAAATGAAAATTGGAAAGTGGTTGTGAAAGGAATTTCAAGGAAGATTTTCCAATCAAGCTGAGAGGTCCCATCACTCATTCTGGAGGTCGACCCATGACTGTTGAAAATGATCCAAGAATTCGCTTTTGTGGGTAGTCCAACATATTTACCGAAATCCTGGGTGAAGATGTTTCAAGAACAAAAGAATTCTTGTTTGAAAAACGATGTTTTTCTCACATTTGGTTTAGTATGCGAGGAGTCAACAGGCACTCCAAGAAGTGGGAAAGGGTGAGTCGCATTCTCATCCATATCATGTGCACATTCAAGTAGATCATGTATTTGCTTTGAAAACAAGCTATGTTGAATCACGTATGGTACTAGCGGGAGTAGAACCCGCTGTAGGATAATTCAACCATCGGGCATTGCTCACCCCGGCCAAGGGATCATTATTTCGTGCAATGTGGAGTGTCGTGGTGCCACTACGCCATTAGAGGTCGTCAGAAGAAAGCCGACATGTGGCTTTGGTATTCATTTTGTATAACATGTATTAAAATTTTAAATCTTAATATATGTTGTATTAAGAGTGATGTATCAACTCTTGAACTATGGTAATATAGTTGATGTATTTTGGTGAGTATTGATGGCGCCCAAGTGGCCATTTTTACCATGTATAGGTCTCATAATACAGATTACGTATTCCGCAGGTTTGACAAGGTCGAACAGACACTTTGATCGGGCGCCATGTGCTGAAGATTCGTGGTCACATGGTGAGAGGCGCCCGAATCAACGACCCAATACAAAGAATTATCAAGATTACAGTAATGGATTGGCAAAGTGGTGGGCGAGGTGTAGTGGGGGAAGGTCGTGTCGAAGCCAAGGGCGGGTGGAAGAGATGGCACCGAGGTGATATAACAAGACTACCGAAGAGCCCTAAGAAATTTCAAATTTGACAACGCCGTGTAGCAACTATGCCCAAGTTTCGGGTCTGTGGAGCCGGGATGCCTCGAGACACGGAGGAGTAGTCGGGTCGATCAGTTATGGTTCCGCCCCCACCAGGCTTGTTCGGATGCACGATGTGATGAAGGGCTAGTCGAAGTGACCAAGGTAGTGGCCGGAGTGGAGGTGGGCAGTGCTAAAGGAACTGAAATTTTCATTTGGGCCTCATAACTAAGTAGTTGCTCAAATAATTCATCAAAAGTAACTGGAGTTTCCCGAGCTTGTAAGGCATGAGATATGTTTGAGTAGGCCGAGCCAAGGCTGTTCAAAACATGGATGGAGAGCTCATCAAAGTCAATAGAGACATTCATAAGGGCAAATAAGTCAATATTGTGTTTGACATCTTGCATATAGTCGGTAATAGTTCGATTATCTTGCTGAGGACTGGCAAGATTCTGGCAATGGGTCACGATTCGTCCACGCGAAGGAGAGGTGTAAAGCCTCGACCTGGGGGTTCGTTGACTACCCGTAAACTCGCGGAATACGTGTAGCCATTGAGTGTCTCAATGCCACAAAACTGAAGTGGTTCCCACCCCAGACGTAAACATGATAAAACGTCACGCCGCCCAGTACATCCATACTCACCAAAATATAACCAACTATATTACAATAGTTCCAAGAGTTAACTACACTCTTATACAAACATGTTTCGATCATAATGTTCCATACATGTTTTACAAAAATATATAAACAAAGCCACATGTTGGCTTTCTTCTCAAAAGCGGCCTCTAGTGAGCTCGCCTTCATCACTCAGACGAGTGGGGATCCCACGACGGGGTGAGCAAATGCCAAGTAGTCGAATTTTCCACATCGGTTACTCCCTACCTAAGTGCTCATAATTGCAAACACACATTCAAGTGCGGGATTCATGATTCCTACTCGAATGTTCACGTTGACAGAATGTGGACTCACCCTTCCCACTTCTCAGCCCTCACCGACTTCCTCACGCATGCCGCCAGAGAAACACTATTTCAAAACAAAGATTTTTTGTTCCCGATAAAATAATACCAATTTTATCGATAAATTCTATCGGGCAACCCTCCAGGTGAATCACCGATAACTCTCCGAACAACCATGGGTCATCCTTCGAGATTAGAATCGTTGAACAACTTCCAAGGCAATTAAAATCTTCCCATGAAATTCATTTGACAACTATGTTTTCATGTCATGCACTCATACCCATTGCTCTAGGTTACCTCAAAGGCATATGAAATGCACATGTCATTTCATTATTAATCATGTTAATATATTAAGCATGCATATATTAACAAAATTCACACACAACAACATGTTATTCATTCACATCAATAACACCAAAATAGCACACTTGTACTAATCAACAATTTGGGCAATTCGTCTCGAACTGCCCAAGCAACACAAACCACACACAAGGTCACGTGAACAGTACAACCCTAGGTCTCAAAACTGTCCAACAACCACTCTAGGGATTTCCCTCACCGGGCCCCAATTCGTGTGACTCCCAAAACCTCGGTGTCCGCTGACTCACCACAACTGAAATTCACGTGTCTCACGCCGTGAGGCACGTACATGTGTAAAACGACCCAATAGGGCCCGCACATCCATACAACCCAAATATAATTTTCTTACAAAAGGAATTTATTTACAATTGCACATTACACCATACAAAATTGGGTCTCTTGCCCAAAATTTTACAAAAATACAAAATACAAGATAAGGCCATCTTGGCCGTTTCTTCCCCTCTAAGGCCCCGTGATGTCCATCCCCAAGCGCCACTTCTAAGACCTAAAAATAGTCTCACGATCTGGTGAGCAATGCCCACAAGAGTGGAATTTCCCTACTAAGCTACTTCCCACCTAAGTGCAATGCAATGGCACACCAAACATACAACTCATGCTAATATATCACCTATGCATATAGTTAACAATTTAAATCCCATACATCATGTTATTTGGCGAGCACACACATCAACTTAGCTCACATGGGCTAAGGCATAAACCGGCAGTCCATCTTGGAACTGTCCCCAACCTCACACAAACATGTTATTTTCTCGCATGGCAATAACGACAACACTACACAAATCAAGAATCACACAAAACAAATTCCAGGGACTCAGTCCAAAACACTCTAGTGATTTCTTACCCTAAATTCAAAGCTGAATCAAACCACTCCGCCATCCGTGCCCCAACAAATCCCCATCCATTACATTACCCTTAAACAAAAGTGTGCCAAGTAGAGAAAAACCCCTACCTTTCCCTAGTTTTTAAACTCCCAAAACCGGAACCCACGTGTAGTCCGTGGTCGCGGGAGCAACTTTGCTCCTCGTCTTCTCACGGAAGCCAATCTGGCCCGATCGCCGGAATTTTAGAGAGAAGATGGATTCTCTCTCTCTAAACCTCTCTTTCCTCTCTCTCCTTCGCTGGTCTCTCCTCTCTCCTTCCCTCTCCCAACCGATTTGGAAGACTCGGGTCAAGAGGAAAGTCCTCTCTATGCCAAGTCCATTTCTCATCGACCATGATTACACCCTTTATCCTCTTATCCATCTAACTCGATTCCCTCAATGGCATTGATGCCATGTGTCACATGTGAGCCCCACTGGCTCAATGTTCGACTCTCCCATAGCCGACACGTACGCCTCGCAAATACCCATAAAGCGCCAAGTGTCCCGCGACTCTTCCACGTGCCTCAAAACGTGGGAGTCTCAATTATCTCTGAATTCGACGAAATTCGATCGCGGGTAGCCAGATTTCCTCGCGAGACCCATTCCAACTAAGCATCCGTTTCGTCATCCGAGATCTAGAAAAATTCTGGATTTTCAACCGAAATTACCATTTTATCCTTCCTTAGAAAACATGGATTTTCCGGGGTCTCACATTTGGAACTAAAATACACGGCCATTCAGGCCTGAGAACATCCCTATCCATTCAAATGGCTCATAGCCAAGGAATAAAACAAGTAGGAGAAACCCCTACCTCCCGGAGTTGCCGAAACTCCACAATACCGGTACCCACGCCGCAGTTTCGTAGCTGGGGATCAACTTGCCTCACTCGCCTACTCACGAACCGATCGTCTGGAAATGTAGAGAGGCTAGAGCTCTCTTCTAAACTCTTCCTTTTCCTCTTTCTTTCTCTCTCTTTCCTCCCAAACCGGTCGGGTCAAGGTCTGTCAAGAGAACTGTCTCGCGCCACTTGTCCACTTCTAAGTGGTTCTTTGGATTACACTCTATCCACTTATCCATCTACCATGGATTTCCATCCACTCACAAGGTTCCATTTGGCTCCTATGGGTCCCACTTTAGCTCATTGTTTGACTCATCCACACTTGACACGTGTCTCATCTTGAGCCACTCAAAATGCTCCAAGTGTCCCGCAGACTACCTTCTTGCGTTCGAAAAACGTGAAATTGACGCTCTCGAAATTCAACCAAATGATGTGGTGCCAGATTTCATGGCATCTATCTCCACCCGTGAAGTCCATTTCATCCGAGATCTAGAAAAATTCCAGATTTTGACCGAAATTACCATTTTATCCTCTTTCAGAAAATTAGAATTTTCTGGGGTCCTACAAGAGGCATACATCTTTTCGAGAGTAGTCCATGTAGCACGAGATGTGGTGGAGGTAGAGATAAACTGCATTAGGGTGGCAAATACGAACCCAACAATTGCATTGAGAAGCAATTGATCTGTCTTGCATGCAGTACTATGGTCCCGATTTGGTGAGGGGATGCGACACGGCAAGAAGTTATCATTCCCCTAAGGACACAAATTACAGCTGTCATTGCCAAGCAAATCATAATCAAACAGAGAGATATGAATTGTATACCTACAGAATACTCATATTATGATTTTTAGCGGTGCTTGAACACTGACATTGAGAATAATTAAATTATGAGACGTATTAGTCCCATTCAAGACTGTCGGACGACAAGGAGGTGCTACGACACTTGTGGAAGAAGATTCTTCGACCATTAAGAAGAATGATGATCATGTAAGAATAAAGGCTAACGAAGATGTTACGTGAAGATAAACATCTACTATCTCATGAAGGTGGTCGGGAACAGCATAGACATAATGCACAAAAACATGTGATCATCGGATCATGATGGGCAACGGCTAGAGTTAGGGTTTTTTTTTTTTTTTTTGTTAAGCTTGGTGCTCTGATACCATATTATGAAAGAGACATGCATATTATTTAAAGAGTTTAGGTATATATATGTATACCAATATAAGGACAAAATAGTAACAGCATAAAGCCAATAAAAGGAAAACCTAAATATACTCTAATAAATAAAAATAGCCGAGCTACTCGAACTCAATTTGACAAAGCTCAACCGACAACAAATAATTATACTCCGAAATCACCTGTCTTAATTAGAAATGACCTTAGAGTCTGTCCTCGATTAAAATAGTAAAGTTTGATTAAGCTATGAGTAGTTCGTAGCCGAAAGATTAGATTTTAAAGTGACTTCACACACCACTCAGCTTCTAGCTTGACTCGATTAATTCCGAGTCAAATTTGAGTATTGTACGAGTCAAGCTCAAGTAGCTCATGAGTAGCATGACTCGTTTACCCTTCTAATTAGACCTAGAGGGAAAAAACATCTAGACATTTTCTAGAACATGAAATCCTCCACGCAGTCTTATAGAATTGACAACGGTAACAAGGTAAAACGAAAATAACTGAGAAAAAGGATGATGTTTGTCGATAAGAGTCCTTCCATGTAAAGGATTTAATCTTCGTTGACTTCATTACTATTTCTTTGAATGAAATTCGATAAAAAAAAAATAAAAATTTACAAAAATTTCATGTTTCCTAACTTTTTTTTTTTTTTTTGATAATTAAGCACTTTGTTACTTTCTAAGCCTTTAAAAAGGAAATTAAGCACTTTGTTACTTTCTAAGCATTTAAAAAGGAAATTTAATAAAAATTTTGTGGAAATTTGAAGTTTCTTTCCTAACCCATTATTATTTCTCTATTATTATTATTTAAATTTTTGGTTATATTGTGTCTATTGTCTTGAAGTTAAAGTAAAGTTGATAACGGGCCTATCTGACCCATTTGGAGTCACGGATTGAAATTGGTCGGGCTTATCTAACCCATTGCTATTCGGGCTATTTTTTAATCAATCAACCTAGCCCTTGCGAGTTGCGGGTTAAAATGGGATAAAACCAATATTTAAAAACCAGATCAGTGATAGAATCGAAAAATTACCGATTCACGGTTTAGTGGTCAAATCGATAGTTGAACTATGATTGAACTGGTGATGTAATAAATATAATTTATATTTTATTAAAATTTAAAATATATAATCATAAATCAATAGTATTGAGATTATTATTTATATAAATATTTTAAATTGTATGAAATAAAATATAAATAATTTTTAAGTATAGAAATATATTGAGAAATGAAGGAAAAGATCTTTTACAAGCATATATAATATAATAATTATATCTATTATATTTTAAAATAATTTTTAAAATTAAAAATAAATAATATATTATTATTCATTTCATTATTTATATAAATATTTCAAATAGAATATAAATAATGTTTAGATATTGAAATATATTAGAAATTAGAGGATAAGATATTAGTGCACAACCATATATAATATAAATTAATATATTATAATTTGGAACAAAACTTTGACAAGAGTATATGAGTGGTCTCAGACTTAATACCCATCCTCAAACTTGAGTTCGGTTCTACTTAAGCTCCAAATTAATGGCCACTGCTTAGTAGAAGATCTGACCCAATTATCGACTAGCCGATTCAGCTTAAAGCATTGGATAAAACCTGTAAAAATGCCAAAAAAAAAAAATTAAATTTACAAATTTCATCACTTTTCGAATAAAAATATATAATATATAAGCATTTAGAGTCTAATTAATATAATAATAATAATAAATAAATAAACTTAAACAAATAAATAATATTATAATATAATAATAATAAACAATCTTAAACAAATAAATAATACTATAACACTATTATAACCAAAGTTCTAACCTTATAAGTTAACTAGTACTAAAACAATAAAATAACATCATTGGTATAAAATAACACTATTATATCATCGGTATTTAGAGATGGAACCCTCCTCCCATAAATCTATCCATTGTTCGTGAAGGGTTCCTTTTGTCGTTGCCCTAAAATGTTTTAGTAGTAAGCTTCGGAGTTCAGTCCAAGAGAGGATGGCTCTTCACTTGTGCTCCCATTGGTACCAAAGCAATGTGTCCCCCTCAAAAGCCACAACAACTGCCTCTAATATCTCGGCTTTCGAAAATTTATGGAGGTAAAAGAAGTGTTCTGCCCTTAGGAGCCATCCGTCGGGATTTTCTCTGGAGAATATTGGCATCTCCAACTTTTGATACTTTTAATCAGGTCTCGACGTCGCCGACGCAATGCTGGATTTTGGCATGGGTGGAAATTGTGATGTTGGGATATGAAGAAAGACTTGAGTCTTTGTATATGTGAAAAAGTGTATTACATGTACAAGGCGAAGACTTATATAAGCTAAGTTATACAAATCTTAAAAAGGAAAATATACAATTTCCATATACATATAATCTAACATCCCCCTCAAACTCATGGTGGTTTAAGAGAAACCATTTTGAGTTTGGAAGCTAAAGCTCTAAAAGTTCCTAAAGGAAGGGTTTGGTGAAGATATCAGCTAACTGATCCTAAGAGGAAACAGACTGAAGCGTAAGTGTACCCTGAAGCAGATGATGAAGAATGAAGTGACAATCAATCTCAATATGTTTAGTAAGTTCATGGAAGACATCATTATGAGCAATTTGAATAACACTTCGATTATCACAGTGAAGTTTAGTTGTAGTGGAACAATCAACACCAAAAATCCCGCAGCAAACTAACGAACCAAATAAGTTCAACTATATAGTAGCCGCTTCATGCCTATTCCGTCAAAGGTTGAACAACAATCGTTTGTTTCTTTATTCTCCAAGAGATAAGAGAATCACCTAGAAGAAAACAATATCCTGTAGTAGATCGACGATCAGTGGGATCACCTGCCTAATCTGCATCTGAATATTCCTGAAGAGTTAATGAGGAATGAGAAGAAAAATGAAGACCATCAAATATGGTGCCTTTCAAATATCGAAGAATCCTAAGAACAACAGCATAATGAGGAGATCTAGGGGCAGCCATAAACTAACTGACTACATGAACTGCATAGGAAATATCAGGGCGAGTAACAGTGAGATAGATTAGACTCCCAAAAAGATGTCTATAGAGAGTAGCATCAGATAGTGATTCACCATCATGAGAATTGAGGCGACAATTATACTCAATAGGTGTGTCGACTATCTTGCTAATGCGATACCGGCTCAAGAAATCGATCGTATATACTTGGCCTAAGCAAGATAATAACCATCTATAGATGAAGAAACTTCTAGACCAAAAAAGTAATTAAGAGGGTCGAGATCTTTCATTTCAAATTGACGACCAAGAAAGTGCTTTAGATCCTGAATACCCTGCATATCACACTACAAGAAAATGACTCAGCGGGATGGGCCAATCGCATTGTAAGGTAAATATGTCAAGCCAGATGATTATTCAGATATGTCATCTATGCTGTCAAGAAAAGTTTAGAGGTACCTTAACATTTATATATGATAAGATTGTTTCTATTTCTACGATCTTTGCGGAATAAGATTGTCAAGGTTAAATATATATTTAAGGTTTAGCTAATGCAATGTCAATACATAGCCATCTCATAAGGTTGTTTATGAAAAATTTAATATTATTTTACTATATTTTTTCATTTTTGCTAGAAAATGAAACTATTATAATAAGAAACTCATTTTCAAATTAAATTTGATATCTATTTAATTATGATAATAACAACTAAAACAAAAAACTTTAAATACTGCTATCTGGCAGAAGAATTATTATATATACATTTGAATATTAAAAACACAATGTAGTAAATTTTTTCGTTAATTGGCCCACTTTGTATACAAATAAAAAAGAATAAACAAAAAACATAATTAATGACATCAATAAAGATAATGTACAAACTTAAATTAAAAAATACAAATTCCATAAGAGTTGGTCTCTAATTCTTCCTCATCTCCTTCTTCTTGGATACCTAATAAGATAGACACAACATCAATAGAAAAGTAAGCAACAAGTACCAAAATTACTTGAAATTGTAGTTTCCAATTCCCAAGAGCACATCAAACCTATATCAAATTTGTGTAGAGACCTTATTTCTAAAAGATTAATTCAAGCAGTAACTCCCTTAATATAGGGATTGTAAAATTTCTTATAAACCTACATCAAACCTATAATAAAAACCAAAGTTAACAAATGAAAACTAAATAAGAGAAATTAGATATCTAACTACTTTAAATTCCTAAATGTGAATTATGTCAATTATTATGCTTTTTTAATTGTGCACCTATAACAATAAAAGTATATCACTTTAGTTTTTAAAAGGAAAAATCCAACAGGCCTTCATTTAAACTATGATAATAGATAATCACATTATCCGAGAAATCTCATAATCAATGATGAAAAAGGATCATTCTAATCACAAGAATAAATATCTCAATCACCAGAGATATCTCACCATACACTCATGCACCAAATGTGGGAAAGCAACCTCAACCAAAAATAAATAATTAAGGTGTTCTCTTCAATTCCTAAGAGGATATGATATCTGATGTAGACTTCATTTACTTTACACTAAAATGCATAAACTATCCGCCAAGAAGCTAAATCATAAAAACTGGTATACCAAATTAATTGTAAATAAAAACATTCAACAAATAGAAAATCATATTATTATTAGGGAAAATTTTGTCCAATATGCCGTCATTCTTCTAACTAATGGGTAAACGTTATTTCACACGGCGCAGTATCAACACACTGATAAGGTTCATAGAATTGATATATGGATAGCAATCCACAACTATGTAAATTGAGAATGATATATAGCAAACTAAAGTACTTCTCCATTTGATAGTAACACTAAATTGTAAAAAGACATAATTTTGCAACACTATAAAAAAAAAAATCAATTTAATCAATTTTTTAGTGTAGAAATCCATAAATGATTTAACCTTTTTCAAGATAAGGCTTTTAAACCGAATATCCTTCATCACAAGATAAAATCAACAAATCATCTAGAAAATTTTCATCCTTCAACATAGATCCGCCAATTCTCTCCACAACTTGATACATATTTTAACTAGAATTTAGCATTTAAGAACGGATTTGAAAGATTGATCGTGCCGTGCGTTATTCAACCCCGTTATCGTTGTGTTTTGGCACTTTTGTGTAATAATCGTAATTAACCCAATTGGCACACTAAGGTCCCTGCTATTCTACTGATCGCATTTTGTAGCTAATTTTGTAGTTTTTACAAGCTATTTATGCCAAAATTATTGAGTCGATCCAAGCACGAAGAATTCGAGTCAAACTTAGCATTGCAAATCAAAAACCAAAAGAAAAGAGAAGCGCAGTGCTGTGGTGGCTGAAATGTACAGTATCATGAATTTGTAAATTTTGAGCAAAATTTCATGTGTTACAAATTTTCGCAACCCGTGAAATTGCCTCGCCCCATCACCACTGCTCACCTTTCCTCGCACCTTTTTGACTTTGCCTCTCTTTGATTTCTTCCCATTATTCTTGTAATAGCGAACCGTTTTTGTTCATTTTGGTAATTTGTATTGTTGGGGCGTATATAAGCCTAAGAAAACACTCGTAACAGAATCATCTTCTTTCATTAATAAAAATTTCTTTACGGGAAGTCAAAGCTCTCCCACCTCTTTCCTTTTCTCTCACTTCTCCCCTTTTCTTATTTTCCAAGGCAACCAACACTCCTCCCAGAGACGCACACCCTGGCGGATGAGTGGTTAAATCCTTCCTCCTCGAAGGAGAAGGTCTGGTGTGATCTAAAGGCAACTAGGAGGTTCCAGCGTTTTTCACGCAGTATCCACCGCCGCCACCAAGCCCCTTCTTATCACCAATGGTTACGCTCTTTGGTAAGCTGGGCTCATCGGATTCTAATGTTAGATTCATTGATGTTTGTTAGTTATCATTTATGATCCACAGGCGGTGAGTCACAGTGACCCGCGTTTTAACGATCGAGAGCGCTTTAATGGCCGTTGGATGCCGGCTTTTAAAGAGATTTAATGAGGGTCGCTTATAGCCAAATGAAGATCCCTCGAAATGACTATAGGTCATCCTCCCTAACGCTAGTATTAACTTAGAAACCCTCCGTTGTCCTAGGAATCCAACCCTGACTCCAACACTTCAAGGAGTTCTATTTTACATTTTAACTTGTTTATTCTTAGCTTCCAAACATTAAACTCCACCGAAGTTTTTACGTAACCCCTAATCCAAATTGAAATTACCTTTAGCCAACTCCGCAAATCACATTACACAAAGAAAACCCATCCTCGTGTTCTAATCTAGAGTTACCATACTGCTAGCCGCATTGTTACATAGTAGAGAGAATTAGGTTTATAAATTTTGTTGATTCCCAGACAATTCCATTTCAGCATGAATCAAAATGCATGCCGCTGGTTTAGACAAGCTCTATGCAAATGATGACCTGATGAACACTTGTGATCCTCATCACAAGTATTGGTAAATTTTCCTTTATTTTTCTGTGTAGTATTTTTCTGCCGCTTTGTTACTGCTTTCATGTTTTGTTTTTATTAACACTACTCTCTTTTTGGGTAGAATTGTTTTTCTTTTTTTGTTCGTGTTGCCCTCGTTTCCAACATGAGAACATGGCGTTCCGTTGGTAAGGAAATTCCTGGGAGGCAGTGTTATCAAGGTCGGCCCCATAGACCCGTGCTGCGTTGATCAGAATGTGAACCAATGAACCTCATCCTAAAGAACAGCAGAGTCAGCAACCCATGGAGAGCAATCCAAACGCATATAGGTCCATGAGGGACTATAGAAACCCTCCACGGATGAGTGTGCCCTCATGCATGGTGCCTCTAACTAATGCACCATATGGAAATGTTTACAACCCTAGTTGGAGGAACCACCTAAATCTCTCATGGGGACCATAACCTATACAATATGCACCTCCTCCACATCCACAGTATGCTTCTTCATCTCAGCCTCAACCACCATAGTTTACTTCTCCAGTTGAACAAGCCATCCTAAACCTCACCAAGCTAGTGGGTGACTTTGTGGAAGAGCAGAAGACAATCAATGCCAAATTAAGACAAAGAATTGATACTGTGGAAAGCTTTCTAAACCAAAAATTAGATGTGCTTTAAAGTGACCTTGATCAGAAAATTGACATCCTACATAACTCCATTTCAAGGCTCACTAATCAGCACGTTGATCAAGAGGAAGCGAGCCCAGAGGAAGGGTGCCTGAGTGACACCATGGAGGAGGATCAGTGTCTACAGCAGCTACAAGAAGGGCTGATAGAAAATTTTGAATCCTCAGACACTGATGTTGCTGTCTGTCCATGGGAGAAGAAAGAAGAAACCTCCCCAATGCTAACTAAGGAGGGTAGTGGAAAGGATGCAGTGGAAGAGCTCCAAAAACATAATTTACACCTGCCCTCTACTGGCCAAGTATATATCCCGCCACACCGCAAAGACAATCTATACCACACTGCCAGCTAAGGCTACCCATCTCGCAATTACTTGTGCAAAACTTCGTGAAGAAGTGGCCACTATTCAAACTTACACTACACGTAGACGACTTTGGTACGTCATACTGGTATAGCACAACGGAGTGGTTCGTGTTGGTTCAAAATGGAGCACTGACCTCAAGATTATCTAATTAGCCAAGAAATTCCTCCAAAGGCTTGAGAAATCGTTTTAGTTCCATTTCCCCACTTTTTGTTTTCATTTTCCTGTTTTGTTTTATTTTATTTTGATTTATTTATTTTTTCTTTTTAGATTTTCTCTTATCTTAAGTTAATCTTTATTTCTAGCTTTTTTTTTCATTTTCTTGCATTTTTCTTTAATTTTTCCTGGCTTATTTTTGCAGGTCTATGCTTAATTTTTGCAGCAGGGGAGGTCCAAAATTCAAAGGAAAGACCCTGCAAAATTTCACAACCACACTGTAGCATTCGTACGGCAGCCATTTCGTAGGAAGAAGACAAGTGAGCCACTGTAGCATTTTTGTCTTTTATGAAAAAAAAAAAATAATAATAATAATAATAATAATTTCAAATTTCAGATAAAAAAAAACAATATATATATATATATATATATATATATATATATATATATATATATATATATAATTCATTTTTTTAATTAAAAAAAATTCGCAATTCGCAACCTCCTCCACTTTTGCAACCCGATTTTGTTTTTGACATAACTTTTTCATTCGAACTTCGTTTTAGGTGATCTTGGTATCGTTGGAAAGATTAGAGAGTGTAAAATCTAAATATAGCTAGAAGGAACACTTTTGAAATTTTTATAAAGGCGTAATTTTCAAAATGCTCCAACTGGTCACCTTTTTCCTCTCTTTTCTTCTTCCAACTTGTTCATTTGAAGCCCAAATGAAGTGAATAAGGTCTCGATGGAAAGCTTGTGAAGTCTCATATCCAACAACGTGTACATTTCATCAAGGAGATATCACTTCCTCCCTTAAATTTCCACTCATAGCCACATTTTGGAACAATGTTGAATTTGGTCGGGGAGAGTTATGAAGAAGTGTTGTTTTATGTTTTGAGCAAGTCTTTTTGTTTAGTGAATGGCTTGCTAGTTAGTTTGTTTTTTTTTTTTTTTTTTTTTACAATATAGTTCATGCTTTCAGTTTCTCATTTTCAGAAAACTTTTTTTGTGTTTTACCTAGCTTGCAGTTTGAAAAATTGAAACACTGTCCAATTCTGTTGATGTTAGATTAGTTCCATGCCTAATTGAGTGGATGATCAATTGAATTCTATTTGTTTGCCAACCTTTTTTCTTCCACCTCAAGCCACACACATCAAAGTAATATTAGGTTTCAAATAATAAGCCGAGAACACTCTAGCCTCCTAAACCTTGCAAAACTCCGTCCTAGCACTGCCGACCACCTTTAATAAAGAACTCCCGAGTCACAATGTGTCTTCCAAAGAAAATAGAAAAGAAAAGAAGAAAACAAAACAAAACAAAACAAAAGAAAAGGTCGCGACGCTTCCTTGAAACCCTCGAGCACTCCGGTCCGTAGGGGTATATGGCGAAGTTCTAAAGCCCGATGCCCTGGGGCCACCTACCGGGAGTCACCGACTTAGTTGCTCGTTATATGGGTGGATGGGTGAAGCTTAGCAAGTTGTAGGTGCTGGAGTCTCGAAATCATTTGAAGTCCGGGGTGAAACCTGAAGAGTTAGCGGTTGAAAAATCCTTATGACTTGATGCCCTAAGCCTTAATTGGTTGGGAGTCATCGGTGGATCCCCGTTACATGGACTTTGGTGAAGTCAATTCCTCAACATTGCACCCTACAACACAAAAAGAATCGTGGAATAAGAGGGTCCCCGACCTATTTAGACGGTTAGTGTACTAGGTCAGGCAGCAAATTTTGTTGGGAGAGTGCGCGGCGCTTTATTGTTGAAAAACCGATCATATAAACACTTAGGTATCGCGGGAAGCTCCGTGTCGATTCTTTAGGAAGGAAACTTGATGCTAGATTTGCATGCTATATCCCTCTCGAGATGGTTATCATGTGGCTTGGGTGGATTCCATCGAGGGTTGTGCATTAATTACTCACACACTTTTGAAAATACCATTTTCGAGAACATAATTTTGTTATTATGTTGTTTGCCGCTTCTTTCTTTCTAGTCGTCGAGGACTAGCAAATGTGGTCGATCGGGGGAAGGGGTGATTAGTGCCTGAAAAAGTGCTATTTTGAACCCCGTTATTGCGTGTTATGAGCACTTTTTGGTGGGTATTAATCTACTTAATTAACTCAATTGACACACTAAGGTCCCTCGCTATTCTGATCGACGCATTTTGCAGCTTTGACTTTAAGTTTATAAATCTATTTATGCCAAATTATCGAAGCCGATCCAAGCATGAAGAATTCAGTCGAATCCCAAGATTGCGCATCAAAAACTAGAAGAAAAGAGAAGTTTACAGCAAAAAGAAAAGGAGAAGGGGTCACAAATTTTCGCGCGAACCTCGCAATTTTTCAAGCAGGCGTAATTTTCAGAACACCGAGAAATTTCACAGTTGCTAATTTTCGCAACACCGAAATTTCGCTGCGACTCGCAACACCGCGACTTTGCAACATCACAATTTTCGCAACATCAGGAAATTTCGCAAGTTACACTTTGCAACCTGCGAAATTGCCTTGCCACTGCCACTATTCACCTTTCCTGCGCCTTTTGACTTTTGTTCCTCTTTTGATTTCTTCCCATTTTGTCCTTGTAATAGTTAATTGCTTTTGTTCATTTTGGTAATTTGTATTGTTTTGGGGCAATATATAAGCCCAAGAAAACACTGTAACAAGAATCATCTTCTTCATTAATAAAATTTCAAGGGAAGCTTCGCCTCCCACCTTTTCCTTTCACTTTCTCCCATTTTCTCATTTTGCTGGGCGCCAAACACCCTCCAAGGAGGACAACTCTCAAGCGGATGAGTGGCTAGGAAACCCTTCCTCCTTGAAGGGAGAAGGTTGTCGCGTGGATCCGGCTGCACCGAGGTTCCATGTTTTTCACGTAGGTATCCACTGCGTCACTATTCTCCCTTTTTAACTTTAGGTTTTGATCCTTTTGAGTCACCTTGAATGGTTATTACTGCAGCTAGCTCATTGGATTCTTAATATTAGATCCATTGATGTTTGTTAGTTATCATTTATGATCCATTGTAAGGGGCGAGTCAAGGTGACTTTGCGTTTAACGACCGGAGCTTTAATCAGAGACCCCTAAAATCCGTGATTTCTAAGGAAGGATAAATGGTATCAAAATCGGAATTTCTAGATCTCGGATGATGAAACGGAGTTCACCGTTGGAATCGTCTCATGAAATCTAGCGCTACCACGCATTCGAATTTAAACCGAATTTGGAGCGGTCGGAATTTCCGTTTTTCGAGGGCGCGTAGAGGAGTCGCGGGACACTTGGCGTTTTGGGTGGCGGGGCGCCACGTGTCAAGCTATGGGAGAGTCTCAGAACATTGAGCTCAAGTGGGGCTCACATGTGACACATGTATCATCTTAGTGAGGGAATCAAAGTTAGATGGATAAGGATAAGGGTGTAATCGTAGTTGATAAGAGAAATGGGCCTTGGCGTAAAGAGGACTTTCTCTTGTCAAGTCTTGTCAGTTTGGGAGAGGAAGGAGAGGAGGGCAACGAAAGGGAGAGAAGGAAAGAGAGGAGGTTTTTAGAGAGAGAGGCTCCACCTTCTCTCTAAAATTCCGCGATCGGGCCAGATTGGCTTCCGTGACGAGGCTTGAATTCTTTCATGACAAGAGGCTACCGCGTGGGTTCCAGTTTTGGGGAGTTTCGACAAACTCCGAAAAAGGTAGGGGTTTTTCTCCTACTTGTTTTACTTTTTGTTTAAGGGTTATGTAATGGATAGGGATTTGTTGAGGCCTGGATGGCCGTGGGTTTCGGTTCCAAAAGCTTTGGACCGAGTTAAGAAATCCCTAGAGTGTTTTGGACGGTCCACGGACTGTTTGGGTGATTTGGTGTGATGTTGTGTTATTGCCATGAGAAAATAACATGTTTGTGTGATATGTGGGCAGTTCCAAGATGGACTGTCGGGTTGTGCCTTAGCCCATGTGAGCTAAGTTTATGTTATTGTTATAAACTGAATAACATGATGAATGGAAATTAATTTTGTTAATATATGCATGAGTGATATATTAGCATGTGTTGGATATTTGGTGTGTCATTGCATTGCATAGGTGGGAGAGTAACCAGTAGGAAATTCCACTCTTGGGCTTTGCTCCACCAGTCGTGGAATATATTTTCAGGTATGAAGGCGTGGGATGGGGCCTCCAGGGTTTAGGCGAAGAAACGGCGAGATGGCCTTATCTTGTATATTCTGTTTTTTGTAAAATTTTGGGCTAGAGACCCATTTTTGTATAAATTGTAATTAAACACAATTGTAAATAAATCATTTGTATAAATATGAAATTGTGTTGAATGGATATACGGGCCCAATCGGGCTGTTTTACACATGTACGTGCCTCACGACGTGAGACACGTAGATTTCCGCGGGTTGACGGGTAGTCAACGGACCCCCAGGTTTTGGGGCGTCACATTAATGGCTAGTGGATGCCATTTTTTAAAGAGATTTAATGAGGGTCAGTTTTTATAGCCAAATAAAGATCCGGTTCGGGAAATGACTATAGGTCATCCTCCCCAACACGAGGAAAGGACCCTGGAAACCCTCAGTTGTCCTAGGAATCAGGCCACTGATGACCTAACACTTCCAAGAAGGTTCTATTTTACATTTTAACTTGTTTTATTTTGATTTCAAACATTAAACTCCCTTTGTTTTTACAAAACCTAATCAATTGGGGAATTCTTGCTGAATAGTTGCAAATCATTTACACAAAAGAAATCTCATGCTATTGTTAGGCCACAGAGCCCCTTTATCTTTTAGTAGCATTATACGTTGTTAGGAAGGAATTAGGTTTATAAATTTGTTGATTAATTTTTGTTGTAGCCTGAATCAAGATCAAATAGGATAAAAATGTGATTAAAGATTCATAGTAAGGATCCATAAGTAAAATTCCCGAAGTAGAAAATTTGAATAAAAAAATCTTATAAACCATACACAATTATTAATCGATGGCAACTATATTTAAGATTATTAGTATTCCATGCGAGGCACGAAACAAGATGATAATTAACAACCTGATTAAATCATATGATTAAACGTTCCAGCAAAACAACCTCTTCCAAATAAGATACTTAAAACTTTCCATTTATTAGTTCTTTTTTCTTACCCTTTTCAACAAGCAAAAAGCGAGTGTAGTGGCTAGGGTGAGGAGGCTTGTTGTGGAAGCCTTTATGTGTGAGTAAGGACTATAATGCACATAGAGAAAAGGCATGGTGAGGTTGGCATGGATAATGGCGAGTGGCTGAATTGGTCCTAGGCGAATACCCATGAAAAAGTAATATATCTTAGGAACTTTATGCATGTAAATAAGCGAATAGTGCGAGAAAATAAATTGTACCTTGGTAAAATTGGTATATTTTAGCAAAAAGCAAAGTTAGGGAACACGGTAATAAGTGAAAGTTTTTGGAAAGTAGAAGAAAAAAAATATTTAAAACACCATGTTAATCGTTTAGAAGTGTGAGGGAAATTTTCTTTTCTAATATTTTGCATTGCTAATCTTTATATATAGTCTCCTGCATGATGCTTGTTTTTGAGTTGATAATGAAATGCAAGGTGTGGTTAACTCTGAAATTAAAGCCCAGAAAAGAAAAGATGAATGAAAAAAATTAATAATATTAATGAAATAATATCTGAGAACTTTTGGGAAAAGGGTGGTTTTTTGAGCAAATAAATATCATCAATGAATTGATGAAGAATCCATAGATCGCATCCTTTCTCACTTAAAGGCATGGTGCTATTGTAGACCCAAAATTTTGTCCTCTTGACATATTCTTTTAAAATTGATCATTGACCACTTGGTGAGGCTCGCACATTGCCATTGTTTACTCATATAGTTTGCATGGGTGACATGGCTTGCATGGCTTGTTTAATGCATGACTTTTTATTTATTTATTTTGTTTTACTTTATTATGTTACTTATTTGATTTATCTATTCATTTTTTTTATTATTATTTTGATCATTCTTTTTAAAAAAAAGTAGTTTTTACTCATTTATTTTATTTTTTTTTAAACAAGGAAACTTTTACTTTTTTCATCTATTTTTTTAAAAAAATTTCTCATTTTTATTTAATTTAATTTAATGTTTCGAAAAATGATTTTTGAATTGTTAGGTTAATTTTTTTTTTTTTAGAAGATGTTTGTTTCATTTAATTTATTTTAATATTTAAAAAAAAATGCTTTTATTTTTGATAGTTTGACAATTTCAAAAAGGTTTTATTTTATTTTATTTATGTAAGGTAATATACTTGGAAAAGGTTTTTTTTTTTATTATTATTGTTTTACATTATTTTGAGATGATTTCATTAACGTAAATAACAAAAGAGTACATGGAAAAAAAGGAAAATAGATAAGGATTAATGGGTTTTAGGAGAATGAAAAAAAGGAGGAGTTCCCCAAAATAGAGATTTTGGTTTCTCTATGCATGGAAAAATGAAGAGTTTTAGAGGGCCTGAGAGTTTTTAAAAGGAAGGGGAAGGTTTTAAGAGATAGGAAAGTTTTCTTGGGAAGGAGGTTTGTGAATAAAAAGGGAGAGTAAAAAAAAGGAAGAAGAAAAAAAAAGATTGGGTAGAACAAAGGGGTTTTCATGGTGGGAGATTAGGTTGTTCGAAGTATTTTAGTTTCTTTAAAGAAGCGGGCTGTTCGGTGCGAGAAGAAGGTATTTTGAGACAAGGTTGGTGACAGTCAAGGAAGCACACACAATTTCCTCCAGGTAAGCGATTTCTTGTGGTCTTATGTTATGTTACTTTATTTATCTATTTATTTTATAAAAAATAATTTCTGGATATTTTGGGTTCTTGATATTTAGTTGTTTTATAAAAAAATAATTTCTGGATGTTTTAGATTCTTGATGTTTAGTTGTTTTAGAGCAAAATAATTTCTGGATGTTTTGGGTTCTTGATGTTTAGTTGTTTTATAAAAAAATAATTTCTGGATGTTTTGGATTCTTGATGTTTAGTTGTTTTAGAGAAAAATAATTTCTGGATGTTTTGGATTCTTGATGTTTAGTTGTTTTAGAGCAAAATAATTTTTGGTATGTTTTAGGTTCTTGGTGTTTAGTTGTTTTAGTAAAAAAATAATTTTTGAATGATTAAGACTATATTAATGTTTAGTTGTTTTAGAGCAAAATAATTTCTGGATGTTTTGGGTTCTTGATGTTTAGTTGTTTTATAAAAAAATAATTTCTGGATGTTTTAGGTTCTTGATGTTTAGTTGTTTTATAAAAAAAGTAATTCTACAGATGTTTAGGTTCTTGATTTTTAGTTGTTTTATAAAAAAATAATTTCTGGTATGTTTTGGGTTCTTGATGTTTAGTTGTTTTAAAAAAAAGTAATTTCTGGTATGTTTTGGGTTCTTGATGTTTAGTTGTTTAGTTATAAAAAAATAATTTCTGTATGTTTTGGGTTCTTGATGTTTAGTTGTTTAGTTATAAAAAAATAATTTATGGATGTTTTGGGTTCTTGATTTTTAGTTGTTTTATAAAAAAATAATTTCTGGTATGTTTTGGGTTCTTGATGTTTAGTTGTTTTATAAAAAAAATAATTTTTTAATGATTAAGACTATATTAATGTTTAGTTGTTTTAGAAAAAAATAATTTCTGGATGTTTTAGATTCTTGATGTTTAGTTGTTTTAGAGCAAAATAATTTCTAGATGTTTTAGGTTCTTGATGTTTAGTTGTTTTTGTTAAATATTATAATAAGTGTTATGGGTACTATAGTCATTTCTCTTTGTAATTCTACTTTACTTTTAAGGGTAGACTAGTCTTTTTAATAGCTTTAATAGCTTTAGGGTTTTATCTCTTAGTACAATATACATCTTTTCTTTGTATTGTGCTTGTTCATCCAATGTAAAAACCTAGCTTCTCTTTTCATAACTCATCCATTTGTTCATATGAATTCTTGGTTTGTCCATCAATATTAAATATTATGTTTATCATGGTATCAGAGCCTCCATCAATTTGTATCTCATCCATAGCTTTGTGAGTTAGTGGGGGTTCGGGCGAGCCACAAAAAAAAAAAAAAAAAAAAAATTTTTTTATAGTTCTTTGTTATTACGATTCTGGATCGGTGGCTTTCTGGGTTCTGAGTTGATGCTCATACAATCGATTCTGCTTCATCTTGACTTCTGGTTTGATTTCAACTCTTGGCTCTTATTATTATTTCTTGTTGGATTTTTGTTGAGATGGCTGAGGGTAGAGATGATTCTCTTCAGTCAATTAGTGTGCAATTGGTTGGGAAAAATTATACATATTGGAGTTATGTGATGAAAAATTTTTTGAAAGGCAAGAAATTATGGGGTTATGTTTCTGGAACTTTTCGTTAAAACTAGGGATAGAAGCGAGAAAAATTATATAGAGAATGGTAGATATTTGGGAATCGATAATTCAAGGTATCACTTGGATTAATAATTCACATGAAGCACACAATAGGAATGCAATTGGAAATTTAGGCTAACCCAAGGAAGTTTGGGATTATTTGTAAGTTGTACCTACAATCCTAATTTTGCAAAAAGCAATTATCGATTGGAAATTGATATTCGTGCTTTACAACAGAAAAATATGAGTGTGCAGGAATTTTATGATGCTATAGCCGGTTATGGGACCAGAATTAAGCACTAACGAGAATCTGCGAGTTAGGGCTTTTGCTCCATATATTGCGGAAGGAAGAGCGGCGTTTGGTTCAATTTTTATTCAGCCGTGATGATTTTGAGGACTTAGTGGGATTTGATACGCTCGCAATCCGGCGCATACATTGATTCGAGTAGTTAGTGAAGCTGTGGGGCGAGGGGAGATACGGCTTAAGTCTGTCTGAAAAAGATGCTCTATGTTGACCACTCCCTCTGTTTTGCGATCCCTCACGGGCCTATTGGTATTACTCGGTTTAGATCACATACTACATTTGCTTTCAGAGATGAATGTCGTTTACGTAAGCCACAAAGGGTCATTGGAAATCACGGTGTCCTATATTGTTGAGCAGTGTTAAATCTGGCAGGCCACGATCAGCGGTTTCTCGACAACGAACACGCTTTTATACATCCACCATCACGGCATCGGCTCACGGTGGTCCCTCGTAGCCTAATCCTAATCTTTGCCATGGCCTCCATCATTAGATCCATCTATGTGAGGCGGTTTCAAAAAGTTCCTTGCTGACTGTGGCATGCCATGTGCGTATCCTCTCTATGGTTTGTCATCTCCTTGTTCCTCGGGTACATCTCGATTTTATGGGTCTTAGATTACGGCGCTTCATCATATATCCACGATTTGTCATCATTTGTTTCTTTATCTCATTATTCATACGTCGATATTATTTGCGATGGCACTCCTGCTCTGCTAGCGGGTTGTGGGTCTATTGTTACACCATGTTTGTCCATTCTGATGCTCCTATATTCCTAAACTTCTTATAAATCTAGTTTCATTGAGTGACTTTGTGAATCGGATATTTGATACTTCTTCATTGTTGTAATGCGGGACCTTAATCCGAAGCTGATTAGGATAGGTAGTAGGAAAAGGAGACTATATGTTTGGATGAGCTTCAAAGTACCGGATATTTACGGCTCTTGTTTCTAGTGTTGGTTGTCTTCCTTTCGTTTGAGTGATTCTTCGATCACGTAACATTTGTGGCATTCTCTTGGTCATGTTACGCATCGTTCTGGTTTAAAGCTTCTCACGGGGCCTTAGGCAATGTGAAACCTTGTAATATTTAGTTATTTGTGGTTGCAAATTGGCAGGTACTGCGCTTTGCCTTTTAATAAAAGTATACATTTCTCTTGCTCCGTTTGATCTTGTTCATTCGATGTATGGGTCATTCTCTATTACCACGAGGAGGATCACGTATTATGTTTCCTTTATTGATGATTACTCGTTATTCTTTTGAGTTTATCTTATGAAAAAAAACGTTAAGTTTTCTAAGTATATTCAATGATTTTAAATTCTCATTAAAACCTGACATTCCTCGTTATCCAGTCATTTAGATGATTTGGGTGGAAGTATACTTCTCATGCTTTTCTTGATTTACTTGCTTTAGATGAGACCAATTCATGAACTTCTTATCTGATACTCACGAGCAAATGGTATTCTTTGAAAGAAACATAGACACATTGTTGAGGCTAGATCTCCTTTTATTATGCACTTGGTGTTCTAGTGAATTTTGAGGCTTGATCATACTGCGGCTCATTTGATTAATAAATTCTGACCTCTCACGGTGGGGTTGTCTCCTTTTGAAAAATTAGACATGCTCCACGATTGTGCTACTCTTCGTGTTTTTGGTTCTACATGTTTGTTCTTGACCTCACGTTGAAGCGTAGTAAGTTGTCTTCAAAATGCGCTATTTGTGTTTTTCTAGGTTATAGTGCGGTCGAAAAGGATGCTCCGTTGTTTTTGATCCCGATCAATCAAAAAATTATATGTTTCGCGTCATGTTGTATTTCTTGAACATATATCGTATTTTTCTATTCCTGCTAGTGCTCATAACATGACTAAGTCTGATCTTATTCGTATTGATCCTTTTGTGGTCATGATGCTATTGTTCCCCACGGTGATGTTCCCAGTCTCGTCTACTCTTTACGATCATAATTCTTACGGAGTTCCCGACTCTTATTTCATGAATCACGGTACTTTGGCTCACGACATGCCTAAGCTTCCCTCTCCTTCTCTGTTGCTCAATCATCTTCTTAAAGACTACGGCTCCTGTTTCTTAGATTACCACTACTTTCATGCCAAGTAAATCCACTCGACAACTTTGATTTTATTTATTCTTGTTACTACAGTTCTTTTGTCTCTTTTTGAAAGCGATTCGTCGTCTCTACGAGCCCTTTGTCTATAAAGCAGTCATTGATCAGCTGGCGGCATCATGGTACGAGAACTCAACTGCTCTACATCAGGACACATGTAGGATTTGGTGCCTCTACCTCGGAGTAAACGTGCCATTGGTTCTCGTTGGGTCTATAAATTAAGACTCAATCGATGGATGCATTTGAAAGGTATAAGCTCGATTGGTTGCTAAGGGATATTCAATGATATGGTATGGATTATGAGGAGACTTTGCTCTGTTGCAAAAATGACTTCTGATTCGTACTCTTATTGCAGTTGCTTCTGTTCGTCATTGGCATATTACTCAAATGGATGTTAAAAATGCCTTTTTAAATGGAGATCTTCAAGAAGTCTATATGGTTCCTCCTCACAGGGTTTTCATCGGCTGGTGAAGTTGCAAGCTTTCAGGAAAAGAAAAGGCCCTTTATGGTCTGAAACAAGCTCCTCGAGCTGGTTTGAAAAGTTTTCTTATTATTACCTCGCTTGGTTTCGTCCTATGATGTGATTACGCATTATTTGTTAGATGTACTCTATTGATCGTGATACGCTTTCTTTATATATGTTGATGATATGATTGTGCGGGCAGTGATGTTGATGGTATTCTAATGTTAAAGGCGAGTTGACTCGTTGTTTTCTGATGAAGGATTTGGGCTCACTCAGATTTACTTTTTGGGTATTGAAGTTGCATCTTCTCGAAAGGTTATCTTCTTTTCTCGATCTAATTACATCTCTGATATATTTGAGCGGTCGTATCGCGATGTCAATTTGTGATCTCTATTGAGATTAATGCTCGTTAAATACGCTGATGGTTCTCCTTCTTGGATCAGTTTATATCGTACTGTTGTTGGTAGTTTGGTTTATCTTACATTACCGTCACGACATTGCATATGTTGTTCATATAGTTAGTCAGTTTGTTACTTCACCTACTACGGTTCATTGAAACTAATACATTCTTCGTATTTTGAAATTTATCTTGAATTTTCGGTTTCGAGTCTCTTACTTTCTTCTACCTACGTCCTTGGAGTTGCATGCTTATTTACGATGTTGATTGGGCTAGTGATCCTACGGATCGCCGTCGACTCTGCGGTTTTGTATTTTGGGGATTCTCTCATTTATTGGAAGAGCAAGAAACAAGATATTTATCTCTAGATCTTCGCGGGCGAGAGAAATGTCGTGTAACTCCTCTTACTGTGAGATGGTTGGTTCGATGGTTGCTTGCGGATATGGGTGTTTTTCTTCATCAACCTACTCCATTATATTGTGATAATAAGAGTGCTATCCAAATTGCCTCGAGTGCGATACCACGGCGGACCAAGCATGTGAGATTGATTGTCATGTCATTCGACATAATTTCGGAGCGGCACTTTAACATTACCTTTCGTTCTTAACACATGCGACTTAGGCTTGTTTTACAAAATCACACACTCTATCTCGCGTTTTCGTTTTTATCTAGCAGCTCGGCTTATTGCAAATGACATCGTGAGTTTGAGGATGTTAAATATTATAATAAGTGTTATGGGTACACTATAGTCATTTCTCTTTGTAATTCTACTTTACTTTAAGGAGTGGTAGTCTTTTAATAGCTTTAATAGCTTTGGGGTTTTATCTCTTGAGTACATATATACATCTTTTTCTTTGTATTGTAGCCGTGCTTCATCAATGTAAAAACCTAGCTTCTCTTTTCATAACTCATCCATTTGTTCATATGAATTCTTGGTTTGTCCATCAATATTAAATATTATGTTTATCAGTTTTATTAAAAAAATAATTTCTGGATGTTTTGGGTTCTTGATTTTTAGTTGTTTTATAAAAAAATAATTTCTGGTATGTTTTGGGTTCTTGATGTTTAGTTGTTTTATAAAAAAAAATAATTTTTGAATGATTAAGACTATATTAATGTTTAGTTGTTTTAGAAAAAAATAATTTCTGGATGTTTTAGATTCTTGATGTTTAGTTGTTTTAGAGCAAAATAATTTCTGGATGTTTTAGGTTCTTGATGTTTAGTTGTTTTATTAAAAAAAAGTAATTTCTGGATGTTTTGGGTTCTTAATTTTTAGTTGTTTTATAAAAATAATTTACTACAGTATGTTTTGGGTTCTTGATGTTTAGTTGTTTTATAAAAAAATAATTTTTGAATGATTAAGACTATATTAATATTTAGTTGTTTTAGAGACAAATAATTTCTGGTATGTTTTGGGTTCTTGATGTTTAGTTATAAAAATAATAATTTCTGGTATGTTTTGGGTTCTTGATGTTTAGTTGTTTTATAAAAAAAGTAATTTCTGGTATGTTTTGGGTTCTTGATGTTTAGTTGTTTTATAAAAAATATAATTTCACAGTATGTTTTAGTTCTTGGTGTTTAGTTGTTTTAAGCCCGAAATAATTTACGGATGTTTTGGGTTCTTGATGTTTAGTTGTTTTATAAAAAATAATTTAAGATGTTTGGGTTCTTGATGTTTGGTTGTTTTATAAAAAATAATTTTTGGTATGTTTTAGGTTCTTGGTGTTTAGTTGTTTTAGTAAAAAAATAATTATTTGAATGATTAGGACTATATTAATGTTTAGAGTTTTCGTAAAAATAATTTCTTAATTTTTTTTTAGGTTATATTGATTTTTAGAGTTTTAGTAAAAATAATTTCTGAATCTTTTAGGTAATATTGATGTTTTAGAGTTTTAGTAAAAATGATTTCTTATTTTTTTTTAGGTTGTATGGATGTTTAGAGTTTTGGTAAAAATGATTTCTGATTTTTTTTTTTTTTTTTTTAGGTTATATGGATGTTTTAGAGTTTTAGTAAAAATGATTTCTTATTTATTTTTTTATTTTTTTAGGTTATATGGATTAATTTAAAGTTCTAGTAAACGATTTAGAGATATTTTGGGTAATATTGATGTTTTAGGGTTTTAGTGAAAATAATTTCGGTGCTTTTGGGTACTATTAATCATGGAATTTTGGTAAAATAACTCTCTCACGTTTTTCACGATTATAAGATGATTAAGATCTTAGTGTGTAAATTTGATAAATTATATTTAGTTTGTTTTATACCAAGTAAAGGATTGGATTCATTGTTTATCAAATTAAAAAGTTAGTGTTTTAAAATTTAGTATTGGTGGCTGGTTAAATTGAAAAATCTTGTTACATAAGTTAACTAGTTTCAGTTTAATAGTTAGATTGAAGAGTTTGTTTTTTTTTTTAGGATTGTTCGTTCATTCGTTAGAATTTAGTTGATTATCTTAACTTCTTTGGTATGAATTTTGGTGTTTGGTTTTGAATAGTTGTTGAGTGCTTTGGGCGGTCATTCTTTGCGGCACATGGCAAGGGACCGGTGCAGCCATTGGTCTTGTTGAATTCATATGTATGCCAAATACCACTTAAGACTATGTGATTCATGTCATCTATGTAGCCTAGTGGATTGTTTGATCTTTGACCCATATGCTCCCATATACCCAGTTCACTAGTAGAGACCGGGTTAGGGCCTGAGTGCTACCTCATGAGGTACCTTCCCGGAATGGGTAATCGACCCGGACCAGGAAATCTAGTTTTCGCAGACCATTTTTTTCCATACTTGAGTCATTGGGGTTTTTTGTTTTTACTTAGTTTTCCCCTTTATAAAATAACAACAAAAAGTAAGTGGCGACTCCAAAGAAAAACTGTCCTCCTCGAGGACGGATTTTCCAAAAATCGAAAATCAACCCTTCATTTTCTTTTCAATTTTTTTTTTTTTTTTTTTTTTACATTTTCCTTCCATTTAAAAGCGAGTCGCACCGGCCCATGGATCGGGTAGGGTCCTGGAGATTGAGCGACTCAGTGGGGTTCAACCCGAATCTACGGTTTCATTAGAGGATCGAAGCAGACTTGGAGTTGTGTATATTGAAGCACATGGCTCTCGATCCAGGAGCTCTTAGGCTACATAGATGGTGATCATACACTTAGTTGGTATTTGGCTTGCATTTGTGATTTGTTGATGCTTATGTGTTCACCTGTCGAATTATAGCATGCTTTCTCATTATTAATTGGTATCTAGCTATAACATTTGGGTTAGGCAAGGATCGAGAATGTGTGTAGATTTTGTGATAGGCTTGCTCTTTGTGCATGATTGTTTGTTGCATGACTACTCCTTCCCCTGCATGACTGCTTGCCGCTTGTGTTTGTGGGGCATGTGTGTATCCCCTTACTTCCAAATCACGAGTCTTGGTCGGCCATTTCTCGTGGATTGCTTATGTTGCTTGGGAGTTATTCCCAACTGTTTGCCTTCGACCAAGCTAGGGGTTTGGAATAGGGTCCCAGCATAAAGAAATTTATGTATCGTGTATGGGAACCTTATGGAGATGACGGATGTCAGAGCAATGAAGACCTATATGGCTCACGAGCTAGATTTCATGGATACATGCGTGGCCAGTATGTCACTTTGATTATTGATTAGGATCTCGGGTTGTATCCTTATTAGATGCAGTCATCTAGCCTTTTAGGACTTGCCTCTTCTCTTTGTTAGCTTCTGAGCCATCTTACCCCTAAGGTATTACCATGTCAGAATCTCGCTCCTGCATGTGGAGCCATTTATCAAATTAGATGTTAACATCACATGTCAGCTCATTCCCTTAGAGGATTTCATTGTGGGATTGCATACTGGATTGATTTTTGGATTGATAGTCACGGGGACTGACATGCCCTGTGACGCCCCGAGCAGAAATTCGGGTTATTTGCCGTCGGCCGCGGAATGCTCGTGAATGTCGAGGTGACTGACATTTTCACGAAAATTGGCGGAGTCTCCTTTGTACGGGGCTCTGCCCAGGCTACAAAATCTTCATAAAACTGTCCCAACGTCAATCACCTGATTACAAACGGCCTCTTGGGCTGAAGCCAATACTAATCACACTATATCAAAGCAGTTATATCACAATATTCCAGCTATATCCGTAATGTAAGAGTTAATGATTTACTCTTATACAACACATATATTATTAAAATGAGAAGCATTCTAATACATGTAACATCAACAAAGCCACATTAGGCTTTCTTCTGGCGCTCAGCCTCTGGGGCGAGCCGTCTCCTCACTTACGCTCCGGTACACAGCCAAAGGGGATCCCACGTAGGGGGTGAGCTAAAGCTCGGTAGAATCGCACTGAGTCATTCACTCACCACCCCTAAATTAGAGTGCAATGTTAATTTGGCTTACATTCAAGCAAATGCGCAGTCCTACTTGAATGTCTACGCAATATCAGATCCGAGTCCTCACCGACTCTCTCACTCGCCTAAGCCCTTGTATGAGGGTATTATTTTATTAATTAGACTGACCCTCAGTGTATATATATATCAATTGGGCGCTCAGACCGATTGATATATAAATTGTTGTGTGGACTACATAGATGAATATCAATTGGGCGCTCAGACGATTGATATTTTAAGTTTCCAGTGGACTACCCTCAGATAATTGTTTTAGACTATCCTACGAGGCGTCTTCTACAGACTTATCTGTACACTAACTCCACATCTGCCCAGGATACCTAGAGTGCATATATGAAATACATTATGATGCCATTTCACTAATTCATACAACACATGCAGAAATATATAAACATGAATATACTCGCATAAATCAAATCACACAATCATGTTGTAATTATCATTTCAAACCTCAAAATTAGCTCACATGAATAATAATCACACACGAGCAATTTAATTTAAATCGCTCGGCGAAACACCTATTTTCCACGAAAATATATTTTCAAAAGCATTATTAAGAATAGTGAAACCCTCGTTTACTATTCTGGGAAAATCCTGCGACGGTTCACTTAGTGAACCCGAAATCCACGGCCATTCCGTGATGCATACCAAACAACCATTTAATACACAAGTTAAACCAACCCGCTGCGAAGTGCGGGTACATCACGGACAGCCCTTCAAAGTCTCAAATAATTCCTACAATTTCGGTCCCATGTTTGCAGGACCGATCCACCCGACCATTCGGCATTTCCATACAAATACATGATTTAAAGCAAATATTTATGAATTTAAAACACCCAACAGCCCGTAACAGCCACTGTTTCAATATTGGGTTTCAATAAATTCAGATCGGTCGATCGAGGTTTGGGGCCGTCAACGACCCCTCACGGCCTCAAACCAACCGAAACATGGAAAAACACTTAAAATGGGAATAAAACATAAGTAGGAAGAAACCCCTACCTCTTGGAGTTGTCAAAAACTCGCAAACCCGGGGTCCACGCGTAGCCTGCTCCGCGTAGAACGTTTCCTTCTTGCTCCGTCGAAATCCAACGGTCCGATCGCGTGTATTTCTAGAGAGAAGTCAGAGACTCTCTCTAGAAATGAGAGCATAAACTACTTTGCATCCCCAAAGCCCAGAAAATCACGTTTTTGCTCTTGCCCAATGTAGGAGATGAAGTACTATTACCTTTTTTGTCTTTTAGTCGCCAAATCAAATCTACAGAAATGACATTTATGTCCCTCGTTTCTCAGATTTGATATTCGGCACTATCTCGGTAGTCCATTTCATCATTTCTCTACTCATACCACTTATGAATTTTTATGAGTACATGCTATATGGTTTTGATCACATCGAAAACCGATTTCTGACTACCGACGCAATGCTCAGCGATGTCGACTCAGCATCACCAGAAAGTACGAAATTTTACGTGCTAACTAGATTTCGTGAGACGATTCCAACGGTATGATCCGTTTCGTCATCCGAGATCTAGAGAATTAATTACGGATTTTTAATCGTAATTACAATTTTGTAATCAAAATTACGATTTTGCCCTTATTCCAGAAATTGGAATTTCTCGGGTCTTACATTCTCCCCTCCTTAAAAGGAATTTCATCCCGAAATTCAGAACCATCACAATCACCCACATGCATATGCAACGCGCACTTTACCATGCATGTAAACAGTCATTTAAACCTTAAACGACTAAACCACGTACCTTCATCCCTAAACAAGAAGGGATAGGTAGTCCGCATCGTGTCCTCGTGCTCCCACGTTGACTCCTCCAATCCACAGTGCCGCCATAGCACTTTCACTAGCCTCCGCGGTCTTGGGTGCAAAGGCACGATCACGACTGAACGGTGCACCTGAATCCCTCTCCCACGGGTCCCATCGGTGTCGACCTCGATCATCCCCGATCCACCATATGATTTGGATGCGGGTATATATGTCTCCGAGGAGCATGGAGGCGTAGAGCACCGTGGTTTTTGACATGCTGGGCGGTAGCGCTAACGATACGCCGCGGTGCAATATCCTCTCGATTATCTCGAAGAGATTGATAAACCTCGACGGCTTCAGCGCTTCTTAGAACACGATCGAGGTTGGCGCGTGATTCCCTACCTCGAACTCTAAGGGTCGACGTCGTACATCAGCATAGCTCTTCTACCGGCTCTGAGCAGGGAGAAGACGCTATCGTATCAAGCTCACCTTCTCAGAGGTGTCTCTAATCGGATCTCGGGACGAGTAGTGGAGCTCTCTCCCGCTCGGTCCAACATAGCGACCAATACGCCTCCCATACAATGCCTCATATGGTGCCATTCGTATATTCGCCTGATAACTATTGTTGTAGGCGAATTCCACTAAGGGCAATTTATCCTCTACCCTTATGACCCAGGACGTATGCTCGCAGCATGTCCTCTAACACCTGTATATAATCCATATAACGCGTAACCCTACACAACCCTTGCTTGGTGTGACCTTCCCAAGGTCATAATCACTTACAATCCAATGGACCGTCAACCTAGTCCATGTCATGAATGACATCCATTTATCGAGCCCTTGCCCATTCGACAAGCACCCCGTCTGATTTCCAGGGTATCAGACCTCGAGTCACCCCGGAGCTCACATCACTCGACTCTAAGTCTGCATTGATAGCCATGTCCGATGTATTTTCATCTCGAGTCACATGACTCTCGGCTTACCGCAAGGCCTCTTACATTTCGATTCAAGCTATGAGTCTTCATGGGCGTAGTCCTAAAGGAAACAGAAACTCAAGCCCACGCTCACGAGAGTGGTGAATGACCATATAGTGCACCCCACTCCGGGTCCACCACCGAGCGAATCTCGAGATCTCTCACTCATAATCTCGACCTATCGGGTCAACTCTCACCCTACATCCTAGGGAAGAACAACTATACTTGGCTTCTCTAAGGCCTTAACCTCTAAGCCCAAATCGATATCGTGTCAGTATGACAGCACGGCCTGGGTCCGATTCGCGACACAACCCAGATGGTTGTCAGCTTATCCATGTCAGCGCTCGCAGCACTATGTGTACCACCCCAGGTCGGCTAACCTGCTGCGTAACCACGATCTATCTACGACTTTATTACACTTAGGCCCCTACGCTATACGTATTCTTTGGAAGTGCTTGTATAGCACCCCGAAACTGAAACTAGTTCCTCTGACCCGTACTAGGGTGTGGAGGAATGAATTTTGTATACTCTCATGTTCTACCTCTAACTGGGACTGCTCTGTCCCAAAGTCTTGGGATCCACATTTACGGAAATCCATCACTCATGCTCAATCGGCCTAATCCTGAAACTAGTGTGACGAAGTCTTACCTCTTCCGGCCCCAGGAAAGGCGTCGCCCTCACATCACCAACACGTATTAGTGTTTGGTATCTCGATTTCTCCCTCTATGGTCGAGTGTCCCAACCATGGTCAGTATCCAGTAGGTGAAATCACATGATCATGTTAGAGATGGACAAGCTTCAATCCATTCTCGTGTCTCTCGTAATGCCGGTCGATCGAGAGCTACGTATCTCGAAGATTGACATTCGGTATTTTCCAACGCATCATTGCCTCATCCTTTTCTAGGTCGACTGACACTCCTGGTGTTGACACCACGTGTCCAAAAAAAAATCTCCCTCGATAGCTAAAACTACTTCTTTTGAACTTAGCTAATCCTAGCCGATGGTCTCTTACTTGTTTGTAAAACAATTTTCAAGTGATACTCATTACTCCCGCTCGGTAGGAGTAGATCAAATGTCATCCGCAGAAGACTACCAACAAATGATCTAGATAGGGTTGGAACACCCTATGCATGAGATCCATGAATCTTCTATTGCGCGTTCGTCGATCAAAAGGGCATCACCATAAACCTGAGTACCCGTACACTTCTAGCAGTCTTAGGGATCATCTTGTCTCCACAACTCGATTGATGATAACGGTCTGTGGCCTATCTTAGAGTAGACTAGCACTCCTCTCAACTGGTCAAATAAATCATCAATCCTTGGTAATGAAGTCTGGGTCACGGATCCTTAACCTGTGCCACTTCCTATAGTCGCCTTACGGTGAAGGGTCTTGCCACTTCTTGCCCTTAAATAGAGCAGGAGCCTCGTGGTGTGCTCGGTCTAATGAACCCCTTGTCAACGACCTGTGGCTGGGCTACGAGTTCCTGCATTGACCCGATTGCCATCCTATGCGGAGTCATAGAGATGAAAATTGAATATACTAGGGTGTAACTCGATACGAGTCCAACACTCTCTGTGGGAGGTAGTCGGGTAAGCTCATCACGGAAAAACATCCACCTTTTTCGCATACTACTCGAGGTAGATTCAAGTCTGACCTCTCCTAGTCCTCTAGGGTAAGACTCGCTAGCTAACCCGCCAACTGTCCCTAGCACTTGGACTCATATACTGTCTGGGGCAAAATATCGTGCTTGCCCCCTGGAAATGCGGCCACGAATGCGATCACATTATTGTGGCGGTAACTCTCCTGCGCTCACAATCGATAACAACCCTGTAAGCTGTCAGCTAATCCATCCCCAGGATGACATCGAACTCTGACATGTCCATGATCCTCAGGTCCATTGGTGGAGTCCCGGATCTCCATTTCGCAACCTCGACATATCATCCACTGATGCCGCCACACAATCCTTTGGGAACTCATCTTCTAGCGACTCCTGCGAGGTCTCTAGAGGTCCTTGCCCATTTCCACCTTATTGGACCTCGTTCTCTAGGCCCCAGAGCCTTGGTGGCCAACAATCACAGTCGCGTCGGAGGTAATCTCCATAGCCTCCCAACACTTTCTCGTTACGCATGAACCAATGGTCTACAACCATCGGATCTTTTCCCCCTTTGTGAATGTCGAGATGATCGCCTAAACCTCTGGGGTTACTAGGATCTTCTGTCGTCTTATACTAACTAATCTTTATAGCATTATTTGTAATATCGACCGGCAAAGTCCGCTGATCAAACACTGATTGTGCCTGACCAATACCCCGTGGACGCCCTCTGCGTCCTCGCCCCCTACTAGCCATTTACACGATTCATGTAATTTTCATTTGGTCCCAACTAGCAATGCATACCCGATAGACTTGGCCAGCCAGTAGGCCCGGCCCAGTCCATTTCCTAAATGGCGCTAAATTCCAACCACTTAATTCGTTTTATTCAAATAAATTTTTTTTTGGCTCTTGTTCATTTCATCATCTAAATCCCTAAGGTCGTAATCCCTAACCTTAGCATTCACCCTTTTCCTATACGCATTACACCATGCATATAATTTCGTACGCAACTACCACGCAATCACCATTTCAAATGGTAGTTAAATCAATCTGATATCTCTAAAGGCATAACCACGGCCACGGACACTAATCCTTACACATAACTCAGTGTATCGTGTCGATTTCGCGTTTAAAATATTGTTTTTGGCCGAAATTTTATTTTCAAAAATTTTATTTTGAAAATTTTATTTTCGAAAATTTTATCAAATTTTTTTTTTCATTTTCGCTAATTAAAAAAATTTTCATTATTTATGTCTGGAAAAATCACAAAAAATCACAAAAATCATTTTTTTTCCATTCTCTTTTACACTCAAATAAATTTACAAAAATTTATTTTCTCTATTTTTCTTCAATTTTACACCTTGTAAAATCCTAGAAAAATTATTTTCCTCATCTCATAACCAAATAAATTTATAAATTTTCTTTTCTTTTTCCAGTTTTCATGAAAAATTTCTCACTCAAATAAATTTATAAAAATTTATTTTCTTCTATTTTCTTGATTCCATCCAATAAATTATAAAATTTATTTTTCTTCAATTTTCAACTTAGAAATTATTTCATCACCTAATAGGCCCAATAAATTTATAAAATTTATTCTTTTCATTTTCTAAATATTTTCTACACATCTCTATGTGCTAATCACTTAAGCACACACACCTACTCATCTTATATACTACATGGCATACACACCATCATTCATGTTATGCATATATTTTTCACACAACATAATCAATCTCATCACACAACATGGTAAGCATACCATTCACACAATTCATCAAATCACCCAAAACACATCAACACACGTGCACATAGTGTCCTGTGATTTTCCTAGGTAACCTCATACCTACACTTAACATCGAACCACCTAGTGGTGATGCTCTCATCCAACTATGGCCTAAGCCCAATTTTCTATCCCTTAGGTTCCCATAAACCTATACTCCACACCATACCACTGGAAATGGTGATGGATACAAACTAGAGCTCCCTAGGTATTCATTATACCTAAGCTACGATACCAGGTGTGACGCCCCAAAACCGAAGTCCGTTGACTACCCGTCAACGCGGAATACTAGTGAATGTCGGGTGACGACATTTTTCCTAATCTGTGATCTCTCCTTTGGGGAGCTCTACCCCGAATACAAAATCTTCATAAAACTGTCCCAACGTCAATGCACGATTACAAAGCGGCCTCTTGGGCCCAAAAACCCAATACTAATCACACTATATCCAAAACGAGTTCCTGATATTAGACTATATCCATAATGTAGAGTTAATGATTTACTCTTATACAACACATATATTAAAATGAAGCATTCTAATACACATGTAAGCATCAACAAAGCCACATTAGGCTTTCTTCTAAGCGCTTCGACCTCTAGGATGGTAGTCTCCTCATATAGCTCCGTGCACGTAAAGGGGATCCCACGACGAGGTGAGCTAAAGCTCGATGGGAGAATCGCCCTAAGTGGGCTACTCACCACTAAGTGCGGTGCAATGTTCAATTTAAACACACACATTCAAGCAAATGCATGATCCTACTTGAATGTCTACATGACCAACTCGGATCAGGAGTCCTCAGGCTCTCTCACACTCGCCTAAGCCTTGTATGAAATTATTATTTTATTAGTGAGACTGACCCTCAGATGTATATATATCATTGGGCCGCTCGATGATTGATATATAAATTATTTGTGGACGCTACCCTCCGATGAATATCAATTGGGCGCTCGACGATTGATATTTTAAGTTCTGTCGATTTCTCTCAGATAGTGCGTTTTAGACTATCCTGCAGACCGTCTTCTCTAGACTTATACCATGCACTAACTCCTATCTCTCTAGGATACCCCAGTGCATATGAAATGCATTATGATGCCATCTCACTAATTCATACAACACATGCAAATATATAAACATGAATATACTCGCATAAATCAAATCACACAATCATGTTATGTAATTATCATTTCAAACCTCAAAATTAGCTCACATGGGCTAATAATCACACCTGGCTTGATTTAATTTAAATCACTTTCGGCCAAACACCTATTTTCCGCGAAATATATTTTCAAGCATTATTCCGGGGAATAGTGAAGCCCTCGTTTACTATTCAGGAGAGAAATCACTAAGCATTGGTTCACTTAGTGAACCGAAATCCATGGCCATTCATTGATACATACCAAACAACCATTTAATACACAAGTTAAACCAACCCACCTGCAGACATCACGGACAGCCCATAAAGTCTCAAATAATTCCTACAATTTCGGTCCACTGTTTTGGGGCCGTCCACAACCATTCCGGCATTTTTCCATACAAATACATGATTTAAAGCAAATATTTTATGAATTTAAAACGCAACTGGCCAAGTAACGACCCTTTGTTTCAATATTGGGTTTCAATAAATTCAAATCAATTCGGTCCCAAGGTTTGGGACCGATCAAACGGCCCCTCACGACCTCAAACCAACCGAAACATGGAAAAACACTTAAAAATGGGAATAAAACGCAAGTAGGGAGAAAATCCTACCTCTTGGGATTGTCAAAAACTTCATGAGCCAGTTATAGCGTGCTTTGCTCCGCGTGAAGCGTTCCCTTCTTGCTCCGTCAAAATCCAACGGTCCGATCGCGTGTATTTCTAGAGACAAGTCAGAGACTCTCTCTCTAGAAATGAGAGCTCAAGCCACTGCATCCCCCAAACTGAAAATCACGTTTTTTGCTCTTGCCCAATGTAGGAGATGAAGTACTATTACCTTTTTTGTCTTTTAGTCACTTAAATCAAATCTCTAAATGACATTTATGTCCCTCGTTTCTCAGATTTGATATTCGGCACTATCTCGGCCGTCCATTTTCATCATTTCTCTACTCATACCACGTATGGTACATGAGTACATGCTATATGTGGTTTTCGTCACATCGAAAACCGGGTTCTGACACCAGACATGATGCCTCGAAGCGTGGCTAGACTCATTGTCTCGAGAAAATTACGAAATTTTCGTGCTAACTAGATTTCGTGGGGCGAGTTCAACGGTATGATCCGTTTCATTATCTGAGATCTAGAGAATTAATTACGGATTTTTAATCGTAATTACAATTTTGTAATCAAAATTACGATTTTGCCCTTATTCCAAAAATTGGAATTTCTCGGGTCTTACATGCCCTCTTTACTTCTTCCAGGATTATTGATTAAGAGCGACCTGGGTTCTCGAGCTTGGATTCGGATCGGAGGTAGACTTGTTAGAGATTCAGATCCACGGTCGATTGAAACCGGACATCAAATCATAAAGATATGGACTCTCGGTAAACTACGTCATTGACTAGGCCGAGAGATTCACAAATACCATGGCATCTCTCCGGGATGCTATGTTGGGGCCCCAGGATAGAGGATTTATGGGCATCGAGGCTTGACCATTTACTTAATTTCGAGAGCACCCCGCATGACTCTACCCCACCTCCACCACCACCACCATCATCTGGACCTTTGTACAACAGGACTACACAGTTCCACCTCCACCACCCCCACCATTATAGGACCCCTTTGTCACGACGGGGCCATACAGTTCCGCCTCCGCGCCCTGGCTAGTTGTCGATGCAGATTAGACTTTTTGTTCTATGGTGGGTGAGACCATGCCACATTCTGTTGTGACCCCCTCATCGATTATTGATGACACTCAGGCCCGTATCCCGATTAAGTTAGACGAGGAGGATCGAGTCTACACATGTTTCGATGGAGTTATGGTTGGGGCGGATATGATGACCTTCGGTGGCGGCCTTGCCGGTTGGTTCCATGCGGACGTTAGAGGTACAGCGGGATAGGGTGCCCCATTCACTTGGGTTATCTGGTATTGTTATGCGCGGGCATAGATTGGATGAGGCACAGATGATCATGCTTTTTCCTCTGTCGCTGAGTGGTGCCGCTTAGCGTTGGTTTGCATCGTTGGACCCTTCGAGGCGTAGGACATGGGCTAATTTGGGACAAGAGTTTATCAAACAATATTCTTTTAATACTGTAGTGGATGTATCCCGGAGAGAGTTAGAGGCCCTCAGGCAGAGGCCGGATGAATAGTCACATCATTTATCTCCCAATGGAGGGAGAAGATAGCACAGATTATAGATAGACCCTCAGAGCGCGATTCGGATCGACCTTGATTATCTGTGATCTTGACCCAGCTTTGCTAGGCATCTGCGAGCTTCCGCAGACGATTTTGGATCATTGGTTCGGGCCCTCTGGCATTGGGAGGGCATATCTAGGGATTATGGGCGGACTCTTCTCCTTCGGACTCGAAAGGGGGAAGAAGCCCGGGTCGGGACCCGGATCATCGGATGTTGGTGCCATTGGCATGACCCGAGGACCACGAGTCCCCACGTCACCCTCGTTTCGAGCGGTTCAGAGACACTCCCTTGCGGATGATAGGCGGGATCGGTCTGGACCGGCTACTCGCTTCCCGAGGCCCGGTTGGGCTGCTTTCCTATCGCCACCACGGCCCGGTATATCTTCTGCGGGGCGCCTCGGAGGCCACTTGTACAATACCATGACGTATAGAGCACCGCCTCCAGGAGCCCCGGCTAGGCGGTTACACAACTTGGGATGCCAGCAGTGAGCATTTCAAAGATTGGTTGAAGGGGTTTGATTGATCCATTACCACCAGGACCACGGCTCTGACTGCCCTTTGGATTCGGGACCCAGAATCTTCACTTGTGCTTATCATCAAAGAGCTGGTCATGATACGAATGGTGTCTTTGCCAGCGACACGTATTCGAGGACTTGATTGATCAAGGTTTGGTTGATTTAGGACGTCCTACCGTGACTACAGACCCGCTACCCACTCATGACACTAGAGCTGTACCTCCACCCCCGGGGGGTGTACATTTGATTGAGTATTCAGGAGATGAGATATTCATGATGGGATGGGATGGAGAGGCTCCTCAGCCAATCAGTTTGTATGCAAACTCAGATTTTAGTGTATACACCCAGGGTCGACGGAGTCTCAGGCCATTTAGATTGATTCCGGATGATGTTCCTCGACCAGAGACGACAATATATCAGCGGAATACTTGCAACATGTTCCTCCGGCATGCACTTTCATTACGTTCCGGAGTATGGGCGGTACATAGAATGTTGGTTATTTACAGTGGGAGGGTAGCTTCGGCCCCCGCACATTTGATAGACCTTTTGTTGGCGTGATGCTAGAGATGAGATTGGAGGAAGATGATGAAGTACTACGCCCGGTTGCGCACCACTCGGGCCGCATTTCCATTTGGAGCTTATTGGCCTCGTCCGGCTACACACATAGAGATCGCGTTGATCGAGGCTCTTAGTCGATTGGGTTGACACTACTACCACCCCAGGGATGATCCACTTTCTAACATTGGTTAAGAGGGCTACATGCGCGCATTTATTTTAAGCCCGATGATTTACCGCTTTGAGGATTAAGCCGTATTCGTCCCTTATTCATTGATGTTGCTTGTTGGTCGAAGGTGCCATCAGTCTTCTTTGGTGGGGCTCCGCCCTAAGCGTTTAATCCTTTAGTTCTGCCATTGCTAGGATTTTCACCATCAGATTTGGGCCCGTCCACGGACCCAGTCAAAGCTTATGATGGGACTCATAGGGCGAGTTTGGGTACACTCGACACACATGTATGATTGGTCAGGTCATATCTCCATACTCTTTCGGGTTTGAGGATTCGAGTCATCCTTTAACCTACTTTTGAGTCGCCCTTGGATTCATGAGGCGGGTCTTTATATATCTTCCCTTCATCGCGAGGTGAAGTTCATACATGAGGCGCATTATCCGCGATACGATCCCGATCGAGATGTTATTACTTCCTCACGAGCCGAGTCGCTACCGGATGACCATAGTGAGGATGACCTACATTTGGCCGGGTTTACATTCGGCGAGTTCGGGTTGTTAGCCTAGAGGATGACCGCGGGGACATAGTACCCGTGTCATTCGATCAGTCTGATAGCACTTTGGTGCTTAGCATGATGAGGCATGTCTTATATGCAGTTTGGGATTAGTCGGCGCGGCGGGAGCGCGAGTTTGCTATTACGGTTGATCATGACATATCTTATGGGTTGGGTTACATCCCAGCGGCGGATGTCTGCGACACATGCGCAGCTGCGTAGAGAAAGAGTGAGGCTCGCGTAATACGGCATTCCATTCGATTATCCGGCCGCCCGTACTTTCGGTTGGTTGGCGCTATTTTACGAGAGGATCGGGTATACCCACTTGGAAGGGGTTGGCCATGTTTCAAAGATGACTGAGATTCAGGGCATTCAACATGCTCTAGGACAGATTTGTTTGAATTATGAGACCACAAAGCCACTCGAGGCCGTGAGTTACACGAAATCAGAATAGAGCAGTGTTTTTCCTTAATAAACTTTCCACGAGAGATCCACGACTATGATCTACCTATGGATTTGGGGTGGCTGATGGAGTGACTCTTCCTGATACCTACATGGATGAGATGGACATGATCGGCATTGGCAGTATCCTTGTCTGACCTCGCGTGGGCCCATTAATAACGACATGTTTGGAGTTTCTATGATTGATTCGATCTTTGTGACACTTTATGACACTTGCAGCGACGCAATGGACATGATCGCTTAGCGGTAGCATTACGGATGTTTCCCACCGGGCCCCAGATTCGCTTTGATGTTTTTGGAATTTCTAGAGTTTGATGATGATGGGCTTGTTGCTACTAATATTACTCCTTGTCTGTTTACATTGAGGGCGTCAGGCTATGGATTACCTTTCTCTTTGACACTATATCAGGGTTTGTCACCGCTTTGGTAACTTTCTTGATGATAATATGACATGATATTTTCAGTATTCGCTTGTGTCAGCACATTTTCCTTTGATTGCACCTTTGGCTCCTCGGCCTTGTATATGATGTTAATGATATGGGAGACACAGATGACCCACTAGGTGGTCAGTCAGAGTCTAATTATGATACAGAGGATAGGAAAGTTACACTCGTTTCTAATAGCACATAATGGATAGATTTTGGGGTACCAGATCAGCCCAGAGAGATTAGGATTGGCTCTTCCCTATCTCTTGATGAGAGGAGTAAATTGATTGACATGCTCAGGTCATACTTGGATGTATTTGCATGGTCGTATGAGGACATGCCAGACCTTGACCCTACTATAGTTCAGCATCACCTGCCTATTTTGCCACATGCTAGACAGTTAAAGCGAAATTGGGAAGTACACACCTCGATGGGTCTGAGGGTTAAGGAAGAAATTCAGGAAGCAACCGTGTTGGCTTCTTGTCGAGTGGTTGAGTATCACGGTGGCTAGGTAATGTTGTCCCTGTTCCCGAAAGGATTGGCAAAGGTTAGAGTTTTATGTTGACTTTCGAGAGATTTAGATAAACGAAGCCTTCAGGATGATTTTCCCCTCCACACATCGATATGTTAGTTGATAACTGTTGTAGGGCACCTATGTTGTCCTTCATGAGATTGGTTTTAAGGTATAATCAATTTGATGGCTCAGGAGGATCTTCAGAAGACTGTTTTTCAATCAGCGGAATGGGAATTTCTTTACTCATAGGGTTATGCCATTTGGGTTGAAAAATGATAATTCCATCGAGCCGCTACTACTCTATTCCATGATATGATGAAGTAAAGATGTTGAGGTATACGTGGATGACATGATAGTGAAACTCTAAGCAAAGGCATCACTTAGCAATTTTACAGAGATTCTTGAAAGGATCGCATAATTCGACAGATTGAATCCCAAGAAGTGCACCTTTCGGGGGTAACTTCGAAATTACAGTCACATTGTTAGTGAGCGCGGTATAGAGGTTGATCCAGAAAAGACCAAGGCCATACTTGACATACCAGCTCCGAGGACTGAGAAAGAGATCAGAGGCTTTTTAGGCAGATTACAATACATCAATAAGCCATCATAGACTACTGCATATGCGAGCCTATCTTTCTGCCTTCTCGAGGAAGAAACTAGCCTACTATTGAATGATGATTGTCATTGTGCTTTTGAGAAGATTAAGGAGTGTTTACTTTCTCCTTAGCTTTAGTGCCTCTGTTCGGCGCCCCTCGGCTCTATATTTGTCGGCTTTATATAGCTGGGACATGTTAGTCTTCGCCGATGATTCAGAGTTAACGAGCCATTTATTATCTAAGTAAGAGGATCGGAATACGAGTGCAAATACCTTATGATTGAGCGCCGTTTACGTTATTTGGGCCACCGTAAGACTTAGGCACTATGTGACGTAGTATTCCATACTCGTCTCACGATCGATCCGCTGAGGTATCCTGTTTGATGTGCCCGTTCTAACCGGCACTCCATGAGATGGTCATGCTCTCGGCTGGCATAGTTCGATATTCAAGATGTGACACAAAATCAATAAAGGGAAGTATCGCAGTGCATCATTCGCTTTTCACAAGATCCGATGATGTGATCGGACACGATGATTTCCCGATGAGCAATTTGTTTCAATGACCAAAAGACATAGATGGCGCTTACTGATGGTGCCGCTAATCGCCGGGGTTTGGTATTGGTATCTTATTGATATCACCACGGTGATCACATTCCCGCATCGCCCCGATTAGCATTTTCTCGATCATCACCCTGGCCGACCATCAATATAAATAGCATGAGGTCAGACACGCCTGCAGAATTGACTGATCTCTCGCATTAGACAAATGGAGATCCACGGGATTCCACTTATTATACAAAGAAACCCAAGGTATCCGAGGGACTCGAGATGAGAAGCCTGGGGTCTCTACCATGCTTACTTAGACTCATCGGGTTGCCGATTTTGACGAACGAGATATATACATCTCGCCTAGGGTGTAGAATCAGTTTGCTTCGACGCTGCTAGCCACCTGGCTCGCGGGTCGATTCCTCAAGGGAGTGGATCAGGCGTAATTATCGATGATCGAGACCAGGTGCGTTCGCACCCGCCATCGTTGTTTGATCGAGATATTGAGAATCGTGATTTAGCCACCATGGTATCATGATATTTATCGCTTCGTCATGTGGCTGCTTATTTTGAAACAAACACAATTCCAAGGATAGGAGAGCATCGAGATACCGTCACGTATTTGTTACTCAAGTGGATGCCCTTTATAGGAGATCACCCGATGGCCTGTTATTATTATGTCTAGACCGCGCCTCTGCAAATCGAGTGATGAGAGAGGTTCATGCCGGAGTCTGTGGCCCACACATGGGAGGCCACATGCTAGCGCGTAAGATCATGAGGACTGGTTACTTTTGGTTGACTATAGAGACAGATTGTTGCCAGTTTGTACAGAGATGTCCCGAGTGTCAAATGCATGAAGACTTGATACACGTGCCACCTTCCGAAGGCATGCACTTACATCCCTCGGGCCGCTGCGATAAGTATTGATATTATTGGGAAGATCTCACCCAAGTCTTCCAGTGGGCATGATTACATCCTAGTGGCTATTGATTATTTCACTAAGTGGGTGGAAGCTATTTCTTATGTTGGATTGACAGCGGCCAGAGCGGCCAAATTCATCAGATCGCACATTATCTACCGATATGGGGTCCCTCATGAGTTGATCTCAGATAGAGGAGCGCATTTCAGAGGCGAAGTGGATACACTGGTCCAAGAGTATGGTATTCAACATCATCAATCATTCGTACATAGCTACGCACTTTAGCCAAGCGCTTGAGGCCGCAAATAAGAATATCAAGAGGATTTTGAGAAAGATGGTCGAGACTTCGTGGATTGGTCGAGAAGCTCCTCGCTGCTATGGGCTTATCTCCTCCGTACATCTTTTCGTGACTTCAAATCAGCTACACCTTACTTTCTTGGTATATGGCAGAGGCGTGTCTTATTGAAATTGGAGATGATCCTCGAGAGTAAAGACAGAGCATCGATATCCGAGACCGAGTAGCTCAATCCTCGTTATGATCGCCACTCGATGAGGAGATTGAGGGCAAATGTGATCGCGTTCGTGCTTATCGCAGGAAAATGGACCTGCGGCATTTGGAAAAAGGGTCAAGCCCGGAAGTTTCAAAAGGTGACCTAGTTCAAGGTCCTCGGGACGCACCAACGAATTCAGAGGTAAGCTTGCATCGACCGGAAAGGGCCTTATGTCATCCGAGATCCGACTAAGAAGGAGCGTACCAAGACAGACGGACGGAAATCGGGCTTCATCGGAGCCGCCAATGTGGATCGCCTAAAGAGTTTTATGCGTGAGATCATGGTCAGTTGGACGGGTGGCCATCACTTCATTAGCCATATTCTAATACACACCTATCGATATATCCTACTGCTAGCCCTTTCGAGTCTCACGCTAAGTTTATTATGGCCTATTCTTTCATTCAGCCTTGCATACTTTTTCGACTGCTGGGGGCCTCGCCTGCGGCGCTTTTCATTTATTATTTGGATCTATGAGCATTATGAGCATTGTGTCATTCTTTGTTTGTTCTTTCTCGCATCATTGCATGTTTCTTTTCTTCTCCATTTTGCATCTTCACACCATCTGCCTTTGAGTCTAGTTTCAATCATCTCTATTCATTTCACTTTTATCTCCTTTTGTATGATGATGACGTGCTCTCATCCTGCAGCTGTCAACAAAGTTTGTCACACTTTCGGCTCCGCCTATATAGGTTTTGATCTCGGGATTCTAGGTCGAGAGGACCATTTGGGATCGAGGTTTGAGGTTCTTGGTCGATTGTGTTAGCATGACATTCGACCTACTTTGGCTGACGCAAAAAAACAAAAACAAAAAAAAAAAAAAAAAAAACAAAAAACAAAACAAAAATAAAAAAAAATAATAATGTGTTTGTTTGATATTCGTTATTCATTTAGGTTTGAGAGATTTATTATTCCTCTGAGGGTTGAGTGAAAGCATTGTACGATCTTTCTCCATGGATCTGGGTAACACATTGGGTATGAGGTTTGGGTTGCTTCGCACTAGTTCCCTGGATCATTACCTGCATCACCACTCCCATCTTATAGTGACTTGCTTTGACTTGACGCTCTCGACGAAAGTATTCGTCATATACATATTACCACATTTGTATCCTAGCTTGTTTTTTTTTTTTTTTGCTTTATCCATTCATCATTTTTCTTATCCCTTTCACTTTCTCTTTCTTACTCTTTTATTGATCGTCGTCTCGCTTCTGTTTATCGCAGTCCTTGGTGCATTCACTTGTCGTTTGACATTGTTCATTCGGATGTTGGTTGAGTCACCTTGCTCACATGATCCTTTGATATTTGACATTGCGCGTATTGATTGGGTATTTGGGCCTTTGTTTCCCATCATGTCATTCACCTTTCACCCCTGGCCTACATTACGCCCGAGTCAAGACCGTCCCGAGACCATGATCTCCCCGTTTGCTTCGGCATTTTATACTTTATTGTGCTCTATTCCACTGGACAGTACGGATGTGAGACGTGTCTCATTCTTGGGGAGTATCGAGGGTCACATATTGCTTCTCCATTCAGTTTGCTTGCCTCAAATTCATGATTAGATATAGATGATACAGAGAATTGGGGCCATTGATAGCATCTTAGCTTTATGCTTTGACACATTCACACTGGGGCATATCTCCATCTTTTCGTGTTGGCTTCGGCTCATACGCATGTACACTGGCAGCCCATTTCACCTAGAGATGTTTTGGCATCAAAGTTTGAGTATTTTACATGCACACGGTTTCTTCATGCAAAGATGCTACTCTAAGGGCTCATCGATTCACTGATATTCGTCAATCCGCAGGGTGCACACTCAAGACACCCATATGTTGTCTGCTTCGCTTGTTCGCATAATCGGTCTTCGTAAATTTATTTCGTAGTTTTTTTATCGAGGCACTTGCATATCGATGTGTACACTAGGCATACCCTATATCGCTTTTGTGGATATTGGATATTATGGAATAAAATGACATTTTCGCTTAATGAATGATTGCGGATGTTTTCACTTCTTCGACTTTGACCACACGTGCAAGCTATGAGATTTGACATGGCATTGATACCCTAGACTAGGGCATAACCCCTTTTTTCACATGTGGTCACATTTGTGAGATTTGTCCTGGCAGGCATGCACTTTCTTTCTTTTCTCTTCCATCTTGTTAGTGTTTTTCTAGCCATTTTATCGCACTTTCGACGTCACTAGTGGCATATCCTTTTTGTCATCAAGGTCAGTATCTCAACAGTTACATCCTAAGTCTCCCCATTATGCTCTAGGTTTCGTTTTAGGGCATCCCCATTTAGTTTAGTTCATTTAGAGCCTTAGTTTTAGCATCCCCTATCCTTTTTAATTTGCGGTTCTCCCATCGCCTCTGATTCCACCCCCTTCTGATCCTTCTCCCACTCAACGGTCCTCTCCACACCGCCCAAATTTCTACTCACACTGGCCTGATCCCACCTTCTGATCACCGGACCTTCTCGGCACTCGCCCCGGATTCCATCCTTCTCCTGCACTCGCCATTTCCACTCTCCCAAGACTCACCCTGCCCTTCTCCGATACTCAGCCTCTGATCCCAATCTTCCTGACTCGCCTGATCCCTTCTCCGGCACTCGCCCGTATTTCATTCTTCCCAAGACTCGCCGCATTCCCACCCTCTTTCCCGGCACCGCCCGGGCTTTTCTCCGTACTCCGCCCGCATTTCCACCTTCCGTAACTCGCCTCCTGATCCTACCTTTCCAAAGACTCGGCTAGATTTCTACTCTTTCCGCACTCGCCTGCATTCCTTTCCACTCACCCCGGGATCCTTTCCCGTACCGCCTAGATCAACCTTTGTCAGATTCTCCTGTTCTTGTCTGATTCGATCCTTTGCATTGAGTTCTCCACCGCCTCCTGACGATTCCCTTTGTTTCTGATTCATCACACCTAATCCCTCTCTAGTCCTGCAGCCTTAAGATTTCGCATCAGGTCCGCATTCTCCCATGCACCACCTCTAGCATCGTGATCGGATCTTTTCCCTTCAGACAGGTTCGAAGCTTTGCCTTTCTAGAGTATCGTGTCCGGATTCTCTTATCTCCTCTGACATCTCACCCGGATCCCATTAGTTCTCTTCGGCGTAATGTCCGGATTCCTTATCTTCTTCGACATCGTGTTTGATCCATTAGTCCTCCGATCATCGTCACCCAATTCCCTTAGTCATTATGATCGTAGCAGGACAAAATTGTCGGTCTTTAGAATTTCTTCACTAGAGTTCATTTCACTCATCCACCGCTTCGGTATCACGTACTCCTGCGGTAACTAATCATTCATTCACTCTAATCGAAGAGGCATATTTGTAGACCCAAAATTTTGTCCTCTTGACATATTCTTTTAAAAATTGATCATCAATTCACTTGGTTGAAGCCTAGGTGGCCCATTGTTTACTCATATAGTTTGGGTATGGGTGACATTGTTTGCATGGCTGCTTAATGCATGACTTTTATTTATTTATTTTGTTTACTTTACATGCTACTTATTTGATTTATCTATTCATTTTTTTATTATTTTGATCATTTTTTTTTTTAAAGTAGTTTTTACTATTTATTTTAATTTAATTTTTTTTAAAATGGAAACTTTTACTTTTTCATCTATTTTTTTAAAAAAATTTCTTATTTATTTAATTTAATTTAATGTTTAAAATGATTTTTAGTTATTTAGGTTTTTTTTTTTTAAGAAGATGTTTGTTTCATTTAATTTATTTTAATATTTAAAAAAACATGCTTTTATTTTTGATAGTTTGACAATTTCAAAAAGGTTTTATTTTATTTTATTTTGTGAGTTTTATTTACGTAAGGTAATATACTTGGAAAAGGTTTTTTTATTATTATTATTATTGTTTTACATTATTTTTGAGATGATTTCCATTAACGAAATAACAAAAGAGTACATGGAAAAGGAAAATAGATAAGGATTAATGGGGTTTTGGGAGAATGAAAAGGAGGAGTTCCCAAAATAGAGATTTTGCTCTATGCATGGAAAATGAGAAGAGTTTTAAGAGGGCACAAAGTTTTTTTAAAAGGAAGGGGGAAGGTTTTTCTGGGGAAGGAAGGATTTTCTTGGGAAGGAGGTTTTCAAAAGGAGGGAGGTTTTGACGAATAAAAAGGGGAGAGTAAAAAAAAAAGGAGAAGAAGAAAGAAAGAAAAAAAAAAGATTGGGTAGAACAAAGGAAGTTTTTCATGGTGGGAGATTAGGTTGTTCAGAAAACATTTTAGTTTCTTTTAAAAGACAGTCTGCTCGTGGAGAAGAAGGTATTTTGAGACAAGGTTATGATACCAAGGAAGCACAATTTCCTGTAAGCGATTCTTGTGGTCTTATGTTATGTTACTTTATTTATCTATTTATTTTATAAAAAAAAATAATTTCTGATGTTTCGGGCTCGATGTTTAGTTGTTTTATAAAAATAATTTTGGATGTTTTAGATTCTTGATGTTTAGTTGTTTTAAAGCAAAAATAATTTTTGATGTTTTGCCCTGATGTTTAGTTGTTTTATAAAAAAATAATTTCTAGATGTTTTGGATTCTTGATGTTTAGTTGTTTAAGAGAAAAATAATTTCTGGATGTTTTGGATTCTTGATGTTTAGTTGTTTTAGAGCAAAATAATTTCTGGTATGTTTTAGGTTCTTGGTGTTTAGTTGTTTTAGTAAAAAAATAATTTTGAATGATTAAGACTATATTAATGTTTAGTTGTTTTAGAGCAAAATAATTTCTGGATGTTTTGGGTTCTTGATGTTTAGTTGTTTTATAAAAAAATAATTTCTGGATGTTTTAGGTTCTTGATGTTTAGTTGTTTTATAAAAAAAGTAATTTCTGGATGTTTTGGGTTCTTGATTTTTAGTTGTTTTATAAAAAAATAATTTCTCTCGTATGTTTCGTGGTTCTTGATGTTTAGTTGTTTTAAAAAAAAAGTAATTTCTGGTATGTTTTGGGTTCTTGATGTTTAGTTGTTTAGTTATAAAAAAATAATTTCTGTATGTTTTGGGTTCTTGATGTTTAGTTGTTTAGTTATAAAAAAATAATTTCTGGATGTTTTGGGTTCTTGATTTTTAGTTGTTTTATAAAAATAATTTCGTATGTTTCTGGGGTTCTTGATGTTTAGTTGTTTTATAAAAAAAAATAATTTTTGAATGATTAAGACTATATTAATGTTTAGTTGTTTTAGAAAAAAATAATTTCTGGATGTTTTAGATTCTTGATGTTTAGTTGTTTTAGAGCAAAATAATTTTTGGATGTTTTAGGTTCTTGATGTTTAGTTGTTTTAGAGCACAATAATTTCTGGATGTTTTAGGTTCTTGATGTTTAGTTGTTTTATTAAAAAAAGTAATTTCTGGATGTTTTGGATTCTTGATTTTTAGTTGTTTTATAAAAAAATAATTTCTGGTATGTTTTGGGTTCTTGATGTTTAGTTGTTTTATAAAAAAATAATTTTTGAATGATTAAGACTATATTAATGTTTAGTTGTTTTAGAGACAAATAATTTCTGGTATGTTTTGGGTTCTTGATGTTTAGTTATAAAAAAAATAATTTCTGGTATGTTTTAGGTTCTTGATGTTTAGTTGTTTTATAAAAAAAGTAATTTCTGGTATGTTTTGGGTTCTTGATGTTTAGTTGTTTTATAAAAAAATAATTTTTGAATGATTAAGACTATATTAATATTTAGTTGTTTTAGAGACAAATAATTTCTGGTATGTTTTGGGTTCTCGATGTTTAGTTATAAAAATAATTTCTCGGTATGTTTGTTCTGATGTTTAGTTGTTTTATAAAAAAAGTAATTTCTGGTATGTTTTGGGTTCTTGATGTTTAGTTGTTTTATAAAAAATATAATTTCTGGTATGTTTTAGGTTCTTGGTGTTTAGTTGTTTTAGAGCAAAATAATTTCTGGATGTTTTGGGTTCTTGATGTTTAGTTGTTTTATAAAAATAATTTCGATGTTGATTCTTTTTGATGTTTAGTTGTTTTATAAAAATAATTTCTGGTATGTTTTAGGTTCTTGGTGTTTAGTTGTTTTAGTAAAAAAATAATTATTTGAATGATTAGGACTATATTAATGTTTAGAGTTTTCGTAAAAATAATTTCTTAATTTTTTTAGGTTATATTGATTTTTAGAGTTTTAGTAAAAATAATTTCTGAATCTTTTAAGTAATATTGATGTTTTAGAGTTTTAGTAAAAATGATTTCTTATTTTTTTAGGTTGTATGGATGTTTAGAGTTTTGGTAAAAATGATTTCTGATTTTTTTTTTTTTTTTAGGTTATATGGATGTTTTAGAGTTTTAGTAAAAATGATTTCTTATTTATTTATTTTTATTTTTTAGGTTATATGGATGTTTAAAGTTCTAGTAAAAACGATTTCCGAATGTTTTGGGTAATATTGATGTTTTAGAGTTTTAGTGAAAATAATTTCTTATTGCTTTTGGGTACAATTAATCATGGAATTTTGGTTAAAATAACTTCTGAATGCTCTTCTTGTGACGCCCAAACCTCGAAGGTCCGCTGACTACCTGGCCAACCTCGCTGAAATCTACGTGTCTCACGCTGTGAGGTACAGACATGTGTAAAATGTACCGATTGGGCCCGTATATCCATTCAACACAATTATATATTTTATACAAAAATGATTTATTTACAATTGTGTTTAATTACAATTTATACAAAAATGGGTCTCTAGCCCAAAATTTTACAAAAAACAGAAATTACAAGATAGTGTTTACCGGCCGCTTCTCGCTCTAAACCCGGATGCGTCCCATCCCACTCGCCTTCAATACCTGAAAAATATATTCCCACGACTGGTGAGCAAAGCCCGAGGAAATTTCCTACTGGGTTACTCCCACCTGGCGGCAATGCAATGGCACACCAAACATCCAACACATGCTAATATATCACTCATGCAGGTATTAACAATTTAAATCCCATACATCATGTTGTTCGCCTTTATAATAATAACATAAACTTAGCTCACACGGGCTAAGGTTGGCACAACCGCGCTCGGCCTGGAATGCTCCCACAATTTCACAATCAACATGTTACTCACCCATGGCAACAACACACATCACACAAATCACACAATACCGTGACTGCCCAGTCCACACCAAGGATTTGTCTACCGTCCAAATCTTTTGAATCCGAAATCACTCGCCATCCGTGCCTCAACAAATCTCTATCCATTACATAACCCTTAACAAAAAGTGCCAAGTAGGAGAAAAACCCCTACCTTTCCTGAGTTTGTCAAAACTCCCCAAAACTGGAACCCACGTGTAGTCCTTGACGTGGGGAGCAACTTTGCTCCTTCGTCGCTCTAAGCCAACTGTCCGATCACTGGAACTCTAGAGAGGGCAGGGAGCCTCTCTCTCAAAAAAACCCTCTTCCTCTCTCTCCTTTCTCGGTTGGTCTCTCCCTCTCCTTCCCTCTCCCAAACAGATTTGGAAGACTTGGTCAAGAGGAAAGTCCTCTCTATGCCAAGTGTCCATTTCTCATTGGACACCTTGGATTACCCCGTTATCCTTATCCATCTACCTTGAGATATCCCTCTAATGGCATCATGCCATGTGTCACCTATGACCCAAACTTAAGCTCAAGTTTGACTCTCCCATAACTTGACACGCATACTCTCACACCTATAAAGTGCCAAGTGTCCGCAGACCTCTACGTGCCTCGAAAAATGCGAAATTCTGACTGTTTCGGAATTTGACGAAATTCGACGTGGTAGCTGGATTTCCTGCAGACATCCCAAACGGTGAAGTCCGTTTCGTCATCCGAGATCTAGAAAAATTCTGGATTTTGACCAAAATTACCATTTTATCCTTCCTTAGGAAATCTGGATTTTCCCGGGGTCTCACATTCTCCCCCCCTTAAAAGAATTTCGTCCCGAAATTCCACGCATACGCAGAGATCCAACCATCGCAGCATATAACCCTACACAACCCAATTCCTCGCTGGTGTAAACGCGACTTTCCTTATGTCACGCCACCACAACTAACGACGCCAACCACCATGCCTCACGATATCCATTCACCAAAACCCTTAAGTTTGCTCACCAACACCAAATGAAATTTTATCATATCCAACCGAGTCAATTTAATTCCCATCACTAGACTCTAGGCCTATGTGATAACCACGACCGTTTGTTTTCATCTCGAGTCTCCCCCGACTCCTATCACTCAACTCTAAGTCTAGGTGATAACCATGTCCTTGTGTTTTCCTCTCTTGGGCACCAAACTTTTCGGCCTACATTTCGAGCCTCTTATATTCATTACAGAAATTTCGGATATCTCCACGGGTCTCTTACACCCACACAGAAATTCGAGATCGCTCCCCGGGTCTCTTACACCTCACAGAAATTCAGATATCTCCCGTGTCTCTTACACCTCATTGCAATTCCTGGATCGCTCCTGTGTCTCTACACCTACGTAGAAATTCAGACATCTCCTCGGTCTATTAATCTACGTGAGAAATTCTAGGATTGCTCTCCGGGTCTCTTACACCCACACGTCACTTCGACATCTCCCTGTCTCTTACACCCACACGTAATTCTAGATCGCTCCCTGGCCCTTACACTCCACACGTAAATTCCGATAGCTCCTGGTCTCTTACACTCCACATTGCACTCCGAGATCGCTCCCTGCCCTACACCTCTCACAAAATCGTTATCTCCCGTGGTCTCTTACACTCCTGGTTGTAGCCCGGATCGCTCCCCGGGTCTCTTACACCCACACAGAAATTCAAGATTTCTCCTCGGGTCTCTTACACCCTCAACTCCTGCCAACCCAGGGATTAATAACTCCCTTCGCTTTACTCCAACACACCTTAATGACTCCTTCATTTCGTTTCGAACTCCGAAGCCAAAGGACGAGTCCCAAAGACAAACTCAACCCACACTCACTAAGAGTGGTGAATAACCATACCGTGCGCCCACTCCTGACTTGACGCGATGTTACCATGAACATGAACGCAATCCCGACCTATCCGGTCAACTCTCACCCTACCTCCTAGGGAAGAATATCCACATCTGGCTTCTCTAAAGGTCTCAACCTCTAAGCCCAAGTCTATCCCACAAGATGCAACAATTTATGAATATGATGCATCTAATTGAAACGCTACTCTAGTTAACAAGTGCAAGAGTAGAAACGTACCCTACATATCCGGCTGCTCTCAGACGCCAAATTCTCCGCACCATGAGGCCTCCGTCTCCCAGGACAAATCCGCCTCATATGCCCAAGCCGGCGACGTAAACATATAGTCCGCCCCGCCCGACTAAAAGTCTCGCCCGTGAGTCCGTGACCCGACCGACCCACCCTCCCGCCCTCCGTCCCACTTGTGCCACCGGTGCTCGCATAGCACCTAACCCCGAACCTGTTCCTCCGTCCCGCACCAGGCGCGAGGAACGAATCAGACGCTCTCATGTTCTACAACTAACCCGGGATTCGCATTGCCCCAAATCCCTGGATCCCCGTCGGCAATCCCGTCTCACATGCCCAGTTGCCGGGCAGAATAACATACCACCCGCCCCACCCACTAACTACCCAATCGTGGCCCCGGGTCCCGAAACTCGTGCGTGGCCTTCATTCTTCGAACTAAGAAGCCATTCCTCCCTCTGCTACCAACACCGTATCCCGAGTGCTCCTAGCATCCTACTCCTCTCTCGGTCAGCATTGTTCAATCCATGTGGAGTCCATGTCCCGAGGCGGAGTCCTGCACGATCCCTGCCCTCACTGGCAACTCTGCTTCACCAATTTCCTAACCCTGGGCCATGTCCGTGGCCACGTAATCACGCAAATCGGGCTAACTCAGAATCTAGCCACAGTCCATCACAATATCACTCGTCAGCCTCTAGGAACTTCCTGAGTTCTCGATGTCTCGCAGTCTCTGGAAAATACTTACCCATGAACAGCTCCTAAAACTCTACCCATGTCATAGCCTCTAAGATTCTAGCTCCTCGCCATCTCCACCTCATACCTCGAGCCTCACTCTAGCCGGAATGCAATAATCTGATCCCAAGCAAAGATCTCCAGGATCTCCATATTCTGGTTTATGTCTTAATCTGATAAACCAAATGGTCTCACACTACCTGCCTCCTCCCCCGTGAACGTAGGAGGATGATGCTCCTAAACCTCTGAGGTTGAGCCAGACCTTCCGACCACTCACTGGCCTCCATGAGCAGCCTTCACACCCACGCCTCAGCCAGGCGCATGCTCATCAACATCAAGGGTGCGGCCACACCCCGGACGACCTCTACGTCCTCTCCTCTACAGCTACTCATATGTCAAATGACACGTATTCATTCAATTTTTTCACTAAGATCTATTTCAAGGTTATAGTTCCAACTAAGATTCTCCTTCCTTTTTCCTATACGCATTATACCATGCATATAATTCCCTATGCAAGAACTGACAATCATAATCCCTATATACATCATAACATGATATGGTCCTATAATTCAATTGTGAAACATGCAAAGAACAATAACTGATTCAAAAGGGTGTAATACAAACTCGAGACACTATTCAGACACTGGGAGGCCAAAATTTTCACACACCACATCACAAGACTTACACCTGCAATATAAATATTCCATATATTAAATCATACACAAGAAAAATTTTTAAAATTTTGTACTCTTTTTTTTTTTAACCCCGTGAATGTTGCTCATGAATAGGTGTTCAAACAAGACCTGTAGAACAAGATGACCGAATCAAAACTCGGTCATACGTTGCGCACACTCCGGTAACCTGTGTCACACGCACACCGGCGCCAAGAAGTGCTCAGTCGTAGCGCCTGGCGCAAGACAACCCAGGTCGCATGTCGCACAAGACACCAGCACAGCCACATCGCCGCCAGTCGCTGATATTGGGCCCCAGTCGCCGCGATGTCGCGACCTCCTTCCTCGCCCACCCTAATTGACTCCGGTGTCGCGACCTCACTCATGTCGCTGACATCAAGCTGGGCAGCCGTAATCATGTCGCTGAGCGATCGAATCGTAGCGTCACACACCACTTCTCCCGCTTCACACCGCTGCCCATGTCGCGACAGCCAAATGATGTCGCGACATCACGCCTAGCCTAACCACCGCCACTCATGTCGCGACTCGAGAATGATGTCACATCCACACCGCTTCACCCATCGCCACGTCACGCGACGCCATGTCGCGACCTCCCCGCTGCCACCCATGTCGCGACTTCAAATCCGGTGTCGACACCAACTCAACAGCCGTGTCGCGACCGCAATCACGTCGCGACCACCCTCGCCTCCCCACGTAACGCGCTCTCGTCAGCGACGACGAATCGACGCCGCGACACCAAACCATCACAAGGCAGCCAGAGCCATGTCGCGACATCAAATCGGTGTCGCGACACCACTCAGGCCATTCCATGTCAGCGACTCGCAAGTGATGTCAGCGTATTATCCACCCAACCCGTCAGTATCCTCAGCCTGTGTCGCGACGTCTTTCCCGGTCGCGACCACGCCCAAGAGACACCAGTCGCGAATTCCTCATAATGATGTCGCGACCTCAAACAGGTCCTCTGCACCTCCTTTTTTTTTTTTTTCATCCAGCAACCTTCTTTTTTTTCAAATCCTCCAAAGAGAGCCTTCCCTCGCTACTCCTGTGCCCTTCTCACTCTTACAAAAACCTCTACCACTTGATGAGATGCAAGAGCTTAACCCCGTCTTACTCCACTTCTAAATTTCTAGAATTTAATTACTACTCGTTTTCCTTGTGCGAAAACTGGAATAATTTTCCAGAATTCCACAAAACTCATTCTGTTCATGTTCAAAAACTGGAGCACTGTCCAGAAATTTTTTTTTTTTCGTTTAATTTTTTGCTTATTTCGGACTGCTCGCCATAATTTCTCTGAACATAACCGTAGTGTTCACCAATTTCTCCTATGCTACTCACTACATATTAACACATAACACACATAACAAACATGTTATACACACCATTCATCAATACAAAAATGGATGCATGATCTAACCCGTTTCCCATCAAGTCCTAGGTATATCGTATACCTAACTCTACACCCACCGAGCTCCCATGCAACAAGCACCTTAGCTCAGATACCTGGCCAGACGCCAAACCCGGTGTCCGTTGACTACCCGTCAACTCCGCTGAAATCTACGTGTCTCACGCAGTCAGCACGTGAGATGTGTAAAAACAATTATTAGCCTTATCCATTCTAACACAATTATATATTTATACAAAATGATTTATTACACCTTGAAGTTTAATTACAATTTATACAAAAAAGGGTCTCTAGCCCAAAATTTTACAAAAATAGAAAATACAAGGATAAGGCCATTCTGCCGTTCTTCATTTAAACCCGATGTGTCCCCATCCACCGCCTTCAATACCAAGATCTTAACATGGAGTGAGCAAAGCCCTGTGTAGAGTGGAATTTCCTACTAGTTACTCCCACCTATGCAAATGCAATGGCACACCAAACATCCAACATGCTAATATATCACCATGCATATTAACAATTTCAAATCCCATACATCATGTTATTCACTTTATAATAACATAAACTTAGCCATGGGCAGCACAACCGGGTTCGCCTCGGGAATGCCTCATAATTTCACAATCAACATGTTACTCACCCACAAAATAACACACATCACACAATCACACAACAGTCCGTGGACTCCGTCCAAACCATACCAAGGATTTGTTCACTCACCAAATCTGAACTAAATCACGCCTATCCGTGCCTCAACAAATCCCCCATCCATTACATAATCCTTAAACAAAAGTAAAGCAAGAGGGGAGAAAACCTCATCTTTTCCGGAGTTTAGTTTAAATCTCAAAACCGAACCTACCAGAGTCCTTTCACGTGGGGGAGCAACTTGCTCCTTGCCTCGCCGGCCAACGGTCCGGGACGTCGTGAATTTTAGCGGAGCCTCTCTCAAAAACCCTCTTCCTCTCTCCCTTTCTCGGCTGGTCTCTCCCTCTCTCCTCTTCCAAACTACTGGGAAGACTGGCCTACGAGGAAAGTCTCTTGCTGCCGCCCATTTCACGACACCTGATTACCCGCTTATCCTGGTCCATTCACTGAGATATCCTCTCTAATGGCACTGCCATGTGTTTCACCTATGACCCAACTGGCTCAAGTTTGACTCTCCCATAGCTTGACACGTGGCGCCTTGGGCCACTCATAAAAGCCATGTCCTGATCTTCATGCCTCTAAAAACGCAAAATTCGATCGCTCCCGTAATCTCGACGAAATTCCCGACGTGGTAGCTAGATTTCTCGCGAGACGATTCTAACGGTGTCCCCATTCACATCCGAGATCTAGAAAAATTCAGACTTTAATCAAATTACCATTTTATCCTTCCTTTAGGAAATCTAGATTTTCCTAAGTCTCACATCTTCATTATGTTGATGATTACATCTTAGTGGTAAATTTGATAAATTATATTTAGTTTGTGCTTTGGAAAATTTCGGGTAGAAAGCATTTAGATTCAATGTTTATCAAATTAAAAAGTAGTGTTTAAAATTTAGCTCCTAAAATCGTTAAATTGAAAATCTTGTTACATAAGTTAACTAGTTTAGCCACAGTTAGATTAAGAGTTTATTTTTTTTTGTATTTGTCTGTCATCGCTAGAATCAGTTTGATTATCTTAACTTCTTTATATAGAATTTTGGTGTTTGTTTTGAATAGTTGCTGAAAGTGCTTTAGGCGGTCAACTAACTTTTTGGCAAAGACATGCACCTACGTCTATTGGTCTTGTTGTTGAATTCATATGCACTGCCAAATACCACTTAAGATCATGTGATTCAAGGCCATCTATGTAGCCTAGTGGATTGTTTGGATCTTTGACCCATATGCCCCATATACCCAAATTAATTAGTAGAGACCGAGTTCCGGTCTAGAGGCACATCTCATATGAGGTACCTTCCGATAGGTAATCCGACCCTGACCCAAAAATCTAGTTTTCGCAGACCGTTTTTTTTTTCCATACTGAGTTTATCAGTTTTTTTGTTTACTTAGTTTTCCTTACAAATAACAACAAAAAGTAAGTGGCGACTAAGAAAAACTCGTCCTCCCGAGGATTGATTTTCCAAAAATCGAAAATCAACCCTTCATTTTCTTTTCAATTTTTTTTTTTTTTTTTTTTTTTACATTTTCCTTCCATTTAAAAGCGAGTCGCGCCGGCCCGTGGATCGGGTAGGGTCCACAGCTATGACCATGTTTCTTGGCAACCATGGAGAAATGAAAGCAACTTTAATGGCACGTAGAAAGGCATAAAAACATGGTGTTTACTAGTGATGATGATTAAGGAATGAAGAGATTTATACGTAATGAGCCATATCACATCTCATGGGAATTTACTTTGAGTTTGTGCTTTTCAACTTTTCTCCATTCACTTCATGACTTTAAAATATGTTTTCATCAACCAAACAATTCAGGAAACAATTCTACCCTACTTATCGATTCATAACCTTTTGATCTCAACATAAAGTAGAAACATATGCTTTTTGTCACAATACATAATAAAAATAACCTAAAAATAGAAATACTTTCTTGATATGATCCTAATTGTTTCTTGATTGGTTCTGCTTCTAATCAAGAATATAAAGAGACACCATACATAGCCTATTAAATTAGAAACCAAAAAAAGGAAGAGAGTTTTCTCACCAAGAGATGAGGAAAGGCTCTGGCAAGTTGTTGTAGACATTGATAATGAGATTGTCATTATATCAGGCCCTAGGAATTGCCCATTAATAAGGATTCCCTAGAAACAAACACCATCACCACCACCCATTAAGAAAAAACAGAGAATTCTCACATTATCATAATCCATCGAACAAACAGAGAATCTTCTAATCATGCATGTTAGAAAACCCTAAGTGGGTAAATGTCACCATACGTGACATTCCAATCAAAAAATCTGTAAGGGTCTTCAGCATCAACCATGGACAAACCCAAGAAGGTGGCGCAAAGGAGGAAGAGCAACATGATGCCACCCTCACCGCCCAACCAAACTTCTCTCGCCATCGCTTTATCTTTTTTTTCTCGTGAAAATGAGTCGTAATGGAATGGATGAAATAGGAAGAAGGAATGAATGAAGAGAATGTTTCTTCAAACTCAAAGAGGAGGAGGTTATAGACCAAGTTCCAATAGCACTCTTAGTCGATTGGGTCGAACTAACAAGAGCCCATGTTTTCTAAGTCAACACAAAACTGAAATCAATCCTCTGTCTATGAAATCGAGGACTAAAAATCGAATCAAAAAATGGTAAATAAATAAGGCCCAAATCTTACCTTTTGATTCTCATAAGAAAATGGGGGTAGCAACTTTCTGCCTTTCCTAGAGAGTGGAGTGGACCAACTAGAACTTTAGTTGAGTAAGAAGATCCTCCTCATTACTTCTCGGGTCTTGGTAGAACTCATCACACTCAAAAGCAAGGCAAGTCGAGTAGAAGAAGACTTCTGAATGTTTCAAACTCATAAGGAAACTCACTGGGAAAACCATGAATCTCAGAACCAGCAGTATCGACGACGTTGTTGTTGAAGTTCTCCTTGTCCATGCGAGCACCTTCATCATGGGAAAGAAAGTGAGAAGGGGGCCAAAAACGGGGCAATAGGAGAGAAAGCCATTTGAAGAACAGGGGAAGAAATTGAGAAACCAAGAGACTAGGTATGAGCAATAACCCTAAGGAACAAGTGGTAGCAAGAGTGAAGAGGGTGATGGGAGGGATGTACGTGAAGTGGTGTGGATGAATGGTGGGGGATAGTGGGTGGGAGAGAAAAGGATTTGTCATTCCTGTGGTGGGGATAGGTTGGAAAATAAACGGTCCGCATTTGGTCAAAATCAATCTTATGGCAACAAAAATTAAATTCCTTATTCTACATCCTATTTATAAATATACGAGTAACTTTTATGATTTCCAATTTATCATTTATAGAATAAAATCCTCTTTCCTAATATATAAATTTGTATTTGCTGACTTAAAATAAAAAATGAATATTCTAAATCCATGTACCATATAAATTAACTTTTTTTTTTTTTGAAATCGTACACATTAACTTAAAATTATTTGATTAAAAAAAACTTAAACTTTTTTTTCTTGAGAAAATTAATTTACCATGGGACAGAGGATAGATGATTTCCACGGTCTAGGGCCTCGAGGTTTAGTTGAGTGTTCGGGGTGAAGTCCGAGGGGAACTAAATGCCCGATGCCCTTAACCAACTGGTGGGGAGTCACCAATGGATCCCCGCTACAAGAACACTCACCTAAAACTTCTTGGCACTAGTGCTCTTTCATTTTTATCTTAGAGTTAATCCCTTTAGGTTAGTTGAAGCGAATAAATGGGTGCATTCTTATCCCCCATGTTAAGCACCCAAACAGGCAAGTCAACCAAGCTCAGGGGGTACTGTAGCTCCAGTTATACATTGGAGATCACACTTCAACCACACTATACTCCTCGAAAGGTTATCAACACTAAAAGGGGTTGACTTGCTTCGTCAATCGAGCCCCGACTCAATACAAAGTTCTGAAAGTTGAATAAACCTAGGTAATCCCCAGATCTAAAGAATTGGTCCATGTTGAACTTTTTTCTTGGTATCATGTTTAGTGGACCCATATCGTCAGTGTTGGTTACGCCATATTCTTGCATGCCTTGTTTATAGTATGTTCTTGCTTGGGGACAAGCAAGACACTAAGTTTGGGGGTGTTGATCGGTGTGAATTATGCATGAGTTTCAGTAGGATTTCTATGTGTTTTTATACCTCAATTGCATGATTCACATTCATATTCACTAATATTGTGCTAATCCTCCATATTATAATGTTTTTCAGGAGACGGTGAGAAAATAAGCAAAAAGGAATCTGAATAACGAGAAGGAAGACCCGAAGTAGAGAAGAAAATGAGAAGGAAATCAGAGCACTCACGCAACAGCAAAGCACTCCACGCTGCAGCGTAGCCCTTCGCAGCAGCGTGGAGGCCCTACGCCGCGGTGAACCAGCAAGGAAGGCATTTATAGGTCTCGAGTGCACTGTGGCGTAGGACCTCTTCGCCACGGCGTAGCGAGGTTTTTTAGAAACGGCTGAGCATTAAAAGACCTGGAAGTTTGGGCCAATGATGGGCCCACGTCCCGAGACATAAAAGGAAGGCATTTTCAGGCGAGGGAGGGGATCTGAAGGCAAACAGAGAGAGAAGGACACAGAGACAGAGGAAGATTGACGGAGACAGATTCCGAGAGATCGCGAAGACGGCTTCTTCTATAGTTCTTTCCCTGATTTATTTTATGTTAAAAATCTTTCAGTCTATAATGACTATCACTATGAACTAACTCTTCTTTCTAGGGTTTTGTCAACCCTAGCCGCACCATTATGGATTAATATATTAATTGTGGTTTATTTAATATTGGTATGAGTTTGTATGGTTGATTTACTCTTGAAATTAATCACATGTTATTATTTGGCCAATTTTGGCATGCTATTACTAGGAGTCTGAGATCGAGAGAAGATGACTCCTAAGGACATGGGTAAAGCAACACTTGGTTAATTGGGGAATAGAGATATCCCAGGTTCCAAGTGTGGCATTAGTGTTTGCATATTTATGCATTTCGAAGATCGAGGGGTCGAGGCAAAGATGCAATACACCCCACTGGCGAGATAGGCAAATATATCTCGAGAGAGAATATCTTGTAGGCACGATCAACCCGCTAACATAAAGCATATGAAATATTAATTAAATACTCTATCTAGGTTAAAATCCATTAGGTGTGGCAGGTGACGGCAAAACCTTAGTTTTCTCATCATTGTCTTAAATCAATATTTTAATATTAGGTTTTCCTTAGATTAGTTAAATTAGTCATAATTCACTATAAGACTCGATCCAAATATTATCTAGGACGCTAAGCAGTATTCAGCACACTTCTCTTCATGGGAACGACACTTGACAAGCCATTATACTACGTGAACTCAAGGTGTATACTTGTGCATACGGGCCTACGTTTTTACTTAACTTTTACACACTCACTAACAGCTCGTCAGTCCTATGTAGGCATGACTTAAAGCAGGGTGATTCAACATAATCTGTTGTTCATTGCTCTTCCAGCCTCAACTAGTAAGGACTAATGTTTCTATTGAAACTTTAATTGTCAAGGTTTAGATTTTAGCTCTATCTTTATTGTTTGTAGAAAGTAGAACTAATTCATAGAGATTTTTAACACAAGAACTAAACCTTACATCCTTCATGTCTAATATGAAATTCTGCTACTCAAAAATGGATGTTTGTGCGATTCCTGGATTTTAAAGCCATAAGAAGTGTCTCAAAAGTCTATAAAGGAGGGAAATTGTCATTGCACTCAACTTCCACAAAGCACTGCCAATTTCTCTAATTATCTAGATAGCCTTTCATACCCATCTTTGTCTTGTGCCCCTCCGAACCCATACACTAATTATAGAGTGGAACATTTCAATTGAAGATCATGAGGAAAATCTTTGTGAATGTGTGTGTGATTCTTTACTTCTCTCTCTTTCTCTCTTTCTCTTTCTCTCTCTCTCTCTCTCTCTCTCTCTCTCTCTATATATATATATATATATATATATATATATATATATATATATATATATGGGTTTTTTTTTTTCATTTTTATGATTTACTGATACAAGCCTCTTTGGTTTTTTTCTTGGATGTTGATGATTTTGGTATCCCAGTTGTTGAGATGGGATCTCACGAACTCATCCAAGAGGACTCCATTTAATTTGTTACCAAGATGAGAATACCACATGCTTAAATTACAATTGAATTAATTAGGTATGATCAAGCATTTACGAAAACTTATACTCCCTGCTCAAGCATGCTTGCGGAGATAAATATCTTCTATCACATACTAAAGACATTTGCTATCTAGTATGCGACTAAGAGTTATTCACCTACAAATGATACTTGAATTATCCGATTAGGATAATAATATAGGAAACATAATATCTATAAAGTTACTTCTCTTATGTTCAATTCATTTGTAAGTGATTTGTGGTCATCCCTTTTTCTCTAGGTACATATTTGGGACAAGGTCAAACAATATGCCTTGCCCTTTTTGTGTACTTAGAGAACTAAGGGGAAATGTTGCCAAAATTTTTACTAAATGAAATGAAGCATATTAGAGTCTAACTCATAGAGATTATGTATTTCTATATGAGATAGAAACCACCACCTAAATTAGGAAGTTAGAGATGTTAGAATGCATATAACATACATTATAATCGGGAGCATGGTCAAATTTCATGAAGTTGAAGGAAATTAACGCAAAATGCCAATAAACAAGTTATGATGCAAAAGCCGGGCAGAGCCAAGAATACGATAATAGGGTTTTAGATTTTCGATTTTGCCACAATGCTTCCTTGAAGTGACAAGCTACCATGTCTGTTCATCGCGAACAAATGTCTACGTGCACAGACATGTTATGCATAATCATTTGTAAACCATTTTGGCATAGTTAGGAAACTATGTTCGTTGGGCAATGCATGGTGAATATGGAGCGTGAATTTCCGAGTCAACATATGATGATGAGTTTGAAGATTCACCTCATGACAACATGCATGGATTGCATGATGCATTTCAAATGCAAAAACTAGTAATGTGTTAGAGGAAAATGAAATTTCATTATTTGAGACCACTTGAAGAACTAAATGATGAAGCAAACGAAATTTACAACTTCATAGATGCGGGAGAACTAATTATATCCCGGGTTGTACTAAATTCAAAGTCAAGCCAGGATAAGGTTAATTCACATTAAGTGTCTCAATGGATGGAGCATAAGTCATTCACGATGTTATTATAACTTTTGAAGGAGGTACTTCCTGAATGTGATAATTTTCCAGGAAATTTCTATGAAGCAAAAAAAATACTCCGTGATCTTGGGCTTGATTATAAAAATATAGATGCATGCCCACAAAATTGCATGTTGTTTACCAAAGAGAATGCAAATGCTAATAAATGTACTATTTACGGTACCTTTAGATGGAAGAATGTTGAGTTTAACTCAAAGACTGGTTCAGGAACATGTTTCAAGGATAAGAAAATTCCTGCTAAGGTTTTACGCCACTTTCCTCTAATACTAAGACTTCAAAGGTTGTTTATGTCATCAAAAACAGCTTCCTACGTGAAGTGGCATGCACAAGGTCGCACTACTAATGGCTTGATGAGACATCCAGTTGACTCTTTATCTTGGAAAATATTTGATTCTTTAAATCCTACATTTGCATTAGAGCATCGCAATGTTAGGCTAGGGTTAGCTTGTGATAGTTTCAATCCATTTAGCAATATGTCTATCTCCCATAGCACATGGCTAGTTGTTCTCGTCCGGTCTGACTTACCACCATGGATGTGTATGAAAGCGATCATTTTTCATGTTTATCAGTTGCTTTCAATTCCCTACTTATTTACTCACGGAAATGACATTGATATATATTTACAACCCTTAATAGATGAGTTGCAAGAATTATGGGAGCATGGAGTTACTACATATCATGTTGCAAGTAAACAAAATTTTCTCATGCATGTTGCTATATTATGGACAATTAGTGGCTTTCCTGCATATGCAAACCTTTCAGGGTGGAGTACGAAGGGACAATTTGCTTTTCCTTCTTGCAATAAAGAAACTTGTTCCCATCGATTAAAATGTGGGAGAAAATTTTGTTACATGGGCGATTGTCGATTTCATCCATCAAATCACAAATTTAGATGTGATAAAAGGTCTTTTAATGGTAAAGAGGAATTGAGATTACCACCTACACAATTACTTGGGGTTGATGTGTTGGAGCAATTAGAACATCTAGAACTAATTATTCTCGGGAAGTCACAAAAAAGAAAACGGGAAAATACTACATGTCAGCACAATTGGAAGAAAATAAGTATATTTTTTCAATTACCATGTTGGAAAACACTCATGTTACGTCATAATTTAGATGTAATGCATATTGAGAAGAATGTGTGTGATAGTTGATTCATGTGCGGTAGGCGTACCGGAATCAACAAAATTTATAACTTAAATTCCTCGTTCTTCAGTAGTAGGAGAAAAACCCCTACCTCTTGGGTATCAAAACTCCCGAAACTATCTGCTTGAGGGATGAAACTTTCACTCTTCTTCACTTTGAAAGCTGCCGGTCGTCGCCGGAAATCTAGAGAGAAGGTAGAGCTTCTCTCTCTAAGCTCTCCCTTTCTTTTTCTCTTTTCTTTTTCCTCTCCCACCGGTTTGGTCAAGCTTGGGTCAAGTGAGATGTCCTCTCACTTGCCACATGTCACTCTCTTAGTGGTTCTCCTTGGATTACCTTTATCACCTTATCCATCCACTTGGATTCTCATCCAATCATGTATTGCCACATGTCTCCCTTGAGCCCCACTTGAGCTCTTGCTTGACTGGTTCCCCACTTGACACGTGGCACACCATGAGCCACTCATCACGTTCAAGTGCTCAAATTTTCACCTTGGTACCTCGAAAAGCGTGAAATTAGGCTATCTCGGGTCGACAAAATTCGACGTGTTAGTTAGATTTGTGACCGCGATTTGTGGTGAAGTCATTTCATCGTCGAGGATCTAGAAAAATCCAGTTCAGCGAAATTCACGTTTTCCCCTTTCTTAGAAAATTTGAATTTTCTCGGGTTTTACACTGTAGCTTATCTGCCAAGGAAGAGGGTGAAGACCAGCACACACACAAAAATCAGGATTTAATGATTAAATTGTTACACACCATGAATTATTCCTGATTCTAGGTTGGAAACATGTTTAGAAGTAATTCTACAAGCGACTTGTATTTCCACCACAGATTGAACTATAAACGAGGAAAATGTCCTTAAAATAAAAAGCTGGTGTTTGAGAATGAACAAAATTTCTTTTCTTTGCTTGGGACCAGACAAAACTTAAGTTGAAATTTAATGAGTCTTAAACTCATCTATTTTTAATCCATTTTTATGGCATGTTTTTAACAATTTTAGATCTATTAGTATGCCCAATTATGGAATATTCACCAACTTTTTGTTTTGTAGGAGTTAATGCAAAATAGAGAGAAAACAAGCAGAAAAGAAGCAAAGGTCTGGTGATTCGCGGAGGTTGTCAATATTTTTGTTTAGTTTCATGTCGTACTCACACCCTAATATTCTAGGCTGCCCCAATGCATATGGAATGCATTATGCCAATTCCAAATAATTTAGGCTAATATAATTCACATGCATATCTTAACATAATTTACTCACAACAATCACGTTATTCAATTTTCACATCAATAACACCAAAAATTAGCTCACATGGGTTAATTAGCAAACACAAGCAATTCATTTTGAATCACTTACAAAACACATTTTCACACCAAGAAAATCACGTCACTATTCACGTGAACAGTGAAACCCTCGGGTTACTGTTCACGGCCACCAAGTAGGATTTTCTCCACTTGGTTCAAAGGTTTGAGGCCAGAATTTACAACTAAATCAAGCCTCGAATATCCCTAACCATAAACATGGCTCTTACCCGAATGAACCAAGTAGGAAAGATCCTACCTCTTGGGTGCTTAGGAACTCCACGAATGCAGTGCCACGCGTAGATCGGCTTTGCTTCTTGCTGGAGTCGAGCCCAGGCGTCCAAACGACCTCAAATCTAGAGAGAATAGGCTTGCTTCTCTCTCCTAAAAATCCTAAAATCCCACAACTTTTGCTGCTCCTTTGCCCTCCACCTTACGTTTTTGGTCTTCAAATGGAAGACAACTATTCCCCCTTTTTGTCTTTTTCCTCATTAAACATTCCAAAATTTCCCATCATGTCCCTAAGCTTTGGATTTTTTACACTTGGCACAATCTAGGCCGTCCATTTCCATCATCTCTCTAATCTTGCAACATGTGTCACAAGAGTACATGTAGTAGGTGACTTTTGTCACATCATATATCTCTCAAACCGTTTTACGGCTTTTGGAGCACCGGTGCCTTGAAAACGTGTTTCAAGTGTCTCGGGGTCGACGAGAAATTCGCGTGTTAGCTAGATGTCGAAAGGCGATTCCAACAGTGGTCGTTTCATCATCAAGATCTAGAAAAATTTTGGCCGAAATTACCGTTTTACCCTTTTTCAGAAAATCGAATTTTTCTCGGGTTTTACATTCTCCCCCCTTAAAAAATTTAATCGATGCAGACCGATCTATTAATCACATGCATATGTAATGTGCACTATACCATACGCCTTAAACTAGTCATTTAAGTATTAAATGGCTAAACCACCGATACCTTCATCCTAAACGGGAAGGGATAAGTGGCCGCATCGTGTCTCGCTCCCCGTTGGCTCCTCCACTCCGCGATGCTGCCGTGGCGCCCCTCACTAACCTCACGGTCTTGCGTCGCCAAGGCTGATCCCGGCTATCCACTTAATGCTGCGGTCCCTCGCCGGGAGGTCCCATCCGTGTCCACCTCGATCTCTCCCCAATCCACAGACATGATGGATGGGTGTACCTCGGAGCGTGGAGCGTGAAATACCTCATGGACACACGACATCTTTGGCGGGTAAAGCTAGCCGTCACGCTACGGTGCCTACCCTCGCTAGTATCTCAAAGGGTCCAATGAACCTCGGCGTAGCTTCCGCGCTTGCGAGACGTCCCACTCTCTCTTAGGCATCACCTTGGTAGTGATCTCGACCCCTCGAACTCTAAGCGTCGGCGTCGTACGCCGGCGCCAAGCTCTTACGCGGCTCTGGCGGTGAGAAGACTTTGTCGTGATAAGCTCACCTTCTCGGAGGTGTCTCTAATCGAGATCGGGGACCGGTGATGGAGCTCTCTCCCACCTCGGTCTAACTTATCGCGGTGGCCTGCGTAGCCTCAGCATCTGATACCTCGTATGGTTCCATTTGTATACTTTCGCTGATAAATTTACATTTGTTGTAGGCGAATTCCACTAAGGGAAAATGCTCTTCCCAACTACCCTTATGATCCAAGACGCATGCTCGCAGCATGTCCTCTAACCTATATAGTCCTCTCTGACTGACCATCTGTCTATGGGTGGAAAGTTGTACTCATGGTCGACCATTGTGCGCATGTAGCACAGAAACTCTTCCAAAAGTGCGCCGCAAACCTCGGATCTCTATCTGACACTATGGATACTGGTACTCCATGTAGCCGGACTATCTCTCGAATGTACAACCGACAGAATCTCTTCAATGTGAAGGTCATCCGCACGGCTAGAAAATGTCTTGAGCTTCATGAGTCGGTCGGCAATACCCATCAGCATCATGTCGCTTCCGGGTAATAAAATTGGCGAGTGGATCACAAAATCCATCGTGGCGTGCTCCCTTTAGCTTCCACTCGACCACCTCCGATGGTGAAGTAGCCACACCTGGCGGCCACGGTGCTCAACCTTAACCTCGACCGTGAGACATTGTCGAACAAAGTCCACATGTGTCTCTTGTCCCGTTAGTAGTGCGCGGCGAAGATCTGGTACATCTTCGGCTGCCACCCCTAGATACGACAAATCGAGGCAGGTGAAACTCCACGAGAATCTCCTCTCCGTCGGTCAAGCGCGAGGAACCACACGATCCTCTATACTAAAGGCCCCACCATGCAACGTGGAGCCCGGTCAAACCCTCGTCACTGTACACGGCGTACCGGTCCACACACAATGGATACTTATCTCCGCATCCACGCCACAGGACTCAATCACTTTGCTTTCAGCGAGAGGCGGTGCTGCCCGCTAAAATCCCCCAAACGCATTACCACGGCCTACTCGCGTGTGCTTAGCCCAATCGCATCCCACGGAGTCTCGAGCATCCGCCACTCCGGGAAGCTATCTTGTGATATAGTGACTTAGGCAGTGCATCGGCCACCACATTTTCTTACCGGGATGGTAATGCAAGTGATCATAATCCTCTAGGAACTCATCCATCTGCGTTGCCTCATGTTGAGGTCCCGCTACGTGAAAATATACTTTAGACTTTTATGAATTTTAGGTACACCTCAAACTCCTCACCATATAGTAGTGGCGCGAATCTTCCAGGGGCGAAAACTACGGCCGTAACTCCATGTCATGTGTGGGGTAGTGCTGCTCATGATTCGCTAAACGTGGGAACCGTAAACTACTACCCTCCGGTGCATCAAAACACATCCCGGTCCAGGCCCTCGAGCATCTGTGCCTTTGTGTAATTCCTGTCCCTTATCAGGGACGCTAACCGAGATAGGAGGCGTGGTAAAGCCCTCCTTTTCAACTCCTAGAATGCCTTCTTGCATCGGTCATCCCAATCAAACTTGACCTCCTTCCAGGTCAATCTCGTAATAGGTGCTACTAATCGGGAGAAATCCTCAATGAATCTCCTGTATTACTCAGCCAATCCCAAGAAACTACGTATCTCGAAGACTGACTTCAACCTCTCCCCGACTCGTCTGACCTCGACCTTCTGGTGCATTGACACTCGATGCTGACACCACGTGTCCCAAGAATCTCACCTCAATAAGCCAAAACTTGCACTTACTGAACTTGGCGTACAACTGATGGTCTCTTAACAACTGTAATACAATCCTTAAATGATACTCATGCTCCCACTCTGACTACGACAAACTGATCTAGATAGAGTTGAAATACCCTATGCATGAGATCCATGAATCTGCATTGGCGCATGATCGATCAAAGGGCATCCTTTAGCCAAATAGAGTGCCCATACTTGGCGTCTTATTTGTCTTAGGATATCTATCTCCCTAACCCTCAGCTGATGGTAACCAGTGCGAAGGTTTATCTTGGAGTAGACTCGCGCTCTTCTCAATTGATCAAATAAATAGTCAATCCTCGACAATGGGTACCGATTCTTAATCGTAGCCCTATTCAACTGCCTGTAATCAATGCACAGTCGAAGGATCTTATCCTTCTTCTTCGCAAATAGAACCGGAGCGCCCCATGGTGAAGTGCTCGGTCTAATGAAACTCCCTTGTCCCCGGTGGCTCCACGTATTTGGACTCGAGTTTATGGCCCGGGCCGGTGCCGTCACATGCGGTCGTAGAGATGGGCGAGCTCTGTTGTGTAAACGATCTGAGTCTCTGACCCACTCTGCGGAGGCAATCCGTGGCATCGAACATCCTCGTACTCGCGGACTACTCGAGGTAGATCTAGAGAATACGGTCTCACCTCTCCTCTAGGAGTAGGCTTGCTAGCCAGCCCATGGCTAATCCGTGACACTTGGACTCATACACTGTCTGGGGCAAAATATCATGCTTGTCCCCCTAAAATACAACACGCGTACCATCCTACGTGTAGGCGGTAACTCTCCCTACGGCTCTGTCCCGATGACAACTCTTGTAATTTGTCAGTGATCACTCTGCGGGGATGACATCGAACTCTGGCGTGTCCATGATCCTTAGGTCATATGAGTAGAGTCCCGAGATCTCTAACTCATGACCACGACATATCATCCTATCCTCACCCCTAATCCCACTGAGGAGGGAACTCACATACAAGGGCTCCTCCAAGGCCTCTACCTCTAAGCTGACTGCAGCCACAAGCGATACGTGATAAATGAATGCGACGCACCAAAATCAAATAACACTCTTGCCCATAGGCGAGATAGCAAAAACGTACCCTGTATAACTACCTAATCTGCTAACTCAACCGGTGGTATGATGGCGTAGACAAGCCCCTAAACTCCTAATGTCCACGCCAGGTGGGCCTGGAGTCCTACACCTCGGCACATAGTTTGGCCTCTACCTTTGTGTAATAGGAGGTGCTCGGCGACTCACGAGGTCAGGCGGCTCCTACAGCACAGTCGAGGTACATGAGAATACAACATCCTCACATCCTACCTTTGGCCCGGGACTGCGCTTTGTCAGAAACCTGGGATCCCTGTCTCTAAGGGCAATCCCTCCTCATGTGTCCAGGCTATTGGCAATGGTAACACACCATCTACCCATCCTGACTAGAAACCCTAGCTCGTCTCACTGATGATTGTGACTGAGGTGTCCCATAACCTTTGGATTCCTGCCTCCATGGGCAATCCGTCGAGAAAGTGTCCGGTACATCGTGAAAGAACACACATCATCTTCCACCTTGCACTAAATGTCCCATCACAGCCTTTGTCACGATAACCTTGGCCGTATCTGGATATCATGCAACAGAAAGTCTTGCTTCTTTCCTGGGTTGGAAGAAGATGGATCTTCCTTCCTCTTAGAAACACCACCCATATCCTGGATGCCTCGCATAACATCTACCTCTCCCTCTATGGTCATAGTCGTCCTGACCCTAGAGTTCACAAATCCTCTAACCATTGGAGGAATGATGTCTTCTAAGCGGAGGTCGTTTGACATGGCGCTCGTTATTGCATATGCCTGTACGATAGCGGCGACTGCAATCCCTACGGCCTCAACAAAGGCCTACTGGTCAAAAGCCGATGGTTCCTGACCAATACCTCGTGGACGACCCCTAGTCACTTGCCCTCGAAACCGATATCTACATCTCGAATGGCAAGTTAAGAGTTTCAGCCTTGAGTATCTACAGGTGTAAACCTGACCTCGGAAGCGCTATTTGCATACTAAAACATTTCCATACATAGCGTCAAATGCATTCATAGATGTCTGAGACAATAAGTTCATATATTAATTCACATTCAACAAAAAAATTTATTTTATTTTGTCTCATTTTATTTTATTTTATTTTATTTTTTTGTAAAATTTTATTTCTTTTTTTTTTTTTGGAAAAATCTTGTGAATAGTGTTCATGAACAGTGTTCATGAATAGTGGTCCAAACAGTGTTTGAAAAGCGAGTACATTTGTGTCAAAGCGGGTTAGATTGCACCGGGTGCACACCACGACCCGACCCTGCGCACCACAGTCACGCCTTGGCTGCTCGAGTAGATCATGTTACGGTAGTGTCGTGAGCTTTGTGCCTAAGCCGATATCATGGCTTGTGGCTAGCCATATCCACGGGGCACGGCAAGGTAATATGCATGAAGCCTAGACCACCGCCTCTTCGCCGCGCCGGTAGTATAGCGGAGCCTCCCCGCCGTGTTGCGCATTGTGCTCATAACACGGTTGTGTCGCAGCCCCGTCGTATCGTGGCGCTTCACTGTGTAGATGTCGGTAAATTTCATGTCATTAGCCCGGTCGGTAGATGTCGTGGCTATCCACGTGCGCCCTGGGCCTTCAGCGCATCACAATCTGATCAATTGTATCGACCAGCACCAAACATGAAGCGATAGCCCATCAGTTACCAAAAAGCTGTTTCTTTTTTCATCACTTTTTTTTTGTTTTCATTCCAGCTATTGGAAAACCACTCAAAAAAAAAAAAAAAAAAAAAAAAAATATATATATATATATATATATATATATATATATATATATATATATATTTTTTTTTTTTTTCATTTTCCAGTAAACCAAATAAATTTAATAAAATTTATTTTATCCATTTTTTTTTTAATTCTGGACTATTTGCCCAAAATTCCTCAACCTTCTAAGGTTTTAATTTCTCCTATGCTATTTATCAAGCATACAAGCACATAATACATACACAACAATTCATCACGCATCAATCATCAAAGTGCACAAGGAATGTGTGATCTAACCCGTGCTCATCAAGTCCTAGGTAATCGTATACCTAACTTATTGACACTAAGCTCTAGTTATTTATAAACCTAGGCTCTGATAGCAAGCTGTGACGCCCTAAAACCGGGGTGTCCGTTGACAACCCGTCAACCCGCGAAATATTCGTGGATGTTGGGGAACCCGACACCACTCACGAAAATCGGGCAGAGTCTCCTTTATACGAGGAGCTCTACCCAAATACAAAACCTGTCCCAAACAGTTCACAATGACCACACCGGGTCCACATGTGAGTAAAATAATGGCCACTTTGGCCCTTACATCAATACTCACAAAATACATCCCAACCAAATATATTACATGGTTCAAGAGTTTTTACATTACTCTTAATTCAACATATATTAAAATTTACAATCCTAATACATGTTATACAAAATCACAATGCCAAAGCCACAACTTGTTTTTCTTCTAAACTCGGCCTCTAATGAGCGTCGTCCTCCTGTACACTCCATGTACCTAAAATAGTGATCCCTCGACAGGGTGAGCAAAGCCCAATAGATATAATTTCCTACATGGGTTACTCCCCACCTAAGTGCACATGTCATGGCAAACAATCACATTCAAGCAATTTCATAAACCTACTCGAATGTCTATTGCCAAACTCGTATCTCTCGAGTCCCTCAGAGCTCCCTCACATATGCCAAAGCCGAATGCGAGTAAAATAATTAGTTTTCAAAACAAAAGCTATTTGTTCTTGAAAACACACTACTGAGTTTTGGTAAAATATTGGACAACCCTCCAAGGCGAATCTGTTGGATAACCCTCCAAAACAATTTATGGGCCCCTCCGACGTGAATTGTTGGACAATCTCCCAACATAATTCTCTGGAAAATCTTCCGTCGAAATTCCTTTCACAAACATTTTTCATTTTTGTTTCGTTTCATGTCATGCACTCACACGATATTCAAAATTTCTTGATGCGCATGGAATGCATTATACCAATTCAAATATTTAGGCTAATATAATTCCGCATGCATATCTTAACATAATTTACTCACAACAATCACGTTATTCAATTTTCACATCAATAACACCAAAAATAGCTCACATGGGTTAATTAGCAAACACAAGCAATTCATTTTGAATCACTTACAAAATACATTTTCACACCAAGAAAATCATGTCACTATTCACCTGAACAGTGAAACCCTCGGGTTACTGTTCACGGCCACCAAATTTGGGGTTTTCTCCACTCGGATCAAAGGTTTTTGAGATCGGGTGCAATAAATCAAGCCTCGGAATATCCTAATCATAAACATAGCTCTTACCCAGAATAAACAGTAGGAAAGATCACTCTCTTGGGTTGTCGGAAGCTCAAATCGTGCCACGCATAGCCCTTGCCGCATGGTCGACTTTGCTTCTTGCTCATTCGAAGCCCAGACGATCAACGACCGCAAATCTAGAGAGGGGCAGAACCCTTCTCTCTCTAAAAATCACAAAATCCCACAACCTGCTGCTCACTGCCCTCCTGCACATTTTTGGTCTTCAAATGGAGAAGACAACTATTTGCTTTTTGTCTTTTTCCTCATTAAACATTCCAAAACTTCCCATTATGTCCCAAAGCTTTGGATTTTTTACACTTGGCACAATCTAGGCCATCCATTTCCATCATCTCTCTAATCTTGCAACATGTGTCACAAGATTACATATAGTACGTGACTTCTGTCACATCACATATCTCTCAAACCCGTTTTACGGCACCCGACACCCTGTGCCTCGAAAAACGTGAAATTCCGATTATCTTGGAATTCGACAAAAATCGACATGTTAGCTAGATTTAATGAGATGATTCCAACGGTGAAGTCCATTTTGTCATCTGAGATCTAGAAAAATTTTGGGTTTTGATCAAAATTACCGTTTTACCCTTTTTCAGAAAATTCGAATTTTCTCAGGTTTTACACCCACTACCCTCCACAACATATGGCTGTAATCTTGACTCAATGGTCTTTCCATAGAGTCCAAGAACATCCCAAACAGAGTTCGGACTAAGAAGTTATGACCTTCCGAAGTTGGAGGTCACACATGAATGGCGACCCTGCACCGCTTGACCTGCAGGCCTACGCTTTCGATATCCTTTTCAGCCAGTTCCAGCATCCACTGCCCTTCATAGAATATGGCTGAAATATTGACTCAATGGGGTTTCCATAGAGTCCAAGAACACCCGAAACGGAGTTCGAACGAAGAAGTTATGACCTTCCGAAGTTGGAGGTCACACATGAATAAGCAGCCCTACCCAGCCAGCCTACCTGACCCGCCCTACCCTATATCCCCTTTCCGGACATCTCCAGAACCCACTGTCCTCCACAGGCATATGGCTGGAATCTTGACTCAATGGGCTTTCCATAGAGTCGAAAACGACTAAAAAACGAGTTCGGACCCGAAGAAGTTATGACCTTCCGGAGTTGGAGGCCTCAAATGAATAGTCAGCTTGAACCAACCGGCCTAGACCCCATCGGGCGATGACCCCATCCTGCTGAACCAGTGGGTGGCCAGTAGACCGACCTTTCCACTAGGCTGTTTCGGAGTAAACGAACCATAACGGGCTCTGAGGGTCAGGTTGAAATTCGTTCAAAGCCTAACATCAAGTTCACTAATGTGGTTACAATTTACCTGAAATACTCACTAATAAATTCCATTTATTTCCTACCCAAAAACCAGTTCTAAAGTCTGGTTAATGTGTACTACCACAATATGGCAGCTTCCCACGGTTCAAAACACAACCAAACATTCTCCTTAGGGCAAGACAACTAGCACCATTTTTCATTTTAACTCTAACTTATAAAAATGGCACACAAGGACAATTACTTAGTCCAAAAATCTATCCTCGGACTATCCGAAAATAGTCCCAGAATCTTCAGCACATTGTCCCAAGGTCTTGGGACGGTTCACATGGCTACTCATGTCCTCACATAACCCATGCCATTTGAATGACCCTTAGACAAGGATTAAACCAAGTAGGAAAAAAACCCTACCTCTTAGAGTTTTTGTCAAAACTCCCCAACTCCGGTCTCTATCTGAGCCGCTACGTGAGGATGAACTCTTCCTCTTGCTCACTTTGAAGAAGCCTTCCCGATTCGATCGTCGGAAATTTAGAAGAATGTGGAGTCTCTCTCTAAAGCTCTTTCTTTTCCTCCCTCTGCTTTTCTCCTCTTTTCTTTTTCCCGTCCGTTTGAGGTACAGATGGGCGAGTGGGATGTCGCTCCATGTCACTTAATCGGCCTCTCATTGGCTCATTTGGATTACCTTATCCCTTTATCCATCTATTTCGGATTCCAACCCAATTATAGGTTGCCACATGTCTCCTAAGGGTCCCACTTGAGCCCTTTTGTTTGACACATCCTGCACTTGACACGTGGCACTCTGTGAACCACTCATCACGTGCCAAGTGTCTCGTACCACCCTCGGTGTCTCGAAAAACGTGAAATTCCAACTATCTCAAAATTAAACGAAATTCAACGTGGTAGCTAGATTTCACGAGACGATGCCAACAGTGAAGTCCGTTTCGTCGTTCGAGATCTAAAAAAAATCCGAATTTTGGCTAAAATTACCGTTTTACTCTTCTTTAGAAAATTAGAATTTTCTAGGGTTTTACATTCTTCCCCCCTTAAAAGAATTTTCGTCCCAAAATTCCACACAATCACTACAAATCTCAGGCATACACAACGTGCACTATGTCATGCATGTAAACTAGTCATTTAATTATCAAACGACTAAACCACATACCTTCATCCTAAGCGAAGGATAGGTGCTTGCATGTCGTGTCTCGCTCCCCACGTTACCGCCTCCACTCCATGGTGTTGCCACAGTACTTTCACTAGCCTCACGGTTTTGTGTCACAAAACCTGATCCCAGCTATCCATGATGCACACCGGTCCCTCCTCGAAGGTCCCATCCATGTCAACCGTAATCTCTCCCCAATCCACTACATGAGTTGGATATGGAGTGTACCTTCGAAGCATGGAGACGTGGAATACCCCATGGACACTTGACAAGCTAGGCGGTAAAGCCAATCGGTACGCTTTAGTGCCCACCCTCTTGAGTATCTTGAAGGGCCCAATGAACCTCAGCTATAGTTTTCCCCGCTTGTCAAGCGACCACTTTTTCCTGTAAGCGTCACGCGAGAAGGCGTGATCTGACGAACTCTAGGGGTCGACGTCGTACATCGGCGTAGCTCTTCTACCGACTCTTGGTAGTGAGAAGATGTTGCTGTATTAAACTCACCTTCTTTGAGGTGTCTCTAATCAGATCCGGACCAGTGATGGAGCTCTCTCCCACCTCTGTCCAGCAAATAGGTGATCGGCATGGCCTCCCATACAAAGCCTCATATTGAAGTCCCACTGCGTAAAGATATACTTCAAACTTTTGTTGTCTGAAAACATCTCAAATTGTTCACCGCATATATAATTGGTACCGTCTTTAAGCGAAAGGCTGTAACACCAACTCCATGTCATGTGTGGGTAATTACGCTCATGATTCTTGACTAAGCGGGAACCATAAGCTACTACCCTCCGGGACTACATCAAGGCGTATCTCAGTCCATCGAGGCATCACAAAACCTTTGTGTACCTTTGTCCCCTTTACGGGACTATCCCGGAATAGGAGGTAGTAAACCTCTCTGGGTGTTTTAGAATGCCTTCTCTCTAAGTCATTCCATTAAAATTTGACCTCTTTCGATCAAGCGAGAACGAAGAGCTCCAAGGTGAAGTGCTCAGTCTAATAAAACCCTTGTCCAACAATTCTTGCAGTTGGACTTTGAGTTCTTACAACTCACCCTGTGCCATCCTATGAGGAATCATAGAAATGTGCGACGTACCAGGGTGTAACTCAATGATAGAGTCTACATCCCTGTGTTGAGGCAATCTCGATAACTCATCCAGAAAGACATCCTCGTACTCGCAAACCACCCGAGGTAGACTCAAATCCCGTCTCCCCTCATCCTGTAGGGTAAGGCTTGCTAGCCAACCCATCAACTGTCCGTGCCATCTGGAATCGCACATGGTCACAATAAAACATTGTGCTTGTCCCCACGAAACATAACGATGCATCTGCAATGTGCGGCGGGGTTTGCCTCCTACGCTCCTGTCGATAGCTGACTCTGGGCGTTAGCGGTCCGTCCTAAGGATGACATTGATAGGCATAAAGCGTGGTGTGTAAAATATAAGCCTATACGCGCAAGTGCACGCGTCGCCCCAAGTAATATAGTGTATGCAAAGAGTGCAGTTGCTCGATCCATGGGGACGGGAGAATTGAATACAAAGATATGCTTTCTAGATATTATGCGAATAAGCATTGTGAAAAGAAATCAAATGTGTGAATTTCAACTAAATATCGATCTTAATGAATTCTGCGTGTGAAGACTGAGGATTTATGTTTCCCACAAATACTTTAGATGGATTATTTATTAAAGATCTTTATTATTCAATGTATTTATAATTTGTTGATGGCGGTGTTCTTACTTCAGATATCCTCTCCGAGTATATCCGCCTATCTACGTGAATAGAATTGAGTATATCTCTATCGACTCAATATTGAGCGCTTAAATGTTCTACCCTCAAATGCCACCTCCAGGTTCGGAATATCTCTATTAAGAATCAATTGAAGTTGCTCTACTCGGATACTGGATAACCTCACATCTCGAATCTGAATTTCCGGTATATGATTATGCTAATGTTGGCGGACATCACCATATAATTGAATTATAGATATAAAGCGGTGCAAACAATTTATAAACAAATGAATAACATAGAAATTACTGATCTTTAATCCATGAACATGTAGCCGGGGTTCCATGACACACCACAGATATGAATTTAAAACATATTGAATGAAAATGTAGATATTTAATCTCAAAACATCATTCTATTGTCAGAAAGAAACAACCACAAATCACGAACAACTATTGAGAGTCGATTAACCATTCTTGCTGCGGAATTCCGTGCCACTGATTGCGTGCGGCTTCGAATGTGTCAAGCCTCCATTTGCTTTAATGCGAGCGAACTCGCGGCGTGTGACGTTACAGCGTCGCGGCGTTGCCGGCTGACACGGTAGTTGACCGCGTCGGCGTTGGGGCGTCCGCAACGATGGGGGCGTCACGCGGCGATGGGGGCGTCGTGGCGTTGGGACGTCGCTGACGTTCGGACATCTTCATCTGTCACCTCGCCACGCTCCCGAATTGCGCTGCTTGGTGCCTTTTTGCTCGATGCGCATCCCACACCAATCACCAGATCAGGTATCCAGCCACAAAAACTATGAAATTAAATATAAAATAAGCGTGAAAATGAAAGACCGACGCGGGTATAGTATGAGTGTTTTAGGCACTCATCACACCCCCAAACTTAGTTTCTTGCTTGTCCAAGCAAATACGACTCTAAACCTAACACACTCTATGTACTAAAAGTCTAACACGAGGGTAGTGATGCACATGCCGAAAAGCAGAGGATCAACTCGACTAACTCACACTACTCCGGGCGCTTTTGTTTGAAGTTCCTTGATGCACACAGTGTTCGACTCTTCAAGAACTAGGTCGACACAGTAAAAGTGACTAAGTGCCCTCAAATTTCCATGGTATCTAATAATCTTTCCTAAGGACCCTATAAAGGCCGAATCTAATGACCTCCTAGTGTATACCTAGGTTCCGACACCCCCAAACTTGAGCTCAACTGACCTATTTGGAAGAAACTAACTAAGAAAGGATAAGAACTCACCCTTTTTATTCATACCAAAATATCTAAATATTTCCTAAATGCCTAAAAAAATGAAGAAGACCTAGTGCCAAGAAGTTTTAGATGAAGGTTCTTAGCGTGATCCATCAAGTGACTCCCACCGCCTGGTTAAGGGCACCAGCATTAAATTCCTTCAAACTTCAATTCCTAACACTCAACCAAACTCAAAGCATTCCCAGTCGTGTGAATAATCCATCTTCTCGTCTCATGTAGGCTAGTCAATGACTCCTAAATTAGCTGGCTTAGGCATTAGGGCTTTGAAAGGCCCCTGACCGTGCCCTGATCCACTGATTATCCACTTATTCTATCGCCTATATACACATGTTATTTCTTAATGTCATGATAACTTTACGAGGTGTCTCACTCAGGTGGTTAGAGATCATGTTTTTACTGAGTTTTTAAGAGAGGAGTCTCAAGACCTATGCATACTCCCGGTCATTAGTGTGTGAATGATAGTGTCTTCGAGAAATGGTTTCTTATCTACCCTAAGTGTCTACCAAACCTCCCACCCATCCAACCTAATTACCCCGAGCATCAAACATCATATGCATCTGTTTTCCCATGCCTATAGTGGATTCGGTCCAAAATTGATCTTTGACTCACAACATGGCACACCTACACAAACGACCTACACATGAAACCACTAATGAGCAGAGATGAACCAACACAAACATAACACAGAATAAACTGCTAACTACGTTGGTAAATGTAACCAACTACGCGTAAATGTAAATCCAACAGCATGAATGAAAATAAACGACCGCATTCAAAAAACATGCCAAGACGACTCACGCAAAACCCGAGTGTCACCTCACTCCCTCCCAAAACAAGATATCCAAAGGTCCTCACCGGCAATATAAGAACAAGTAGAGGGGTAGCAGAACTCCTCGGGTGATCACATGGTGGTGGTGGCTACCGTGGAAAGCAAGAAGCCTGAGCGTCGAGCCTACAGCACCGCTAAAGAATACATCCCTGGCTGGCTAACACAAAGACGCGACATCACCGAAGCGCCCATCCCGTGGTGATGAGGACTCTGCGGCTCCCGGTCTCGTCCTGCACGCGCCAAAGAGCTCAAGCAGTGAGAGCACTGCAGTCCCAGTGCCCAGTGAGGACTGAGGAGTTGCCCGCAGCTGGGTGGTGGGCGTGTGGTGGTGGTGGATGAGACGAGGACTGGCCAATGTCCTCTCGGGGATCAGAGTCCAAACGAGCCCGATAGTCATGAAGCCTCGTCCGTCCGAGGGCTCATGGCCTAATCATATGCCCTCCGGTCGTGGACACCCGGTTTGTCCCGCTCGACGATATATTTAATGATGTGTAGCCACGCCTCATTGTCATCAAGTGGGCACCTCTAGCCGCTTGCATGCCAAAGATAGAAAGGGTACCCTGCATTCATTTTCAAGGCCTTGCTATGGAGGATAGCATCCTCGATAACCCGCTCTAACATCAAAAGGTATATCTGGGATGATGGCATACTGAAAGCAGTGGCACGCTGTATCGTTTCACTTCACACACTTTCGTCGCTCGAATAAGACGCGACGCGGATGAAGTGATGCCAGACATTTGGGATATAAAGGCGCTCGGGCTCCTCAAGTGACCGCACGCCTCTCATTATCGATTTCCACTCACCCTACCATTAGTCAACACCCGAATGATCTCAGTCGTAGTGCTTCAGAGTCGATCAAACCGCGCCCGATGGAACATGGGCAAGATCATAAAGGATCGATCGACCGTGACCGCTTCCACTGCCACTTTACCGCGACCTTTCAACTACGTGGAGGCGGTAGATTGGCGTGAAAATTTCCCGCAGACCACACTCATCGCCGGATGAGGCCGCAAGTGCCCGCCATCCCTTAGCCGCATCGCCTTCCCCCAAAAGTCATCGCAGGTGAAAACCTTCCTTGATAAACGAGTTGTTTCAGACAGTATGAACTGATCTACGACACCTCGATTCACGAACCTCCAACAACAATAATATCATAATTGGGTCGTCCCTGACCGACTTCGCCAGGGCAATTTCACTGCTTTCCCGCATGTGAGGCGTGACTCCTGATTGTTAACAGTATGGCGAGGAATAAGCACCAATGTGGCACCCCCAACTGAGTCAGACAAACAAACAAACACCTAGAGTGCACCCTATGTGACCTAAATGCGAACTCCTAGACTGCAATGTGATCCTAAATGTGAACACCTAAACCTAAATGGGTACCTAAATACGAACTCCTAAACCTAAATGGAGGGTTGTAATTCGGGCAGAGGATGCCTAAATGGACAAGAATGGGATGTGAGACTGGCAGGCGTAGGGACGGTGGATGAGTGCTATGGTGTGCAAACAAGGTGCTCTAAGACAAAGGCCCGACTCGACCGACGGGTATCGCGCTCCTGGGCATGAAACTGCAAGGGCGCGGCAAGAGAGGCTAGGTTCAGCAGTTTATACAGGTGAGAATAACAAATGAGTCGTGGTGTGGCCTTAAATGCGGCAACGCCGCGACGCTTCAGGCACGCCGCGACGCCCGTGAGATCGCACAACAACGCCGCGACGTTGAGATCTCACGCCGCGACGCTCCGAGAGTGTATCCAACGCCGCGACGCTGGAAAATCAAAGTCACGCCCGTAGATCGTGTCATCCACGCCGCACGTCGATCTCACGTCGCGACGCTCCGCAGAATTTCAAAATCCACGCTCACGACGCAATCCTCACGTCGCGACGCTCCAGAGGGGTCAAAATGACGCCGCGACGCTGCAACTTCGCTGACGTGAGAGCCTAACGCCGCGACGCATCAGAAGGCTCAAATGCACAAAAAATCAACAAAGGTCAAGACTAAAGGACACTCCCCATCATGAAATCAGGAGTCCCTCGGAACTCTGTCGACGATTCTCCCGCGACTGCTCGAACTCAAAGTAAATAACCAAAAGAGACACCGATTACTCGGCAAAATCTGCGAAACCAATATAACTCAAAATGCATAAAAATTTCAAGAAAACTCGGGGTCGCTCCCCAAGAGTCGCTTATGTTTCTAATGTCGTTAGCTCCGACGGCCCCTATTCAATGTGCCCCTGGGGACTGAGCTCTTATAACCGCTGCATCGCACTCGTCTCGATGCGCTAGGTAGATAATCGCTTCGACGGAACTCGCCCATATTACCGCTTCAACCGTCAAGGTCAGATCGTGAATGCCTTCTCAGATGTAAAAATCTTCTACCCCACCATGTGAAAAGACTTTGGTAACTGTGAAAGGCCCGGACCATCTAGACTTCAATTTCCCCGGAAAGAGCTTTAGGCGAGAATTGAACAAAAGAACTTGTCTGCGTGAAGACTCTTTTACGGTAATGTGTTTGCTCGTGCAGACTTTGTCTTTTCCTTGTAAATGCGAGGGCGTTTTCATAGCCGTTCTGAGATTCATCTAGTTCCGGCGTAACGATCGCTTCTCTAAATACGCTGGTGTCTTTGTCCATATTCAGTTGTCAAGTTACTTGATGAAACTCGATCTCCGGTTCAGCTGGAAGATGGCATGCTGTATACACAAGAATGCGAAGCGACATACTGAAAAGGAGTTTTTAAAGGCTGTGTAGTGCGCCTAGAGTGCATCTTCGATCTTTTAGACCAAATCCTTCACAGGCTGATGCAGTCTTTTCTAGAATAGACTTAATTTCTCGATTTGACACCTCACCTTGCCCGTTTAATGTTCATGAGTGGTGTCTGAGGAGTGTGCGATGTGGACCCATACTTTTGCAAAACCTTGTCAATTACCTTATTGCAAAAATGAGTACCATTATCTGTGATCAGCGCTCGAGGAGTTCCAAATCGAGAGAATATGTTGCTGCGAAGAAATTGAGCCACGACCTTGGCATCGTTGGTGCGGGTTGGAATTGCTTCCACCCACTTCGATACATAGTCTACTGCCAGTAGAATGTACAGGTTGTTATAGGATGAGGGAAATGGTCCCATGAAATCCATCCCCATGAGTCAAATAGCTCTACTTCCAGAATTGGGTGCATGGGTAAGTTCTTCCTTTCTAGAAAGCCACCTCCCATTCTTTGAAATTTGTCACATGTATGGATCTGAAAGCGGTGAAGCATCTTTGAATAAGGTAGGCGGTAGAATCCCGATTGAAGTACCTTGGCGGCGATTCGGCCACTAAAATGTCCACCACATGGTAGAAGTGGCGGTGGTTCGGTATCTCATTTTCATCTTCGGGCACACATCTCCGGATCACGATCGGCCACGGTGTACGTAGAAATTGGCTCCTCCCGATAATAGTGTTTGGATAATGCGAAAAACTGTTTTACGTTTGATAGTTAAATTCGGAGGACTACCTTGGCCACCAAATAATTCACATAATCTGCAAACCATGGAACTGCTCTCTTGTCTTCAATAGCTAAGATTCGCTCATCTGGAAAGTCATCATTCACCTGAATATCATTGCTTGCCCCCTCTAGTCGTGAAAGATGATCTGCCACTAGGTTCTCAGTGCCCTTCTTGTCTTTAATCTCAATATCAAATTCTTGCAGTAAAAGAACCCACCGGATTAATCGAGGTTTGGCGTCTTTTTTAGTCATCAAGTATTTAATGGCAGAATGATCAGTGTGGACTACCACCTTGTTACCAATCAAATAAGGCCTGAATTTGTCAAAAGCAAAAACAATAGCCAACAGTTCTTTCTCTGTAGTGGCATAATTCAACAGAGCATCATTCGAGTTAAACATAGTAAATCCTGGAAAATTTTCTCTTGTTTTACGCCTTGCCCCGATTGCAAATCACTTGCGTCACACATAAGTTCAAAGGAAAAAGACCAATCTAGAGCCCGCGATAATAGGGGCGTACGGCTTATCCTTGACACTGAAAATGCATGCAAACATTGTGAATCAAACTCAAATGGGATCCCTTGGACTAGAAGGTTAGACAACGGTTTTGCAATGCTGTAAATCGTGATGAACCGCCTATAGAATCGGCGTGGCCTAAAACTTGAATTCCTTTTCTGGAGTAAAGGGTGGGGCAACTTTTCAATTGCTTCAATCTTTGCCTTATCTACCTCTACATCCCTCTTGCTTAATCAGATGTCGAGGACAATGCCCTCTTGTACATAAAATGATTTTTCCCAATTGAGTACTAAGTTGGGTCTCCTCACATCTTGCGGTCTGACTCTCAAGTTTTCCAAACGGTTGTCAATCGATTACCAATCTTGAAAAATGAATCCATGAAGATCTCGGTGTCTTTTCAACCATGTCGAAGGCCATGGCCATCATACATCGTTGAAAAGTGCCCGACGCATTGCACAGCCCAAAGGGCATCCGCCTAAATGCGAATGTTCCATAAGGACAAGTGAATGTCGTCTTCTCCTGATCTTCAGGAGCTATAGCAATTTGATTGTAGCCGAAATATCCATCCAAAAAGCAATAATATTCATGCCCGGCTAATCTATCCAGCATCTGGTCTAGAAACGGCAATGGGAAATGATCTTTTCGAGTGGCTTTGTTCAGTTTCCGATAATCAATACAAATCCTCCACCCAGTAACTGTTCGAGAAGGCAGTAAGATGTTATTTTCAGTTCTGATGACAGTTGTTCCTCCCTTCTTCGGTACTACTTGAACTGGACTTACCCATGCACTGTCTGAAATGGGATAAATCACCCCAGTATCTAGCCATTTTAAAACTTCCTTTCAGACTACCTCTTTCATTGTCGGATTCAACCTCCTCTGCGCTTCCACTCAAGGTTTATGTCCATCTTCTAGTAAGATACGATGCATGCACATAGAAGCGCGAATCCCTTTTAAATCGGCTAGAGACCATCCGAGTGCATGTTTGTGATCTCTAAGGACCCTCAATAACTTCTCTTCCTACGGATTAGTCAAAGATCTTGAGATGATCTTTGGTAGAGTAGATGCTACTCCAAAGGTATGCATGCTTACAAAGCTAGGTAGAGGTTTTGTTCCATCTTGGGTGGTTGTTCAGATGGGCGGAGTTTTAACTCCTTCCCCTAGGGTCAGTATTTCCTTCTATTGTGTCGAAGAGTCCATCCATTTAGCATTCTTACGCCTCTTACGCTCGGGTTCTCGAGATTCATTCTCCGCTGGGCCCCAGCCTCCCGAAGTCGGGGTGAAACCACTTTGGCTAGACACTATAGCCTCTACTATTTACGCCGCGAAGCCGTATCACTCACGCGGATGTCTCATTTTAGCGAACCGTTGAACCAACCCGTCTTCTGTCTCAATTTGAGTTCTCCTCTGCGAGACATCGATCATTCTTTCACGCGGTTGCAGAAAGCGGTCTGCAAGATTATGGGTATTTCTTTATCTTCTTCCATATCTAATACAATGAAGTCTGCGGGGAAGATAAACTTGTCAACCTTTACTAGGACATCTTCTATTACCCCTCTTAGATGCTTCAAAGATCTATCGGCTAGCTGAAGTGTGACTGTAGTCGGGCGGGCCTCACCTAATCCCAAACGTTTGAAAATGGATAATGGCATAAGATTAATCGCGGCACCCCGAGATCACATGGGCCCTCTCAGGAATAGCATTTCCAATAGTGCAAGGGATAGTGAAGATTTACTTTTTGGGTCCTTAAGCTTTGCGGCTTTCTGCAGTAACTACGTTCCTGTTAAGTTAATGTTTTGAGGGAAATCCAACGATCTTATATTACGAGATGAGTATATCTTTCATAAACTTCACATAGTGGGCATACGCTCAGGGGCATGCAAATGGGATATTGATGTGTGGCTTTTTGAACACCTCCATGAATTTGATGGCCTTGTCGACTTATGCTTCTTTAGGCGATGTGGATATGGAATTGGGGGGTTGTCCTTTGCTTTAGTAGTGTTTCTTGGAGACTGTTTCTCCTGAGGCTAATCCCTGTCCTCATGATCATTTTTACTGGGCTGAATGACCTCTTCAGCCTCTACCTCCTCTACAACAGGGGGTTGAGCCTGTGTTTCCAATTCCTTACCACTTCTCAGCATGACTGCTTTAACATGTTCATTCCCATCTCTTCGCGGGTTTATTTCTGAATTGCTTGGTAGGGAACCTGGTTGTCTTTCTGTCAATAGATTGGCCAGCTGCCCCATCTGTACCTCCAAATTTCTCACTTGTGCAGCTTGATTGTTCAATTGGGTTGCCTGCTGCTGCATATTCGCCTTTGTCTCATTCATAAAAGCAATGTGTGAAGTCATCATTTGTGCAAGGGCTTGTTCTAAGTCCACCTTCTTCTCAGGAGGTGGTTCACTAACTCGGTTCGATGGCATGTTGTTGTGATTATTCCTCCATCCATACTCTTGATTGTTACATTTGTTACGATTCGATTATTACGCCACCATAGCCTTGATGTTGGTCGATAATTGTTTCCCAATACTATCCTTGTTCTTGTGGCCCGACTACGATTGAACTGGACCACGTCTGCGAGCACGCTCCTCTTGTTGGTTTCAGCGGCATTCTGTCTTTGTTGTCTTTGTCCTCCACATAATTCACACAACTCCGCGGGTTGGTCTGTATGGCATTCTTTGTACCTTCTTTGTCTAGTCAAATTTGCTTGGTCAGCTATGCGACACTCGATTACAGTTGTTGAGAACCTCATTATGCATTGCCACCATGGCTTTCTTTGGGTGTAGTCTTACTCTCTGGGCCAGCGGTTGTATTGGTTGCGGCATCTTCCAGAATTTCATAGGCTTGGTCCGTGGTTTTATTCATTAGTGCTCCTCCATCCGAGGCATCAATCACTGTTCTAGTTGCGTTCCTCAGCCCATTATAGAAAGTATGGACTTGCATCCATCTGGTTAGTCTGTGATGCGGGCACTTCCTTAATAGTTTGTGAAATCATTACATGCCTGCGCGGGCTCTCCCTTTAAGCGTCCAAAAGTATTGATCTCTTGCTGAAGTTGTGCAATTTTCGAAGGTGAAGAACTTGGTCGGGAATTTGCACTTCATCGTTCCGCAGTAATGGAATACGGTGGTGGTAGTTGCTTGATGCTTGCTCTATCACCTAGGGAGAGTGGGAATAATCTCAACCTGAGTGCCTCTTCAGTAACCACATTATACTTTATCGTATCGCAAACTTCAAGGAAGTTGGTCAAATGCATATTCGGGTTCTCATGGGGTAATCCATGAAACAAGATGTTCTATTAGCATACGTAATATTCTGGAATTCGGTTCGAAGTTGTTTTGCACTGAATGGGTGGTCGTCGATGGTTGTACGAAGAACGGCCAGAGTAGGCGGTGAGTGTCGCTCCTCTAACAACATGTATGGGTCATCTGGCTGTATAAACGGCCTGGGTGCTTGATTCCTTCCGTGATTACCATTTCTGCCTCTTTGGGGCTCATTTTGCTCAATGACAAGATTCTGCTCTTCAGTGTTTTCCATGATCACTAGATTTCTAATCTGTTCTGATCTATGTTCTCGGCGTAATCTATGTAAAGTTCTTTCTGGCTCAGGGTCAAACAGATTTTGGTCAACTGGTCTGGGTGCATGTATACTTGAAATCTAAGGCTATGATCACACGAACCAACAATACCCAGTCTGGCACTTTGTAAAAAACAGTAAAAACAAAAAATTTGAGTATCTAGTGCTTTATTCTCTATATCCAATCTAAACACATCCCCGACAGTAACTTGATGGTAGAAAGCGTGGTGTGTAAAATATCGCCTGCAGCCTTGGTGCGCGCGTCGCCCCAAGTAATATAGTGTACCAAAAGGTACGGTTATCGATCCACGGGGACAGGAGAATTGAATACAAAGATGTGCTTTCTAGATATTATCTGAATAAACGTAATGAAAAGAAATCAAATGTAATTCCAGCTAAACTATCGATCTTAATGAATTGCGTGTATTGAAGACTAGGGTTATGTTTCCTGTCACTTTGATGGATTATTTATTAAAGATGCTATTATTCAATGTATTTATAATTTGTTGATGGCGAGTGTTCTTACTTCTGAGATATCCTCTCTCGAGGTATATCCGCTTTATCGTGAATAAATTGAGTATATCTCTATCCCGACTCATTATTGGAAGCGCTTAAATGTTCTACCCTCCGTACCACCCCTTCGGGATCGAATATCTCTATTTACGAATCAAGCGAAAGTGCTCTACTGAATCCTGGATAACCTCATCTCTCGAATCTCGGTTCCGGTATGGTGTATGCTAATGTTGGCGAGACATCCATAAATATAATTGAATTATAGATACTCATGAGATGCAAACAATTTTATAAACAAATGAATAACATAAGTGCGATCTTTAATCCATGAACATGTGACAAAAGGTTCAACAACACCCCTAGATATAGATTTAAAACATCTTGAATAAGAAAATGTAGATATTTAATCTCAAAACATCATTCTGTTAATCAGAAGAAACAATACCGTCACGGGCTCTTCTTGAAATCCGGTGTACGCTCGCTCTTTGGAATTCTGCGTGCTAGTTAAATGCGGCTTCCCGATAATCCTAAATTCGCGCCTCCATTTGCTGTGTCGCGAAAGCAGAACCGCGCGGCGTCGCGGCGTTACAACATAGCGGCGTTGGGGCGTCACCGGCGTTGGGGAAGTGGCAGCGTTGCGGCTTGTTGACCGCGATGGTTGACCGCGTCCGCGGCGTTGGGGCGTCCTGGCGATGGGGGCGGCCGTGGCGTCGTGGCGATGGGGCCGTCGGCGTTCCTGAACATCTTCATGCAATGCCTCATACGCTCCCAATTGCTTCCAGCGGTACGCCTTTTTGCTCCGATGCGCATCCACACGATCACGGTCGGGTATCCGATACAAAAACTATGAAATTAAATATAAAATAAGCGTGAAAATGAATATGATGCAAACAACGGCTTTTCTAGAGGTCTCAACCTCCAAGCCCAAATCTATCACACAAGATGCAACAATAATAAATATGATGCATCCTAATTTAAGCAATACGTACAGGGGTAGAAACGTACCCTACATATCTAACTTATCTACACGCTTCATTTTAGTAGTGTGACATAGACATGCCTGAGTCCCGAAGTCCCTAGATTGTATGAGCCTGTCCTGACCTCGACCCATACTTTGGCCCCTATTTGTGCGAAATTCTTGAAGTCTTGCATGGCACCTGTATTTGGCGGTTCCTGCGGCCCTCGTTGGGAGTTTAGATGGAACAAAGCGTATCTGCCTTTGTCCATTGATGGCCCGGGGCTGCGGCTGTCTCAGAACTCCCTAAGATCCTTGCCTCGGGGTAATCCTGTCTCCATATGGCGGTGATGGTAAGTAACATCATCTGTCACGTGGCCCGGAAATCCTAGCACGGCCTTGGGCGGAATAGCCCGCGGCTCACGCCTGGAATCCTCGCGAATTAGAAGCCTTTAGCTTCTTTCCCGAACTGGAAGAAGAGGGTTGATTCTCCTTTCTCTTAGCACTAGTACCCGCACCCCGGATGCTCCTTGCGTCCTCTATCTCTCTCTCTATGGCCATCGTTGTCCTGACCATAGAATCCATGTCTTGTAGGAGGATTCCTACAATCTTGCCATGAATGGACAACTTCAGACCATCCTCAAATTTCCTCACCCTGGCCATGTCTGTGGCCACATCGTCATCCCTAAAATGTGCTAACTTTGTGAACTTAGACACATATTCAAGCATCGTCATGGATCCTTGTCTTAACTCAAAGTTCGAGCCTTGGCATACTGGAAGACGATGCGAGGAAGAGCTTGTTCATAAAGAGCTCGAATCTCTCCATGTTGTGCCTCTAAATTCTGGAGGTCTTCACCAATCCATATACACAGGACTCGCCCTCTGCTTGGGAATGTTGCTGGTCATTGTCAGGTGTCATATCGAAGGTAATCTCCATAGCCTCCAAAACTCTCTCTACCTGTCGAAACCAATGGTCAGCCACCATCGGTTCCCCTCCCCCTCTTAACGTAGAAGGATGATGCACTCTAAACCCCCGGAGGTCGCTCGACCCTCCTTGACCTTGTTTGCACTAGTCTGCTGAGTGGTAGTGGTGCCATCGCCTCCACAAATGCCCGCTGATCAAAGCCAGGTGGTGGTCAGCTACTACCCTACGGATAACCTCTATGTCTGCGCCCTCGACTTGCCATCTACACATGTCAAATGGTAACACAATTATTAAATTTCCCTCTTAGTCTAACTAGTGGTGTGCATGCCAACCACTAATAGACTTAGTCATTTTGAACTAACCTGTTCATCCCTTTTTCCTTAATGGTGATAATCGCCAACCACTAATACAATTTCAATTCAATTTTCAAAAATTTTCATGTTCATTATTGTTTTCCGAACCCCTAAGGTTATGTTTTCCAACCCTAGTGTTCCTTGTTTCCATTTCTCAATCACGCATAAATGTACATCATGCAACACACATCATGTTATACACCAAAACACACATAAAAACACAATGCATGCAGTATTCTAATCCTATCCCGTGACTACCTAGGTAATCACATACCTAAACCCTGACATCGAGCTATGATGCTCATATCATACACACCTTAATGACCATGGCCTAAACCCATGTCCCGTAAACTCCTAGGTAATCACCTACCTAGACCAAATGCAAATTTTGGCTGCTAGCATCGGATACTAAGCTGCTAGGTAATCATAAGAAGCCTAAGCCACACAACCCCAAGCTATACTAAGCTGTGATGCTTGTACCGAACATTGAGTTCCAGGTAACTCGCAAACCTTAGCCTTGAAACCTAGATGAGACAAGCTAGTATCAAGACCATACATGTGGATACCCATACCCGAGCTCCCTAGGTAATCGTTTACCTAAGCTCTGATACCAAGCTATGATGCTATCCCGGGGGTCTCGTTGACAACCCGTCAACCCGCAGAAAACCTGTGGATATCGGGTACCCAAATATTACACTCACATATCTCATATATCAAGACCCATTCCTGCCTATTTAATTCACAATATACCAAAAATATATGATAGATTATCATTACAGTCTCTTTACAGTCCCTTTGATACCCAAAAGGTGTAAATGTTTTTTTTCTACTCGAATATAATACAAGACAAAAACAAAACAAAACAAAGTCGTGTCCGGCTCTCATCCCACATGCTATCCCATATGCAGGTTAGCCGCCTGCACTGGACCTGTACCTAAAAGGGGGGTCCCACGATGGGGTGAGCAAAGCCTAGTAGTGATAATCTTCTACAAGGGTTACTCCCCACCTAAGTGCTCATGCAATGATCAAGCACACTCTCATTCAAGTAAAAATATGCACATTCCTACTCGAATGTCTACATGCCATGGATAAGGATGTGACTCAACCTACCCCATGTCCCGAGTCCTCACCGACTCCCTCACACATGCAATTGCCATATGTGAAAGCCTATCATTAGTGTTTCACCTAATTACCCCTTTTTCTTTTTCAAAACAAAAGCTTTTTGTTTTTAAAACTTGTAACCCATTGGACAACCCCCGATGTTCATTTGGTTTTATCAAATTTTGTGTGTTTATGCATTTGTGGGCCACAGATTTTCGGGATTACACCGCCGGATGTCGCGCGCAACACCGACATTTTGACGAGGCTTTCCCGCGAGTCGGTGATCATGTCTAACCTCAATAAATTTGGGTCTTTCTGCAGGAGATCTACCCGTCTTCTTTATGCCAACCTACGTATATTTATTTTCATTTTATACCACTATGAGTCTCAATTGGACGATGTCCGTTTTAAGCTCCCCTCACATTCACCAAGAATGGTGAATTAACCATTTCTATGCACCCACACCCGACTCAACGCAATGTTACTATGCACATGCAATGATAATGTCACTGCAATTTCTCATGTTACATGTATGATGCACACTACATGAATCATTCTCATCAGTTCTACTTCATATCAATCACCATGCAACATATATCACAAGCATATAAATTCCATATAATCATGCAAATAAATACATATCATATCAAACATATTAGCATTCATCAATCCATAACTAAACAAACAATGTCATACAACCTTCTTTAGGCTAACTCATGGAAATTTCTACCCATACCATAGCCTACAACATGCCATGCAATGGTCATGTCAAAAACCCGGCTATTCACTTCTACACAACCAAGCAACCTGCACACTTGGTGCAAAACATAATTTTCAGCAGGGTTATGACCACCTACTGCCCTCCACAATTACATGGCTGGAATCATGACTCAATGGTCTTCCGCAGAGTCACAAAAACACCGAAACGAGGTTCGGACAAAGATTATGACCTTACGAGTTGGAGGTCACACACATGAATAAGCTGACCCTACAGATGGCCTACCCGACCTACCCCACCTAATATCCCTTTTCTAAGTGACTCCAGGCGCCCCTTGCCCTCCACAGGCATATGGATGGAAGCATGACTCAATGGTCTTTCCATAGAGTCTAAGAACACCCAAAACGGAGTTCGTACTAAGAAGTTATGACCTTCCGAAGTTGGAGGTCACACATGAATAGGCAGCCGTACCCGGCCAGCCTACCCGACCTGCCCTGATCGATATCCCCTTTTCGGCTAGATCCAACACCCAATGCCCTCCACAGACATATTTCTGGAATCTTGACTCAATGGGATTTCCATAGAGTCCAAGAACACCAGAAACGGAGTTCGGACAAAGAAGTTATGACCTTTCGAAGTTGGAGGTCACACATAAATAGGCAGCCCTACCCAACCAGCCTACCCGACCTGCCCTGCCCGATATCCCCTTTTCGGCCAGCTCCGGTATGTACTGCCCTCCATAGTCATATGGATGGAATTTTGACTCAATGGGATTTCCATAGAGTCCAAGAACACCCAAAATGGAGTTCGGACGAAGAAGTTATGACCTTCCGAAGTTGGAGGTCACACATGACTAACCAATCCTAATCGGCCAGCACTAACCAGCTAACCCTAGCTGGCACAATTACCCAATGTCCTCCACAAGAATACGGCTGAAATCTTGACTCAATGGGCTTTCCATAGAGTTTAAGAACACCCGAATCGGAGTTTGGACAAAGAAGTAATGGCTTTCCGAAATTAGAGGCCTCAAATGAATAGTCAACCTGAACCAGCTAGCCCTAGCCGGCCAACCCCATCCGGGGCCGGCTAATCCCATCTGGGTCGACTCACCCCATCCTAGCAGACCCAGTCGGGCGGACCCAGTCGGACCGACCCAGCCGAACAGCCCTTCCACTAGACTATTCTGAGTAAACGGACCATAACTTGGGCTATAGAGGTCCGATTTGAGAAATTCAAAAGCCTAACATCAAGTTCACTGATGTGGCTACACTTTACCTAAAGGACTCACTACCAAATTTCCTTTATTTCCTACCTAAAAACCAATTCTAAATTCTAGTTAATGTGTACTACCACAATATGGCAGCTTCCCATGGTTCAAAACACAACCAAACACTTCCCTTAGGGCAAGACAACCAACACCATTTTTCATTTTAACTCTAACACATAAAAATTGCACACAAGGACAATAACTTAGTCCAAAAATCAATCCTCGGACTGTCCGAAAACAGTCAGAATCTTAATACCTTTGTCCTAAGGTCTTGGGATGGTTCTGATTATCATGGCCTCACACAACCCATACCATTTGAATGGCCCTTAGATAAGGATTAAACCAAGTAGGAAAAAAACCCTACCTCTTGGAGTTTTTGTCAAAACTCCTCAACTTCGGTCTCTATGCGAAGCCCTTGCCGTGAGGATGAACTCTTCCTCTTGCTCCACCTGAAACCGTCAGTCCGATCGTCGGGAAATTTAGAGAGAATGTGGAGTCTCTCTCTCTAAAGCTCTCTTTTTCCTCCCTCTTTCTTTTCTCCTCTTTTCTTTTTCCCCATCCCACCGTTTGGTCCAAGATGGGCCAAGTGGGATGTCCACTCATGTCACTTGTCAGCCTCTCATTGGCTCATTTGGATTACCTTATCCCTTTATCCATCTACTTTGGATTCCAACCCAATTATAGGTTGCTACATGTCTCCTAAGGGGTCCGCCAGTCCCTTTGTTTGACACATCCACACTTGACCACGTGGCACTCATGAACCACTCATCACGTGCCGAGTGTCACCGTGCCACACCCTCGGTGTCTCGAAAAAGCGTGGAAATTAGGCTATCTCGGAATTAGACGAAATTCGACGTGGTAGCTAGATTTCACGAGACGATGCCATTAGTAAAGTTTGTTTCATCATCCGAGATCTAAAATAAAAAATAAAAAAATTCCGGATTTTGACCAAAATTACCGTTTTACTCTTCTTCTGAAAATTAGAATTTTCTGGGGTTTTACAATTTTGGGGTAACTGTTTAAAAGGGACAAAAACCAAAAAAATTTGCAAATCCAACCCCTTTTCTTAAAACCCAAAAAGTAAGGATATTTTTACATCATTTTGACAATTTTACCCCTCTAACCACCATTCAAACCTGGACTTAACCCCTTTCAAGTTTGTTGAAATTGTAAAACCCAGAGAAAAATTCAATTTTTTAGAAGGGTAAAATGGTAATTTGGTTGAAGCCGGAAATTTTCGTCTCACGATGATAAGCAGGACTTCACCATTGAATTCATCTCACGAAATGTAGTTACCCAGTTGAATTTCATCGGATTCTGAGATAGTCATAATTTCACGTTTTTCGAGGCACTTGGTGTAGGGTGACACATGGCATGATCATGTGGATGTCACATGGAATCCTAGGGGAGTGACACATGGCATGAGCCATGTGGTGCACTTGTTTGAATGACTCACATTGAGCCATGTGTCAAAAAAAAGAAATAAAAGGAAAAGAAAGAAAATCAAGAATATTAAGAAAAATTGTGGAGAGGACATGTGTGGCATATGGGGGAGGAGAGTAGGAAGGTGGGGTGGAAGCTTCCCCACTTGGACTATTCGGTTGGATAAGAACCAAATGAGTTAAAAAAAAAAAAGAGAAAATGAAAGAAAAAGATAAAATAAAGGGAAAAATAAAAAAGAAAGAAGAAAAGTAAAAAAAAAAAAAAAGGGCCATTTTTTGTAGAGAGACAAACAGAGAGGAAGAGGGAGTGAAGGAGAAGAGAAGTGAGGAGTGAGAAGCTTAAGCTTCTCTATAGATTGCGATGTCGAGCAGTAGGTTTTTCGAGACAAAAGGCAGAAATCGTCTGAATCGAGAGCTACGCGATGGGTACCAAAATCTTGGGTTGTCAAACTCCACGGGTAGGGAATTTCCACTGCCAGATTATTTCCTTTAAAGCCATTTAATGGCATAGGTTTTCTTCGAGGCCGTGACTGGCCGTGTGATTTAGTCCTAAGATTTTGGGACTTAATATTAGGAATTTTCGGGACTATTTTCGGACAGTCCGGAAAGAATTTTCGGGACTGTTTTTGAACTGAATTTTTGGATAGTCCGGACTGAATTTTAGAGACTGTTTTCGGACATAATTTTTGGGACTATTTTCGGACAGTTCGAGCATAATTTTTGGGATTGTTTTTGGACAGTCCGGACTTAATTTTTGGAACTATTTTCGGATAGTCCAGACAGGATATTCGGGACTATTTTCGGGCAGTCCGGAACTAATTTTCGGACTGTGTGTGTGTTGTTTTTTTATGTGTTATTGCAAAAAATTAGAATAACATGTTGGTTGTGTGAAAATCATGTTAATGCATGCTTATGGATGTATTGACATAGAATTTATGATGGATGTAAATTTATATGTAGAAAATATAATTATCCATGTGTTGAATGTGTTGCATGTAGTTCTCATTTTGCATGTAACATGTTATAGTATGAAATGACATAATTGCATTTCATATACACGGGGATATCACGTCAAATCAGGTATGTGTGCATGGTATTGGTTATTCACCATTCTTGGTGAATGTGTAGTGAGCTCGGAAATTGGGACAATGTCAAAAATTGAGACTTACATGTGCATAAAATAATAATAATAAATTTTGTGTGTTTGGGTGAAGCAAGATGGGGTAGATCCCCCCCAGGGTGAAACCAAATTCTATTCTTGGTTAGACATATGGATCCAGCGATGAAAGTTTGTGAAAGCGTCGGAAGGCGTGCGAAGCCTGTGATGAGACCTTGGAAATTTGCAACCCACAAAAACACACGGGATTTGATGAAATTAAATAATATTGGAGGGTTGTCCAATGGATTAAGTCATTAGGTGAAACACCAATGGCCCCGGTTTCACGCAGCATTTGCATGTGTGAGGTCGGTCAGGACTCGGGTTATGAGCATGAGGAGTCTCATCTCATGCATGACATGAAATATTCCATATAGGATTGCATTTTCTGTATGGAATGTGGTTTGATGTATGTATGTCATTGCATGTGCATTTAGGTGAAGAGTAGCCCTTGTAGGATAATTTTTCTACTAGGCATTACTCACCCCGTTGTTGGACCCTATTTCAGGTATAGGGGGTGTACTGGGAGACGGCGCTCTAACAAGACAGTGATTATGAAGGAGGTCATTGTGTGGCTTTGATATTACTTTGTAAAAAGTGTTTTGTATAAAAGAATTATAACTAAATTCTTTTGGTACTATTGTCTAAATAGTCGGGTATGTAGTTATAGCAAGAGGGTCGTGATCGGACTCTTACGGACTGTAATTAAGTGTTTTAATTTCATAATTTAGATTTAAATGTGAATGAATGGGTCCTAGTAAAGGGATGTATATTGGGATAGGGACAGATGGACCCTATGTGGTCAATACTACTTATGTTGAGACCCTGGATGGGTTATGATTATACTGTTATACAGGTGGTATGTTGGGTAGACCTCCCCAAACAAAAGAGACTTTGCCCGATTTTTGTGAAAATATGGATCCCGATAAATGGGACACAATAGTGTGGTATCGAGTCACCCGAAATCCATACGAATCTCGCGGGTTGACGAGTGATCAACGGGACCCCCAGATTTGGGGCGTCACAACTTGGTGTCAGAGCTAAGGTATACGAATGACCTAGAACTCAATGTTTGATACAAGCATTGTAAGCACCCCTTTTCGATCCGACCCGATTAGTGGGTTTGAACCAGATTCGGAGGCGATAGCCGAATTCATTTATCAAACATATTTCATTTAGACATTTAAAAGCCCTTTTTTTTCTTTTTTTTTTCAAAAATTGCAGAAGCATTTTCAATCGTTTCGGTAGGCCCATGCAATTTATATTTAACCAAAATATATTCTGATAGAAGGCATTCCATGCCCGTTCAAAGTAATGTACAAAATCATTTCAAGTTTAGCTCTTTTAATCACAAAACGTAATTGTTAAAATAGGATGGATGCATATGTGTGAATTATATACTTTTACTCATGACTTCATGATGACTCTGCGCTCCTTGATCTTGGGTCTGCATCGTTGTCGATCGATACCTCGCATTGGTAAAAAACAATACGCTAAGCATTTTCATGTAGTGGTTCTATAAATTCTCTCTTCATTTCATTATAAATCGAAACATGCAATATTTAAAACAATGTTTTGTACGATTGTCAATGACCAATGCGGTCGATACATGTATATATATATATATATATATATTTGTCGTCAATTACATTTCATTGGTCATCTCAAGCTATGCATTTTCATATGCACTAAATCATTCAAATCACAAATCAGTGCCTTTTCAAATATAAATTATGTTTTGCATTTTGTATACTAGATTAACCTATGATTTGATTGCATGGATAGCAGAATCATGTTTTGGTCCCAGAACATGAGGCGTATGTATATATATATATATATATATATATATATATATATATATATATATATATATATATATATATATATATATATAATACTTGATTAGTGTACACCTACCGTCTTATCCTTGGGCTAAGAATCGGTATGCCACAATAGTACGTTTGTTCGACTCTTATTGGTATACCAATTTATCCTTAACTTGAATTTAACAGTTAACATTCTATTAAGGGCATTCAAATCATTTTTAGGAAAATACAGTATAGTATGTATTTTTATACAAACAAATCATTTCAATATTCATGCAATTTTCATGTCATTCATTTCGCAATCAATCAATTTCTCAAATTTCTTAACTTAAATCAACTTGCAATTCATTTCACAATTTATTTGCATCAAATCAATTTAAAACAATTCAACATGCAATTCAAACATTTTGGAGATAGAGATTTGAAATAATGAGAGAAAGGTGTAGAACAAACCAAAAAGCTTTGCACTTTGATTCCAATCCTCGGAATCTTGATCTCAATTCGAGTTTCCTCCTCATCGACCCTTATTCAATACAATTAAAGAACAGCAATATTATTCGTCGTGGTAATGATTTTGGTTAGGGTTCATTTTCGGAGCTTAATATCATATTCTTAATCTCATTAGCAAATAAGGGCAAGATACAAGCCAGGTATGGTTGTTAGTTTCCCAAACTATAATCCATCACATAACCAAAATACTAAATTTTTTGCACTGCCTTATAATCCTTTTCCAACAGTGCTCTTGATCAACTAAACCTTCCCCAAGGAAGATTAAGTCAAAAACCTCAAACAACCACTAACACCACATGCAAGGACGGGTTATTTTCCGGTTTGGCCTCTCTAAACTTTATTACCCAAAATTATTCAAAGCAGTCTTCAAAATTATGGCTTCCCTCATTGTAGTCCTTTATATATCCAATGACATCCTACGAAAATTTTCAATTTAAAATTCGCTTCTCCCTAAGGCAGCGACAGCGTAACACAAACGAGAGCGAAACATCTTTGTTTTTCGGACAAAGTACCTTTAGGAAACGTGTCACCAAAACCAATCTAATGTTGTCCAAAATTAACTTCATACATTGATTTGATTGGCTTAGACCTTGAGCTAACCAACCCCAAGCACCCAAAGTTATGTATAAACAATTAGTACGATTTTTAACTTTAACATCTAGATGACTCCCCAACTTGCAAAGCGGAATCTACACATAGCTCCCCTTGTGATTTAAGGTAGTTTGGGGTTACAAATTGCATACACTTCCTTAGTAAAAATTATTCACACAGAAATCCCCAGTTTATCAGAATTTTGAATCACTTTCGAAGCGAGGCGTACGGTATTTTACCCAAAACTCACCTTTAAGCCATTTTAGAGTCTTAGTGCTGTTTCTCTGGTACATATAAATTTGTAATTCTCTCTTATGGTTCTTTTACCAATTGGAATCACTAAGACATTTGGTTGATTATACTATGTCTATAGCGAAATAAGAATAGGGAGTTTTAAACAGGTACAGCGGCATTTCCTTTAGAAAACCCGAACATTTCCCTTTTACGAGCCTCCTCAAATAATCCAAGCCAATACGAAACCATTTCACAACCATTACAAAATACCTTTATCCACATTTGGGGTTTTTACCCAACCCCGAACACAAGAGAAAGAGTTAGGGTTTAGTTTCTTACTTTAAATCTCTTGATTCTTCAGCTTACGACCTTTCCTTCTTCTTGATCACTTGGAAACCATAAATGGGAAGATCTCCCACCAAAACGCAGGTCTTCTCTCAGCCCTAGCTCTCTTTTCTCTCCTTTGCTCTCGAACGAAAATGCACAAATGTGCCTTATCTTAGACCACATTTGGTCTTAATCTCATTTAATGGTTAAGGCCTTGTTTGGCTTCCTATTCTTTGGCTTTCAAAATAAGTCCCATTTCTCATTTTGACATTTTAAGTCTTATATTTCCTTCATTTACAACTCACATTAACGCATTTAAGCTTATTCTATTTTGGCCCTTAGGTCTGATTTTACAAATTCCCAAACTTGCCCTTTACATTTAGGTAAATTCGAGGTTGTATATAAATTTTTTTCTTAAGTTTAAATTTAAAATTTCCATTTACTTTATTTTATACCCTAAACACATAATAATAATAAAATATATCATAAAAATACTAGGGTATTTTTGGGGCGTTACAAACATCACAGCTTAGTGTTAGAGCTTAGGTATACAAACACCTAGGACTCGATGGGTACGGGTTTAGATCATGCATTGTTATGTGTTGCGTGTTTTATGCTTAGCATGCTGCGTTATTATGTGATTGTGTGTTATAAATTGCGTAATGAACACTAGGGTTAAAAAACATAACCTTAAGGGTTCAAAGAACACGATGAGCGTCGAGTAGTTCGAGGTTGGCTGGAAGTGCATTGGCTAATTGGCACGTACACTCTTAGTTAGGCGAAGAAATCTCATTTTCTATTTGACTTATGTAGATGACAAATTGAGGAAGAGGACGTAGAGGTCGTCCACGAGAAAATAGTCAACCACCACTTGTGTTTGACCCATAGGCCTTTATAGAGGCTATAGGCGCTGCAGTTGCCATCATTGTGCAGGCGAGTGCTGTGGATACTACCATTACACGAACTAGTGCAACGGTGGACCAAGGAGGGACGAGTAACCTCCAGAGGTTTCAAGCACATCATCCTCCGATATACATGGGATGAGGGGACGCGATGGCTAGGACAGCCTTGGCCATTGAAAGAGAAGTAGAAGACACACGGAGCATCCGAGACATGGGTGCTAGTGCTAAGAGGAAGGAGAATCAATCTTCTTAGCTGCGGAAGAAGCGAAGACTTACATTTCGCCGCGGATCACGGGGCGAGTCGAGCCCGGTTTTTTTGCTTGATCTGACAAATGACATGTTATTATTGCCACCAGCCCGGACATGTGAGACAAGATTGCCCTCAGAGGCAAGGATCCCAAGGTTTTGGGACAGCACAGTCCTAGCCATCAATGGGACAAACGTGGACACGGTTTGTTCCTCATACCTATTGAGACGGGGAACATATGCGGTCGTGGGTCTTTGCCTGACTACTCTTATTTTGTAGATGGAGCCCACACGTAGGCCGGGGCGTGGGTCGGTCGGGGCGAGACTTCCAGGTCGATACTTGAGAGGGACCAGGCGGCGTTTACGCTGTGGTACCTTGATGACTTTGGTCGGTCGATATATAGAATACGTTCGGCTCTCACACTTCTTGATAAGAGTGTTGTTTAAATTCGGGAGCATCGTATTCATGTTTATTGCTACATTTTATGTGAATGCTTTAGGCTTAAAGGTAGAAACCTTGGAAAAGCCGTTGTATGTGAAATCTCCCCTAGGGATTAGGGTGGACAGTCGAGATATGCCAGGATTATAGGTTAGAGATCTCGGGGATTCGCTACGGTGGGCCTTCGGGTAATGGACATATCGATTTTGATGTAATTTTAGCATCGTTGATTGTGGCCTGGGTCATCATTGATTGTGATAGTAAGAGGGTTATTGCCTACACACGGAGCGGTATTCTTGTGACTTTTCAGGGGCTTGCGATGCTTTGCCCCAGAGGCCAGTGCCACGACTCCGGTGGAGTAGACAGGTTGATAAGGTTGGCTAGAAGCCTTACCCCAGAGGATGAGGGGAGGCAGGATTTGAGTCTTTACCTCGGGTGGTTTCGCTGAGTATGAGGCGTCTTTCGGGATGAGCTTAGGGATCATCTCGCCTGGGGATGTGAAGCGTTGTTATTGAGTTACCACGATCGTCGCTATTTCTATGATTCCTCATAGGATGACACTTGGGTTGATTGAACTCGGAATCCCGGCTGCAGAGGTGTTAGACGAGGTTTGATAGGCAGAGCACTTCACCATGGGGCGCTCGATTACGTTTGCTAAGAAGAAGGACAAGACTCTTATTTGTGCATTGACTATTGACGATTAAACGGGATTACGATCAAGAATTGGTATCCATTACAGGATTGATGATTTGTTTAATAATGGCCAAAAGGCGCAGTCTACTCGAGATAGATCTTGCGCCTTTGGCTTCTGCTCGGTGAGGTTAGGAGCGGATATCCCAAGACGGTGTTTAGGGCGTAAGGATGGGCATTTGAGTTCTGATGATGCACCAGACAGCGATGCTCAGCGGCATTCATGGATGTCATGCATAAGGTATTCCAACCCTACTTGGATCAGTTTGTTGTGGTCTTTGTTGACGACATCTTGATCTACTCCCAGTCTAAGGAGGAGCATGAGGATCATTTGATGATAATTCTCCAGGCACTTAAGGACCATCAGTTTTATGCTAAGTTCAGTAAGTGTGAGTTGAAGCCACTGAGGTGAAATTCGACACGCCGTGTCGGGCTTCGTGTGTGCCGCAGACCCCCGAGAAGGTAGAGGTTGCTGCGAGTCGGGAGAGGCCTAAGTCACCCCCGAGATACGTAGTTTCGGGTCAAGTGTATTACAGGAGGTTTATTGAGGATTTCTAGCTAGCAACACCTATGACTAGATCGACCCTAAGGGTCAAGTTTGATCGATGACTCTGTGTGAGAAGGCATTCCAAGAGTTGAAAATGAGGCTTACTTCAGCTCCTATTCTGATAGTCCCGGAACAGGGATAGAGGTACACGATGTACTGTGATGCCTCTAGGGATGGATTGGGATGTTTCTTGATGCAGTCCGAGAGGGTTGTAGCTTATGGTTCCAGATAATGAAGAATCATGAGAGCAGACTAATTCCTACACATGATCTCGGAGTTATTACCATTGTGTCTTTGCCTTAAAGATTTGGCGCCACTATTTGTATGGTGAGCAGTTTGAGGTATTTTCAGACCATAAGAGTCTGAAGTATATTTTCACATAGCGGGACCTCAACATGAGCCAACGTAGATGGATGGAGTATCTGGAGGACTATGACTTCACTTTACATTACCTTCATGGTAAGGAAAATGTAGTAGTTGATGCACTCAGTCGAAAGTCACAGGGAGTACTGGCTAGTGTAGCTTCTCGGGAGTGATAGATGCTCGAGATTGTGGGACAGTTTAGGTTATAGTACAGTGATCAGGCTCAGGGAGCATTAGGGAGTTTGGTGGCTACGCCGTCCTTACTGAGCAAGGTGATTGAGTCCCAAGGGCAGGACGCAGAGATATCGTCCATCGTGGACCGTACACCCAAACACGCGAGAAAGGCCGGGCCATCCACACGTATGGTAGTCTGCATAGGGACTCGTCGACTCCCTAACCGACTAATATGAGAGAGGAGATCTCAGAGAGTTCCACTGCCTCTACTCTCTGCAGATCAAAAATACATTTCCAGATCTCGCCACAGTTGCCCAGCTTTTGGCTGTTCCATATTTTTTCTGATGCTCTGCTCTAATGCAACCCGCGTCAAGAACGACAGCATCAGTTTACGCTACTCAAGCCCGCCAATATGGTCAGATCAGCGGGAAAGACCAACATGATTTTTTGCAACCACTCACGCGACAACGAAAAGTTATCTTTTATGAGGCACTATTCAACCGTTGGGTCACATGTCTTCAATAAAGGCGACAGATCACACCTTATATAATTCCGCCTCAATCAGATTGTTCCGCGTTTCAAGATTTCGCCCCAACGACTGGCTGGTGATCCAAGTTTGAGCTACATCAGTCGATTCTATGGAGTACAAAACAACACTGAGAATTACAACAAAGTTTGGTGAACGCAAAAAACGTAATCCAGATCTCATAGCCAGGACTTAGAAAGGCCTGTCCAGATGGAGGTCCTGCAACACTGTCAGGCCACATATCTGTGGCACATCTATGAGGTCTCAGGCGGAGAGCATGCCCATCCCACCTGCCGGATGCAGTATCCACCATCAAACCTGATCTTCAAGATCCACAACTCCAGCAAGGACCTGATCTGAATGAGCTCCTCCCTACACTGAGCACAGCTGTCAAGCGATGTGCCCACCCTGGCTCCCCATGCGTGACGCTCAAGCGTGGTCAAGCAGATGGAAGTGATTTAGATTCAAAGCAAGAAAGTGACTAAACAAACCACTCCACATGCCACACCCCAGTGCTCAACTACACTTATCAATCTGCTTACACATGATTTATAAACCCATCCATCCCAACATGCAATAATGAACTTGAAACTTTATGATCACTCGGGAGTGCACACAGATAGAATATAAAGCTATAAAGAATGTCACTGAACGTTATCCCAGGTGTCACGCCCAAGTCAACTGTATAAAAGAGAAACAAGCAGTCAACTCATGATCTCAACTGATTTGCTAACACTTCATTATCCACCAACATTGTCAAAACTGTGGGACCATAAACTGGAGACTATAACATTTTGATGAGGCACTGTTTTCTAGAGTGCTGTCCAAACCCAAAACATGATAACACTGTCTCTGTATCTTCTTTTCAAAAGACCACTGATGCTATATAATTGATTATGTGTATAACCAAGTCTAGAATGTTCTAGATTCACATCTAGGGTTTGTTGAACCCTGTCACGATTGCATGGATTAAGTTTTTGATTTTATATTATTCAGTTATTCATAACTTATTAGTATCTACTTTATATCTGCGATTTATATACATGTGATGTCTGGCCAACATTATAGCTGATTTTGCCGGGTATCCGAGATTGAGAGATGAGACGCCCCAGGATCTAAATAGAGTTTTTACTCTAATAATCTCAGAATAGAGATAATATTCGATTTCTAGGCATAAAGGTTAAAACATTTCAAGCTGCTGAGCATTGGGTTGGGGTAGAGATACACTCAACCCTGGTCAAATATGGATAAAGCGATACATCTCAAGAGGTATTTCAGAGTACATCGATCACCCCAGTGGTCATCAATAAACCAGCCTTAGGACTCGAATAATACTCTAGGTAGTAATCCATCGAAGTGGCAGGGAGACAGAGCCCTGGGAGTCTCCACAACACAAGCAATTTACTAAGATAAATTAGTTTAGTTTAATCTCACACATTAGTTAATTTGTCACCAAAGCCAAGAACTCGTGATAATATTCAAAGGCTAAACTCCTGTAGTAAACGCACTTCATCCCCTGCGCGGGACCGATTATCCATACTTAGGTACACTCGTATTACTCGATACGATGCGCACTTTTGCGCATGCTAGGCGTGCATACATTTTACACATCACGCCGCTTATCAAGCCAGCGCCGTTGTCGGATTAATGCCAGGTTGATATCGATAAACATCAATTACATATTACCCTGGAATTCCTACTTTTGTTTCTATTTTACTTTACAAGTGTCGGTAATTTGGTCTTCTATTTCTCGTGTGTGTGATTGCAAGTAGGGTTAAGTTACGGAGTGCATGCAACATAGGGTCAGCCGAACTACATCCGCTTTCGATCCTCAACCGGAAAGAAACCTACATCGATTATGCCGAGAACTCCGAGAACAAGACAAGATAGAAATTCAGCAATCATGCGTAACAATGAAGAGCACGACCTCGCCATGAGGAAATGAGCCACAAAGGGACCGCAATGGGAATAATCTGCAGGGAATCATGCACCCAAGCCGCTATACACCCGCATTTATCCATTCATGTTATAGAAAAGCTTACTCCCAATGTCCGATGTTGTCCCGTATTGGCTATCCGGTTATCCTCCACCCAAAGAAAACAAACTTCAGTTGAAGTCAGAACCCTTACGTGATGCTTCGTAACATCTGTTCCAATTCTGATTGCTCAATGAGAACTAAATATTCATTTAACCAATCTCTCAAAGTCTGCATGAAGCACGATCAAGTACAATTCGTGGTCACCGGCGTTGAGGCACTCAAAGCTGAGATTGTTCCTACCTCACTAGGTGATAGAGCCAAACATTGTCAACAAGTCACCACCGGATTCCATTACTTCATGGAACGACTTAGTGCGTAGAGTTCCCCAACCAAGTTCTTCCCACCTACAAAAATTGCACAACTGGTGCAAGAGATCAATACTTTTGGACAACTAGAGGGAGAGAACCTGGCAGAAGCATGGGATAGATTTCACGAACTATTGAGGAAGTGCCCACATCACCGACTGACCAAATGGATGCAAGTCCATACTTTCTATAATGGTCTGAGGAATGCGACTAGAACAGTGATTGATGCCTCGACAGGAGGGGTGCTAATGAAGAAGACCACGGACCAAGCATATGAAATCTTGGAAGACGCTGCTACTAATACTAATCAGTGGCATAGAGATAAGATTACACCAGTAAAGGCCATAGTCGACACAAATAACAAGGTTCTCAACAATCTAGTTACTCATGTCGCACAGCTCACTAAACAGCTGACTAGACAGCAAGGTATCGCGAATGCCATACAGACCAACCCATGGGAGTTGTGTGAATTCTATGGAGGACAACACAAAGAAGATAGAACGCTCACCAGACAAGAAACAAGTAGAGCACGCCCAAGAGGCGAGAGGTTTCGCGAATCAGTCACCACAACAACAGGATCGCGATGGGGCAAATAACCATCGAACCAAAATCAAGGCCAAGGGTGGCGTGAATACCGTAATAGTCGTACGTCAAGGTTCCGACGGAGGAACAATCAGAACAACATGCTACCACCCCGAGTGAGTGAACCACCTCCCGAGAAAAAGGTTGACTTGGAACAAGCCCTTACTCAAATGCTTACCTCTCATACTGCTTTTATGAATGAAACAAGAGAAAATATGCAAAACCAGGACACCGAGTTGAACAATCAAGCAGCACAGTTGAGAAACTTAGAGGTACAAATGGGTCAAATGGCCAGTCTATTGATAGAAAGGCAACATGGTTCATTATCGAGCAATTCAAAGGTAAACACAAGAGGAGAAGGGAAAAAGTACTGTAAGGCTGTCACTCTAAGGAGTGGGAGAGAGTTAGAAATCCAATGCAAGAAGGAAATTAAAGAGCAAGACCTGATCATCCCAAAGATCGATGTAAGATGAGCAGCCCCGAGACACGAAGCTACCAATGATAATAGCCGGAAAGAGACCGAGAAACAGACAGAGAATAAATGAACTCGCTATACCACCTCGATCTCGCCAAGCAGAAGAAAGGTAAGTTAGAGAGTATTGCAAAGTTTCTCGAGCATCTTCAGAAACTACATATTAATATACCCTTTATGGAGGCACTGGAGAACATGCCAAGTTACGTGAAATTCATGAAAAGATCTTGGCAAGTAAGAAGAAGTTGGAGGAATATGGACCACTAATCCGAGGAATGCAAGCCACGATCCCGCAAAAGAAGCTTCCCCAGATCCTTAGCTGCTATACCGTTCTCTAGGAATCAGGTATCTGAAAAGCCCCAGGGACGGAGCGAGCAGCTGAACCCGATGCCGCCGATGTTTAAAGGCTAAAGTCAGGGGAAACCAAAACGACCAAAATCAGTTTGCAACTGGCGGACAAGTCCTACCAACATCCTCGGGTTATAATTGAAAATGTCCTAGTAAAAGGGTAATTCTACCTCCGTGACTCACATTCTGATTACGGAGGAAGATGACTCAGCCTCCCATCATACTTGGTAAAATTCTTCCCGGCTACTGAAAGAATCAACGTGGTGTGATCCATGCCACGTTAGGTGATCCGAATCACAAAATTTGTATCCAGATTCTCCCATTCGTTTAGTCAAGCTAACAAGATAGCGGTCTAGGCCGAACACGGGGAGCTGGCTTTATTACAAAATGATTCACAGATTTATGATTCAAAATGGTGAGACTTTTGTTTGGATTTTGATTCAGAGATTAAAAAGTGCTTGAGCTGGGTGTCAACGTCTCAACTTCAAATAGCTTAAATGAAGTGTGAAATGGTGATCTTTGAAGGTCATCAACAGTCAGTAAAATGGGGTTATTAAGGTGTCCCTGGGTCATTTCGTATAAATGACATATAGTCATAACCAAAATTGATCTTTGTTTAGCCTTAAAAACTAACCTTAAAACACTCCTATTTGCATAAAAACAACATCAGCATTTAATGTTCCAAATAGCTTTGAAAACCTAGCATTTAACCTCATTTCTGGCTCGTAAATGACATCTAAAGAATGTCAAGGCATCTAACATTAAGGAATGCAACAACTAAAAGATATTAAGTATCGACTAAAGGAAAGACATTAATAGTGATAACCCCAGCTGGAAAGTTTAGAACCATAAATGTAGTAATCGCTCCAATGAAACACATGAGGACACCGGCTATCCACTAATAACTAAGCAGTAACCCTCCTCTTCTTCTGCTTTGAGGCTTAGCTACATCCCTTGAGCTGTTATCTCAAGGGGTGCCTGCAACCAAGAAAAAGAGAGAAAGAAGAGAGAGAAGAGAGCAAACTGTGACCTAAAATAAAAGCTGCGGGCTGAAAGCTTGAATGAAAAAGTTGTTAGGGTTACAAAAGCTATAAGGTGGCTTATATAGCCAACCAAAAATGTGTGAAATACCAAAAATACCTAAAATACATGATTAACAGACAAAATGGGAATTATACAAACGAGGTCGTTTTGGAACCAAAACACGGGGAGGATTTCTTTGGTTATAAAGACTTCACATGATTAAAATAAATTTCTCTATCATAGAGAAAATACAAGGCATAGAGGGTTCAAATTTTCATGATATGGTATTGAATTTCATGGAGATAGTTGAATTTTTCGCCATGATATTTAAATGCCACCTTAGCCGAAAATCAGGCATAGCAAATTTCTGGATTGCGAATTTTCATCATGGTTAAATTTCTGAATCCTTGCGAAATTTTCGCAATGCATAGCGCATCCCAGTAACCCGCCTTTGCCTTCTCGTATCGCTTCTTCCCAGATTCATTTCACCACTTCATCAATTGTTAATTCTGACATTTCTTCATGGGCTTGATGATATCACCAAGAATTCCCTCAACATTCAAAGACCAAGACGACACCAAACTTGAAATTATGACCGAGGCTCGCAAACCCGCAGAAATCATCAAAAACAACCTTTGAAACGAAACTCAGTACTAAATGGACCTGCACATGTCAATTGGCTCAATTCATATGATTCATGCGCAAAAAGCACTCAAAACCTATCTTAAATAAGACTCAAAATAGCGCTTTTTGGGTACTAATCAATGTGCAAGAAGGTGAGCTTAAATTAAGAGTCCAATAAGACGAGATCACTTTCCATGTATTCCAGCCTATGAAGCATCCAGATGATGATCCAAATGAAGATATCTTAGAACTTCACTACACAAAGATCCTGCAAGGTGACGCGAAAAACTTCCGGGATAAGCCTCTTGCTGCACAAAAAGACACCGAGAGGCAACCTGAGCAGTGTTTGTGAGCACTACAGGAGAGATACGATCGCCTTCAAAACGCAAGATAACAGGATCATGGTCGTTTGAGCAAACTTACACATTAAACAAAGCGCCGAGGCAACTCCAAGCTTTTTCTTAAAATTTTCTTTCATAGTTTAATTTTATCAGGTGTTTAATTTTGGTTTTGTTTTTTTTGCCTCCTTCCGCACCGGGATTTTCTTTGTCATATTTTCAGTCTTGGTGCGTAAATTAATGTGGAGGACCATCGAGAACTACTTCGGTCAGGCAGTCAAAATTGCACTAGGGGTTTCTTCAGCGCACTTAAAACCTTGTTGAAAATTTGCATTTTGGCCTTCTCTGACACGCCCGCGACGCCGCTATTTCACCGCCGCGGACGCTGCAACATCGCTGACATCCCAACGCCGCATTTATCGCCAAATCTCGCAAACCAGCGCCCTGCAACGCCGTGACGCTGGGATCTCAACGCCAACGCTGGCGCTGACCTCCCGGAACGCCGCCACGCCGGCCATCATTCTCAACGCCGCCACAACGCGGATTTATAAATTTCTAACGCTTCGCTGGATCTCAACGCCGACGCGCACAATTCCCACCGAACGCCGCATGCCGGTTTCAAACGCCGCGACATTGCCCCCCGTTTATCGACCGTATGCTCCACGGCCCTCCCATGCACACCCTTTCCGTAACCCTCCCCGCACCTATCACTCCACCTCCGCCGACCACCCTTCGCCAAGGCCTTTCAGACACCCACATCGCCCCCACGCCCGCCTCGAGCCACCGTTGAACTCGGTACCGTTTGCGCCCTGCACTTCCGCCCTGTCGGGCCCAAAGAGAGCCAACCTCTCTGAGTCACCATCTTTTCCCTACCAGGTCCGGGCCTGAGCCCGACGCAGACAGCGGTGCCCCTAAAATGGTTGTCTCCCTGCCATTCCAACCCTGGCCCGCTAGCACCCTAGTGCTCAACTCATTGTTTAGTCACCCCGCGTGGCTCTTCTGAGGCTAATATTCGACCCCTAAGGCACCTCAAAGCCAGGAGGTTTCGACCACCCCTCCGCACCTTTATCAGCCGCAGCAAGTCGACCGCTAAATGGGGTCAGCGCGAGGACCCGACCGAATTGACCACAAAGTTTGTCAATGAGGGTGTCACCGATCGGTTTGGTACCATTTGTAAGAATAGGTCCTTCATCAAAGAAAAGGGCTTCCACCACCTCGACGACTTCTTTCGCAAGACCATTGCGAATGGCGATGACGCGTTATGCCAACCACGCCCGTGATGCGATCAGGTACGAATTTATACTAATCTCATCCATGTCAGCCAAAAGGTCCCGGTGGCGTGGTGCAGGAGACTGGGCCGCATGTCTATCAACGACCTGAGACTTCACCCTGGCCCCAGTTCTCGACTTACGATGAGAGGCCGACTACCCCAAGGTCCTCCCTAGCCCAACAACGCGGTGAGTGGAAGCTCAATAGCAAAGGGCACGTCATGCACTTCAAGGCCAAACATTTATCTATATTCCAGCAGTATCATCACGCCAGATCTCATTCAATGGCTGAATCGTGGTGTGAGGTGACTACCAAGCGTGCCCCCGAGCCAATACACCATCATCCAGACATTCCTTCGATATATCAAGGTGCATTCAGATGCCATCCCCATAACCGGACGCTTAAAATGAACTCCGGGGCACCCCTTTCTATATATACCATGTGTTTTGTCGGGTGCCCTTAGAGGAAAATGAGGCGTGGATACACCCCATTAAAGCCAGGAGACAGGTCAAGCGTGACAAACCGGTGTACCTTCAAGCAACTGAGGAGTGTACGATCGTGCACGAACTCCTGGACAAGCATGAGCTTCCAGCATCGTGCCTGACCCCCCACAATCCCCTGTGGAGACACCGGGCCGTCCTCCACTATCCACCACTCCCCACAAATTTAACCTCAGCGCTGTGGAGGCCCATCCAGCCTCCCACCCATGATTCTGAGATTCCGTATCGCCTCACCACCGCTGACGTTTTCCGATTGACTCTGAGCACCAGTCCTCATTACCTGCTAAGATATGGAGGCCCTCCGCTTAACATGCGCACTGGGCTCTAGCTAACCAAAGCACCATTAAATCGCTAGTCCCTCCAGTCTACCACCCGCTCACCCTCCACCAACCATCGCCACCTCACCACCACCACCGCCATGGATACACCAACCACCAGGACGTTTCCTTCACCCTTTCTCGTTCTTTTATCACTGCAAATAACCCGGCTACATCTCATAGTGGGGTGCGCACCTGCTTTTGTTAGATTATTATAGTTTTTTGTTAGGCTAGTTTCTTCAAGGCTTCCCGCTTTATCAGTCGATCAGGTTGGTGGTTTGGGCTTATGTGTTTTTTTATGGCAAGAGTTTACTTTTTCTGCTGCTTTGGTTATTTTCATCACTCGGTCTCAGATAGATGGTGCGACGCTGAGAGCATTTAGGTAGTGCATGATATGCTTCGGAGCCTGAGGATCTCTTTTCGACCGAGTCCACTATCATCATGGACAAACAGAGAATCCAAAGGATTCGTAGAGGGTGCTGGCACTTTCCGAGGTACTTAGTTGAACAAAGAGGCAAAGTGAATCACCTTCTGGATATCAAAGAAACTATTTCAACGAGAGCCTATCACATCACATGCACACACACTTCTGTGTATGCCTAGTAATTTGTCTTACTCACGGTTCACTAAAACTGGGAGTCTCTAAACACCAAAGAGATGAGACACCCTAATTCAAGAGGATTGCCTTTGGTACCAAATGAGAAAAAAATAAAGGAAAAGAGAAGAAACATAGGAATGCACAAGGGATCTTTCTAACCTGATCCCGGCACAAACCGAGGGCCTTTCAAAGCCCAATGCCCTGAACCAACTGGCCAGGAGTCATTGACTTCACTACCCGTTACAGGAGCCGAAGATGGAAGTTTCCCACAGCTTAGGGCCCTTAGGTTTAGTTGAGTGTTCTGGCACGCCCTTAGGAACTAATGTCTCAAAGGTCTTAAACTCACCCCAAGCGGGGAGCTCACCAACTAACTTCACCCATTTAAATGACTTAAAGATAAACTATTACCAGTTCTTTTTCTTTATGTGTAGGTATGTTAATGACTGCAACAAAGGTCTCATCCTCTCAGATAGTTAGATTCCTAACCAGGTGTATCAACCAAGTTCGGGTTTCAACCATGCATGCTGTGAGGTCATTGATCTAACGCATGAGGTCCTTGAAATATTGAATAACTCTGAGGTCAGAGGCGCTGTCAATCCATACACCAAGTCTAAATGAATTCTTTCGAAAGTCGACACTTTACTGATCCCCTGAAATTCAAACAAAAGACAAGAGGTGAGCCAATCATCTGATCCCTTCGCCCATTGTTGATGAGATCACAATCCTAATTGTTAGGTTATAGTATGTAGGTCAGGTGTCCTTAGAGTCAATTCTGTTTGGGACAAGCAAGACAAGTCAGGCAGATTATGCCTAAACATCATTACACCAAGGTTATCTAAGGTTTAGTATTAATTTTATAAATACGTATTTGCAGTAGCCCGATATCTGATTCTTGGTATTTGGTAAGAATACGTGGAAACCTGGAAAATTTTTGAGATCATTTCGAGCAGAGAGTAAGAGCGTAAAGTCGGGCAGAACGTCGCCGGCTAACGCCGCGACGCTTCAGTCAACGGTAAGAGAAGTCAACATGGCCAAATCGACGTTTCAATGTCAGACACTCCACTCGTCGCACACTTTATTAATTTCTCTGCCTCACCGCATTAAAACCCAAAAGTAACAAAACCAGGATAGATAAACGACGCAATTTGCGGCGCGAAAGCAAGAGTATATTAACTGTATCGTTGAAGAAGATGCCATTTTTGTATTTTCTTCTTTTCTAAAAGACTGCTAATGTTTTATAAATTGATTATGTGTATAACCAAGTCCAGGATGTTCTAGATTCACATCTAGGGTTTTATTGAACCTCGTCACACTAGGGATTTAAGTTTTGATTTTATATTATTCACTTATTCATAACTTGTTAGTATCTACTCTATATCTGCGATTTATATACATGTGATGTCTGGCCAACATTGGCATGATTTTGCTGGGTATTCGAGATCGAGAGATGAGGACGCCTGTGTAGATCTGAATATTTCGCCTTGTTGGGCTCCAAATAGAGATATTTTCTGATCTGAGGTGGTACAGTTGCTATGAAAGATTTAAGAGTTTCTGAGCATTGGGTCAGATAGAGGATACACTCAACTCCCGCTAGCGAGATGAGAATGTAGCACACCCTCGAGAGAGGGTATTTCAAAAATTACCACCCACATCAAGTCGTGAATAGACTAAATAGTAATTTCTTCAGGTAGTAATCCATCAAAAGTGGCAAGGGAGATAGCCTAGTTCCCCAGCCAACACAAGAATTTACTTAAGATAAATTAGTTTAGTTTAATCTCACACATTAGTTAATTTGTCACTCAAAGCTTACATCCAGATAATATTCAAAAGCAACCCAGAGTAAACACTTATCCTCGTGTGGATCGAGCATTCAGACTTGGGTACATTGTATTACGTTGATACGACGCGCACTTCGCAGACATAAAGTATACATTTACACATCACGCTTCACTTAATGTGAAGCAGCGCCATGGTATAGAGTGCCAAGCCCTTCGAGGCACCAGAGGGTGGGCATACAGATATTTGGCTGTGCTACCACCGAAGCCGTTTATCGTGTGTCCATGAGGTGTTCCACGCCTCCATACCCGGGAAAGATTCCAAATCCAACTCGTGTAATGACGGGGAGATCACGCTGGATACGGATGACCCCCAGAGACTCCAGACGTATCATGGATAGCCTGATCAAGTTTTGCACTAAGCCCCGCGAGAGGTTAATGAAAGTGTTGTGGCAACACTAAGGAGTAGAGAAGGCAATGGGACGCTGAGACACGATTTTAATTGTAATCTATCCTTTCCCATTTGAGGACGAAGGTGCGTGGTCTAATATTTAGCATTGGAATATTACTGCATATGCATGTGCTTGTGTGTGCTAGTGTGTGTGAATTTAATTAATTTGTTATGGGAAGAACAAACCCGAGAAAAATTAATTTCTTTGAAAATTCGTAAAACTGGTGACTTGGGCTTGGAATCAAAAATTTTTAGATCTCTGATGAAACAGATTTCGCTGCTCTCACCCGTCACGAAATCTAGTTCCCTAATAAATTTCGGGTCCAAACAACCAATTTCATTTTTCTAGACGGTAGTCGAGTGACACATGGTGACGATCACGCTGACGTCACTAAGATCCTAAGTGAGCCGCCGGAGATATTAAGACGGCCCATGCGGTGCACCAGGCGAACGGGCTCACATCGGAGCGTTGTCAAAAGAGGGAAATAAAAGGAAAAGAAAGAAAATCAAGAAAATTAAGAAAATCATGCAGTATGACATGTGGCATGGGGAGGAGAGTAGAAGGTGGATGCTTCCTGACTTTACTATTTGGTTGGATAAGAACCAAATGACGAAAAATAAAATAAAATAAAATAAAGGGAAAAATAAAAAAAGAAAGAAGAAAAGTCAAAAAAAAAAAAAAAAAAGCCATTTTTTGGTAGAGAGATGAGCAGAGAGGAAAAGGGAGTGAAGGAGAAGAGAGGTGAGGAGTGAAAAGCTTGTAACACCCCTTTTTTTCTAACAATTTAACTATAGCTCTGACACCAAAATAAATGTAAAGTCCAGCGCTACCGATACGAATACAAATACGTTTTTTTTTTTTTTTGTATACTGTAGAATATATAATAATATGCATTAAAACATTTACAGTTCCTCTATTTTGAGAGATAAATCCATATTTGCATTATGGCGTTATATGCCCTTTTCTCAATCGATCATTTACAAAATATAATGAAGTTTTCAATATCAAAACATTTACAAAATAAAAATCATAGTTTATACAAATGGTCAAACCATTTCATGAATGCATGGCCTGATCTTTACTTCGACACCGGGCAGTTGACGCTGACGTAACCATGGGTCTTTGTCCTCGTACATGTTCACTGACCGCAGAATGATTGGGGAATATCACCGCTATTTCATGCTTATATCTATACATCTTCATTTGCCACTTAACTTTAATTCATAATATTTGCAAAACAATGCTTTTGCATATTTTTCCACGACCACGCGCGATAATATATATATATATATATATTCAATTACACCATTGGTCAATTCGTTATAAATTTCATATGCACTAACCAAATCACAAATCATGCATTTTTCAATCTTATTATCTATTTTCTTTATCGAATTTAGCCTATGCTTGCACGTAGAGCTAATGAATCACAAGATGGGCCCCGATCAGCAGCCCGTGATAAAACCGATTTGAAATATAATGATACCCGCACATTAAGTGATCGCGTTATTAAAAATCAATTTCGCGAACGCTTACCGGAGCACGTTCCGCCGACTACTTGATCAAAGTGATACTTCATTACATTCGCACAAGATTGCTAATTGAATTCTTATTGGTATTATACCATTCATTATTAACTCGAATTCTAACGATTAACATTCTTTTAAGGGCCTTCAAATAATACAATTTACAATAGTGTATATACATTTGATATTAATTGCTTTTTCAACACTCATGCAAATTTTCATATGCAATTTATTTAATCTAACGCCTCAACTAATTTAAAATAAATAAATATGTAATTATCATAAACTATTTCCCAATATTTCATAATATTTCACAATCAATTTTGAAACAATAAAAGAAGAATGTAGATCAAATCTTTCACAAATTTGAAACAGAGAGAGATTGGAAGAACAAACCCAAAAAGGTTGTCGCCTTCGATTCCTATCATCAACCGCCTGGCCGGCAAGCCTCCTTGTCACCAACCCCCTAATCCATCACAAATATGTCACAATTAAAGAACAACCCAAGAAAGAAAAATCACTTGTGCATTCTAGGATTTTACAGCTTTTGATGTCTACCCAATACTCTCATTTAGTACTTATGTATTACATTATTGGTATTTTCTTAGATTCCTCTCACAAAATGATATATCTATGAGTCTATTTTCAGTAGGAATTGGAATTATCTCATTTGGATCACCCAAACTCAAGTTACGGCATTTTAATGACAAACTAGTCAATATGCCCAGCTCACTGGATCACTTACTATTATTTTCGATCTCTGGGGTCTTAACTTCATAAATTGCTAATGGTTCCTTCACCCATTTGAATATATGGTTTAAGGTTTTTCTCCTAATTGGAATCATCCAATTTGGATCACCAAAACTCAAGTTATTGCATTTTACATCTAAACTACTCTAATTGAGAAATGTATCCGCACATGTACCCACTTGATTTCAGCACTGGGGGTTACACTACTTACATACACTTCCTTCAAGTAAGTTATTTAAATAGAAGTATAGTTTACCCATAATTTCAATCACTCAATTTGGATGAGTGAAACTCAACTTATGGCTAAAACACTGCAGAACTACACCTGAAAACAGAGTATACCATGAGTTACATAAATGGGTACAATTTCATACACCAAACTTATAGTCTGAGCCTTAAAACTAATTTGTTCAGTCCTTATACATCTGTAGCTCTAGCTCTTATGGTTCTTTACTCAATTGAATCACTTATTTGGATAATTATACTTAACCTATGGCCAAAACAAGAATGTAGTTTTTGAAACACTACACCAACCCCTTGAAACTCTACCCATTTCTTTTATACAAAACTTTCTAAAACCAACTAAACCAACAAACAACCAAACACAACTTAGAAGCAACTTCTTCAAACTGCTTACAAATCCATTATAAACACTTTCAATCAAAATTTGGGGCTTTACTCAACCCAACACAAGAAAAGAAAGTTTAGGGTTTGGTTTCATACCTTTAATCTTTGATTCACACCAAGCATCCTTCTTCCCTCATCTCAAACCCTGCCACTTAAAAATCACCTATATCCTTTCTCTACAAGCCTGTTCTCTCTTTCTTCTCTCAAACTGAAATGCCCAAATGGAAAATGGTTTTTAAGACTAAATCTTATCCTATTACATGGCTAAGGCCATGTTTGGCTACTCCATTAATTCCCATTTCTCATTTTTTTCCATTTTAACACTTCATTTCACTTTCATTGCAATTTCATTTCATTTTATTCACATTTTTAACATTACACTCCTCATTTAGGACCATTGGGTCCTTATTTGACATTTTTGCTAAATTTATTTGGCTCTCAGAAATTTCTCTTCGGATTTTTATCATTTTTGTTTTTGTATTTAAACACCTAAAAAATATAATTTAATATATTTTTGCAATCTTGAAACATACAGTAAAACTGTTAGGTTTTGAAGTATAAAGCTTGCTTTCTTCAAGATTTGACACAACAATCGTAGGTTTTCGTCTAAGCAAAAAGCAAAGTCGGTCCACGACGAGAGCCACGCGGTACTAAAATCTTTGAGTTTCACAAACTTCACAAGGTAATTTTCCTACTTTGATTATTTCATCCTAAACATTAATATATAGCTTTCTTAGGCCGTGATTGGTCGTGTGATTTAGTCCAAAGATTTTGGGAATGAATATTAGAGCCTTACCGATAATTCGATCAATTTTCGTGAATCGCTTTTCTTGATCATTCGGATCGAATTTTTCGACTGCTTTTCTGACCGTTCCCAAGATAATTCTTGCCGCTCTGACATAGTCTAGACATAATTTTCGTGGATCTATTTCTGCATACCCCGATCGAATTCTTTGGGATCAAAGTTGGATAAATTCCGATTAAATTTTCTTGATCTGCTGACAAGCCTAGGCATAATTTTCGGATTATTTTTTGATAGTCCCGACTTAATTTTTCAAGATTATTTTTAATAATCCTAGAAAGGATTTTCGTGGTTGCTTTTGAGCACCGATTGATTTTTCGACCGTGTGTGTGTTGTTTTTTAAAAGGTTGCAAAAAAATTAGAACAACATGTTTATGTGGAAAATCATGTTAATGCATGCTTATGGATGTATTGACATGAAATTTGATGGATGTAAATTTATATGTAGAAAATATAATTATCCATGTTGAAGCTGCCAATAGTTTGTTTCTTGTATTGTAATATGTTATAGTATGAATGGCATAATTGCATTTCATATGCACTGTGGACATCGTGTCAAGCTCATGCCAGGCAAGATTGTGGTTATTCACCATTCTCAAAGTAATGTGGTAAAGTGAGTTTCGAATCGGGATAACGTCTAAAAATTCGAGACTCACGGGTGCATAAAACAATAATAATGTAATGTGTTTTGTGGTACATAGTGTAGATCCCCCCTCTCTCAGAGAGGGTGAAAGACCCAAATTTATTCTGGTTGGGACATATGATCCAAATGATGAAGCTCTGCCAAAGGCCAAAGGCTGTGAAGCTCTACGTGAGACCGCATGGAAATTGCGACCCACAAAAAACACAGATTTGGCTTTAAATTAAATAAATACTGGAGGGTTAACCATCAATAAGTCATCGTAGTGTCACTCAACAGACTCCGGTTTTCATACTTCTGTACTATATGTGAGGGAGTCGAAGGACTCAAAGTTACGGGTACGAGGAGTTTCATCTCATAAGCCAGATGAATATTCATATAGATTTGATTTTAGGTGAATGGTTTTATATGTGGTTGTCAATAATGCATTATATGGGGGAGTACTTTCAGAGGAGAATTTTTCTATCGATATCGCTAACCTCATTATGCGAATTTCTTCGTGTACGTGGGTGTAATAGGAGACTACATTCGACGAGGTCAAACAGGAAGAGTATCATGTGCCTGATATTACTTAAAAGTGCTTTTGTATAAAAGAATTGTAACTAAATTTTTCGACTACGGTTTTAAATAGGTCGGCATGCAATATAGCAAGAGGGTCGTGATCCACTCTTATAAATCGAATTAAGTGTTTTAACTTCATATTTTATTTAATGTAATGAATGGGTCTTGGTAAAGGATGTATATAGGGATGGGATGATGACCTGTGGTGGTCAATACTACTTATGTCGAGACCTCGGATGTGTTGATATTTATACCACACAGCACCACATCTGCAGAGTCTCTACTTAAAGGTGAGATCTCATTTGATTTTTGTGGAAAATATGATCCTATTAATGCATTTACAACAGTTGTAGATTTTACTCACCTGAATGACAGACTTTTAGTTATTTGGTACTCACCCATTCCCCATCAGCTCAGAAAATAGTGATCTTAATTGGCGGTTAAGTCCCCAAACCAATAGTTTATCAGGACTGTTACAAACTGGATTTAACCTCCCTCCTGTTTTAACAAATATAATTGAATTATGGTTAAGTCCAAGATGTGATAGAAATTAGTTAGAAAACTATTCTGACACCTCTGTTTGTTCAAAGGCTAACTTAATGATGGTTAAGTCCAACATGTATAAAAGTTGTGCTAGAAACCTAGACTTGTCACCCTTCAAGTTTGTTCAAATGCTAACTTAACGATGGTTATGTCCAACATGTATAGAAGTTGTGTTAGAAACATGGACTTGACACCCTTCAAGTTTGTTCAAATGCTAACTTAATGATGGTTAAGTCCAACATGTATAGAAAGGGGTTAGATTTGCAATATTTTTTACAAATCTAACCCCTAACTTTTGCAAATAACTTTTGTTTTATCCCTTTTAAACCAATTCCTCTATTATTTTTCCCCACTGATTCTACTAAATATTTTTAGCTTTTAAATTTTAATAAAACAAAAACATAGAAAGTATTATGAAAGAGACTTAAATATTATTGAGAGGGTTAAGGTATATAAATATACCTATATAAGGGCAAATAAGTAAAAGTACAGAGCCAATAAAGGTAACCCTAAATATTCTGATTACACTCTGTGATTTGCAAAAATGGATAAAATAACCTAATCTCATGTGGAGTGGCATGATACGAGGCTAAGAAAGGGATTTGGTGAGGGCATCAGAAAGCTAGTCACCAACAGAGACATAAGCAACACTTACCTCAGATGACTAAACCGGGTCATGAACAAAGTGATAATCAATTGCAAGGTGTTTCATGTGAGAATGAAAAACAAGATTAGAAGAGAGATAAGTGGCACCAAGGTTATCCGAGAACAGAGTAGGTGAGGATCAGACAAGAAGTTCACAACAGGACACTTCACCCATTGTAGTTCGAAGAAAGAAGAATCTGCAATGATTCCACACTCCTAGCTTCGCGGAAGACCGGTGCAATAATACGTTTATGTAACTCCAAGATTAACACCAACTCAGGAGGCATGATCATTCGGTTACTAGCCCAACCGCACGTATAAACCCGCTATGTTTGAGACACCTGCCGTGGTTTGGTCACTGGCGGATTTCAATTACTAAGATAAAGAAGCAAACGTTTGACCGTTCCCTAATGGTGTTCGAAAGACGCGCATAAACCAGAGAGCTGTTCCACGATAAAGCAAATATCCACGGCGTACTGGAGATGTCGAGGCCACTAAATCACCCGATGGTCCATAGGCATTGACCTACATTATCATCATTATAAATAGGGAAGTACCCACGATAAAGGCAAAGGTGTGTAGACAAGTCAGCCTGGCATGATGCTGGTTAAAAATATCAATGACATAATTTTGTGGTTGAGATAGTAACATCTTAAGAAATAGAACCTCAACTCCACATAAGTAAGACAATGGCCCAAGATCCTTGGTGGAGAATTTATATCGGTTTGTCAATAGTCACCACAGGTTATTTACTGTGAACTGATCATCAAATATAGACCTAGTGATAAGTAATGCCACGAGAATAGACAAAGAGAGATGAGTCTGTTCGATGTAACAACAAGATAAAGAAATATTTCTAAAACAAGCTCTGGAGCTTGTTTGAGCCCATAAATAGCCTCTGCAAACAGATAGACATGATGGTGAGATATTTTTAGCGGTGGCATACCTCAAGTAATTGGTACATATAGACCTCCTTATGGAGATACACATAGAAAGGCGATATCAAGTTAGCAAAGACCCCATTGGCAATGGACCATGATCCCACGTAGGAGGGAGTAGGGAAGATATGTCTTCAGGTGTCCAGCCTAAACCCGAGATACGGGGGAGGTGGAGAGAAACCCACGAGCAGAGCTTAGAGATTCGATCCGATAACGCATTTGAGAAGTGGACTGATCCTCACTTGTTTTGAGAGTAAAAGCCAGATTCGGGGAGAGGGAGAAGCAACATTCTAAGAGTTATCAAGCAAGTTAGAGGACATGACTTCAGCCACCACGAACCCAAGTAAATCGTACCCAAATAAGAGATATGTGAATTGTAGCCGCCACACAGAGTGAATTCAAGTGGCCGTGAGTTTGAGTCATAGCCCTCGAGCACCTATTACTGAGAATGATTAAGTTCTAAGGCGTGTCGGGCCTTGGCGGCGCCAGACCATGGGTAATGAGTAAGGACGATGGTGGAAGAAGAGGCGTCGGCCATTGGGGAGAATAAAGGCTAACGAAGGAGGTGGATCATGAGCAACAATGGCGGTGATGGTGAAGGCTAGGGTTTGCTATTAAGCTTATTGCTCTGATACCATATTATGAAAGAGACTTCTATATTATTGAGAGGGTTAAGGTATATAAATATACCAATACAAGGGAAAATAAGTAAAAGTATAGAGCCAATAAAAGTAACCCTAAATAGAAAGTATACCTTATTAGTGTCCAATCGAAGCCTTGTTAAATTGGAAATTAAAGTATAGATGTCTTTGCATGCATAAGATTAACTATAAAATGTTACATCTTTCAAAGATATTTTATGAGGGGATAAATTTTAAAATAAGAAGAAATATAAAAAAAAAAGTATTTAATGAAATATAAAGTATTAAACAAAAATTAGATTTCATGAGAATAGAATATGATTTAAATAATTATGTAGCTATCTTCAGGATCGCTGGGTTGAGCCGGGGTCAGGGTTGGGCGATATCGGGTATGTAACACAATAAACTTTTATTCCGTGATCTCTTAATGCAAGCCTTGAAGTATTTCCACCTTGACCGATACTCATTCTCCGTAATGCCAATTTGCGAAAAAGAACATCGCCGCTGAAGGCTTTTCAAGCTGTTGTTATTGTAGAGATAGCCCATTCGCCTGCTTAAATTGATCATCTGATAAATTCACAAAGAAGGGATAAGGATACGCTTTGTCGCATCGCGAAGAGGAACAAAATGGAGTGAATAAACCAAACCCAAGAATCCCTCACTTTATACTACTTCTCGGTTTCATACTTACTTCATCCTTTTACTCTACACATTACCTAATTTTAGTATTCTAGTCCAAATTCTCCCGGAAATTCAACAAGATGAATGCTCTTGATGCCCATGTAGCTTTCTTTTTTGCATCTAAGATTCTGCATAAATAAAAGTAGAAGTAGCAACTTTGTAATTAGATAATTTCACGTGGATCTTTATTGTAAATTAAACATTTTAATTTTCATATAGCGTAGAATTTAATTTTCACATACCTCGATATATAATTTGAAGGAATTGAGGAGAGAAGACCAAAGTATATATGTCGTTGGATCAGATGACAAAGCTTTGAGGCATGGACAATGGTGTGCTTCTATTACTCTTAGGCTTAATTCAAGTTTAGATTTCTTCAAGCATCAAGTAAGATCAGTGCGGCTTCTGTACTTTAGAAAGTTGAAAGATGCCGGTAGGTATGCGACCAATATGGTTTCCACTCGCATCCAAAGATATCAGTGAGGACAAGCACCATAAATTACTGGGGATTTCTCCTTCTATCAGATTGCAACCACTTATATCTAGTAATTGTAAGCAACAATGCAACCTTCTCAAGCTATTAGGAAAATTCTAGAGCTTTGGACAATTACAAAGACGAAGGCTTCTAAGATGTGTCAAATTACCACACACTGTAAGAAAGTCACTATGCCCTCGCAATTGCTGGTAATCTCAGTCCAAGAACTTTTAGACGTCCAATTGATGATGGCACCTCTATTATTGCCGCCATTTCACCCAAACAAATATTTATCAAATGTTCCAACTCCTCAATGATCTCCTAATAACCCTCTAGATCTAGATTTGAACAACCATTGAGCCATAATTGATGAAGGGTCTTCAATTCACAAATGCTACCTAGAAGATTCTTCAAGTGTTTGCAGTTATGCAAATATAAGGATCAAGTCCAATAGATGACCTAGTTGAGTTTGCAATTTTTAATGGCATTCCACTTATAGAAACAAAAGATAGGCTCCCCATATTCTTTTAGATCTTAGGGAACTTCTCAAGACTAGAGCAAATATTGGCATAAAGCACTTTAAGAGTCTCTAAGCAACCAATGTTATTCGGGAGTTCCTTAATAGTTGTTTTATATAAATCAAGACTACTTAAGCATTTCATATTTCCTTGGATCTTTGGAAATTTCTCAAATTTTGGAACAATTACCTGAATATTTTCAGAGATTCAACATTCACACTCAAGTTCTTAATAGCGCTTTCATTCAGCAGCCCCAAGCATTTCGTCTTCACCATCTTCAGAAAATTCTCAAAGTTTGGCAATATGAGAGGCTAAGAGATTCCAAATATCCACATCATTGGGAGTTCTTTGATTTCGTCCTCATGGCAAAAGCTCTGCCACCTCATATATTCGCAAAACTATTAGGTAATTTATGGAATTTCCAATAATTTGAAACATCAAGAATTTCAAGAGATGTCAAGTACCTGATGCTGCTTGGTACTACTTTGATTCCAGTCTCATTCAAAAGAAGCTCCTTCAAAAATTTCATATGAGGAAATGTATCAATAGATGAATGCAATTTATGAAGATTTGTACAACCTCCAATATTAAATCTCTCCAACTTTGGCATACTTGGAGAAATTTGGCATTTTGATGAGTTGTCGTGGAGTCACTTACATCAACGAAGTTTGTTCACAGCGATGCTATAACAAAAAAATTCATTTTTAATTAAAAAATCAGTCAACTTATTTGAAATTACTATAAAACAACAATAATAAACTCAATAACGGTTATACCTTCTTCCCTTTCCAAAGTATTTTTATATTACTACACTTCAAGTTGATTGCAACAAGGTTCTCTGCATCAAAAGTTCAAAGGCAAAGATTCCAAACCTTCCCAGTGAAGATATCTTAGTTCACAAGGAAATTCAATTTATACTCCTTTCTCATAAGACTATTATAATTGTTGTAATAGACTTTGAGCAACCTAAGTTTCTTCATCTTAGCAAATCTTTTCTTCATTTCGGAAAACACTACTCCGGTGAACCATATTTCTTTTGATTTAGATAAGCTCTACATATAGTTTTATTATTTTTCATCCCCGAGAAAGATAAAGAATAAGGGAAAACATAAGAGGCTGTAACATCTAATCTGGTTATGATATATATATATATATATATATATATATAATTTAATATGAAAAATATTATTAAATCTTTATTCTTAAAAGGAAAAAGTAAACTATTAAATTTAGTTGGATTCTCACATTTTTAATCATAAATGCATGATAAATATCATCTGGATTCCACAATCTACTCCATTTGCTAGGGTCTTTAGGCTGTTGTTCGTGGATAATTTCCCAACCCATTTGTTGTATTAAATCATGCATATATATTTCTGTCCAAAGCAGGAGACATTTTGCCTTTAGAAATCCAATGCTACTCTCAACATAATCCAATATTTTTGAAACAAAGTCTCTATCTTCTCCTTTAAAAAAGCAAGCAATGTCTAGGAATATTGCCTACTCTATGGGTATCTGGAGTCTTTCTTACAGAACTCTTCTAGTATAATCTATAAGGAGAGAGTGACGTTTGGAAAGTGTTACGAACATTGTACAATTTCTTTAGTTATGTATCAAAATTCTTCAGAATCCCTTTCTTCTCGTATAATCTAAGAGGGGATGATTGTAAAGGTTGCCAACATTGTATAGTTTCTTTAGTTAGTTATAGGATATCAAGAGTTTTTATTTCAAACCCCTTCCTGTATAATCTATATGCAGAGTGATGCTTCGAAGCGTTACCAATATCAGAGGTTTTTGGGCTAGTTATAGGCTAGGTGGGTACTTTTCGCACTCCCTTCCTGAGAATCTATAAGAGGAGAGCGACGCGTAAGTTTTATGAACATCGAGTAGTTTCTCTTTAGTTAGTTATAGGGCATCAAGAGTGTTTCTCTAATTTCTTTCTCATAATCTATAAGTAGACAAAGAACATTGGGATGTGTCTAACGTTGTATAGTTTCTTTAGTTAGTTATAGGTAGTCCAGAGTGTTTCTTTTTTCTAAATTTCATCCCGTATAATCTATAAGAAGAGACTGGATGCTTGTAAGGTTATAAACTGTATAGTTTCATTAGTTAGTTAGAGTATTAGTATTCTTCTAAAAACTCTTCCACTTCAATCTAAGTAAAGAGAGTGACGTTTGGGAAGTGTTATGGAGACAGATAGTTTTCAAGAAGAGAGGTGTATCAAAGAGTCTTTCTTTCAGACTCATCTAAAAGATAATCAGTAGAGAGAGTGGACGCTTGTAGCGTTATCGTGACACCCCAAATCCCGGGCCTGCAGAATCTCACGCCTGCTTACACAGCCTCATTCACGCATACATTCACGTGCCAATTGCCACAAAACAATAATACAATGGTCCTTCTCTCATTCAAGATTCTAGCATCAGGGTGCACCATGAAACACCAATTTTTTCAGAAAACTATGGAGTAAACAACATCCACGGCATATGGTTATACTTGACTCTGAGAGCTTCCATATGATTCGAATAACGCTAAAGAAACTCACTTGATGAGGAAGCATGGTCATCCGGTCACTTCAAGAATGAGTTAACTGACATGCGCAACCGTATTAAAAATTTGAATGTCTTCTGCCCTTCTGAATTACATTAAGAGCTCAGATTTATGGGCTTGAGCCATATGTATTTGACTTTAGACTCAAAGGCTTTCCATAGAGTCCAAGGAACTGATAAACACTCTGATATCAGTTGAGGTCGGTCCTGAGTCACAACACTGAGTCCCATCCCTCATGATTCGGCCGGGAGATTCACCCACAAGAGGCCAACCCATGCAGATTTGGGGCTCGCCTGAATGATACACCTGGGTCATGAGAGATCAGCTCCACAGTGAGTCAGCTCATGGTGAGAGCCCAGCCGCCCAAAGAGGCACCGCCACAACAGGTCAGCCACTTTCTTCGCAGAGCACGCCTCATGAGAGCTCCGCCCCGGGCCAAAGAGGTCACCATGCGAGAGTTTCAGTCATCCAAAGAGGTCGGCCTAGCTCTACACAAGAGGTCAGCTCAGCCCGGCAAGAAGAGGCCTTCATCCAGAGAGTCACCACCAAAGAGGTCACCATTCCGTGACAAGAGGTCAACATCTATGAGAGCTCGCCCCACAAGAGGGCTCGCCTCGGGGCCACAAGAAGAGGTCTGATCAGCTCGCACAAGAGGTCAGCCTATCCAAGAGATTTAGTCTACAAAGAGGTCAGTCGTATGCAGAGAGCTCGCCTCACCTCAAGAGGCCAACTCGGCCAGATGAGTTTCTGGCCACAACTCATCCCTCTTCCACCTTCGAAAAGGCCATAATCTCTGGCTGTAGAGGGTCCACTTAAGATCAAAAGCCTACATCGTTTAATATGGGCTATGAATACACTCAGAAGGAAACAGGCCAAATTCTTAATTCTAAACAAAAATCAATCTTAAAGTTCAGGCGCTAATACATAGGATCGAAACAGATACTTCCATGGTCTGTGGCAACCAAACATCCTCTCAAGGCAAGATATAGCTCTTACCAAATGGAAGTTAAACAGATAACTGAGTTGAATTATTAATTATTTGACATCACAAGTACGAAAATTTTGACGTCAGCTCACACGAAACAAAAACCTGGTTTTCACCGTAAATTTTAATAAAAGAACACTATAAATATCTTTGATCTTCCTCCTCAACTAAGACCTTGCTAAGCTGCTCTTCTTTATGTGTGCCTCATGACTGAAATATTTTTCTCTCACAACTGGCAGAGTTATCTCCAAAGAGAGAAAATCTCCCACACGCTACTCCCCACCTAAGTCACACATGAATGCATAATCCACAAAAATTCATTCACAATTCATCCATAAATATGTGGCCATCTCATGCTGACGTTTACGTTACGCCCATTCCCTAATTGACTTTCATATGATGCAATTTTCCATGTATGAAAATTAGTTTCAAAATGCTTGTTATATCAAAGAGGCTAAACATTGACAACCCTCCAAGAGTAAACCATCGATAACTCCAGATCAACTACTGACCATCTCCGAGAACCCCTTATCGACAACCCTCCACAGTTCACTGACAAACCTCCGATATAATTATCACAACCCCTTCCAACACTTTATTGGACAACCCTCTTAATAGTGTTCATTGGACAAACCTCCGATATAATTTATTGGACAACCCTCCGAAATAATTTATTAGACAACCCTCCGAATATCCATTTTATTCATGCACTTACACCCGACCACGAGATCCATATATGGCTATGCGCAACACATAATACCGATAACAGCTGCGCTATACGATGGGAACTACATGCAACACTTTACACTGATGGCTTCATATCATGATCTTATTAATATGATAATACAGGCGGCATACCATCATTCATACACCCTATGTTATTCAAACAAGCAATAACACACAAAAACTCGGATTTCAATCTCCAATCTCGTGAGAACAAAGATATACAGCCTCACAACCAAATCATCCTACTGGGATCCCAAACTACAAGACACACCGCCTTCCGTAATCCCAGTTCTCAACCACCACCAGAACTGCATTTCAACCAACAATAATTTCTGCCAAAATTATATTTTTAACCAGCCCGGACACGCTAATCATTGCACTGGCTACGTTCAAAGAAGATTTAATTCAGTGAGAGAACCCCACTCTTCAAAGTTCAGATCCATCATTACCCAGTAACTCCTCTCACGGTTAACCGAACTCGCCGGTTCTCATTCCTTTCCATGTCTTTCTTTCTTTCTTTTTCTTTTTCCTTTTCTCTCTCCTTTCCCCACCGAACAAATCAAGCTAGTGATAATATCATCTAGTGGAACACCCTTCTTCCACACACATAGCATCCCAGAAAATGGCGCCTGGGTTCCATGCCCACTTTTCCACCACCATCTCTCATTTAAGATAGTTGATGCGTGAGAGCACTCGCTTCACCCAAGTGCCATGTCTTCTTCTGAAATACATATATGCACCTCATGCTAATGCAGGTCACCTTCCATTCATCCGTTTAGTCTTGAATGTGCAATTCGACCTTCCTTAATTGATTGAATTACTATGTAATTTATTTCGCAGACAACTCAACCAGATGCCCTGCCGCTGGTCATCCGAGATCTGAGAAATTCTGTAGTTGCAACCCGTGTCTATCATTATTTATCCGGCCCAGCTGTTACAAACATCAGATTTTCTTTTCTTTTTTTTGCTAACTGTTCTGGCATCAAGAGTCACCATCTGCACTTTCTTATAACTATATAAAAGTGACTCAAAGTTTTACAAATGGGTCGATAGTTTTCTCAATTAGTTATGATACCATTATTCTTCTTCAAACTCTTCCTGAGAATTCATATGCAGGCAGAGTGATCGGCCAGTTCAATCCTTGGCCTCCACCTGTGAATGGTGATTCAAACTCAGTCCAAAGCTGGCATTTATACCTTTGACTTTGATTTTTACATTGGCACCCAAAGTCTATAATCTGTATTTAAAAATATTGTATACAACATACAAAATACAATTCACAACTTAGTGGAAACCACCAAAAATCAGAGAAAGACATAATACCTGTGTCCCATTATTTATAAATACTTATAAGACATACATGTCTATCATTAAACATCGAGATCGCAGAGCCGGTGGCCGGTGAGCACTTTCTCCGAGATGACCATCGCCGCCAGAACGTCCCATCTTCTTCGCTTCTCGCATCACACGACGACTCGCGTTCACGCCAGGTGGTTATAAACGCACCGTCATATCAATAATCGCCACAATTCACTTACGTCACTTTTCCTTGCAAGAATTGAACCCGCATTCCATGCACTTCGAACCCAGATCACATGCCACTGTCGAGGGCTTTTACCTTTTTCCGATTCGCCATCATTACCGCGGTTAATACTTCCGCTGCCATGTTCTTTACAGCCGTAATTCATATTTCCGTACGCACATGCGCTGACGCCCGATCATATTCGGGAGTTATTATTCATGTCGCCGCATCCACCGCCCTTTTATGTTTTCGCGACTCTTCGCCTGCATTTGGTTTATTCATCACACATTACGCGAAACGCTGGCGCGGCGCAGACTCCCGCGCACGACGTGTCCCATCCATAATGATCTTCTATCATTTACGCATTTCATCTATCAGTTTCACTGATAGGAGATAACCATAATGTTAAAGTGATCATCCCATACACCTCCTGAGGAGTGCATATCGACAAATCAGAATATATGGCACCCAGGTAAGATAGGTAAATGGCATGCCAGCTAACACTGGTCCATTCATGTAATTTTTATCATTCAACATACCATCATTGGTTATGTTTTTGCCAATTATCTCTACATACTTTACATCATCCTCAGATTTTTCTTCTATTATCGTTCAGATATTACCATCTGATACAGCTGGCTGGTGCTTCCTATATTATGTCATATTCTTCATGATCATTTATATATACTGGTCATTTCTTTATGTTTCATGTCTGCCAGTTTATTTTGGCTTTTTACGCCAGAATGAACCTATAATCAAGAATATCACCCTAATATGATAATGATCTCTGACCTGTGATATACTGAGAGATCATCAACGCATTGGATTAAAGATCATGTCCAAATGATCCAAATAATATGGGATTCACCTGAACTGTCCTGATGATTTATAAACTGTATGCGCCAGAACTGTCCCATAGGCATGCCTATCTATCCCTCTACCAGGTTCTAAGCAAACAATCCATGTGTATTTTATGTTCAGTACATATCTCATATTCCCGAATAATTATGGTCATTCGGTAATCATATGCGATATGTACAATCATTTATTTGAATCTTTGCATTTTTCATATTTCAGATATAACAACTTATACACATATTCAGTGCTTACAGCAACTATACTTGTTCAACCACCTCCCAAGAGTTGCAGAGCTTATATCTTTATATTTCGGCGAGGGTATTTATACACGACACTTACCAAAATTTCATATCTATTCAATGTTTCACTAAGTCTTTTCTCAACAAGGGCCTTCTTAATCGGCTACCACTTGTTCATTCCCGTATTTGCATTTATTTTATCTTTGTTAGGTGTGACACACCCATATATAATCATTTTACCTCACTGTAAATAATTAGGCATTCTAACATTAATGTCTGAAGATTATATCGTCTTTCATGTCATACCATATCAGGTTTGTTTTCTATTGTTTCATATCATATTCAGATGGTTTCATGAACACATTCATACATGTATTGTATTTCATATTTTTCCTGCTTTCTACTCATTGCATGATAAGGTATCGGGTATAACAAAGAAGATGATAATCTATGCGTAATCACAATATCATTCATGTGATTCGCTCCTCTATTAAATTCTTACTTAGAAATTGAATAATTCCACTTGAATCATCCAAACTGTTATATGATTACTTAAACCAGTGCTGCTTTTGCCCATATTATACCAGGACACCTCAAACACCATTTTTAGATCTGAATCTGATATCCATATCTAGCTCTGATATCATCAGTTAAGGTGCTGGCGGTCTTCTTCCAATCCTAATCACCAAACTGAGTTAATTTAAACTCACACATATGTCCTTAAACAACTAGGACTACTCTATGTTCAAACAAACTACAAATTTTCTTCTTGAACATGTTCACTTTTTTTGAAAGAATTTCTCTGGTCAAATGGGTTCAGAATTTGAAGATACCTATTTCAGGGAGATTTTTTTTCCTTGAAGTCTAGTTTACTCAAACAACTTAATCACCGCCATCGATAAGAAATTACCACGCGAGTTCAAACACTAACGGGTCCAAAATGATTGGCACCGATACCGACTTTTCAGATTCGCACTACCAACTGTTAAAAACATGTGGTACCTGCAGATCGACCGTTGCATTTATCAAACCTAAAATTTTAGAATAAGATTTTTCCATTTTTCCATATATTTCCACCCAAACCAACTCACTACTCACACACACATCAAACCCACCTCATTCATCTCAGAACCCTCATTTTACCAAATCATCTTTTCAATACTTATCTTACACCAAAACCCATCATGAATTACTCCTAAACAACTCTAATATGGGTCATAAACCCATATACATAAACTAAACATATATAGGACGCTTTCAAAACTCTTTCTGTGATAATCTAAGGGGAGAGGAAGTTGGGAAGTACATTTAACATCGATAGTTTCTTTTAGTTAGTTATGCAGTATCAAGAGTCTTTCTTTTTTCTCGCACTTTCTCAGATAATCTATATGCAAAGAGTGACGCTTGGTATGTTTTATAAACGATGTATAGTTTCTTTAGTTAGTTATAGGATATCAAGAGTCTTTCTTTCAAACCTCTTCCTATATAATCTATAATCAGAGAGTAACTCTTATGATGTGTTGCGAACGTTGTATAGTTTCTTTAGTTAGTTATAAGGTATCTGGAGTGTTTTTTTCAGACCTCTTCTTATAAACTCTCTAAGCAGAGAGTGATGCATGGGAAGTGTTATGAATGTTGTATTGTTTCATTAGTTAATTATATAGTATCAGGAGTCTTTCTTTCATAACTCTTCACGTATAATCCATAAACAGAGATTTTCATTTCGGAAGTGTTATGAACGTTGAATAGTTTCTTTAGTTTGTTAGAGGGTATCAAGAGTCTTTCTTTCAGACCTCTTAGTGTATAATCTATAAGCATAAAGTGACGCTTGGGAAGTTTTACGAACATTGTATAGTTTCTTTAATTAGTTATAGGGTATCAGGAGTCTTTCTTTCATACAACCTCCTGTATAATCTATAAGCAGGGAGTGACGCTTGGGAAGTGTTACGAACATTGCATAGTTTCTTTACTTAGTTATAGGGTATCAAGAGTCTTTCTTTCATACCTCTTTCTATATAAAATATAAGATAAGAGTGAAGCTTAGGAAGTGTTATGAACGTTGTATAGTTTCTTTAGTTAGTTATAAGGTATCAAGAGTTTTTCTTCCAAACCCTTTTTCTGTATAATCTAAAAGTAGAGAGTAATGCTTGGGAAGTCTTACAAACGTTGTATAGTTTCTTTAGTTAGATAGAGGGTATCAAGAGCCTTTCTTTCATACCTCTTTCTGTATATTTTATAAACAGAGAGTGAAGCTTGGGAAGTGTTACGAATGTTGAATAGTTTCTTTAATTAGTTATCAGGTATCAAGAGTCTTTGTTTCAAACCTCTTTCTGTATAATCTATAAGCAAAGAGTGACGCTTGGAAAGTGTTTCGAACGTTGTATAGTTTCTTTAGTTATATAGAGGGTATCAAGAGTCTTTCTTTCAGACCTCTCCGAATATAATCAATAAGTTGAGAGTGACGCTTGGGAAGTGTTAAGAACATTGTATAGTTTCTTTAGTTAGTTATAGGGTATCACGAGTCTTTCTTTCAAACCTCTTTTGTATAGTTTCTTTATGGATGTTGTATAGTTTCTTTAGTTAGTTATAGGGTATCAAGAGTCTTTATTTCAAACCTTTTCCTATATAATCTAGAAGCAGAGAGTATCACTCTTTTGTTTGTTTTAAGGTATCATGAATGTTTCTTTTAGAATTGTTCCTATATAATCTATATGCAGAGAGTGACGCTTGGGAAGTGTTACGAATGTTGTATAGTTTGTTGAGTTAGTTATAGGGTATCAATAGTCTTTCTTTCAAACCCCTTCCTGTATAATCTATAAGCAGAGAGTAACACTTGGGAAGTGCTACGAACGTTGTATAGTTTCAGTAGTTAGTTATAAGGTATGAGGAATCTTTCTTTTAGAACTCTTCCAAGTATATTCTATAAGTAGAGAGTGACGTTTGGGAAGGGTCACGAACATTGTAAAGTTTCTTTTGTTAGTGATGGGGTATTAGGAGTCATTCTTTCAGACCTTTTCTTGTATAATCTATACGCAGAGAGTGATGCTTGAAAAGTTTTACGAAGGTTGTATAATTTCTTTAGTTAGTTATAGGGTTTTAGGAGTCTTTCTTCCAGAACTCTTCTGATATAATCTATAAGCAAAGAGTGACGTTTAGGAAGTGTCACAAACATTGTATTGTTTCTTTAGTTATTTATAGGGTATCTGGAGTCTTTCTTTTAGACCTCTTCCGGTATAATCTGTAAAAGGAGAGTGACGCTTGGGAAGTGTTACGAACATTATATAATTTCTTTAGTTAGTTATAGGGTATCATGAGTCTTTCTTTCAGAACTATTCCCATATAATCTATAAGCAGAGAGTGATGTTTGGGAAGTGGCCCAAACATTGCATAGATTCTTTAGTTTGTTAAAGGGTATCAAAAGTCTTTCTTTTAGACCTCTTCCTGTACGATCTATAAGAGGATAGTGACGCTTGGGAAGTGTTACAAACATTGTACAGTTTTGTTTGTTAGTTATAGGGTATTAGGAGTCTTTTTGTCAGAACTCTTCCAGTATAATCTGTAAGCACAGAGTGACGTTTGGGAAGTGTTACAAATGTTGTATAGTTTCTTTAGTTAGTTATAAGGTATAAAGACTCTCTCTTTCAAACCTCTTTCTGTATAATCTATAAGTAGATAGTGACGCTTGGAAAGTGTTACGAATGTTGTACAGTTTCTTTAGTGAGTTACAGGGCATCAGGGGACTTTCTTTCAGACCTCTTCCTGTACAATCTATAAGCGGAGAGTAACGCTTGCAATGTGTTACAAACGTTGTATAGTTTCTTTATTTAGTTAAATGGTATCAGTAGTGTTTCTTTCAGACCTCTTCCTGTATATTCTACAAGCAGAGAGTGACGCTTGTAAAATGTTAAGAACGTTGTATAGTTTCATTAGTTAGTTATAGGGTATTTGTAGTCTTTCTTCCATAAGTCTTCCAGTATAATCTATAAGGAGAGAGTGACATTTGGGAAGTGTTATGAACATTATATAGTTTCTTTAGTTAGTTATAGGGTATCAAGAGTCTTTCTTTCAAACCTCTTCCTGTATAATTTATAAGGGGAGAGTGACACTCAGGAAGTGTTACGAACATAGTATAGTTTCTTTAGTTAGTTATAGGGTATCAAGATTCTTTCTTTCAAACCTCTTCTTGTATAATCTATATGCAAAGAGAGACGATTTGGAAGTTTTACGAAGGTTGTATAGTTTCTTTAGTTAGTTATAAGGTATCAAGAGTCTTTCTATCAGACCTCTTCCTATATAATCTATAGGCAGAGAGTAACGCTTCCGATGTGTTACGAACGTTTTATAGTTTCTTTAGTTAGTTAGAAGGTATCAGGACTGTTTTTTTCAAACCTCTTCCAGTATAATCTATAAGTAGAGAGTGACGTTTGGGAAGTGTTATGAACATTGTATAGTTTCTTTATTTAGTTATAGGGTATCACAAGTCTTTCTTGTAGACCTCTTCCTGTGTAATCTATTAGAGGGGAGTGACGCTTGGGAAGTGCTTCAAACAATGTAAAGTTTCTTTTGTTAGTTATAAGGTATCATGAGTCTTTCTTTCAGAACTCTTCCACTATAATTTATAAGCAGAGAGTGGCGTTTGGGAAGTGTTATGAACATTGTATAATTTCTTTAGTTAGTAATAGGGTATTAGGAGTCTTTCTTTCAGAACTCTTCAAGTATAATCTATATGCAGAGAGTGACGTTTAGGAAGTGGTACGAACATTGCATAGTTTCTTTAGTTAGTTATAGGGTATCAGGAGTCTTTCTTTTAGACCTCTTCGCGTTTATGATCTGCGGGAGGTGACGCGCGATGTTACGAATATTGTATAATTTCTTTAGTTAGTAATAGGGTATTCTCAGTCTGCAAACTGTTTAAGTGTAATCACGCCGTGAGTGTTGATCATCTGGCATTCTGGGTTCTTGAAGATTGTTGTGGGATAAATCTTTGCCCTTTGGATCCTCTTCTGCCAATCATAAGTGTTGGGATTACAGACATTATATGGATTAGGATTGTCATATCGGTGTCAGATCTTTGTTTATAAACTCTAATGCTCATCCTAAGCGATCGATGGTAATTACCGGACATTGTAGTTCCTTTAGTTAGTTATAGGGTATCACGAGTCTTTCTTTCGGACTGCTACACGTATAATCCCTATATCACGATATTAGCACAATGTTATGACCGTTATGTGTGTCTTTAGATTAGATTTATGGAGTATCAGGAATGTTCTTTTAGACGTTCTGTACTTATTAATCTATAAGCGGTGAGCGCTAGTGAAGTGTTTTAAACGTTGTATAGTTTGTTGAGTTAGTTGTAGGGTATCAAGAGTCATTCTTTCAGACCCCTTCCTGTATAATCTATGAGCAGAGAGTGACATTTGGGAAGTTTTACGAACATTGTATAGCTTCTTTAGTTACTTATAGGGTATCAAGAGTCTTTCTTTCATACCTCTTACAGTATAATCTATAAGCAGAGAGTGACCCTTGGGAAGTGCTACGAACGTTGTATAGTTTCAGTAGGTAGTAAGGTATGAGGAGTTTTTCTTTTAGAGCTCTTCCAGTATATTCTATAAGCAGCGAGTGACGTTTGGGAAGTGTTACGAACATTGTAAAGTTACTTTAATTAGTTATGGGGTATTAGGAGCCTTTCTTTTAGACCTTTTCCTGTATAATCTATACGCACATAGTGATGCTTTGGAAGTTTTACGAACGTTGTATAGTTTCTTAGGTTAGTTATAGGGTTTTAGGAGTCTTTATTCCAGAACTCTTCCAGTATAATCTATAAGCAGAGTGACGTTAAGAAGTGTTACAAATATTGTGTAGTTTCTTTAATTAGTTATAGGGTATCCGGAGTCTTTCTTTTATACCTCTTTCGGTATAATCAATAAGAGGAGTGTGACTCTTGGGAAGTGTTACGAACATTGTACACTTTCTTTAGTTTTTTATAGGGTATCAGGAGTCTTTCTTTTAGACCTCTTTCTGTATAATCTATAAGAGGGGAGTAATGCTTGGGAAGTGTTACAAACATTGTATAGTTTCTTTAGTTAGTTATAGGATATCTGGAGTTTTTATTTCAGACCTCTTCCTATATAATCTATATGCAGAGAGTGAAGCTTGGAAAGTGTTACGAACAATGTATAGTTTCTTCAGTTAGTTATAGTGTATCAGGACTCCTTCTTTCATACCTCTTCCTGTATAATCTATAAGAGGCGAATGACGAATGGGAAGTGTTACGAACATTGTCTAGTCTCATTAGTTAGTTATAGGGTAAAGATAGTATATCTTTCAGACCTCTTCCTATATAATCTATCAGCAGAGAGTAATGCTTGCGATGTGTTACGAACGTTGTATAGTTTCTTTAGTTAGTTTTAGGGTATCCGTAGTGTTTCTTTCAGCGCTCTTCCTATATAATTTATAAGCAAAGAGTGACGCTTGGGAAGTGTTATGAACGTGGTATAGTTTCTTTAGTTAGTTATAGAGTATCATAAACCTTAAACCCAAAACCAAAAATCTGAAACCCTTAACCCAAAAACAAAATCCAAAACCCTAAAACAACAAAACCCTAAACCCCAATTAAACCACAAAATCTAAGCCCAAAACATTAAAATCCTAAACCTGGCTTTAAGCCAAAACCATAAAGCTAAAGCTAAAACCCAGCCGAAACCCTAAACGAGGCAGACCGAGCCATAACCCTATACTAAAAAACCTAAACCTAAATCCTAAACCTAAAACAGCAAAACCTTTAAACCTGAAACACAAAAACAAACCACAAGCCCCAAATCTGAGACACAAAAACCCCGACCACTCCACACAAAAGCCCAGGCAAACACAAACCTAAACATTAAAACCCCAAGCCCTAAATGAATCTCAAAACCCCAAACCCTAAAATTTAAACCCTAAACCATAAAACCCTAAACCCTAAATCCTAAAACAAACTAAGCAAACCTAAACCACACAAAGCCTAAACCTAAAATCTAAACCCCGAAAACCCCGAAATATAAAAAAAACCTAAGCCCCGAACACTAAATCTAAAAAAACTAGAACCCAAAACCTAACCCCAACCTCACACTTTAAAAAAAATTTAAACCTAAAATATACAAACCTAAACCTGAAAGCGCTAAACCCCAAACACTAGAAACCTAAAACCTAAAACCTAAACCTTAGCAGCTAAACCCCCCAGACACTAAACCTGAAACCTAAAACCCTAAATTCCAAATCCTAAACCTGGAAACAACTGAGCCCTAAACTCCTAAACTCTAACCCACACAAGCTCTAAAACTGAGCACAACACAAATACAAAATTCTAAGCCCCAAACTCTAAACCTTAAACCCCAATTTCATGAATAGCAGCATAAACCTCGAGCGGCAATTAAAACACTAAACCAAATACCTAAACACTCAAACCTAAACCTAAACCCGAAAACCACCAAACCATAAGAACCTCGAACCACTTAAACCAAACCCCGAGCAAAACCCAAGAACCACTGAAAACCTTAAACCCTTAAAGCCTAAATCATAAACATTAACACTCTAAACCCTAAATCTTAAACCATAAACCATAAATCCTATACCTAAAACCCTAAAACCTAAAATCTTAAACCTCAAACCTTAAACCCTCTGCCCTAAACCCTAAACCCAAAACCCAAAATCCGAAACCCTTGACTCTAAACAAGAAATCTGAAACCCTAAACCCTAAAAAACAATTAAAAAAAAAACCTAAACCCTAAAAAGTCTAAAAAAAACCCTCCACCCTAAAAACCCTCAAAACCTTACTTTAAATAAATAGAATCTAACAACCAAGCACAGGAATAAGACACTAAATAAGCATGAACTGAAACGTAACTCAAAATAAACCTGACTACTAAACTAAACGCAAAAACGTCTAAACCTTAAATCTAAAACCTAAAACCTAAAACTAAAAGCTTCTAAGCTTCCAAACCTAAAAAATCATAAACCTTAAGCGAAAACATGAAACCCCAAACCTAAGCCACAAGCCTAAAAAAAAACCCATAGCAAAACGAATAAAAATATAAAAGCATTTAGCGCCAGCCATAAGAGGAGCCCACATGACCTAGGCCTAGACGTTAAGGCATTTAGGCCTGAAATACTAAAGGCCTAAGGCCTAGGCCTCGAGGGCCATCGGACCACTAGGCCTGGAGTCCTGGGCCACCAGGCCTGACCGTTGACTGAGGCCCAGGAGCCTAAGGCCTGGGCTCAAGGACGGCCAGGCCTTGGGCCTGGAGTCCTGGAGCTTGCTCAAGGCCTGGGCCGCAGGCTACTGGAAGCCTGGGGCCTGAGCCTTTGAGGCCTGAGGTCACCAAGGCCAGGGGCCCCCAGAGACCACTGGGCTCAAACCCTAAACATTAAAACTCTAAACCCAAAACCCTAGACCCTAAAACCCTAAACCCTAAAACATTAAAACCTAAACACTAAACCTTAAATTCCAAATCCTAAACCTCAAACCTCCAAACCCAAAACCCTAAACCCTAAATTCCAAACCCTAAACTTCAAACCTCCAAACCTTAGATCCTAAAACCTAAACACACAAGCCTAAACCTTTAAACTGAAAGAAGAAAGCCCAGGCCACAAGCTTAGACGAAACCACAAAAACCTAAAAAACTACAAAATCCCTAAACCTAAAACTCTAAAGCAAAAAAACAAAAACATAACCTAAACCATCCAAACACTAAAGCCTAACAGCCCAAACCTAAGCGTAATCAAAAACCTCCCAAAATCTAAACCCCAAACTAAACCATATAACCTAAACCTAAACATTAAAACTCTAAACCTAAACTGAAAACCTAAACCTAAATTCCAAACCTAAACAGCAAATCATAAACTGAGAAACATTAAAATCCTAAACCCTAAACACTAAACCTAAACCATAAAGCTAAAACCCAAAACCCAAAACACTAAACCCAAAACCATAAACCTCAAAACTTATAACATAAAACCCTAAACCTTAAAACCCTAAACCCTAAACCCTAAAACACAAAAACCTAAACCACTGACCGTCCCAAATCAAACTAGACTATGCAAAAAACACTAATGTACACTCGAAAACCACTAACATTAAAACCTAAACTCAACCACTAAAAGGAATGAGATCTCCAAGGCCTAGGCCTAAAGGCCCCCAGAGAAAACTTTAAAAGGCCACACAGGCCTAAAGGCCAGGAGGAGTAGCTGCGCCTGGGCTGAGACGCTGGCAGCAGTCATGAGGCCATGAGGCCTAGGCCCCAGGCCTAGACCGTGGAGCTCTGAGCCTAAGGCCCCCAGGCACTGGGGTTGAGGCCACAGGCCCTTGAGCCTGGCCCCAAGAGGCCTGGGCCTCAGGCCCAATCACTAAACCTGTAAAAAATCTAAGTCAAAAGCGCAAAGCAGCAAAACTTCTTAGCCCAAAACATATTTAAAAAAAGAACCTAAACTTTAAAAATCCCTCACATTCTTCTTCCCTTTTCCTTTCCTCCAAGATTAAACCTAAATACCCTAAATGAAGCCATAAATCCTCTCAAAATCTAAACCATATGACTATAACCAAAACCTCAAACCTAACATTAAAACTCTAAACTACAAAGAGCATTAAACCCCTAAACCCTGAAGCCTCTAAACCCCAGCAATTAAAGGCTGCAAACCCCTCAAGCCTAAAATCCTAAACCTTAAACCTTAAAACATAAACCTTCAAGCCCGAAACCAGGGAAATGAAACAAGTAACCTAAGCCGAATCAAACCTAAACCAAAAACCCCGAAAGAACAAAACCTAAACCTAAGCCGAAACCCTTAAACTAAACCACTGACGAAAACATTAAAACCTAAACCCCAAAACATTAAAACCTAAACTAAGAGTAGCCTAAACCATGGCTGAAACCCAAAAACCCCGAAACCCCGAACCCCAGGAACCCAAAACCTAAAACCCCGAAACCCAAAACCCAAAACCCAAAACCCAAAACAATAAACCTCAAACCCTATACTAGAAAAACCTAAACCTAAAACTTTAAACCCTAAAAATCGAAAACCTAAACCCTAAAACACAAAAACCTAAACCCTAAATCCAAACCCCTTGACCTAAGCCTGGCCCAAATCCCAATAGAAAACCTAAATATTAAAACGAAACCCCCCCGAGCCTAAGCCTACGATGAATCACCGAAACTACAACCCTAAAAAAGAGCAAAAACATTTTTAAAAAACCTAAAAACACTAAAATTCCTAAACCTAAAAAGTCGAGAAAAAGAAGCCCTATACTGCTGAGCCTCCGAAACCATAAACACTAAATCAAAACACGAAAGAGCCCTAAACCTGAAACCCCAAACCATAAACCCTCAACCTTAAACTCGAAATCTTAAACTCCAAAACCCTAAACCCTAAATCATAAAACCCTAAACCTAAAACCCCAAACCCTAAACCCTAAAACCCTAAACCCCAAAAAACGCTAAACCCCAAACCCTATATGCTAAACTACAAAAATAACTAAGTACTAAACTTTAAAACCTAATCCTGACAACCAAACGAAGAAAATTAAACCCTAAAATACTCTAAACTTGAAGCTAAAAGCCCCTAAAGCTACTTAACCTAAACAGACCCCGAACCATGTAACCTAAACCAAAAACCTCGGAATCCTAAACATTAAAACTACAAACCTAAACCACACAAACCTAACTCTCAAAAAAACCTAAACCTAAACCTTAACCTAAAGCCTAAAACCTAAACCTTAAACCACTAAAACCTAAACTCCAGGCAAACCTCAAACTCCAAACCCTAAACCTAAACCACACAAACTGCAACCCCCCAAGCTCTAAACCCTAAACCCAACCCTTCTAAAAGCAAAAAATGCTAAACCCCGAACCAGGCGCCTCGAGCCTAAACATTGAAAACATAACCAAGAGCACAAGCTGAAACCTAAACTAAATCTAAACAAAATCCTAAACCACACAAATCCACAACCCCTTAAACCTTAAACCCTTAATCCTAAACCCTAAACCCAAAACCCAAAATCCGAAACCCTTAACCCTAAACCCAAAATCCGAAACCCTAAACCAAAAACACAAAAAAATGGCAAAACAGCAAACCACAAACGAAAACCACTAAACGAGCTCAAGGGCACGGGGCCACTGGGCATGGGCTCCTGGCCTAGGCTCCTGGAGCCCGAGGGCCCTGACCGCTGGGCTGGGTGCCTGGGCTCAGACTGCAGGCCAGATGACCTAGGTACTCGGGCCCTGGGACGTTCAGGGCGCTGGGCCAGGACTGCCTGGGCCTGGGCCTCCAGGCCTCTGGGCCCGGCAGGCCTGGGCCTGGACCCGGGGCCCGGGCCACTGGACGGGGCCTGGACCGGGGCCCGGGCCTTCAGGCCGTAGGCCCACTGGGTCCTGGGCGTGGCAGCCACAGGCCCTGGGTTTACCAGGCCATAACCTAAAATCAGCCTAAACCTGAACACTAAGCCCAAATCAAGGAGCCCAGAGCCAGCCCCAAAACAATGGAACCTAAACCCCAGGCAAAACCCTTAAACCACTAAACCCTGGCAGCTGCAAAAGCCTAAACCGAACTGAAACCTAAACCTAAAACCCAGAGGCGAAAACTCAAAACCACCATTTAAAAACCAAAACTTGAAACCCTAAACCCTTAAACCCTAAACCCCTAATCCTTAAAACCTAAACCATAAATCCTAAACCCTAAAACATAAATCGATAACCTTAACCTAAAAACTCTCAAACAAAAACCAAAACTAAAACCACCCAACCCACTAGCTTCTCCTTCTAAACCTTAATCCCTAAACCACCAAAACCTAAAAACAAAACCCTAAACTCTAACATAGAATTAAACCTAAAACTAAATTCAATTTATAACCTTAAACCAAGAACCATACACCTTAAAAAAAATCACTAAACTCTAAACCCTAAGCTTTAAATCCAAAAAATACTAAACCACTGAACTGAAAAACCTAAGCCTAAACCTAAAAACGCCAAAGCTCAGCAAAACATTAAACCATAGCAATCCTAAATCTAAATCCTAAAACCGACCTAACCATAAAAACCTAAGCTTACGAAAACCTGAAACCTAAACACACACCCAAAAAAAACCACTAAACCACTAAAACTGAGCCACAAACTAAATCCAAAAAAAAAAAAAAAACTCTAAACCCTATAACTCCCCAAAAAAACCCTAAACCCTAAACCATAAAACCCTAAACCTAACACCCTAAACCATAGCAAAAATTAAACTAAATCACCAAACCTAAAACCACTAAACCTTAAAACCCAGCTAAACTCAAAACCCACAGCGGCAAAGCACTAAAATCTAAACCTAAGCTCTAAAAACCTAAACCCTAGACCGAACCTAACCTAAACCTGAACCTAAACCTAAACCTAAACCTTAAGCCAAAACTTCCTAAACCCAAAAATCCCAAACCACACAAGAATTAAACCATAAAACCACAAACCTTAATCCCAAAAGCTAAACCTAAACTGACAAAACCATAAGCCTAAAATCTAAACCTAAACTAATCCATAAACTGAACCTAAAATCATAAGTCACAAGCCACTAAGCCAAAAACCTAAACGATGAAAAAAAGCTCAAAAAAACACCTAACCCACAAGAAACCTAACCTAAACCTAAAACCTAAACCCACAAAAATCCCACAACCCCAAAAAACCCCCCAAAAACTCAAAAAACCTAAACCTAACCTTAAAAAAAAAAACTGAACCTAACTTTAAAAAACCTAATCCTCCCCACGGCTAAAAAAAAAATTAAACCCTAAAATACCCTAAACCTGAAGCCATAAAACCCCTAAAAATCCTAAACCCTAAACCATGTAACACTAAACCAAAATCCTCAAACCCTAAACATTAAAACTCTAAACCTACTAAGCTTCAAAACCTAAAGCCTAAAACCTCTTACAAAACCTAAAACCTAAACCTAAACCTAAAACCTAAACTCAGGCAAGAAGCCTCAAACCTCCAAACCACAAACCAAAACCCTAAACTACTAAACCTAAACTCTAACTAAACTCTAAAAGCCCCAAACCCCAACCTTTTAAACCTAAACCTCAAACCTAAACATTAAAAAAGCAAACCAAAAGGCCTAAACCTAAAACCTAAGCCCCAACCCACAAACCTCGAAGCCTCCTAAACCTTAAGCCCTAAACCTTGAAGCCTAAACCTAAACCTAAACCCCGAAACCTAAAACCTAAGCAGAAAACCCCTGAAAACCCAAAACCCAAAACCTTAAACCCTTAAACCCTAAATCCTAAACATTAACACTCTAAACCCTAAATTCTAAACCATAAACACTAAACCTTGGCAAGTAAACCTAAAATCCTAAACCCTTTAAATAAACCTAATCCCAAATCACAAACCTAAAACTAAACGAGAGCCGCCCAACCTAACTGATCGAAACTGAGCGCAAAAACGAAACAAAAAAAACAGCGAAACTCTAAACTGATACTGAGCAAAACCCACCCCAAACCACCCCAAACCCCAGGCAAACCCCAAAAACTGAAACCCTGAGCCCAAAACCCCAGGAAACTGAAACCTAAACCCTTAAACCTTAAAACCTAAACCATAAATCCTAAACCCCAAAACATAAATCAATAACCTTAACCTAAAAACTCTAAAACAAAAACCAAAACTAAAACCCTAACCCCTAAACTATAACCCTAAACCTTAATCCTTAAAACCCTAAAACCTAAAAACCTTAAAACCTAATAACATAGAGGTGAAAACCTAAAACTAAAAAAAAATATATATATATATTCATTTCATTTACATTCAATTACAATTCATTGGTCATTTCAAGTTATGCAATTTCATATCCACTAAATCATGCATTTTTCAATCACATTATCATTTTTGCCCTTATCGAATTTAACCTATGTACCTGATTACTTGCAGGGATAGCGAATCACCCCGTACGGTCACGTGCAAGCAAGCTAGATATATATATAAAAGAAATATGTACTCGATTGGTTGTACACTCTGGAGTATTGTCCCACCTTTGGGCTATGGATCGGTATGCCCGCGATGGTACATTTGTTCAGCTCTTATTGGTATACCAATTTATTCTTAACTTTCGAATTCTACTTGATTTAACATTCTTTTAGGCATTAAAATCATTGTCTGATTTACAATAGTACATATATACACATTGTATGCAAATATAACATTTTCACATTCATGCAATTTTCTTATGCAAATTCATTTCTAAGCGATTGTCTCGAAATCACTTAAAACAAATCATTTCAAACACAAATCAATATACACTTTCTTGTCGATCATTTCCCGAAATTCAAATCATTTCGTAATTATTGAAAAATATTTTAGAAATAGAGAGAGTTTGAGAGCAAACGAAAATGCGTCACTTTGATTCCAAATATTGTAATCTCGACTTCCAATGCGGGTTTTCCTCGTCGGCCCCTATTCCATCTGATGACAATCACATATTGGTGATTATTCTAGAGTTTTGGTTAGGGTTGATGTCTGCAATACTCCTTCGCCCAGAAAATTTTGCGGGGGACACGTAGACATATTTTGCTCATGCTTCCTTCAATAAAATTTTAGCTCTATGAGTCTATTTTTATTATGAAAAATCATACATTAATTTGTTCTTGGATCACAAATATATTTAGGATATTTATTATGATCGATTATACCTTATATGATAAAGGAATTTTTGTTATATTGAGTATAATTGATCAGAACATAATATCATATTATATTTCTCAATTTACCCGCAAGAATTGAGAAATTGAACATAATTGATAGTTTTGCCATATAGTTAGATAAATTCAATTGAATTGAGACTTTGGCTCACAAGCAGAGAATCCAGTAATAATTTGGATTTATTACCGTGACCATCGATAAGTCACTAGTTCTTATTATTCAACCTCAAATTTAAGCACTTATAAGCTCGCATATTTATTTTATGTAGCTATGTAACCTACAAATCACTCTGATGTTAGATGTAAAGTCCTTAAATTGAGTGGCAACAATTATAAAACAAGGAAGGAGCAAATCCTTCTTTATTTGGCATGGATGGAAATATGAACCTCAAATTACTCAAACCGGCACTAAAGAAGAAAAGGTACTCTACGAACAGTGGGAGCAATCAAATCACCTCAGCGTTATGTTCATTAAGACGAGTTTCTCTGCTAATATTCGTAGTTCAGTCGAAAAGCATACCAATGTTCGAGCATTGCTTAAAGGCGTTAATGACAATTAAGCACTTTAAGATAAAGCACACACTTCCACTTTGATCATGAAATTTTCATCGCTAAGGCTCGCTAATGTGAAAGGTGTGCGTGACACATCATGGAGATGAGAACATTGCGATTAATTAAAGACACTTGAGGGTTGATATATACGATACCACCTTCCTGGTACTACATTTTGGAGCACCCACATGATAATATGGACCCTTGAAATCTGCTTCTGACGCCGCAAAGAAAATAGTGGTGTGAACTGTGAAGCCATGTGTGTGTTCAAGAGAAAGGAAGGCTGCTTATGGAACAAGGGGAAAGTGCAATGTTGGTCACTGAGGCAAAATACTAGAATCTAGGAAGGAATGAGGCCAAGAACCAAGCTGATAAGAAAGGGAAAAACAAAGTACCACCCCAAGGAGGCATCAAGAAAGAGTCCAAGTGTTTATTTTGTAAAAAGAAAGGACATATGAAGAAGGATTGTGCCAAATTTAGGAAATGGCTTGAAAATAAAGGTAATTCAACCTCGTGTGCTTGTTATGAATCTAATATGATTGATGTTAATCATAATACATGGTGGATTGATTCTGGATCTACAATCCATATTTCAAATACCTTGTAGGGTATGCGAAACCTAAGGAAGCCAGTGAGAAGTGAGCAGAACGTCTTATCTAGCAACAAGGTTGGCTCACATGTGGAATCCATAGGAACTTGCAGTCTAGTCTTGGATAATGGCTATGTTTTGGATTTAGAGAGAACTTTTTATATACCAAGTTTCTCTAGAAATTTGATTTCAATTTCAAGACTTGAACCCTTAGGGTATTCCTTTAAGTTTTTATATTATACCTTCAGTTTGTTTTGTAAATCTAAGCTTATTGGAAATTGTATTTTGTCTAATGGTCTTTTCTCTATTAATCTGAAAACGATGTGATTTTCCATACTCATAATGGCAATAAGCGATGTATTATGAATGAAGATTCCTCTATTTTGTCATATCGGAGACTTAGACATATCTCTATTAATAGAATAAAGAGATTGGTAAATGACAAAGTATCGAATACTTGGATTTTGCTGACTTTGACACTTGTATAGATTGCATAAAGGGAAAGTAGACTAACAAGTTCAAGAAAGGTGCTAAGAGGAGAACCGACGTGTTAGACATCATAAATTCAGATATATGTTTTCCTGACATGGACACTCATGGTCCAAAATACGTCATCTTCTTTATAGATGATTGTTCTCCATATATGTATCTTTATATGCTTCATAATAAAGATGAAGCTTTAGACGCCTTTAAGGTCTTTAAGGCTAAAGTGGAGAAGCAATGCGGTAAGCAAATAAAGATAGTCAGAACGGATAGAGGTGGAGAATATTATAGAAGATACACTGAAGATGGACAAGCACCTAGTCCATTTGCTAAGTTCCTTCAAGAACATGGGATAGTTGCCCAATACACTATGCTTACTTCTCCATACCACAATGGTGTAGCAGAGAGAAGGAACAGGACCATATTAGACATGGTGCTTATCATGTTAAGTAGCTCTAAGCAACCTAAATCTTGTGGAATGAAGCTCTTAAAACGGCTGCGTATATATTAAACCGGGTTCCAACTAAGGCTGTCTCAAAGACACCATTTGAGCTATTTAAAGGTCGGAAACCAAGTTTGAGACATGCGCTTTTGCGAATGCTGATCTGAAGTAAGAATCTATAATCCACAAGAAAAGAAACTGGACCTAAGGACTATTAGTGGATACTTCGTTGGATATGCCGAGAAGTCTAAGGGTTACAAGTTCTACTGTCCACATCATAGTCTTAGGTTCGTAGAATCAAGGAATGCTAAGTTCCTTGAGCATGACTTCGCTAGTGGGAGTGATCTCTCTTCTTAAAGAGAAAAACCTTCCACGTCAAGTGAAAGATTGATTGTCATTCAAAACATCCCTCAGGTTCAAATGGGTGTTGCTTAATCAATCAATGAGAATCCACAAAGTACTGTTAGCAATTCTATAAATCAAGTTGTTCATGAAGTCATGTTCATGAAGTCCTAGAAATGGTTGAACAATCAGCTAGACAACATGACCCACATGGGAATGTTGAACTAACATTAAGAAGATCTACAAGGGTAAGAAGATCAACGATTCTAGATGATTATATTCTGTATCTGTAAGAATTGGACGATGATCTTGGAGCTGAAAATGATCCGATAATGTTTTCACATGCCATGAACTACAAAGAATCTTATTTATGGTTCAATGCAATGAAGGATGAGATGAACTCTATGGCAACCAATGGAGTTTGGGACCTTATTAAGTTGCTTAATGGGGAAAAGACCATTGGGTGTAAATGGGTCTATAAAATAAAGAAAGACTCATTGGGTAATATTGAGATATATAAAGCAAGACTCGTAGCTAAGAGATTCACTCAAAAGGAATGAATCGATTACAAGGAGACTTTCTCTGCCAATCTAGAAGATTTATGCATTATAATTTTGGCATTCGTTGCACATTTTGACTTTGGAGTTGCAACAAATGGACGGATCTTGAGAAGAATAAGTTTTCCCAATGGGAATAGGAAGAGTGTGCTGAAATATTCTCATCTAATGAGGGTGTGGGCATTTGGTATGCGGGGTTGAAATCCATGCAATTGAAACAAGTTTTTTAAGTCAATGGTATTTGAAATTCCATGATGTACATTATCTTCCATGCTGGATTTGAGAGAGGTATCATGGACAATGCATATACCGGAAGGTTAGTGGGAAGCGAAGATTTGTTTCTTAATCGTGTATGTAGATGACATTTTACTTTACGACCAAGGATGGGGACTGATGCATGAGAGTGAAACAATTTCTCTCTAGCTTCATTTTGACATACGGATAGGTGATGTCTATCCTTATGTTGTGGCGTAGTTGCTGAACAAACATAATGACATTTTGAATTGCAATATCTTAAAAGCTACTCTCAAAAGAGTTCTAGAGAGATTATGATGAAAGATTATTCACCAAGTGTTGCTCCCATCGTGAAAGATGATAGGTTTAATTTGAACCAATGTCCCAAGAATGATTTTGAGAATGTGTAACACCCTAAAAATCCCTAACAGTTTTAGAACATGTTTAGGGTATAAAATAAAGTAAATGAAATTTTTTTGAAATTTAAATCCTAAGAGCAAAAATATACAGCAGAAAGATTTGCAGAAACCAAATAATTGTAGCAAAAATGTCAAATGGGGACCCAAGGGTCCTAAATGAGGAGTGTAGTGTTAAAAATATAAATGAAATGAAATGAAATGAAAATGAATGTGAAATGAAGCTTTAAAATGATAATAATGAGAAATGGGAATTAGTGTGTATGCCAAACAAGGCCTTATGAAGGATTTTGACTTAAGACCAATTTTGGTCTTATAAAAGGGTATAACTCTCATTTGTGCATTTTGGGTTTGGAGAGAAAGAGATGAGAGAAGAAGGAGAATCCATTGTTGGTGATTTCTTCTCCCTGTAAACAAGAGATGAAGTGATCAAGAAGGAGGAAGAAAAGAAAAGAAGAAAACCCAAAGGTAAGAAAAGCACAAACCTAACCTCTTTTTCTTGTGTTTGGATTTAAGGGAAAAACCACTAACTATATCTTAAGGTGAGTTTTGGTTGGTTGTGATCAATTTTGAGGTTGTGTTGGGTTGGGATTTTTGAGAGTATATTATTGATTGGTATTGGTTTGGATTGGTTTGAGGAATGTTTCACAGCAAGAGAATGTTGGGTTTTCAAGGGAAACTCTTGTCGCGAATTTTGTCAAAACCTGTTCTTGTTGTTTTGGCTATAGGTTAGAGATTATAATCATCCAAATGATGATTCTAATTGGTAAATAACTGTAAGGTAGGGATTACAAAATTTTAGAAGGGACTAAGAAAGATTGGCACTAAGGCCTGGCTCTCGGCAAAGTGAGTTCGGGTAGCTCATAGGTATGCTTTTATTTTGGGGTGTAGTTGTGGTGTTTTGGCTGTAAGGTTGGAGTTCCACTCTTCAATTAGTGGGTTAAAATTATGAGTAAAACTGAACTTATAGAATAATTTGCTTTTAGGAAAGTGTAATTAAGTTGTAGCACCAAAGTGCTTGAAATGTCAAAGTGAAGCTGTGTGCAGATTTCGTTTTAAATAGAGTAGTCCTGAAGTACAAAATGCAATAACGAGTTTGGGTGATCAAATTGGATGATTCAATTGAAGAAGAAACCTTAGAATCCACATAGCTTCAAATGAGTAAAAGGAACCGTACCAATTTATGAAGTTAAGACCCCTAAAATTGATGGCTGGAGGCATATGACTAGTTTGGCATTAAAATGTAACTTAGAGTTTGGAGTGATCCAAAGATGAGATGATTCAATTGGAGAAGAGACCTTATAACCATAGGTTCAAATGAGTGAAGGAACCATTACCAATTTATTGAGTTAAGACCCCAGAAATCAAAAAAAATAGTGGGTGATCCAATGAGCTGGGCATATCGACTAGTTTGGCATTAAAATGCTGTAACTTAAGATTAGGTTATCCAAATGAGATGATTCCAATTCCTACTGAAAATAGAACTCCTAGTGTGAAACCCTAGAAAATCCAAGATTTTGGATGAAGGGTAAAATAGTAATTATTTCGGCTGAAAATCCGGAATTTTTTTTAGATCTCGGATGACGAAACGGACTTCTCCGTTGCAATCGTCTCGCGAAATTTAGCTACCACATCAAATTTCGTTGGATTCCGAGGTGGTCGGGATTTCACGTTTTTCGAGGCGTGGGGTGTCGGATGACACATGGCAATGTTGGGGGATGCCACATGGCACCATAAGAGTGTGACACTTGGCATTGAAAGAAGGGCTCACAATTAGCCATGTGTGGGAAATGAATCCCATAGCTCACATTGAGCCATGTAGTGATGATGTCATAAAGAGGATTTAAGAAATAAGGAAAAAAAAAGATGGAGAAGTGATAGCCATACCTTTGGTTTGAGGAAATGGGGAGGAAATTTCCTCCTTTTGACCGAATGAGTGGTTGCTCCAAAAAGGGAGAGAAAATGACCAAGGAAGAGAAAATGAAAAGGAAAATGAGTTGAAAAGAGAAAAAAAGAATAGAAAAAGCAAAAAAGGAAGAAAAGGAAAAGAAAAGAAGGAACAAAGAGGAAAGCAGGTTCGTAGAGGAAAAGGGAGGGAAAGGAGAAAGGAGGGAAAGAGAAGGAAGGATTTTCCGACTTTCGGAGGCGGTCGGATCGACGGTTCGAGGACATGAGATTGGTGCGAGTGGATCTCTACGTGTGGACACCAAAAAGTTGGAGTTTGATAAGACTCAAGGGTGGGATATTTTCCTATAGTTTTACTTCAGCCTAAAGGCTTTATAATGGTAGGGATTACTTATGGGAGGCCACGTAAATTAGTTCCAAGGTTTGAAATTAAAGGGTATGGATTTCATGACCGGTTTCACACAGTCACCGACTGTGGGAGTTAGGGTTTGAACTAGAAACCGAAAGTTTCTAGGTGTCATGGTTGTTTGATGTGATGACAAGGATTGGAACCAAAATGGTTCATGTTTGTGAAGGGACCGTGATCTGCTGTTAGATAATTTGAAGTTGAGGTGACCAGTTGTGTGTTAGTGCTTGCTTGAATAACATGCGGTGTGTGGAAATGTGATATTGATGCATCTTTATTTGATGTATTAATATGGTTTGCATCGATGAATTATATGTATCAATTATAATTGTCCATGGTGTGTAAATGTTTCACGAGTGCTCATTCATGCATGTAACACTTAGGAAAATGCATTGGCATCATGCATTACATATGCACTAAGCATCGCGTCAAGCCCGTGTGGGTGCAGGGTATGGTTTATTTACCAGTGTTGGTAAATGGGTCGTGAAAATGGGACAAAGTCCAAGGTAGAGATTCACGAGTGTGGGTGAGATTTATCAAAATGATAAATTACATGTTGGGGCTTTATAAGTCGTGGGTGTAGATTCCCTCCCTGTGGTGAAAAAGTCCCAAATGTTATTCATTTGCTAGACATGAATCCCGACGATGTAAGTTCGTGAAAATGTTGAAGGCGTGCAAGGCCCTCGCGATGTAAACCCTAAACTGCGGGCCCACAAAAGAAAGAGGAAAATAAACAAAATCAGGTTTTGATAAATAAAATTGGAGGGTATCCAATGGTTTAGTCGTGGTGTCAAACACCGATGACTGGTTTTATTCCCACTTGGCATTCCAGGTGTGAGGGAGTTTCTGGGCGACTCGTACAAGCAAGATGCAGGGTCAGACTTGCATGATATAGACATTTCAAATGGATAGTAAATAATTGTATGGAATGTGATTGATTGTTTATATATGCCATTGCATATGCATTTTAGGCGGGGAGTAAACCGTAGAAAACTTCTTAATTAGGCTTTGCTCAATTTATCGTGGGACCCCTTTCGTGTACCGGGACTATCCAGTGGAGATCAAGACGCAAGAGAAGAAAGCCGAAATGGCTTGAGCAATACTTTGTAAATATGTATAAATCTCAGAGAATGCATGGAAACTATGAGAATATAGTTGATTTTTTTTTTTATGAGTATGGATGTATGGGCCCCATGTGGTTATTTTACTCATGTGTGTGTCTCGTAACACGAGACGTGTAGATTTTCGCGGGTTGACGAGTAGTCAACGGACACCCCAGTTTTGGGGCGTCACACCTAGAATAACCGACTAATATATGATTGTCATTGTATTTTAATAGGGGCTGACGAGGAGGAAAGCCCGCATTGGAGTCAAGATTCCGAAGATTTGAATCAAAGCGACGATTTTTGGTTTGTTCTCAAACTCTCTCTCTATTTCTAAAATATTTGAATAATTACGAAATTATTTGAATTTTGGAAATGATTGATAAGAAAGTGCATATTGATTTGTGTTTGAAATGATTTGTTTTAAGTTATTCTGAGACAATTGCTTGTGAAACCACCCTGCGTAAGAAAATTTCATGAATGTGAAAATGTTCTATTTGCATACAAATGTATATATATACTATTGTAAATTGTATTGAATGATTTTAATACCCTTAAAAGAATGTTAACCGTTAGAATTCTAGTTAAGGATAAATTGGTATACCAATAAGAGTCGAACAAATGTACTATTATGGCATCTTAGATCCTAATGAGACGGTATCGATAGTGTACACTTGAAAGTACTTATTTTATAATATATATATATCGACTGCATTGTGAGGACCGTCTTGGGTGTTTCGATTATCTGTGCCACCCAGAAAGCATAGGTTAAATTCGATAAGGGCAAAATGATAATGAGATTGAAAAGTGCACGATTTGTGCTTTGAATGATTTTTTTTTTCTTTCTTTCTGCCTATGAAAATGCATAGCTTGAGATGACCAGAAAAATATTTTTTTTTTTTTTTCATTTCTTGTTTATTTCTGGACCGTTCTGCCCATAAATTTTAGAACATAACCGTAGGTGTTCAACAATTTCTCCTATACTACTCTGGCGTACAATTTCATACGATTCACATCTGACGGACATGTTATACACCATCACACATCACATTTAATTCACGAAATTCACAACGATGTATGATCTATCCGAACATGAGTCTGAGTATCTCGTATACTAATACCTGCGTAGAGGCTCAATTAGTTTACCTTGGCTCGATGCCATCGCGTGGCCACGTCCAGGGTATCAGGTTGTGACCGTCGACCGCGAATCTACGTGTCTCATGTCATGAGGCACGTGCATGCCAAAAATGGCCACTTTGGCCCTACACATCCTACTTATAAAAATGTACATTTTTATACAAAAATGATTTATTCTGATTGTATTTAATTACAATTTAGCACAAAGCTGGGTCTCTTGCTTGAATTTTACAAAAATACAAAAAATCTGAGATAAGGCCATCTTGGCGGGTTTCTTCGCCTAAGGCCCGGGAGCGTCCGTCCCAATGCGTCTTCCTTTTTGAAAATATATTCCGCGACCAGGTGGTAAAGCCAGTGGTGGAATTTCCCCGCCCAGGTTACTCCCCACCTAAGTGAAATCACGATGGCACCGCAAGCGTACAATAGCGTCTTTAATATATCATTTCATGCATATATTATAAAATTAAATCTCGTACATCATATTTATTCAATTTATAATGATAACATAAGATTAGCTCACATGGGCTAAACCTGTCCATCCATCTTGAAGCGCATGATTTCCACGATCTGACATGTGTTATTACCCGTGGAAATAACACGAAATCCTGTGATCACCTGAAAGCGGTCGGGGCCGAATGAGCCGTTACGGGATTTCTTAACTCGGTCAGCTTTTGGGCCGAACCGCAGCCATCGGCCTCGGCAAATCCGTCCATTCTGAGGCCCTTAGGCCAAAGTAAAGCGAGTAGGAGAAAAACCCACACCTTCTCGGAGTTTGTCGAAAACTCCCCAAATCACAGTGTACTCACCTGGCCCTCGACCGTGTAAACCCGGCTGCCTCTTCTTGTTGAATCGAGCCCAGAAATGGTCCGATCGTCGTAGATCTTAGAGAAGCGGACTTTCTCTCTCAAAATAAGCAATCATTCTTGGATATTTTTTTTTGCTTTTCTTCTCCCAGCGATTTCTTTTTCCTTTTCTTATTTCATTCCCATTTGCTTTTCTTCTTTTCTCATTTCTCTTTCTCATTTCTCTCAATTTCTCCCCATTTTCTCATTTCTCTTTGCCTTTCTCTCCTTTTTGGAGAATTGACCGTATGGGTCGACATGAGAAATTTCCTCCTCACACCTTCCTCGAAGCGAATGAGTGGGTTTCAGCGCTTTTCCTGCTTTTTATTTTATTTCGTAATTAAGCCTTTTATGGCGTAAATTAGCCACGTGAACGATGTAGTATGGGGATCATACCACCCATGTGGCTCAATGTGAGCCATTTCTTTTATGCCAAGTGTAACACCTTTTACTTGAGGTGGCATCTCCTTATACCACGTGTCATGTCAGACTACGTCTCGAAAAGCGTGAATTCAGGCCTCGGAATCCCGGCGAAATTCAGCGTGGTAGCTAGATTTCGAGGGCGATCCCAGCGATGAAGTCGGATTTAGGTCATCAGGATCTAGAAAAATTAGGTTTGTGAAATTACCATTTTACCCTCCTTTAGGAATCTGGATTTTAGGGGTCTCACGAATACGTGCTTATGTACGAGCGAGCGAACAACCTATAGATGGTGGTTGATACGATTCGGACTTTGTGTTTGTGTTGATTCACGTAATTCAACATCAGGATACATTTTCATGTTTGCCGGTGGAGTTGTATCATGGAGAAGTGCGAAGCAGACTTTGATAGCTACTTTCACGATGGAGGTTGAGTTCATATCTTATTTTGAGGCTACATCGCATGGTGTATAGATGAAGAGTTTCATTATGGGCTTAGAATCGTTAATTCTATATCTAGGCCATTAAAATTATTTTGTGACAATTCAACTACAGTCTTTTTAGCTAAAAACAATAAAAGTGGAAGTCGAAGCAAACACATAGACATCAAGTATTTAGCCATAAGAGAGCATGTTAAGGATACTGATCCTTTAACTAAGGGCATGCCACCATCAAAATTTAAGGATCATAGATCATATGGGACTTAGTCTATTGGTGTGATTTTATTCTATAAGACAATGTATGAAACTCTATTTTAGTTATGATATTTCTCATTATGTTTGTGCGCATACTCAGTTATTTGTTTGAGAAATGTCATTAAAGTATGGACCAAGCAAGAATAAACATAGGGTTTATTCATTAAGATATGTGGGCGATTATTATAAAACATGATACATTGTAATACATGGAAGATAATACTCTTTTTAGAGGATCTATCTCTATGATTCGTGTATCTCGTTTTAGTTGTGGGGTATGTTAGAGTATATAGACCAAGTGGGAGAATGCAAGCGATTTCTACGACCACCTTCACCAATTTGTGGTCCATATACAACCTCCGCTTGGTACACGTGGATGGTAGATTGTTGTCACCGCCTTTAACAAAGTGTGGTCTATATACAACCACATATGGGATACGTTGACAGCCGTATATAGAAGCACGTTTTGGCTACGTTGACACTGCAATTAACCACATATTTTCTATCACCTCTGTGATGGACAAAGGCCTATAAATATCAAACGACTCTAGAGTTGGTCCCCTAGTTTGTTCTCACCAAAATACACCATCACAATGGTGAGAAAGAAGATCTTGGAATAGCAACCCATTTTCATTCTCTAATTTGGTTGAAGAAAAAACAATGACTGGAGGTAAGAATTCTGATCTATTTATTCTGCTGCATTTTAATGCTCTATTTGGAATGAAAGGCATGATGGTTTTCACCAATAGTTAAGTCATATACTATATATATATATATATATATATATATATATATATATATATATATATATTAACATCCATGTAAAGAGATTTAATTTAAAAATATGCAAGTTTTTAAGTAATTTAATTTATATTTATTTTCTTTGGGATTTTCATTAGACAATCAAGCATAAAAAAGTTATTTTTCACAGTATTTTCCTTTTTTTTTTTCTTTACTACTTTTGAATAACCAAGCACAACCGAATTTTATGGTATAAAGTTTTGAATCATTTTTTAGAAAAAAATACTTTTGTGATGAAGGTACAATATCTAGTGAGATGAAAATATGTTGGTGAAAATTAAATAAAAGTTCTCTATTAAAAATTATATAATTTGAATATGGATCTCACGTGTGGATAACATTAAGAGGGATGAACATATGTTTTTAAAATCGAGAAGATATATTTTAAATGCTTATATTCTCTTCTTTTTTTTTCTAATATTATGGTTTCCTTTTTCAATCTTATTAGAAAAGAAGCCAAGTACAAGCAAAAATAAATACATCTAGTCAATGCAAGCCATATGCAAATGAATCAACACTTCTCAAGCGTGATATATAAGATATTGCATTAACTTTCACATGTCTTTTGACATCAATTGGAAAATAAAAATAATAATAATAATAATATATATATATATATATATATATATATATATATATATATATATATATATATATATATATATATTATATTCTTTCAAAATTTCAATGATTTAATTTTGACTCGTATTGTAATTAACCATAAACAAAAAAATCCAATAGAAGTACCATAAGCTAATAAAAAAGAATCAATAAGAATAGAGAGATAGCAACGCCAATATTCTACCATGGAAAACCACTAAATAAATAAAGAACCACATGCCTAAAATTATTCTGCTACGAAGAAAATCAATTGAATATTGTGATTTACTTAATCCAAGACTACAATTAGCCACCCAACCACTTGCTTAGATGCTGTAGATTTTAGCTACTTATTTTCTTCTAAGGATACATGGAATCCACACCAAGTTTGATCCTATCGTCTTCTTGAATCCGTAGTGGAACAAATTTTTATTGTTACCCCAAAATGATTAGTATAGGAGCAAGAACGGATAGTACAATTAATCGACCCATTTGAAACGAAAATTCCCCACGTAAAGATTGATTTTTAACTCAAACCAAAATAATTCTCTCTTAAGACAAACTCTGCCAATTCGGTAAGAAAAACTTGAAGCTTAAAAAGAATTCTCTCACTCTCATGATCAGCTCTTCATGAAAAAATGGCTTAAATATTAGAGTTTTAAAACTTGTTCAACGATTGTAAGTGTTGTGATTCATTTAAGAAAACAAAAGGAAGAATATACACATAGATTTATGTGGTTCGACAATATGCCAACATTTACGAAAATGACGATTGAAACTTTTACTATCACCAAATAAGGTCAGGTAGGAAAATATTTATAATAATCCTATGTATGAAAAAATTACAAAAATACTCCTATATCCTGCTCCTTCAACCTATTATTTTATTCCCAACAAAAAAAGACAAGCTTGAAGTGCAAATTCTGTCACTGCCCTTGCTAGGCTCTACTCTAACCCATTTTCTCCATAAATATGAGCCACCTATTACAATGGTAAGTCGTTATAAGAGAAATTGAAGAAATGTAGATGTAATCAAAGTTGTGGAAATTAAAAGGAAGTACAAGAAGAAAAATATATATAAAATTTTAGCTTTTTATATGTATAGCAGTTGTGGAAAAACGAAAGAGACATGGAGCCACAAATATTGGGTGAAGTATTGTTTGTGGCAAATTTGTAGGTAATTGATGAAGTAAGCATGCATGAATATAAGACCTTATGAGATTATGTGATAAATGTAGAATCAGAGACAATATTATTATATATGTAGGGGAGCTGAAAAGTAGTAGCATGCAGAGAGCAATGGCCTTGAAGGAAGGCGGTCGTGATGTGATATTAATGTTGCTCTCTCGCTCTTGTATGTACATGTAGTGTTCGTGAAGGTAACGGCACCAGTTGTTTTCGAAAGAGTCAGCAAATTTAGTGACTTTGAAAGGGGTAATTGTGCTGTGATCAGAAATTATATATATTCATTATATTTATATAAGACTACTGTAGTACTCTACTCCGTGTTTGACCAGGTATCAGAGAAAATGTTACACAGAAAAAAGAAGAGAAGAGAAAAGGTTGATTGATGAGAGAGAGGAGAGGTTGCGTAGGAATCCCTTTGGCTTTGCCTTTGGATTTCTATTTTTTTTCTATTTTATAACCTTCCTATCTCCCTTTCCTCCTTAATTTTGCATTACTTTAAGACAACCGAGACCTTGGATTGTGTAGTCTGTGCTGGATCAGCACGTGTAAGAGCCACGGACTTTCAGGAATTTGCCTTCCCATCCAAATCCAATCCTTCTCACGTGCCAAACCTCTCTCTCTCTCACCATCACCGTCTCCTACAACCCATCTATCTATGTATCAAGGATAAGCAGAGATCTGGATGACTAGTGCTACTTCATTTAATTTCTTTTATCTCTTCTCCAAATTACAACTAAATATTCACACACACATGCTTGTGTGTGTATATATATATATATATATATATATGAGACTAATAAATAGGTACCCCCAAATTAGAAACAAATTAATCTCTGTTCAGTCACTTGCCATATATATGATATATCTAATCATACTTACATATCTGATCAGGTAGCTAGTAGATTCAGAGGTAATTAAAGGCAGCCAAAATATTAAGATACTATATTTAATAACTGAATGCATTTTCTCCTTCATCTTTCTTTCTTTCTTTACAAAATCTAAAAAACACTATAGTGAAACGAATCAATTATCAACAATTCTTATATACAACAATTATTAATCCCCTTGATGATCAGAAGAATAACAGGCTGCAAAAAACATTGGCTATATTATATTATTCACATCAATCATTTTACTTTCTTTTTTTAACGTTTTCTTAAAATTGGCTTTGATGTTGTTCATGCATGCACATGGTTTATATACACACACCAACACATGGACGATAGAATATTAATTAAAGATATCAAATGAATTCTTTTAACACGGCATAGGCATAGGGATCCAGGATTCCATAATTTCCATTAAACCAGTACTGGATACGATTTCTGGCGGTCCATTGTTCCTTAAATATTAGTCGGATTGAAATTAATTTTTATGCCAATAATCAAGAATTTCCATCTTGATTCATCCGGCCAGGTTAATGATAAAAATTTGAAGCAGATGTCATCTTGAAATATACAGCTGTAGCGGGATCTACGGGCTCTCCTTTTCAAGGGTAGGCAAAGGCAAAGAGAAGGTAGTACCTGTTTCATTTTCAAGTGAGAACAAATATTAAACATATAAAAAATTAAAGTAAAAATAAAATGCAAGCTGGAAGAATGGAATGAAGGGGAAATTGGGGACTCTATCTCCTCTTAGAGTTTGACCGAGAATGATTGAAGATATGAGAAAATATATAATTAAAAAGAAGTTTGTTAATTCAGTAATTGACAGTTATGCAGATTTTCTTCATTTTATGAGGCGAATTTCAGGGCAAGGTTTCCCATTCAACGGACATTTTCCAAGTCTCACAATGCCCTTACTAGGAATAGAGACATAAGCTAACGTCTTCATACGAATATACCCACTCTCTTCTCTTCCCTATTTTAATAATGTTTTTCTTTATTTCTGTTCCCCGTCCTCGGTTCTGAGGCCCTCTCTCTCTCTCTCTCTCTCTCTCTTTAAACCCACTTCGTGCCTTTCAAGCTAAGAAGTTGGTCATCTTGCTCCCTGCATTTCCTGCGTGGGTGGGTTTGTCATTTTTTCTGTCATTCAGAAAGAAGATTTCCTAAAGCCAAGGTTTGTATGGATTTTCACTCCATTCATATCCACTCTCTTTTTTTTTTTTATGCAATGATAAATATTGGGATTTCCTTTGTTGATTTTTGCCTTGTTTGTTTTAATCTGAAGTGATGATAGAACACAGGGTCTTCTTGCTCAGCACATCTTCATCGTCTATGCTTATTCTAACCCAGTCTTCTCGAAATTGATCTAGTATTGGTTCAGAGTTCGTTAAACAGTTTCTGTAGAATTATAAAGGAAAAGAAAAAGATTCTGAGGCTCTCTTCGTCTTGTCCTACTCTACTAAATATAGAAAAGTATGGGGATCTGGTAAGGCTGTATTTACAGGAAATATGTGTATATATACGCATATATGTTCCTTCTACTGAGTAGTTCTTTTTTCTCTTCAAATCAAAAAACAACTATATGAAATCTGGAGCTCTTCTAGTGAAGGATAGAAAAAATCATGAGATAAAATCTTAGGTTCTTATGAAGAGCTTTTCTCTACTTCATTAATGGAGAAAGTTGGTAGGTATATATCTGTCTAAATTCATTGTTTCATGGGATTTCATATACCACTTGTACATAGTTTGTTCCAAAATCTTGTTTTTATTTTTAGCCTTCTATATCCAACCAACGTTATTGTTTGATCTAAATAGAAAATATATTACTTCACGTCAACAATATGTATAACTTCATCACATCATCCTCTAGTATTTTAATTTGTGAAGTTGTTTGAAGTGTATGTATAAGCGGGCAAATAGCTAGAAAGCAAACAGAAAAGTAGATCCCCCAAAGCCCGCTTTCACAGATATTTTTCATGGAATTCCCCATGCATCCACTACGATTACAACTAATGTTGAACCTATATGTGCCTCATGCATGTTTACGAATTGCAAGGAGTTAATTGGATGAAAAGAATTAAAGAAACTCGATCGTTCATGAATGGAGGCCCCTTTAGGCTGTAGGTAGGTGACCTCCTTACTGTGGTCCTAATTAATTTCAGGTTAACAACAGATCGAATAGTAGAGGATGATGGCAGCAAGTGGACAGCTCTCAGTTCCACCAGGCTTTCGATTCCATCCTACTGAGGAAGAGCTTCTTCACTATTATTTAAGGAAGAAAGTGTCTTATGAAGCCATCGACCTTGATGTTATCAGGGAAGTGGATCTCAACAAGCTGGAGCCCTGGGACCTTAAAGGTCAGCTACCTACCTACCTCAAGTTTTCTTTTTCATTGATTTTATTACTTATATATATAGGCAGTATATATATATATATATATATATATATATATATATATATATATATATATATATATATATATATAATGTTCTCATAAGATAGAATCAATTGGTTGGGACTTGGGATGGTGCAGATAAATGCCGTATTGGATCAGGGTGTCAGAACGAGTGGTATTTCTTCAGCCACAAGGACAAGAAATACCCAACAGGAACTCGTACAAACCGAGCAACCATGGCTGGTTTTTGGAAGGCAACAGGGAGGGACAAGGCCATCCACCTTAGCAACTCCAAGAGGATTGGGCTGAGGAAAACCCTAGTCTTCTACACTGGACGTGCTCCTCACGGCCAAAAGACTGACTGGATTATGCATGAGTATCGCCTCGACGATGACACCGCTGCTGATCATGTTCAGGTGACCTAGCTAGCTAGCTATTTAATTCATTTAATTATTATTTTAGATTATTTTTCCAGATTGAATTAATTAATATATATAATTTTTCTCATCATGATCGATCTAATTGTGCCGTGCCGTCCCGTTTCTGCGCGCAGCAGGAAGATGGTTGGGTGGTGTGCAGGGTATTTAAGAAGAAAAATCATAATAGAGGAGGGTTTGAGTCAGAAGCTTGTCAAGATCATCAAGAATACATGAATAGTAGTAGTAGTAGTAGTCATGGGGGGATCAGAGCAAGTGGGTCTACTCCGTTGGTGCCAGCAAAACAAATTAATGTTCAAGCAGCATTCTACGATTTCAACTTTGATGGCTCCATGCATCTGCCGCAGTTGTTAAGTCCAGAATCAGCAGTGCCTCCTCCATTCTTCATATCTCCTCTTTCACTGAACAACAACAACAACACTACTAGTACTATGGACATCGAGTGTTCCCAGAATTTGTTGAGGTTAACAACATCAAGTACTACTAGTCATGGTTGTGGGCTGATCAATAATAATAATATTCAACAGGAGAGGATGAATATTAATGGCGGTGATTGGTCCTTCTTGGACAAGCTTCTGGCATCTCATCAAAGCCTCAGCCTGCATGATCACCACTCTCAAACCAAATGCCAGCATCATCATCATCCTTCCTCGCAATTCCTTGACCATGTACCCACTTCAGCCCAGAAATTTCCATTCCAATATCTTGGTTGTGAGACTGACATTTTGAAATTTTCCAAGTAGCTATCTTGCCTCACTTCCACCTCTCATAATGTCTTATTAGCTATCTTAAGCTGTGCACCTCGGACTTTTTTACTCGGTAGTAATACTTGGCTGAAGTTGTGTCTTCCTTGCTAATTTATGAGTTTCCTAATGGGTGCGTACCAAATTAAATGTGTATATATATTCACCCTCTATCTACTTATAGCAGCATCATCATTCACCATGGATATAATCCGCCTTGAAGCTTTTTCATCCACTGTGTGTACATGCATTTATACCTGTCTAAGTACTTCATCAGCTCAGTAATAATTTAAGCCTTAATCCCCAATTTGTTGCAAAAAAATATATTCACACAAACAAAGCATATTAGGACTAAGAGAATCTAGCTCAAGAGCTACAACTTATTGGGATGAAGGATCAACTTCAATAGCAGTAGTAGTATTTTCTTATGTCGAATGAACAGTAACCGTATATGTTAATAGTAATTGTATCAGTGAATAGTAATCATATACATGAACAATAGCCGTATGAGAAAAATAAAGAAAAATAAATGCAGAACATAGAGAACACCAAATTTATATAGAAAACCCGGGAAAAGCCACATGACAACTTCGACAAAATTCTTCACTATCTCAAAGTGATATGCAGTCTTCACTATCTCAAAGTGATATGTAGTACAACTCCTCTCAAGAATATATTGATCTTGGGGTATACACTTAGAAAATAGAGATATTTATAAAATAATCTCACCAAAATACTCTCAAGGTAAAATGGTGGAATAGGACTCTCTAATTTTATATGATAAACTTACACTCTTTGGTGTGGAAAACTTCACACATAAAGTAGAAACCCTCTAGGTTTCTAGTCTCTCTCCCTTTTCCTTTCTTTGAGCTCTCTTGGCTCTCTGCCTCTCTTCTCCCTCTCTTGAATTGGGATGCACTTCCTCCCCCTTCTACATGCCTATCTACTAGCGAGGCATAGTGGAGAAGAGAGCTGCCAAAAAATTAAGGCGATGGCAGCCGTAATTTTTTATAAGAGAAGGGTTGGCACTGAATGTGCCACAATTGCGGCGCATGCAGAAATGGGAATGGTAGCCCCGGCTTTCCCTCCCCTCTTTTGTTGTTTTTTGCCCTTTTCTAAAAGGGGTTGGACCCCACAAAATCTCCCCCTCCAAACCCTTGCAACAATCAACTGATGGTGTGAGTCTTCTGAATCCTTAGTAGGATTCCATAACAGAATTCCAGTTTCTGCCTTGGAATGACTTTCTTTAACATGCTTGTTGCATTCTTGTCTATGTGAATCTTTTTCAATTGGACTTGTTTCTTTTATGTAGGATCACGAATTGAGTGATATCCAACTTCAATATGTTTTGTCCTAGAGTGATAGGTGACATTCTTGCTCAAGTTTGTCGTGTTAGTAATATGTCCTAAAGCAATAGTATAATTGTTATTACTTTCAAATTTCAATAATAAAGAGATATTTTCATTATCATCTTATGTTTCTAATTTGATAATTCATTCCATTAATAGTTGATTCCACTCACAATTATCAAGCGTGTGACTTGATAGGCTTGACATAGAATATTATTCTAAATTGTCTATGGTCCCTCATTATTAATGGAACAATAATGAATTAAGACTAATATGAAGTGTGATTGATGATCATGTTCTACTGATTATGGATATGTGATATTAAGCCAACTCGTAAGTACATGTTGGTGAACGTTGTATTTGACTATAATACACTATAAGAATACTACATAGATTACAAGTCATAAATATTTCTCATCATAGTGATGTCTTCTTTTTATCTTTCAACCTAACACCACCATAGGTATGTACATAAGGAGTTCTATGTTTTGACACAGTTCAACTTCATCTATAATATGATGGTAATACAGACTATAGTTGAACATAAAATAAATCAAACAGAGAGACATGAGTGGAAGAAAGGGATTGTCCCTCTTTTTAGAGAGATATCCATGGGCCCCTCGACGTGTAAGACTGCAAATGCATAGTTGTGCTCAAATTAATTATTAAGAGTTATTAACGTCATTTGTATTGTTAGTTTACATGGAGGTCAAGAAATTGCAAGATTTAACTTTATAAGGGTGACTTAGTTCATGCCTTGTATTCAACTAGGATATTAAGTGACAAAAGGGCTACGGCCTTTACTATGGATTAGGTTATATTGGACCATGGACATCCACATAATTTGGGTGGTCATAGTGCGTTGCTAGAGGCCGTTTATGATTTGTGGGCTCGAAATAGGTTCTAAGCCCACTACCAATTTTATATGGACCTATAGGGTCACACTCTTAGAATTGGCTAGAAACCAACCCTTGGACTTAAAACCAGTATTTAACTCCAAGGGATCCCCTTATGGGGAATCATTCACATTTGAGAGACAGTTAGGGTTTTGGAGAGTCAATGGTAGCACACTCATCTCTCTCGAGGTTTCCAATGGCTCATTCATGTGGATAGTTGTAGAGGGTGCGAGCGCTCCTGCTACACCTCTTGGTTGGACAAGGAAGGCTTCTCGCACACACAAGGCTGCAAAGGAAGGATCTTTCAGCGCAAAGAAGGTATTCTTCTATCCTTCAATTGTCTAATAGGATCACATAGATCCCTGGTCAAGTTATGAGGCAATTTTTTTATTTTTCCATTGCGTAATGTATGATATGTCACCCTAGAAACCCAACAATGGTATCAGAACGACTTGTGATCTTGATTAGATCGGTTTCTTGATTTTCTATCCATATATGATGTGTATGAATATGTGTTACTTGATAAAGATATCGTATCTTTATGCATGTTTGATGCATACAAATAGGTGTAGTTCGTTAAAGATATTTAAAGATCGTATCTTTATACATGTGTGATGTATACGGATACGTTAATTTGTTAAAAGAGATGTTTTATGGAGTTTAAAGCCAAAATAATTCATTTAAAAAAAAATACACAGACTTTTTTTCAAACTATTCACAAAACTAATCTTTTTGTTATTTCAAAATCGAAATCACTAACTGTAGATTTAAAAATTAATCTTAAAACCATATTCACTAACTGCGGTTTTAAAAATTAACCTTAAAACCGCAATTGGTAAATGAAGTTTTAAATTTAACCTTAAAAACACTGTTTCCAATTGCGATTTTAAGGTTAATTTTCAAAACCACAGTTGGTGAATGTGGTTTTAAAAAGCAAAAAGATTAGTTTTTTTATTATTTTGAAAAGTAGTCTTTTATGTGTGTGTTTTAAATATGAATTACTGATATAAGTCCTCGTTTTAATGGTAATCACGAGGAACAATGGTATGTGGCGAATCAAGATGTTAATTTGATTAGCTTGGAGACTGTTTATGCATGATCGTTTTTTATATGTTTGATTTAATGCGATTAATCTAATTTATGATCATTGGTAATCGGTTATGATTCAAGAGGTTCATTTTCGGCACTCTATCGTCAATCTGATGAAATAATAAAAGCAGATGATTTTGCAGTGATTCACTTGGTTACCATTTTTACCATTGACCGTACACCCATATACCTTTATCATTAAAGTCACTGATCGATCAAGCCCAGCTGCATCTCTCGCGCAACACAACAGTGAATGGCGTTTCCCGAATCTTATTGGCAAGAAAAACATTATTTCAACCTTCATAGGCGTTGTTCTCAAACCCTTTTACCCGCTAACTGGTCAACGGACCAGCAGGCGGGACGTTGCCCCTTGACCCCGAGGAAGTTTCGCTTTCAACATAGCTACTGCTTTGATTTTGATGAGATATTTGGATTGCTTGTGTATTACACGTACACTAATTATTATTATTATTATTATTATTATTATTATTATTAGTAAAGGTTTTAGGATTAATAAACGACACTTTGAATATATGAGATATTATGATTATTTTCTATTTTTGTGAAAAATGCATGGTGCGGCCCTTAGACCAATGTGGATGTTTTATTTATGTATTTATTTATTCATTCTATTTTGGATATTTAATGTAAATACAGCATGCGTGCTGTTTTATTTTTTTTAAGCAATTTTTGGGGTTTGTAATATTAAATATGACCTACGGGTCATTTTTTTTCTTACAATTTAATTATAAGTTATATAGTATAAATACAAAGTGTAAAGAAAAATAAAGGCTCGAGAATGGAGATCGAGCTAAATCACAAGAGACAATAGAGGATGTGATCTTCTTAAACTCAGATTTGATGGTGAATACCATTCGACGCATTCTAGGCAAATTCATGGAGATGAAGATCTTACCAAAGATTGACCTTTGATCTTTATATTGGCTTATGGAGATCAATCTAGTTTTGGGTCATGCTAGGACACATTTACTTTATGCCATTATTATATATATGCATGTGATGATATGTATGGTATGATGGATGAGTTATATATATTCACATGATGATGTTATAAGTTAAAATGCAAAAATTAAAATCCCTCACTTGAAATTAAGTCATAAAATACCTACCATATTCTACACCCGTCAAGACTTCAATTGTCTACATAGGTGCTGCCAAAGCAAGGTATGTAGGCCATCTTACTAAGACATGATGGATAATGGTGCTATCGATGTGTATGAATTTGGTGGGCTTAACGAGGTTATCAAAACGGTTTTGGACCTAGGGCATCAATGGGACTTTAGTTATGACATGTAATGTCGAGTCCATGGGAATCCAAGAGTTGCATGAGATGCAATTGGTAAAGGGTTAAGTACCTAAATAACCAAACTTTGGGTGATAAGCCAAAACTTACGTAGAGTTTGGTGAGAAATGGATCTTGGCCCACTAAAGTCTCAAGTGTTGAGATTATTCAATTAAAACTATAGGGTTATTTATTTGATAATATGTAGTAGGAGTAATTTATGCCTCATTGATTTAATTATCGAAATTCTAAAATACAATATATATATATATATATATATATATATATATATATATATATATATATATATATATATATATATATATATATATGATTTGTAGATAATGGCAACAAACAATACACCTACTTTGTCACTTTGATTAGTCCTTAAGAAGGACAAATTTAATGGGACCAACTTCCTAGACTTAAGATAGAAATTAATAATTGTTTTAAGGTGGGGAAGGATGAATAGATGTCCCTGACAACCCATCCTGATGAACTCACAACAAATGCCCCTTGCTCAGCAGATGCTTTATAGTAAGCATCAAAATGACTCAGTTTATGTTATATGTCTCAAGCTTGCCACCATGGAATTTGAGCTTCATAAACAAATGGAAGATATGGGGGCATTCACCATGGTGGGCCATCTCAAGGAAATGTTCCAAGAGCATACCCACATTGAGTGGTTTGTCACCATCAAGGCATTACTTTCTTATAAGATGGTTGCAAGTAGCTCAATAAACCCTTATGTCCTAAAAATGAAGGGTTATCTAGATCATCTTGAGAAGCTTGGTCTAATTAGCCAAGAGTTGGTCATTGATATCATTCTTCAATCTCTACCTAATGCGTATAATGGTTTTTCCATGAACTATAATATGAATAATATGGAGAAATCGATTTCTGAGCTGCATGGGATGCTTAAGACTATTGAACAGAACATTAAGACTAGTAATGTTCTAATGGTTCAAAAAGGTAGAATATGAAGAGGAAATGGGTAACTAAGGGCAAGGCTAAGGATAACCAAAAGCCCAAGGCTAAGAAGCCTAAGGCTAAGAAACCAAATGAATAGCAATGCTTTTTCTACAATGAGCCAAGTCATTGGAAAGGGAATTGCAAGTTCTACATGGAAGATCTGAAGAAAAAGGGTAATGATACTACATCTTCAGGCATTTATGTTATAAAAGTCAACTTATCTACTTCTGTTTCATAAGTATTGGATACTGGTTGTAGATCTCACATTTGTGTGAATGTGCAGGGTCTCAGAAATAGTAGACCGTTGGGGAAAGGCGAGGCGGGCCTACATTTAGGCAATAAAGGAAGAGTTGTTGATTTAACTGTAGGAACTTATTATTTATCTTTGCCTTCAGGAGTAGTTTTGGAATCAAATAATTGTTATTATGTTCCTGTTATGAGTAGGAATATTATTTTCATTTCTTGTTTGGACATGGTTGGATTTTCTTTTATTATTAAGGATAATACTTGTTCCATTTATCATGGTGATATCTTTTATGGGGATGCTCACTTATCAAATGGGTCTTTATATCCTAAACCATGACAATCCAAATGCAAAGGCTATCTATATCATTAATATCAAAAGGTTTAAATCTAATGATTTAAATACAGCCTACTTTTGCCACTATCGTTTAGGCCATATAAATGAGAAACGCATTTCCAAGCTCCATCTAGATGGACTTTTACATTCATTTGATTTTGAATCTTATGAAGTATATAAATCTTGTTTGTTAGGCAAAATCACCAAAGCCCCTTTTATAGGATATAGTGAAAGGGCTAATAACTTATTAGGCCTTATACATAGTGATGTATGTGGGCCAATAAGTTCTATTGCTAGAGGAGGGTCCAATGCTTCATTACCTTTATTGATGATTATAGTAGATATGGTTATCTCTATTAGAAGAAACATAAGGATGCGTCTTTTGAAATGTTCAAAACATTCAAGAATGAGGTATAAAACCAACTTGATAAAAGTATTAAAGCACTTCGAACAGATCAAGGTGGTGAATACTTAAGCCAAGAATTTGATGACTATCTTAGAGATTGTGGAATAGTTTTAGAATTGACTCCACCACGAACACCTCAATGAAATGGTGTTTCTAAACGGGGAAATAGAACCTTATTAGATATGGTTTGATCCAAGATGAGTCAACCAGATCTTCCAATATCCTTATGGGGTTATGCCCTAGAAACTGTTGTGTTCCTACTTAACTGTGTTCCATCTAAGTCGGTTCAAAAGACACCATATGAGATATGGATTGGGAAGCCTCCCAATTTGTCTTTTCTTAAGATTTGGGGTTGTGAAGCTTCATATCTTTGAAAAATTAGCATCCAAATTGGATAAATGCCTTTTGTGGGGTATCCTAAAGAAACAAAATGATACTACTTCAACAATAATTTAGAGAACAAAGTGTTTGTTGCTCGAAATGCTATCTTTTTGGAAAGAGAGTGCATATCCAAAGGAACTAGTAGGAGTAAAGTTCAACTTGAAGAAATTCAAGCACCACAAAGAAGCATTGGACCAATTATGGAAACTCAACAGGTTTCACAAGAATTTATTGACCTGTACAAGTAACACAAGGCCTAAGAAGGTCTAGTATGATACGTCAAAATCTTGAGAGATATGGATTTCATGTGACTAACAATCATGATGTGATCCTCATGGATCATGATTAGCCCATATCCTACCAAGAAGCCATATCTAGTCCAAACTCCAATAGATGGCAAGAAGCCATGAAATCTAAGATGCAATCCATGCATGATAATCAAGTTTGGACCTTGATTGACCCACCCGATGGTCTAAAGACTATAGAGTGTAAGTGGGTCTTCAAAAAGAAGATAGACATGGATGGTAATGTGCATACCTTTAAGGCACGATTGGTTGCAAAAGGTTTCAAACAAACACATGGTATTGACTATGATGAAACTTTTTTACTAATTGTTATGCTCAAGTCCATCATAATCCTTTTAGCCATAGTTGCATACTATAATTACGAAATATGGCAAATGGATGTCAAAACAACATTTCTTAATGGAAACTTGCTCAAGGAAGTGTACATGACACAACTAGAGGGTTTTGACAATCCTAAGAATGTTGGAAAGGTTTGCAAGCTTCAGAAATCCATTTATGGATTGAAGCAAGCACCTCGAAGTTGGAATCTTCATTTTGATGAAGCAAATAAAGTTTTGGTTTCATCAACAATGAAGATGAACCTTGTGTTTATAAGAAGGTTAGTGGGAGCGCAATAGTTTTTCTAATGCTTTATGTTGATGATATTCTTCTCATTGGAAATAACATCCCTGCCTTGCAAAATGTCAAGTCTTAGCTAGGGAGCCGTTTCTCAATGAAAGACTTAGGCAAGGCTGCCTATATTCTAGGCATTAAGATCTATAAAGATAGATCTAAAAGGATAACTGGCCTAAGTCAAAGTACATATATAGATAAAGTACTTAATAGGTTTAATATGCAAAACTCTAAGAAATGATTTTTGCTAATGTGTCATGGTATTACTTTAAGCAAGACTCAGTGTCCAATGACACAAGTTGAGTGGGATCTCATGAGTAAGATTCCATATGCTTCTACTATTGGATCTATCATGTATGTTATGTTGTGTAATCAATCTGATGTGTCATATGCCTTAAGTGTGACTAGTAGATACTCGTTAGATCTCGATGAAAGTCACTGGATAGGCGCAATTTAGAATATCCTTAAATACTTCAGAAGATCTAAGAATACATTCTTACTTTATGGAGGACATGGAGATGAGCTTGTTGTAAATGGTCACAGATATTAGCTTTCGATCTGACAAATTTTATTTTATATCGCAGTCAGGTTTTGTGTTTTGTTTAAATAGAGATGCTATTAGCTGGAAAAGTTCAAAGTAAGACACCGTGTTGATTCTACTATAGAGGTCGAGTATATAGTTGTATTAAAAGCAGCTAAGGAGGTTGTTTGGATCAAGAAGTTCATTATTGGACTTGGAGTGGTTCCTAGTATCTCGAATCGAGTGGACCTATTTTGTGATGATAATGGGGCCATAGCACAAGCTAAGGAACCTAGCTCACATCAGAGATCTAAACACATACTCAAACGTTTTCATCTCATTCGAGAGATTATTAAGAGATGAGATGTTAAGATATGCAAAGTATCTACTAATGACAACATTACAGATCGACTAACTAAGCCACTCCCACAAGTAAAACATGAGTCATATTAAGTCAATGGGTATTAGATGCATGTCAGATTGGCCCTAGTGCAAGTGGGAGATTGTTAGTGATGTGCCCTAGGGTAATAGTGTAATTGTTATTACTTTCATATTTCAATAATAAAGAGACATTTTCATTATCATCTTATGTTTCTAATTTGGTAATTCATTACATGAATAGTTGATTCCACTCATGGTCATCAAGTGCGTGACTTGATAGTAGAGCCCTAAGCTTGACATGGAATACTATTCCAAATTGTCCCTCATCACTATTATTGATGGAACAATAATGAATTAAGATTGGACATAGATATGTGATATTAAGTCAACTCATAAATACATGTTAGTGAACATTATACTGGACCAACCCACTATGAGAATACTACATGGGTCAAAGTTGTAAGTAATTCACATCATAGTGATTTCTTCTTTTTTGTTTTTCGACTTGACACCACCAAAGGTCCATGCATGAGGAGTTCTTTGTTTTGACACAGTTCAACGTCATTGTAATAAGATGGTAATACATACTGTAATTGGACATAGAACAAATCATGCGAAGAGACATGAGTGGATGAAAGGGATTTGTCCCTCTTTTTAGAGAGATATCCATGGACCCCTCGAAATGTGGGAGTGAAAATGCATTCTCATACTCAAATGAATTAATGAGGGAGTTAATGTTATTTGTATTGTCAATTTACATAAAGGTCGAGAAATTACATGATTAGACTTTTCAAAGATGACTTGATCCATACCTTGTGTTCAATGAGTGAAAAAAGGACTACAACATTTACTTTGGATTAGGTTATATTGAACCATAGACATCCATTCACATAATTTAGGTGACCAATGTATTGTAGAGAAGGCAAATATATAATATAGCTAGATATCTTATTTGATCCCCTGGCCTCCACATAGCTCTAACAATGATTTTTCTAAAATGACTAGTTTAGAACATAAGTTTGCATTGAAATAGAATTGTATCTGATAACGGTCAAACATAATTCAACAGCCAAATCACAGTAAAAAACAGTAAGTCGAGTGGCTCAATTTGAACAGAAAGTAAAAGGAAAATACCATAAAAGAACATTTAAATAGAAGTTGAGTTTGTAGACTTAGAACACGCATCATATAATATAGCATCTAAAGTTAAGACAATACCAATTAGTATACAGCTGAGGGCAGAACGTTAGATCTTAAACAGCAACACTAGTTAATAATTCCAATCCCATCCCCTTCCTATTGTCAACTGTGGGCTGTCCTAAACAAAAGAAGACAGCATATCTCACTCCTCAGTACCCACAAGGGAATATATATATATATATATATATATATATATATATATATATATATATGCATTACAACACCTTCATCCCAGCCTGGTTTCCTTTTGTTCCGATGCAGTGACAAATACAAGTAGCTGTGTCATCCAAGACTCAAAATCCAGCTCCACCTCAAAAGCAAGTAGTACTCTTCATCAAGCTAAAAAACATCTACCACCCCCCATACTCTCAAATGGCTGTACAGACACGGATCCGGAAAACCACCAAAATCCTTCAAAAGAAGCACACCCACCAACACAAAGCAATCCAGAAAACCATCATCAATCTTCCTAAAAGTGCACACCATTCCCATTGCTATACACGCCATTTACCAATCCATTAGAATGCTTGGTGGCATTTCCATTTTGATGGGCTTTCATCATTGATTGTCCGTTACTCGTGACTATCGTTTTGGGCACCACCGAGCTTACATGGTCATTGTTTTGTAGAACCACCTCCAACTGCCCGCATACTGCTGCTATAAGCCCTGTTAACATGAAAGAAGTTTTACGGCTAGATGAAAAAACATACAACCAAACGGACACATTTCAAAATAGAAAATCATCCAAGAAGCTCCCAAGTATGTCCTCAATCCAAAAAAAAATCAGTAGCAAGTCAGCAAATACAGAACATGGTGACCACCAGAAATGGACTTTCAAATTCAACTACAAAATAAAGTTCTACAACAGAATATTTACCCACGTGTAACCAGTGATTGAGTATTGAGCCTACGCGCACCTTAAGCACGCTTTCTTAAAATACGATGTCATCATTCTCCAGTTTATTAATTTCATTAATAAATCACTTCTTTATTGATTAAAAACCTCCCCAACTAGCAATTGCATTGCCCTACAATACCTATATAATGCTGAAGTCAATGAAGTGCTGATATCAGCAGTGAGCAATGGTCATCGAGTTCATCATATAAAAAAAAGTAATGAATAAATGAAGATCTATAAAAATTTCCCCTTTACTGGGTGACCAAAAATCCAATCAATCAAATATTACAAAGTCTACTAAATAACAATAATAAAGGGGTAGGGAAGGAAAAAGCTTGTTTGGTAACCGTTTCCAAGGAAAGTTTTCAATTCTCCAGAACAGAAAAATAGTAACACACATTTAGTAACCAGAAGACAGAAAACTATTTTTTGTTCTTAAAAACACAAGTATTGTTTTTCTTAAAACCGAAAAACTGAATGTTTTTAAGGTACATCTTTAGGTTATTTTCAACTAAATTTATCCAATAATTTGGCAATGGATTGTCCTGTTCCAAACTCAACTAAATAAAGCCTATCATCAATTCTCACTCCGTTTTTCTTTTTCTTCTCTTCTTTTTTTTTCAAAATTTGAATACTTAGAGGGGAAAAAAGAAAAGAAAGAAAGAAAGAAAGGCAACAAAGAAACTAATTCATGATTGCAAGGCAGTTATGGGTGGGCTAAATTAGTAGAGCATTAAGTCAAAAGGGATTCACCAACAGAAAAGGGAGATACCTAAGAAAAGAGGAGAAGGTTTTCCAGGCCTTGACTTGAATTCAGGATGGAACTGGACACCAATGAAGTATGGATGATCAGGCAGTTCAACAATCTGTCACAAAAGTATTCACCAAGAAACCACTTAGGGATTACAGAAACTAGATATCTTGTAGAAGGAAAAAAATGGCATACTATTATTATCTCATATATATTGTTTACATAAGGTACAGTTTGATAATCATGCTTCATGTAATAATTACCTCCATGCGGCGACCAGTTTCATCTTTGCCTACAAATGAGAGACCAGCATCTTCAAGCTGTGATGTCATATCAGGATTGACCTGCATGACATAAATAGTTCCTTCCAATAATCATTCTATTAAACAATTTTCTTTTTCCCTGGCAAGCAAGAATATTATTAAGATCACCTAAAAAAATAAAGAAGGGCACAGCAAAATACACAAGTCTAGAAAGGAAGCCAAATAGGCAAAAGAAAGGAATGTATGGGCATGCCAATATCCTGCTCCCAATTGCACCACCCAACTAAATACCAAAGGTAATGGCATCTTCTGAAATGTGAGCAAATGCATACTTGTATGCTGACTACAGACACCACATACCTCATATCTATGCCGATGTCGCTCATCAACAAATTTCATGCCACCATACCTAAAGACAAGTTCAATAATATAAACAGGTTAGCCAGGACCCAAAAAAAGAAGAAACTTGATGAGGAACCATCAAGCACAACATCTTCTTAAGGACATGATTATGAATTTAGTAATGGATGTTGCAATTAAATAGGAAGCATATCAGTGCAATGTTGCAGCATTTCCTGAGGCTCCTTTGGATCCCAAAGAGAATGAAAATAAGGAAAATGGTAAGAATAAAAAAAGGAAAATGGTAAGAATAAAAAAAGGAAATTTTAATGGTAAGACCAAAGCATATCAGGCCTTTGGTCTCCCTCAGTATACGTGTTGTATACGCTTGTTGGGCTTCTCTGAGGCTTCTTTTTGGTTAATATATTTGCTTCATTTATCTATCAAAAAAAAGGAAAATGACAAAATAAAACCACACAAGATAATTTTAATGCACACTCCTGCAGGTATACAAGCTATATAGCATTCATACGCCTTGTCCTTAGTAGGGTTTTTTCATTTTCAGCATTTTTGTTATGTTCATTCTTCCTGCCATCTAAATGAAGTCCAAAAGAAGAGTAAAAACAGAAAGGAAAAATGCCAATTGCAGAGGTCAAATTTATGACAACAGACACACGCACAAAACGCATAGATAAACACATGCAATTGTTTATGCATGCTGAGGTTGTCATTAGGTCTTACAACTTCGCAGATTTACAGTCAGCAAGCCTAAAGTACGTTCTCCTTGATCCCAGACGCATAGTTCCTCCCATATGAGTTTTTGAGCCCTATTAAGTAGAAGAAAATAGCTTAACCACTGTGAACAAAGAAAGTTAGAAAAAGAAATTTAATGACAACTCAGTCAAATTTTCCTAGATTTGAATACCTCTGGCATAAATATAACACAAGGATTCTTTGTTTCAGGATCAAACTCTGTGCTGTTGGCATCTTGCCAGCCAAGAATAGACCGTGCAAACTCAATGACAGCAATTTGCATTCCCAGACAAATACCCAGAAATGGAACATTTTTTTCTCGAGCGTACTTTGCCGCAAGAATTTTACCCTGCACTCCTCGATCACCAAAGCCACCCGGAACTAGAATACCATCAGCCCCCTGCATTAAAAATCTGTTCAGAGGACCAATGGTGAAGACAAACATAACATAAATGAAAACAAAACCTCCTGAATATTGATTTGAAAGACCAATTGAAGGAAGTGTATCCCTAATATATGGTCACCTTCAAACGATCCCATGCAGCTTTATGAGCATCAGGGGCCTGCAAGTGTAAATAGAAATTGAAAGGTTAATAGATAGAATAACAGACAAATGAAAAGGCTGAAGTGGATTAAAAAATAGTACTCACCTCTTTTGCAGTTACATCTTCAAGATCGCCAGCTGCAATCCACTCTACAATAAGTTTCCGACGACAAGCAACAGAAGCATGCAAAAGAGCCTGCAAATATGAAATAGTAATCATTGATCATGCTATTTATGTATCAAAACTGAAACAATAAGTTAGAAGGTGCATACATTTGATGGTAAGGATGTAAATTTGTATTCAAAAGAGACACCAAAAAAGCGACTTGAGGAATACAAGAACAAAACACCAACACCACAAAGGCTCGAAGAGTAGAAATATCTACAAAAAAGTTTTTTCTTTGCACCAATTACACCAGTTTAAGTATATGACATGTGTGGCTGGTTGAGGGAACTACATATACCCATAGAGAGTAATGCAAATTCCATATAACTAGAACCCAAAACCCCTTTCTTCGTTTTATTTTTTATGGGTAAACCTTTTTCCTGCAGGGTACCATAAAACTCAAACCCCACAGAAACTAGCTACAGGACCAACAATATGGAAGGAAGTGGATCAGTGCCAAGAAAAAGAAGAAGTTTTATGCCAAGCAAGGGGGTCACACTTGGTATACTTTGTAAATTACTTTTTTAACCCCTTTGAAATGTTAGTTCTCAAGTCGTAGATTACTTTGCTTTTCACCATAAGATGTGCAGTTTGTTTACAATAAAAAACCATAGCAATGACTTATTGGAGGAGAAAAAGTCAATCAGAAAAGAGAAACTAAATTCATTATTTTCAGGTAGTAAAATAACACACCTTCAAGACAGAGAGATAAGCATCTGAAAGACCAGTATATTTTCCAACCATGGCAATCCTGACCTGTCAGGTACATGACATTCAAAATCATGATACTTGGCAACACAAAGGTAACGGGACTTCAATTCATAAATTATATATGTTTGAAACTCACAGGATTGTACAACATGTCGCAAACTTCTGTCCTGATGGTCCATTCCTTTAGATTAGGCTCCCTTGCAACACTGCAGATAACTGAATGTTAACAGACCACTGGAAAACATATCATCCATGATTGTTTTACAGAAACATTGTCAATTGAGCCAAATTCTATGGACAAGAGATCAAGTAGCAAACTTAGATCAAAATATATGGTGCAGAAAATGAAATGTGAGTTTAGAAGACAAACCCCATAAGGTTCAATCTTTTCAAGATTGCTTCATGTGCCTTCTGGTCCTAATTGACAAGGAAAAGAAAAGGTTCAGAGTAGTTTGTAAGAATTACAACTGAAAACATTTTCAAAGGACTGAAGAACTGCTTACTCTTAGTAGCAAAGGAATATGCCAAATATTTGGAACATCATAGAGAGTTATGATATTTTCTGCCTGAAAACAAGTGATTTGATTCAGTATCTTGCATTAAAAAACTAGTAATTAACTGTTTACAAAAAACAAATAGGAAGACAGCATCTTGGTCATGGTACCGGCACATGACAAAATTGAGAAAGTTTGCTCATAACATTTTCCTCTAGTGCCTGTCAAAGACAATTAAAAATAATTTTAGATGCTTAAACCACAATGTTACAGAAAATTAAAGGAGAAGTAGCAGAAAAGAAGAGAAAGAAAGGACCTTTGTACTGCGACAAGCTAAAATATTTGGAGTCAACCCCAGCCCTCGAAGCCCACGAACACTATGCTGGGTGGGCTTTGTTTTCTAAGAAATAAAAATTGGAATAGAAAAACCTCATCAGAACCAGTATACATTCATGCATAAACAGATTGCACAACCTAATTTTCAAGTGTTGAAATTTGAATCAAGAGAAGATGGTGCAAACATACCTGTTCACCAACAACATTGAGAACAGGAACAAGACTGACATGAATCAAGCAAAAATTTCCAGGGCCTAAACAAAGGAAGATTTGGTTAAGGGGGCTTATTTTGCTCAATTGCACACCTCTGAAAGCAAAAGTTGCAGTTCACAGTACCCTTACCTACATGGTATGAGAACTGGCCAAGTGCCTCTATAAAAGGCATAGATTCTATGTCCCCTGCATAAATAAAAGTTACTTTTAAACTAAATAAAAATGGGGAAATAGCTCAAGCTATTGCATAGCAAAGATGCTGACCCACCGATGGTTCCACCCAATTCTATGACACAGACATCAGCTGGACCCTCTTTCCCATCCACTGGTACAATTGCTACACGCTCAATCCACTCTTGAATGGCATCTGTAATGTGTGGGACAACCTACAAGAAAGAGAATGTAGGAAAACTTCAGGAACCATAATACATAAGGTTCTGATCAAGAACATATAGTCCATTTCAAAATCTAAACAAACCTGTACAGTTTTTCCAAGATAATCTCCTCTTCTCTCCTTATCAATAACTGACTGTTAAAATATCAACCCACAAAAAGAAAATTAATGACAATGGAGATTCAAGAGTAACAGAATCCTTTCATAAAATGACACACAAGCACAGCAAGGAGATTTGTAATTCAATAATTTGCCTGATAGATCTTTCCAGTTGTTATGTTATTGTCACGGGTCAACTTGATATCTAAGAACCGTTCATAGTTTCCAAGATCCAGGTCCACCTGTAAATCATAAAACCAAGTGATCAGTTAAAGAATACACAGAAAGAATCAAATCTTCTTTCAGTGATAATATGGATGGTAGTGCCTTATAACAATTCCAATTCCCACAAAGACATGGCATGCAATTTGCAGAGATGTAATATGTGTGAGTCTACTAGTATCAATCACAGAAAGAAAGGCACACCCATGAAATTATTATACTGGCATTTGTAGGTGGTAGTGATGGATACCTCACCGCCATCATCTAATACAAACACTTCTCCATGTTCGAAAGGAGACATTGTCCCTGCATCGGTGTTCAGGTAAGGATCTGCACAAGTAATGAAATCAACCATTAAAAATTGAACAAGAAAAATTATGATAATGTGAACTAATTTCAAAACCAGAAAGAAAGGGGAAAAAATAGCTTCAGTTACAAGTGTCCATAACAAAAAATTAAAAAAAAAAAAAAGAAAAAGAAAAGAAAAGAAATTGAGCTGCTTTGTAAAAGAATTGAACCCATAAAATATGTTAAATTAAAACTATATCAGGACTAAGCATCATTATCCCAAAGCTTTTAAAAACACAACCATCACAATGCTTTTAAAAACACAACCATATCTATAACCTTGTCATTTGAAATCACAAGCTCATTTTTTTAAAAGTAGATGCCAAAACATCCGAGTCACATGAGCTATTCCATCATAACAAAAATGCTAATACTTTAAACTGATTTAAAGAAAAAAAGGAAAGAATTGAAAAACAAAATGCTTATATCAGGAGAAACAAAAAATGAGAAATTTTGATGAGAGATAGGAAAGAGAAAAGTAAAAAATGAAAAAGGGCGGAGAAGGAAGATACCGATCTTAATAGAAGTGACGCGAAGTCCGCAGGCCTTGAGAAGAAGTCCGATGCTACTGGCGGTGACCCCCTTGCCGAGGCCACTGACGACGCCACCAGTAACCAATACGTACTTCATTTTGCAAGTGTTTTCCCCCAAAAAAAAATTGGTAACTTTCAGACTATCAGGAATACGGGAAGCAATCCAATCCTAGTGGGTGCTTCGCCTTGTCCCTCCTTTCTTTGTTCTGTTTCAGATAATACCGAAGAGGGAATGAATAAAAACATATATAATAGAGAAGAATGAGATGATAAAGATGAATGGGCATTATTGAACGGAGAGAATAATGAAAAACCTTGTTCAAAATGACGATGTTTACAAAGGGCTCCGCTCCTCCTGCTCTCCGCTTCTTGTTCAAAGGAACCACCGCCGCCAAAGACCTTAACAACACCTGAACTCAAAGGCCTTCTACCCTCTTTTTTTTCTTTCAGGCGGCGCGGGGCAGCTGTTGGGTGGCGGAGTGTCTAACAAAACCTCCTTCTCCCCCTTTTTAACTTCAAACCAAATAAAAAGCCTAACCCCCCCCTCCCCCCTCCTCTCCTACAATGTGAATATGTATATGAGAATATCTTCTTTCCCTTTCCTTCTTTTCACATTTCTTTTTTTATAATTTTCCTTTCCCTTATCACTTTATTATTGATATTTGATTTGAATATATAAGTGCACATGGATATAGATATTCCTGTTAGGGTTTCTTTTGGTTCATTATCCTTTTGATTCGAGCGGCCTCTTTTTCCACCCTTGTTGCCAATTTTACATATTCCATGTATATATTTTGACTTATATATATTCCATGTATAATTTAAAAATAAAAATATATATAAATTGTGGGAGGTAAGGGAGCAGGGGTCTCTTATAACATAATCAATGATTTCAAGTTCAATCTTTACGAATATAATTCTGTTCTATGATAAAGCTTTATCACATTTATAATTCATCTTAATCGATATAATATGTCTCAAAAACGTTTTTCTTTATGTATATATGAATGAACCTGATCATGACACGTTAGAAAGAAAAAAAAATAAAAAAAATAAGAGAAAGAAGATAGCGATATATCATATCAGAGGGGTCATGTCAGAGGGGGCCTACTCCAAGTTGGTAATGGAGAAAGGTTTGATTTTAGGAAAATAAAAAAGATTATCCCTTTACTTAGGTTACGTCTTTGGGATTGTTTTATAGAATAATAGTGCTCGCCGCTCGGGCGGGTATTGGCTCTAGCCGTGTTTCGTCTTTGTTTAGCCGCCCATTTACAAGGCTCATTCCTTGGCTTTTTCTTTTGACTACTACTTACTTACCTTATCTTTAAGTTCAGTTGGTCTAGGATTCATTGTGAAACTAAGACCAGTTTTTTTTTTGTTTTTTTTTAATATAACGGAACACTTTGTTATAATATAATAAATTATTCATAACAGGACTCTCGAACTTTAAACCCTTTTTCTTGTCTTTCATTTTTAACTTTAAACGATTTATCAATTAAACTATAATTTCTTTTTTTTTCTTATTACATTTTAAAGCCAATATAATAAATTATTTTAACAGGGCCTCAAACCTAGAATTCATTTTCTTATACCTTATGCATATTTAAAACGGTGATGACTTTACCATTTGAGTCAGACATGATGACCAACTAACACAGGTTATTCATACGAGTTTCCATTATAATATAGGTATGGAAATTGCAATGGAGAATACTGAATGGACCCCAATTCCACACCAAATCAAATTTTTTGAATCCTCCTTCACCCACCACCTACTTCCATCATCTATGCTTAAGTCATACTCCAATCTCCCAATTTTTTAATTTTTCTTTTCCTACAAACAAATTTTTTATTTTGCATGCACTCAATTCGATCAAAGTTTTTATACTTATCCTTGATTTCCCACAACTTAAAGCAAGTGGTGTATTAATTGAAGCAATCAATGCTTCATCGTCTTCTTTTCTTGAAATTGCAAATCTTGTGAGCAAATCATAAATGGGTTTTTATTTATGTCAGGAGTGCATTCCTTGTCGTAGGCTTCTTGCTCTCCGGAGGGTGGAAACACCCCCGTGAATGAATTTTGAATTACTTTTTGTTTAAAAAAATAAAAAGAAACTAATAAACTAAGAAAATATTATTTTATATATTGTAAATATAAAAGTATGGCTATTATTAAATAAATTTATTAATATGAACAAGATTCTTCTATCTCATTATGGTTCATGATTCATTTGATGAATTTTGAAGATTCATTGGATGAATCTTGAAAATTCATCCAACGTATCTTGAAATTCATAATGTATCTAATGTACAGGAAAGATTCGTAAACTTGTACATAATGATCGTTATGATTGCTTTATAATGATCATTATAAAAGACCTTTGATTTTTCCTAGATATATATATAAAAATGTCTCACTTATGCCTTATAAAAGAATCTGAAGAAATATAATTCTCTTGTTCATATTTCTTTCTCTTTTCGTCCAATATATCCGTCCCTTTTTCTTCATTTTATAACTTCTTCTTTTTTCATTAAACAAAAACAAATGAACAAAGTGTCTTAAAATTGAAATAAATATCATCTAATTTATTAATATTTTATTTTAGATCTTATTTTTGTTGAAAAATGGTCCAATTAAGTGTATGAAATTAGGTGGAATATATTTACTGTTTTTCTAATAGTGGAGCATTATTCAAGGGGCCAAGATGTTTGGATTTGCCAGACAGTGAGAAGTCTATTTGAAAGGCATGTTTGGCTTGCCAGATAGTGAAATGTCTATTTGAAAGTCTATAAAAGGAGGGTCTCTTAATCTGATTCTGTATATTCGTTTTGTTTGATCTTAAATCCTATCCATTGTTATTCATTCCTTCAAGTTTTTTATCTCGTTTCTTTACACGGATGATAGAGAGGAACATGGTTCAATTCGTTGGAATAGTATCAAGGTGTTGTAGTGTTACATGTAACCGTTTTATCCTAGGAGACAAATACACATTAAGATTCTCCGAGCATCAAATGAGAGTGACGAATCTGTTTTAAGGAGATTATAGAATCTCATAAGACTCGACTCGTCTTTCACTTGCCCTTTGATGATCATATTCTTTGTTCACATCCAATTTCTTTTTTGATGGTGTTCTGTGTTGTATCTTGCAAGACATATTTATTTTTTTCATTAACCCGAGTTTGTAATGCAGAGTTTGACACATTCATCTTACCATTTTACTTTATTTAAATTAATAAAAATAATTTTTTTATAGTGAGTTTATCACATTGATTTAAACTTCACTTTATATATATATATATATATATATATATATATAATAATATATATATATATATATATATATATATATATATATTTTTTTTTTTTTTTTTGGTATTCTAACTCCAATGTCTGAGAACCAAACAGTGTTGGGAAAAAAAATATAAGTATGCAATAAACTAATGTGAATAGCTCATGTTGGATAATATATGGTATTGGGAGCTCTATCCAAACGCTTAGTTTAATTATTTGGAAAAAGAATAAGAATTTAAAAAAAGGGTTATCATCCAGGGCAAAATCATGGATGCGGACGTGAATGGACTGTTTGTTCAAATTATGGGAAGTAACTTAAAAATATTGGTCCACAGCTTCTTAGGTCTCAAGCAACTTACAAATATAGGCCCATGCATTTCAAATGGTATCAAGGATATGCGTTTTAAGTATAGAAGGGATGCATGATCACCAAGCAAGCAAATATTTATGTAGTTAATTGAATTGTTATAAATATTATCGAAGCCGTGTGTCGTCTTGATGGCAAGTCTATTCAGTTTGACTTACGTAAAAAGTTTTTTGTCGTTTGATGCTGCATGTCGCTAGGATATCTTATGGAGAACGTTGTGTTTATATAGTGAGTGTTTGTTACATTCTACGTTGGATTGAGGAGAAATTTTCTGAGACCATATATGTATTGGCTCTTCGATCAGTAAATGTAGATGCAGTAGATTAAATCTGAGTTCACCAGCTAATGACGTGTGAGAGCCCCGATGGGGTAGGCACCAAAAGCGACCAATGGCGGGATGCCAGAACTCAATCCTCTGTGTTCGGGTCTTTCGGGCGCGCACTATCCCGAATGTCTTTTCTGCAGGTGTTTTAAACTTTCGTTGGCCAGCAGTAAGCGAAATTACCAACCTCCTGCCAAGGTAACGTACAACAACCTCCTGCCAGTTTTATCCGAAAAAAGAAAAAAAAAAAGGCATGATTCCGGTAAATTAATATTTTTTAATTTTCCCCTTTCGGTGACATCTTTTGAAACTGGGTACAAACTTCAAAGCCTTATCAGAATAATGAAGGCATATGGATATGGGTTTTTGTTGGGAAAATGGTCGATTAGGTAGTGGAACCGAACGCAAAGAAGATTGATTCACGAAGAAGAAAAGGACATGCCAGTAAAGGCAACCTATGAAACTGAAACATCACAATTCACGCAAATGAAGACAAGATGGGACTATGCGGAGCTGTTGTCTCCACGATTCCAAGTTCACTTTCACACTTACAAATTATAAGACTACATCTTTTTCAACCCCACAAACATATTCATACACCCAATTCTAATTTATTAGTAAAAAGAAATAGCAACAACAAAAACAAAATACAGAGCGACTACTAACTACTAAGTACTAAGAAGTAACTAAGAACTAACCAGGGGGAGTGGGTGGGTAGGTGGGTGGGTTTATGAGTAATCTTAAAAAAAAAATAAAAAAGACAAAAACAAAAACCATGGCAGAAAAAGACCGCCACTCCTACTTTTGTGCTTACTAGCTTAGCTAGACCATTAGACAAATAATCAAATATCGCAACTTCCGTTGACTAAACTGCTCATCCCCACTTTTTTAACTTATTATAACTAACAACACCTATTTTCTGTTGGTCAAGGATGTCGTGTCAGAGTAAATTTGAACTAGCCCACCACTAAGAAGGATCAACAACAATAACACTAATAATAGCAACAATGATAATAAAAAGTAAAAACTTCCGCATGTCTATCTTATATGATAAAATACTGTCAATTTAAAAAAATGTAAAGCGAAAAAACGAGGTCTAAGGTTTAAGTCTAATTTACCATATCATAACTAAAATATTGACCTATAAATAAAAAGTAAACAATTTGCCATTTATATGAAAATGACGTAAAGTTATTTTAGGAATACAACAATTTTATAAATATGTCTACTATCTTACTTCCAGTTTACAAATGGGTTGTTTTGACTTCGGTCATCTTACTCACAACACCTATTTTCTGTTGTTCAAGGATGTCATGTCGTTGCAAATTTGAACTAGCCCACGACTAAAGATCAACAACAATAACATCAATAATAGCAATAATGATAATAAAAAGTAAACAACTTCGTCATGTCTAATTCATGATAAAGTGCTATATATTTAAAAAATATAAGGCATAAAAAAAGAAGGGGTCAAGAGGTTTAGTTGATTCTTATATTGTAATAAAAAAATGTTAGTAGTAAAAAAAAAAAAAAAAGTAAGCAAATTCTTGTTATAGCAAATACTTGTAAAAAAGTTATTTCGGGGAATACTTGATTTTATAAATAATATACATTATCACTACTTAGTTTGGAATTGGGTTGTTTGACTCTTAACTTGATTAACATTGAATAATATGACGATCCCCAATTTGATGTGTTTGTATTCGTGATATATTGGATTCACAGCAATGTGTATCCAATGCAAATTCGTTGGCTTAGGATTTGGTACTTGTAAATCTTTTAACAAGTACCTCAAATAGGACGTTCTGAGTAATTTATATGTGAATGATACTACAGTAATGACTTTAAAATGATAGCGAATGAATTCGAGTTTAGTGGGAACAAAATTAAGTAAAATAAGTTCTGCAAAATTTATAGACTTAGGCTTCAATCAATGGCTTAATATTTTAGATATTCTAATGGGGGTAAAATATAGAATTTGAGTTGGAATTCCCAAAAATACAATGGAGAAATTGTTTTAAATTATTTTCAAAAAAAATTTTGAGTGGGGGCTCTCCTTGGATCCGCCCCTACTTAAAATCGTTGCTTGCTTTTTCTCTTCCACGATATAAGAGACTTACCAAGGAAAATGCAATTATAAGCCGTCACAAACCAATCATGTAATTGGGAAACTAGCCTAATCGACATCACAATATCCAGTCAAGTAAAGTGGAACTATTTGATGAGAATAACAAACCTTACCATGGAGCTACTTTCAAGTATTGACGAGCCAATGAGTTGCCTTGAGATGGTGTATCTTGGGTTCCTAAATGAATTAGCTGAGTGTATTTACAAAATTTGTTATTTCAATTTGGCTAATTGCAAGATAGACCAACTTCCTAACTAATTTGCAATATCCATTGGGGTCGTTGAGAGCTTCACTTCCATTTTGCTGCCAACACTACTAAATCAGGCTCCATAATTTTCGTTGACAAATTTTAATTCCTGCCTTAGAACAAGCAACTTCAATATCGAGAAAGTATTTGTGTGGTCCAAGGTCTTCGATCTTGAAGCAATTATTGAGATAATTCTTGAGATCTCTAATAGCCTTCTTAGTGTTACTTGTAATGACCATATCATCAACATAAAACAGTACTAAGTAAATAGTGAGTAATCGATTGTTAAAAGCCAATTTCTTGAATTGCATAAGAGAACCCGTTTGAACCAACTACGAGCTGCTTACTTAAGGTCATAAAGTGACTTACGGGGTCAACAAACTACATTCTCCCCCTGTTGAAGATAACCCGAAGGAGGCCTCATGTAGACTTTCTCAGTTAACTCAGCATGAAGAAATGCAATTTGCACATCGATTTGGTGTAAGGACCAATTACGGACTGCAACAAATGCTAGTAAGCAACAAACTATAATTAATTTATTAATAGGAACAAAGGTATTCTTGTAATCCAACATGGTACTTGATCTTAAAAATCCATTTGCAGCTAAAGGGTCTTTATCTGATAGAAAGTGTAATCATGGACCAAGTTTTATTTTCCTCAAGTGCCTTAGTCTCATAATTCATAGCTACAACCCATTGAGGAGGATCATGACGATTCTGTTCATACGTTGCTGGTTCAACCAGTTGAGATGTGGCATGCACAAAGGAGCGATACTACTTGGTAGATAACCCAGAGTAAGAAGAGACGTACCGTTGCAATGGATAGCGAGTTTCAGACAAGGATGAGGAGGCGTCAAACAGCATGGTACGTTTGAAAGTCCCGTAGATGATGTGGTGGTCGGTGAAAGCGAGAAGATTGACGAAGGTTTGGGATAGCATTAGGTATGGGTTCTGGTGTCGGTGAATTTTGGGCTTCTACTGCTGATGGTGGTGGTGGTGGTAGGGCCACGAGAGTAAACTTTTTAGTGGAGCTGGGGGTTAGCATTGTGTGAAGGATGAGGGTCAATTGTATTGTATGGTAGTGGTGCTGTGATCAAAAGGCCATCTGTATTGTTGGGTGAGTAGGGGGGGAGGGGTCCAACGTCTCGGGTTGTCTAAGAAGAACAAATTATTAGGAATTCTAATTCCAGCTTTTAATAACACATTCTGGGTGCATCCTGAAAGCCTTTCTTTCAACAAAAGGCACATGGAATATGCTCGTGTAAATGAGTACAAGGTGTAATTAAACATCAATAACCAAATAAAGCAGTTATAAAACGGTAGGGAACATAGTGTAGCAATGCAACGTGGTATCGGTTCATGCTTAGGTATTAATTTGATTGGCCCAATAACAGAATGGTTCCTTGCCTCTAAACTAGATCGGTTGATCCTCTTCAAGGAAGACCTTAAACAGGAACTAAGGCAACTGCTCCAAATCTGCAATTCCTGACTTACCAAGAAACTGCAACTATAGCTTTGACAAATTGTACATGGTGTCCTGATTGATGGGCTCAATGCACCAATTACGCTGTGTGCTGTTAGGATCGGCAGCAGATATATGTAAGAGCCTATTGTGGTAACCGTAAAGGGTTCTTCGATGACCAATGCTAATATATGTTATACCTGCAGCTTCAATCTGCTGGTATACGTGAGCCTGCAATTTAAAAACACAATCATCAGATATATATATATAAAAAAAATTTAAAAAAAAAAGGGCGAAGGGCTGCCTACATTAACATAACTTAAAAAGACTCTTAAGTCCTTTCAGTCTAATGCAGGAAAAACTAGCAAGAAAGCAGTATTTGAAATGAACAAGTGCACAAGAATAAAGCATCCGTATAAAATTGGTATTGTTTGGAACTTGTAGCTTGACTTCTAGTAACAATTTCATCCAACATAGTATCTTCTTGTCTATGATCTGCAGCACTCTCCATATTTCTTATCTTACTTCCTTTAAACAATCTAAATCAAAGTCTCATTTATCTGTTCATTTAATCCTTTGCCACCTACAAAAATATTCCCTCCTTCAGCACAGTGAATTAGCATCTCCCTTTGTCTAAAATGTTCGATACCATGGGCTTCACTAGGAGGAATTAACCATATTTATGGATACTGCCTGGAAATCTATTTTGATGTCCATGGTTCATGCTTCAATAACTGGGAAGGTACTTGGACAAATAAACTTAACTGTAAAATAAAAGGATAGTAAAGTCATCTGCATTTGTCATCCCATGGGCCAATTGCTCACTAGATATGCATACTAGGATGAGAGAGTAAGAATGTTCATACCTCATTAGCTTCATCCAAGGCACTGGTGGATTCATCTAATAGAACCAACTTTGGTTTTGAAAGCAGGAGACGTGCAAATGCAAGGCGTTGCTGCTCACCGAGGGAAAGAACACTGGACCAATCGTATGTGGAGTCCAGATCATTAAAACGAGCAAGAATATAGCCAAGGCGAACATCCTCTAGAACCTGCATTATATCATCTGTTGTGGGCTTCCTAGGATTTTCTCCCACATTTTCCAAGGTAAATACCCGCATCAAGAAAGGAAGAGTACCTGTGAAAATATATTTAATAAAGCTCAATTCTTAAAGCTGATGAACATTCTACTGATTCTATGTCAGTAATTACTGTATATTTGAAACAGTATACAAACACAGCATTGAGGAAAGAAGAAGAATATTCATCCTTGGCAACACTAAAAAGGTCCAACTAGTTAGTGAGAACTACAAAGATGATAAACCAAAAGCAGCCAACATCATGGAACAGTTTCCATGCCTGGAAGAGAGCAATCAATTTGCCCATAATAGTATATCTTCTGTAAATTAACTTCAGGACCGGTATGTTTTATTACATACAAGATGGGGGAAGCCCCACATGCATCCTAAATTCCAACCAAAAGGAAACAAGCTTTACAAACTGGAAGTAAACATAGAAAGCAATAATGTCCTGCCACCAAGCAGCCCCAAGAATGTTGCCACTCAAAAAACACCCTTCAAGTTCGATATGGAGAGATAGGTATCTCAAGTTCAAATTTTGGAACTATCCATTTCACGCACCATGGGCGTCAGTGGCATGAATTTGTCTTCTCATGCAGTCCAAGGGATGCCACTCTAGAGGCAGCCACTTCCCCAAAGCAACTTTCACTACCTTCCACTACGACATGGATTATTCACCACAAAATTACAATTCCAATTTTATCAAATAAATATTTTCCCCTCCCCACCCTCCCACACCCTTCCCCACCACACTCTCAAAGCATTACCTATCCAAAGAAGGATGTTTCCAAAAATATTCCCCTTTTTTCCATACAAAAGTCCCCCTCCCTCCTTACGGCCGCTTGGAAGAAGCAATAGGAAAGTGAGCTGGAAATTGCTTGTGAAGGAGAAATCCTTACACCATTGGAACTTGACACCACAAATATTGCACTTGCTTCTAAATCTTCCAGACCTCTTATTGTGACTTTCCACTTATTCATCCCGTACAGATTCTTCACCTCACAACTTCACAAACCAGGATCAGACTATCCCTTTTTGCTTTTCACCACATTCCTATAGTATATTCCTCCCCTTATAAAAGACAAAGTCGCTCAATAAAGTCTTATTCGCTCAATGAAATGCTGGATCTCTAAATTACCATTTCTTATATTTATCTGCATTATCTTGATCAATAAATGGACCTAGGCTCCTCCAAACCTCCCTACCATATGATCATTGAGGTTTTAAGCTCACGACCACCAAGCTAGACTGCAAAAAAAATACAAATGAAATAGGTGCTATAAATTCCAAATTTATGAGTTGAAATCAGCAAAACCTAAGAAATAGGTGGAAAAGAGATCATCTAGATCACAAACTTTGCTACCACCTAAGGCTCGTGATAACTTTTTACAGCAGATACACACAAGAAAACTGCATATTTTAGTTGTATTCAAGTTCATTTCTTTAGTGATATAGAATTCTTTTGAATAACCCTGACAAGTTTTGTGAGTAGTTTGGATCTATCAACTGTCCTATTTCTCCAAAATTATATTTAAAACTACATACCATCTGGTTTATCGCCACCTGCCATGGGAATTACATCTTCTGTCCATGTAGGATATAGTAGCTGTTGCCGAAGTGTTCCCAAAACCATATATGGTCTCTGAGGAAGGAAAAATATGCCTCTAGATTCTGCTTCTGGTTGTTCAGCTCCAGATATGCATCTTGTGCAGGAGTTGCTTCAGAGGAGCTGCTCCAGCAGAGAATCTTCAGCATCTTTGACATAAGGCAATTTTCCTCTTCCAGTACTCCAAAGACCAGCCAGAGCTCGTAACAAAGAAGTCTTACCACTCCCCTAGTCCTGTTACTGTTAATGCAGCTATACACAGAGTAGATAACCTCTTCTTGACAAGTTTACCAACATAGGATGAAAATGCAAACAAACTTACTTACCAGCAAATGATCCTTTTCATTTTATCTCCAATGATAAATCCAAATAAGTGCAGTTATACTTTTTGGTGTAAGGAGGGTTAAATTCTCGATATCAAGTAACTTTTCACCTGTGTCCATGGCTACAGATCCATTAGACTCCAACAAGGCTGAACTTTTTACATCATAGTACACAAGATTAATTTCTTCTGAAGGGTCAGAGAGATCTTTAGGGCTGCTTTATCCAATATATCATCAAATTCACCTGCATGCATGAGAGATATTAAAAAAGTAATCATGGGTTAAATATCTTCAATTCAAAGTCATCTAACCAACAAGGATCTCCTTTAATCAGTTCAACAAATGACATTGCACAAAGAGCACTTAGAAGATAACAAATGGACTTATGAGGAAAATAAAAAAGAAAAAAAGCATTACGAAGTCATGTGGAATTACTAAACAGGAATTGATGTTAGCACAGATCAAAATGCTGGGGGTGCAGAAACAAGAAGCCAGTAAACCTTGAAATACAGGATACTTAGCATAGTATGTAGCTAAAATAAAGGATTTGGATAGGCAGGAAAGCAGAACAAATATTGTACAAGGCAAAGTTTACATAGAAGAGCTCTGATTCATGACATAATAAAAATACCAGGATTTAAGGTTTCTGAACTAGAGTGAGAACCCAATTAACATTATTGGTACTGATGGTTTAACCTTTTGGGTCAAACACAGTTTTAAAAACCATGCTTTAAGCACATCTATGCCAACACATGAACCTCATGAAAGAAACATGCCTTGTCAACTTTTCTCTCCTTTCTCAAACACTTCTATTCTTGAAATTTCAAATGATATATTGAAATTTTAGTGTCATTATTTTTTATTAAATGTTTCTTTTAATATTTAGAATCTTAAATTATTTATTGATTAGATTAGATTTTGAATTGTATTTTATAAAGTGCCATATAGGTCATGTTTCACTTCTCAAGCATGTGCCACATTTGCTCCTTACACCTAAGTTATAGGAGACTTTTGCACCTTACACATCGTCTTACGTCTTTTAAAACTATGTCAGTGGTGGAGAAAATCATAAGACAGCCTATAAAGTTCACCCATGCGTTATGGGAGAAAGTCTCTAGTGAACAAAAATGTCTCTATAAAATGAACATGGTTACTTATTCATGAAGGTATGAATGGAGGATGTTGAGAATCAAAGAATATTCCCTACATATTCTTTGGTTTTATCTCCACCTTTTTGTACGTTATCTCAGTATTTTCGCTTTATTTTGTTTCCTTTTTATTTCATTATTTTGTATATATATAGGTGACTCTATACTTTGTAACTCGCTCATTCAATAAAGAAAAGCATTCTTTTTTTCTCTCATTTCACATAGTATCAGAGCCATGGAAGGCTCGGGTTAGGGTTTTGCCATGGTTCCAACTTTGGCAACCCATCTAATGGTCATATCGTACTTCGGCCAACCCACCTTCATCTCTGGAATCGTTTGTTGCCATCAGACCACCTCGGTTGCAAGAAAATATTTTCACATTGAACTTTAAGCGACCTGCATCTTCGGTGGGGCCCACCACGAGGTGCACGAGACTTGATCTACCCACGGGAGGAACCGGCATCAACCTTGATGATCGGTGCTTCCGCATGACGATGTGTGTGGGCATGTGGACCATTTTCTAGTGATCGCGGCTTCCACTGCTGAGACTCACCGGCCAGCGAAATGAGGCCTATCTGTACGCCTAGTTCTTCCATTTGAAACCTACAGCTATGAGTTTTACTCTCTTTTGTCCTCGACAGCCTTGGCATTCTCCTCCTTTTGCGCCATCTCCGGTCATTTGTCACTATGTTGTGATTCTCAGCACCTGCATAGACCTTGTGATCACTCCTGGTAACTATTTTGTTGATTCAGAAGTTTATTTGATTATTTTCTCCTCTATGGTACATCCAAAAGGCTCATTCCCACACCTTCGGAGTTATTCTTCTGTGTGAGAATAAGGAGTACCTCCGCCTCACTCAGTGACTGAATTTGTATCCATTTGTGCATTTGCCCGGTGACGGCCTTTACCTCCACCTCACTCAGGGAGCAAAATCTGCATCCATTTCGTCTATTGCTTAGACCGGTAATGCCTCTGCTTGCCTTTCACATTCATCTGGACCCTGGATTCTTGATTCTAGAGCCTCTGATCATCTTTCTGGTAATAAGGATCTTTTTTCTTCCCTTACTATTACATCACCTTTACCCATGATTACTTTAGCTAATGGATCTCAAACCATGGCTAAAGGAATCGGTGTATGTCCTCTTCCTTCCATACCTTACTTGTCGCTATGTTCTTGATTGCCCTTTTAATCCCGATTTCAATCGATGGTTGACTTCGTGACCTTAATTGTTTGATTACGCACATGATAATTACGTACATTGTAGGGCTGATCTGGGGAGGAACGATGACATAGGACGTGAGTTTGAAGAGCCTCTTTCATCTCAGGCTCGCCTTCATCTTCCCTTGCTTGCGCTTATGGATACTCCTCTCCTTCATAGTCGCCTTGGCCATCAGGAATATTTCCGTTTGGATGTGTTTCATCTTTTGCCTCATTTTCTAGTTTGTCTCGATTAGTGTGAGTCATGTCGACGACATACTCGCAGCCCGTTCCCGAGTTCACAGATCAATGAACAAAGTCTGTTCAGACTTGTCACAGCGATCTATTTGGTCCTTCGGGTTGAGTCTACCTTGGGGTTCCCGATCTTTTATTACTTTTATAGATGATTATTCGTTGTGCTTGGGTATTTTTAATGGCTTCGAGTTGAGTTATTCTACATTTTCGGAAGTTTCATCTTGAACCGAACTGATTTAATACTTGAGGTCGTATCCCTCTGAGAAATGATAATGCAAAGGAATATCTTTCTAAGCCATTCTCCACCTTTATGTCCTCATATGGGATTCTTCATCAATCCTCTTGTGCTTACACTCCTCAATGGAATGGAGTGGTTGAGCGCAAGAACCGTCATTTAGTGAAACCGCTCGCACTCTTCTGCTCCATCATAAGGTTACTTAACGTTTTTGTGGGGATGTTATCTTAGCCACTTGTTATTTGATTAATTACCATGTCATCATCGAATCTGCATTATCAAATCCCTTATTCCATCCTTTTTCCAAATCAACCCCCCTTCTATCTTCCCCGTCGTGTCTTTGATTGTGTATGTTTGTCCATATTTTTACTTTTGGAATGAAAGACAAGTTGTCGACAACCACAAAGTGTCAACCTTCCTCGGTTATTCCCGACTTGACGAGGATAATATTTGCTCTCTCTGATACACATCGATACTTTATCTCTGCCGATGTCACATTTTTTGAGAACTCTTCAATGTTCCTATCAACCACCCACAGGTTCGATATCATATCTCTCCCACTTCTTTATCCCACGTCTCGGATACCTCACTTACATGCCTCGACTACTCCGCCCGACCATTGCGGGTTATAATCGTCGCTCATCGCGACAGGTGCCTCGACTAACTCATCTCTATGGCACCCTCCTCCCGCGGCCGGTCTTGCGAGTCTTAGCCCGATCTTCCCATTGTCATTCGAGAGAAAGGTACTATTTCTCGTAACCCGAATCTATTTATAATTTCTGACTTATCATCGTTTACTCTTTTATGGCTCTGCTTTGTTTCGCGCATATTGCATTTCTGTTCCAACTATGCATAAGGCTCTGTCTGTGGTTTGGAAAGCAGGCAATGGTTGAAGAAATGGATGTTCTACATTCTAGTGGCACTTGGGGCCTGGTTACTTTACCTGCTGACAAAACACATGTTGGATATTAGATTTGGGTGTATCTGATGACGATTGGCCCCAGATGCTCGTTGGATCGTCTTAAGGCTCGGTTAGTTGCAAAGAAAGTACACTCGAATACATGGTTAATTCTTATGATACCTTTTCCCCACATCGCTAAGATTGCCTACATTCGTCTTCTCCCTATCATGGGTGCTGTCTGATCTTGGCACTGTATCGATTGGACATTAAAAATGTCTTCTTACATTCTTACATGGCTAATCGCCAGGAGGTCTATAGCAACAACCACTGCTCATTAGGTCAGTGGGGAGTCTAAAATTGTAAGTAGGCTAATACGCTTCATTATATGGCTTTAGCCACCCCCGAGCTTGGCTCGTCGATTTAGTTCCGTGGTTAAGGAGTTTGGTATGACTCGGAGTACAGTAGATCACTCAATTTTCTATCATCATACAAGCTCAAGGCAATGCATTTATTTGATTGTTTATGGGGATGACATTGTTATCACGGGCAATGATCAGGATGGTATTCAGAGGCTGAAACAACATCTCTTCAGCCACTTTCAAACTAAGGACTCAAAACTTAAGTATTTTCGATTGAGATGGGCTCAATCTAAATCCTGTAAGCTATGAATCGTAGAAAGTATGCCTTTGGAAGAAGAGACAGGTATGCTAGATTGCAAACCTATAGACACTCTTATGGATCCGAGTGTCAAGCTCGAACCAGGACAGGGGGAGCCTCTACGTGATCAAGGGGATATCAACGATCAGGGGAAAACTAAACTATCTCACCATCAATCCCGACCAAACGCTTCCTTTCCTAAGTGAGTGTTGTTAGCCACCTGCAAATCACTGGTGTACAGTCACTTGGATGTCATGATCCAGATCTTCCGCTATATTAAGGAAACACTCAGCCAAGGTGTTATATGAAACATAGTCACACCCACATCATCGATATTGTGATGCGCACTTGGCACCACCTATAGATAGACGCGCTCCAATTTCTAGGTATCAGGATTTATCAGGGAAACCTAGTATCCTAGAAGAGTAAGAAACTCAAAGGCTGCATTTATCGGTGGTAACCTAGTATCCTCGGAAGAGTGCAAGAAATGTAGGATGTTATAAACAGATCATACCAAGGTAATACCGCCACGGCCATGACATGTGAGCTCATATGGCTAAGACATCTTCTTCAAGAGCTATGATTTGGGAAGGATGAATGTTGAAGCTAATATATGAATCAAGATGATCTCCAAGACGCATCCAACCTGTGGCCTTCATGAGAGGATCACATTGAAGTACATTGTCACTTCATCAGAGAGAAGATCGCATCAAGATGCATGACTTCAGCTGTCAACCGAGTGACCAACTAAACATGCTCTTCACTAAATCTCGTATAGCCCTAGAATGAATACATTTGTAACAAGTTCGTGCATTCCGACCTATACGCCCCAACAGGAGTGGGCTGAGAATAAAAGAATATTTCCCTAGATATTCTTCGTTTATCTCTACCTTTTTTGTACATTATCCTCCTTCCTTTACACTTTTATTTTGTTTCCTTGCTCCATTATTCTCAGATATATGCTTGTCTCATACTATGTAACTCACCTGTCCAATAAAGAAAGCTTTCTTCTCTCATTTACAGTATATCAACAAGAGAAACACTGCAAGATGTTAAGTTCCTGTCTAACTAACTCACTGTTAAAAGCAGAATAATTTGATTCAAGTTTCGAGGAGCAACGAGGAAAGTACAGGTAAAGGCCCAGGAAAATGTCACAAGGTGGTAAAAAGTGAAAAGTCCCCGCCCTATGATCTAATTCAAGAGATTCACCCTATCTATGTATGATAATTTGAACATCTATATTCGCCAGTCCTAATAAAGAACATGGCCAAATGGTTCTCGATCCACACAACTCATGGTAAAGACAACCATGTGACCAAGTGGTCTTTGGAAAGACGAAAAATGATAAAAGATCACTGTGCAATTTGACAAACAGAAGTTTTGAAGTGGGTCCAAAGGGCAATATGCATGAATTGGATCGGACCCTGCCAACACTAAATAAAATGAGGCTTAAAACATCTTCATTCTTTTCTTGCATTAAAAATTAATGTACTCTAAGACGCATACTGAAAAGGGGAGCCAACCTACATGCACCGGCCACTTGCACAAGATATACAAAGACTACCAAATCAACATAATCAAAGTAGAATTACTAGAGCTTATAAGTTTCTCAGCTGAGGTGTCTGGAAGTTGGAAAATTTATGCCTCAATCAAAAGTGGGATGGCTTGAGAGTCCTGATTTCATAGTCAAATCTAAAGCTGATGGAACTAGTTCTGTGTCCGTTACAGAACCAGTGGAAGCCAATTATGTCTCGTGATTTTTAAGAAGAATAGATGAATCAATCAAATTGTAAAATGTGACTAATGTGACTCATAATTTGCCATTAATAAGCATAAGGTGTTTGTTAATTGATAATATTCATTCTGATCCAACGAGGAAAAAAAAGAATATTGTAAAGAACACATAATACTACTTAACTGTTAGCATTTGCAGTTTCATATTAAACCCAAATCCTACAAGCTTGGAGCCTTGTGAGTAGCCGATCGTTTAACATTGCCAGATAGGAGCCTTCATTTGGCAAGAGGTTCGAGTTCAACCACCGCAATTCTATTCCCCATTTGTTGATTTGAAAGCCCATATAGAGGACTTTGTTTGGTTTGTTTGCCTCTCCACGTGCGGGTATGGGGTCACACGTGAGGGAGAGTGTTAAAGGCATGATAGTCATATTAAACCCAAATCCTACAAGCTTGAGCTTTTAGGAGAGTTGGTTGTTTAACACTAACCTTCTTCAAAGCCAGGCCTAAACCCACAAAGAAAATAATTCCTATAGATTTTCTACTTTATTTCACTTTTTGGTTGGGATTCTTCTGCAGATTTATTTGTAGAACCTCAAGAAAAGGTTTAGAAGATATTTTTTTCAGACCCTGATAGAAATATTCCCCATGGAAATACCAAGTTAAAGATCCAGAAGATGGTCAGAACCATCCTTCAAGGGAGGTAGCTATAAAGTATAGAATCAAAAGTGTCATCCATAGGGCTCTTTGTGACCCTTTCACTGCTATGACCTCACGTACCCTCAGTTGCCCACACTCCCTTAAGACAAGCATCTTCATCCATACCTCAGTGCTAAAGGGTATGTCCTCAATTATAATGCAGATAATCAACTTGAGAGTGCAGCTTACAATAGTTTTCTCTATTAAATTCCCAAACAAAAGAACCTAAACAATCTAAAACCATATCTTTTATCAGGAAATATACTAAAAAAGAGGGGTGTATATTCCATACATTTGCTTAGCATATGAGTTGCATCTAGAAAAGAGACACAAAAGAAAAAGCCAAACCCTCAATTCTCAACTTCTTCTCCGATGACAATTAAATCAAACAGGGACTCTGATCCATTGCTGATTTTGCCATCCATACAAATAGAGACTGTAAAAGAGTCCTCTATTTTTAGTCTTAAGTTTTCTTTCACCCCAAAGATTCATCCATTCTTTCAGGGGTGTTTCCTTCATGCACTTTTCCTATTCCACCTCACAAGCTTTCTATACCTGATAAGAAAAGGCCTACTTCAATTATACATATATATAAACATGTTGGTCTCAGAACTGGATCATAGAGAAGATTCATTTTTGGGTCAAAAAGATAATTATTGTGCCTACAAGTTGTATTCAGTCAACTTAGACAGAAATTCAAAGATTCACCAATTCTCATGGCTCAAGAGGTGGCTTTGGCAACTGAGGTGGCTTCGGCAACTGGTATAAAACCCAGTTGCCCTAATCTATATAACAAAGGTTTGGGTATGAGTGTTGTATGTGGGTGTGTATCTAGGTGTCTAATCCTTCACAACTCAAATTTCGGGGCACAGATAATTGACTAAAAACGCAAAAATAGGATCAAATAAAATAGGAGTGCCCAAGTATCCCATACCTAATTCCCATGTCAAGTGTCGACAAGCATATAGGGTAAAATTGAAGGATCTGGGTATCACAGGTCCTGATTAGACAACCTTACAGGAAAAGAAGTCAATGTTCTTATACTTTTCTATTTTTACTACTAGTGAGTGTGAAATTAAAGAGCAAGGAAAAGAATAACAAGGCAACATAAGTAAGGTATATGTGCAATGGTGACAAAGATGCATTAGTTATTTCCAATATTAAAGCTCAAGCAGAAAAAAGCAGTAAATCTCCAGTTAAATATATATGTTTGATACAAGCAAAACACTTCCACTCATGTAATACACCAAAGCATCAAAAAGAAAAATCAGTCTCTCAGATAGAAACTGTATATATAACCTTAGATTATTCATTGACCACAGAACTACATGTTATTGGAGATCATTTTTGCCTGCACTACAGCTATTATCAACAGATGACAGCTGGGAAACAGCTTCTCCTTCACTATAGCTGACACAGCTAGCTAGTATGGAATCTATGGATGAACAAATGATTAAGAAAATTGACATGAGTCAAGAAACACAATCAGAAGTAAAAATGGTCCCAGGATTCTATCAAAGCGCAATTGTTTTCTTTATCCAGCGGAGGGAGACTCCAAAAACAACACCCCACAGATTGCATGAGGTTACCAGGAGTTCTCCTAACTCCAGAATAACCCCATCCTATCCCAGGTTAATGACCAGACTGATGCACTTTAAATTATCAAGTGAAAATGATCCATCTTTGCTGTTTATGCTGTAGCTTGATTTTATGTTTCAACCTCACCAAAGATTGCCTCTAATCTGAGGACCAGCACCTTGCTCACTTAGCAGCAAGTTATGAACCAGGCGATTCCTTTCAAGTGGTTGGAAAAATGTAAATTCAAAAACAAAACATGGTGAGGAAAAAGGCAAAACCAAATACCAAGTCGACGATGACAGCTGAGAAGGCACTTACCCGCCTGAAACTGTGCATACATGAGGGAAATCACCATGATGTGGGATTAAAAGCAGATACAGACTGATTTATGACACCAACCCACTTTTCCTGAGAAAGCATTGAGCCAACAAACTGAAACACAGGTCTCAGATATAACATGAACATCAAGATCTCAAGATTTAAACACAGTCAATATGCTTATTAAAGAACAATAACAAAGCAGAACATAAATACACATATGTCAAATTCCAACATCATCTTCATTTTTTTCTTGATAAGAACGCTCCATCCTTGTCTTCAAGTCAAATGTGTTTTGTTTCAAGAGATTTCAATAATAGAGTAAATGAAATGTTGTCTGCTCTTTCTTAAAGTCAGAGACTTTGTGTCTGCTCTTGTCTCACTAGTATCTCAAGATGTTTATCATACTCATCTTTGTTTTTTTATGTTGTCTCAAATGTCTTCCTTTTTTCTACTATCTATATGTTTCTCATCTTTTTTACTCCTCCCCTCTGTCTACTTTTTCTCTCATGCTCCTCCTCCTTATCCCTCTTGCTCCCTCTTTTTTTTCCTGTCTCTTCTTTGTCTTATAATGTGCAACATGTCAGTAGTGTTATTTCACTCAGTGTCTGATTTGATAGAATAAGTTTGAGTGGAAGCTAAGATTTGATTTACCTAGTATACTGATTTATGGTGGTCAAATACTTATGTTGATGGAAACACAATATGAGTCACTTATGTCATAGGTATGAGTAAACAGTACAATACTCTATCTTTACTATCTTTCACTGTTCTTTCAAATCATGTCCCCAACCCATCTTTTCGAAAGAAAGCTTTTTACCCATTTCCATATAAATGAAGTCAACAGAACTGACATCATAAAACGTTCGTTCCATGTCATCTGAATATCCATTATTATCATTTGAGTCCACAGTCTCCACTCATTTCAAACATGTCATCCTGCTGCTCCATCCATGATTACATCTGAAATAAATCATCCATTCCATCACATTTTCCTTATATTATGTCTAATTATGGTAATGGAAAAACATAGAAAATTGAGGAGAATATCTCGCAAGATGAAACACGCTTCGTCGTCTTCTCCTTCATTGTTTACTCTGTCTCTGTTGTTTACTAGTCCCATAACCCACCCAGTTAATATAATTTGAATAACAGGAGTTAGGTCTGTGTTCTCACTCTACATGTAAACATAGTCATGGAGTGTGATAGTATGACCTAGATGAACAGTGAATACTCAATGCAGGCAAGGTGGCTTGATTTCAATACAAATGCTCTGATCTGATATTTCACTTTACTAGTTATATATTTCATGTCAAACCTGCTCTTCTCTCTCCCCTACATGTACTTCTAGAGATCTCAAAGTCTGTCCCTTAAAGAACCCTATGAAGTTTCTTCAACTGCTCCTGAGTGGAAATAAAGAATACTCCTGTTGCATAAAGTTTTACTGCAAATTCAAATAATGGTTTTCAAGAAGGTAGAAAAATTACCCTTCCAAGAAAGATCAATAGTTGTTCCACCATTGAATATGCAAGAAGTACAACAAAAAGCGGTGGGTAGATGCCATACAGGATGTTACTAAATGATATCAGGTCTACGGCAGCATTAAAAAGTGTCAAAGAGAATGAAAGTGCTGTTCCTGTGAAGGAACTTAAATCATCAACAATCCGCTGATCTGGATTATCAATTATGGATTGAGATTGTATTTTGTAGAAAGTCCGATTCTTTAGATAGCGTTCCATGTAATAGCTTGTCATCCAAGATCTCCATCTCAAAGCGAACTTCTTCATACCCTCAAATTACTAAAGAACTGTGCCAAGATAATGCACTTGAGCAATATACAAATTAGAAAGATCAAAAGCACATGCGACTGAATATGAACCCAACGTACTCATGAAAAATCACCTACAGCCACCGGTTATTAATTATGAAATAGGGAAAGTAACAGAACTAATAAGGTCCCATAAATTCATTAAAAAATTAAAGTAACAAAATTTATGCATCTAATGACAAATGAATTCAGCACTTGCAAAAGAGATGCCCTCCAAAAGAATGTTAATACTCCACTTGGGCCTTGGAAAGTATAAGGGAAAATGGAAATAGTATTAAAAAAATCTAATAAAACTAGATTCCTTCAAGCTTAGTAAGAGTAATAATGGAATGCTAGAATTGAGGACAGCCATCGGAAATTCGTTTCATTTAAAATCCACTACTGTCTTCAAATGACTTATTAGAAATGTGAATAAGAATATAAAATTCATTCTCATTAAACCAAAACTAACTCATATCAACACTCGAATTTCAATCTCCCACATGGTTTTGTGATCTTTCATCTACATTCTCATTTATATTCTCTTAAAGACTTAAACCAAGCACAACCTTTCAATATCGTTTTTCCTCATTGTTTCCATGATTGAAGGATCAGAAAGTAAGAAAAGATTATTTCTATCAGTTAGGATGTTGTATGTAGGTCAAAAGAGCTAGGAGGCTTAGGGTTGGGAAGTTCCCTTGAGAACCCATGCTCTTCTAAGAAAGTGGCTTTGAAGGTTTCAAGGGAAAGGAATAGTTTTGGCATCATGCTATTACAAGTATCTATTGGACATATCCAAATGGATGGCAATAATTATAGTGGTTAGATGGTCACACAAATGTCATTGTAAGGCCATAATAGCCTGGCCAACTGTTTATTTACCCATTTTATGTGGGAAATGGGGAAAAATCCATTTTTAGGAAGATTTATGGTTGAGCGAACAACTCCTTGTTCACAATATCTAGACCTATATACTGGCTTATGTGAAAAGTTCACTACTTCAACTGTTCTTAATACTTTTCCCTCGCCTTGAACCTTAAGTTTCGCGGTAATCTTACTTTTATACAAAAACTGAAGTCCTCCATGGATTTGGTTATGGTCTTCCCTTTTTATTCCATGCATCTATCTTCTTCTACAGCAGATTCAAGAGCTTGGTCTTTATCCTTCATAAGTTTGTTAACTATCAAATTTTTCTTCTTGGCTTTGTCTAGTTCCCCTAATCTCATCTTGTTCACATCAACCAAGATTTTGTGGCAATCAAAAGCCCCTTCAAAGGTTGAGGCCTTTGTTTGTTAATAGCACATATGAAGGTAAGTATCAATGACATTTTACAGTTGAGACAAACTGACAAATCCTTGAGTCCTCCATGGTGTTCTTTATGCAAAGGAGATGTAGAGCCTAATGGATTACCTTTCCTCTATTGCTATGGCATGTTTTCAAGTTAAACAAGTTTGGATGCCTCCTTCAATGAGCATGGGAGATATGTTACCATTACTTTAGAGTTTGAGAATGCAAACAAAGACAAGACTTTGTGGCAAAGTACTTGCCTCACTCTAGTGTAGATTGTTTGGCAAAAAAGAATACAAAGATTTTTCACACAAAGGGAGATCTAAAGAATATTATGGGATTAAATTCACTTTTATCCCTCTTTGTGGTCATCTCGTACTATTTATTTTAAAGGAGTTTCACTTTCAGTTTTACAACTCACTCACACAGCCAGACACTGAGCTCAAGCTGGTTATGTTATTTTGATCTTAATGGTTGTATAAAAGGTATTTTGTAACTTTCGTAAGATTATTTTACTGTGCTAAAATTTCAACCTTCTTGCATATTTTATATTATTATATGGATAAATCACACTTAATATGACCAAAAATAATTTGCCTTTAAAAAGGAGGACGAGTATTATCTGCCTAGATCTGATAGCATTGAAGACATATCAAATTAGGCTGTTGTCAGTGGTAAGACAAGCAGACAAGGCGTTAACCCTTGATACCAGATTTAAACAGAATCATGATCAATACAGGCAGGTGCTAGTTTCAACGGAATATGGAATCATGACAACACCTAAATGTAATTTAAGGAAAAACTTAATCTGATTATAATTCCAGATAGCTTCACACCAGTGGTTTGTTGTTTGACTTTCGTATTTTCTCATGAATTGAAAAATAGAAAAACAAAAGAGAAAGGATAGAAAACTTATTTGGTCAGAAAAAAAAAAAAAGTTAGCCGGCGGCAGTAGTCAGTAATGAAGGTTAATGCAAGACTCAGCGGGCAATACCACGCGCGGCGCAATATATGCTCACCGGAATTCCTCCAGCAAAACTGCCAAGATAGCGCAGAGTTGTTGAGAACTGCCTTTATTCCAGGTCTCGGTACTTGGATCAAAATGTATGTCAATTTGTCACCAAAACAACATGAATCAAAATAACAAAGCCAAAGTAGAGAAGTGAGGAAATCTCACTGGCGAGCACGGGTAGTCGCGGCTCAGAAACGAAACCACTACCGATCCCCAGCGGTTCCCCATGAGCAGAGTGAATCACGTGCCGCCAGCCGTAAATTCCTGGCTTGTACCTGTCGTCTGACCACCAGTACGGAGCCGCTACTTTCCAGAACCTCCTGAAAAGCGTAGAATGTCAGCCTTTCTATTGACATCATCGTCCCCTCCTCCTCCTCCTCCTGAGACAAACTGACGCACCAAAATTTTTTCAAGAAGCAGGAACAACACAAGAGTACAACATCAAAGGAAAAATAGGTAAGATGAAAGGAACCTTATCGGTTGGCGGTGTAAGGCGATGTGGAAGCAGCGACAAAGGAAGAAGAAGAGTTGATATTGAAGTTGTCATCGAGAGATGAGGATGAGGAAGTCCTTCTCCTCCTCGTCCTCTTCCGGAGAATGGAGGACATGGCCACGGTGGGAAAGGAATGGGAGAATGCGAATCCGAGTGATTTGGGAAAGTGGCTCAGACTGACGCTCTGGTGACTGGAGAGTGGGTGTGGCGTTCTTCCCACTGACTGTGTTCGAATCATTTTTTTTCCTTTTTCCTTTTTCCTTTCGGCTTTTCCTCCACCCTGGTTTTATTCTTTAACTTCCTTCTTGTTGCCACGTCTCCTGGGGAATTGGGACTAGAATTAGCACCTCTCTCTATCTCTCTCTCTGCCTCTGGAACTTGGAGATGATGATGCTGATGCTGCTGCTGGTGCTGGCTACACCTCTCTCTCTGTTTCAGGTTTCAGGTTTCAGGTTTCAGGTTTCAGGTTGTTGATTAGCTACCTTGCTTCTCAAATCTCAACCACGTTTCTTCCCACCAATTATGAATTATGAATTATCCCCAACTAAGGTCATAGAAAAGCTGTATGACCAACTATGCATGATTGTCACAGTTCTGTGTCAAGGTCTTGTTTTTTCTATTTGACCACCTCACCTTCCTCCTCCTCTTCCATGTTTGAAGAAATGACATCAAATGTAAAAACAAACTGTCCCTTGTAAACGACTCAAACTTACACCCGTAGAATAATCGGACTCGAATAGTTAGTTTGAGTAGTTTATCAAATTGAATTTGAGCCATCATAATATCAGATTCAAACTGATGACAAGTTTAATCAAATTTTAATACCTTATTAATCGAGTCAATTTAAAGTCATGTTAGTATATGCTTCTTTTTTATTGATTTGAGCTTTGTTGAGTAAGCTACCGCATTTTTCAAAAAATGTCGGACGAGCTTCATCAGTTTAAAGCACGAGAGCTTTTAGTCCAATCGAGTTCAAACTTGACTGCGGCTTGATTACACCCATACCCCTCACTTGTTTGTTTCAACAGCTTGAGTCTAAACCGATGAGCTCTTCTTTCTATTATTGGGCATGCCTGGGGAGAGGTGGGAGTGGAGACTTTAAACTTATCCCTTCAATAAATAAATAAACAAATAAAAACAGAGCCATCCTGAATTACTACTCCAACTAGATGCTGGCATGTTTCACAACCACTGAATAAGATTCAACTGCCATCCGATCATAAGAGAAAAGGGGATTGAATCATGGTCTATAAATACAAAAATGGAAAATAAAAATTAATGCATCTATAAATACAACTTATGTAATCCATTAAAAATACCGTACAACAACCTAATCCAGATACCGAAATTTTACATGGAAGTTTATAACAATTGCTCAAACTTCAAACTGCTACACTCCCATTTATAAAAGTAAAACATATCATATATAAGCTACACAAACAAATTGCCCTTTCTGTTACTTCAATAGAGCATATCTCTTAAGCTCATCATTAATTTATAGTAGTGGATAAAATACAAAATGGGATCAATATGTTGTATGAATCTGATGTGCTCCAAACAAACTATTTTTTTGACTCAAATAAATACCTCCTCCATACGCATCCTTTCAAGAAAATCAAACACTACTCTCAAAACTATTACAATGTGACAATCAATAAAAGGCTTACTACCACAAAATATGCTGATTAGCCACAAATTTAAGTAAAACGAGCCCATGCACAATTATTCATCCTGAAACATTAGGCATATATTACCCAGTTAGAAACAGAAAATCTACTCTATTATATCATTCATCCCAACAACCTCCTGTTCTTCAGAGGACTTTCATCCTCTCTTTCATCCCCTCCACCAGATGCAGATGCTCCTCCTTGCGATGTTGCCATGGCCATTACCTCTCCTGGGGGCGGGTGATCAAATCTGCATGTTATACCATACTTGCAAGTGCCAGTCTTCAAGTAGAAAGGGCAGATAATTGTACCCTGTCAAAATGTTAATGCTTTTGTGCTTGGTTATCGTAAGAAAATATAAATAAGACACGTAGACTGTGGAACCATTTATAATAATGAAAACCAAAAAAAATAAAAATAAAAAAATACTAAAAATAGAAACAAAATATGGATGGTTTAGATTTCTTCCTTCTTATCGCTGAAGGGTTAAAAAGCAAAAGCCATCCTTGACACTCCATGGCCCCTTGACCTCAGGGAACTGATCTCATCTCAGAAGATGAAATATGGATATGCATGTGTAAAAATCATCTAAATGTTTCACAGATTTGAAAGACCAACTCTGTCAAAACAACGCTGTCAATGCACAAGATAGATTCATTCATTCATTTATTTATTATCTTTCAAGTTCACCATTATCAAATCCCTTCTTCCAATCCCCCCTTTTTCATCATAAAGGGCCAATTAGATGCCAACAATGCAGCCTAGAAAATCTTTCTTGCTGACACAAAATAATTCTTATGTGATATCTCAAAACAAAAAAAAAAAAAGACAGATCTTCACAAACTCTTTGATGCAGCATTAGTTCTCTGACAAATTATACTATGGGAATTGAAAAGAAAAAAGTAATTGGTGTTCCAAGCATTCAAATAATCAACTACTAAAAATTGGGCTTCTACAGAAAGTTCCCCTATTACTTAAGCAAAGCACACATTGCATTTTCTTTTTTCTTTCCTTTTTTTTATTGATAGGTTTTGCTAAAATGTTACATTACACAATTTTTTTTTAAACATAACATAAATTGAAGATATAATACTTTCTGATTCTCCAACAGTTACCCCACTTGAGCAAAATACACTATGGAATTTTTTTTTTACCCAAACCCTGATATACTCCCAAATGTAAGACCCCAATGAGTGCTAAAGCTAAAGGAAGCCTGTTAAACAACTTCACAATCAAACAGGAGAGTTGGTGTACAGAAATTTTTTAAAAGAAAATAGCTACAAATCAAGAAGCATGAGACATACTTTTGTGTGATAAATAATGGAAACCCAAACCCCATTTGCACTCCCAAATGTAAGACACCAAGAAGGGCTAAAGCTAAAGGAAGCCTATTAAGCAACTTCATAATCAAACAAGAGAGTTGGTCAATTCCTGCATCGTCGGAGGGCAAAGACCAATAACACCCCACAACTTTCTAAAGCTCGTTTCTCAAAAATACGAACCTTTTATGACTCCACATCACCCAAAAAGTGGCTAGGGGTGCACAGCACACCACAGAACTTACGCCTCTAGTCCCCCTTGTTGAATCCATGAAAAGCCATAAGCAAGATATTTGGATTTATATTAAAATATATATAATTTCATTACTTTTTATTGAATATTTCATTTACATGTTAGGAATCTTAAATTTTTTATTAATTCAATTAAACTTTGAATCGAATTTAATAAAATTATATTTTGAATGAAATAAAAATGTAACCTTAAATGCAATAACAATGAACGATTTAAAAATAAATTTATTTCTTAGAATTAATATATATATATATATGAGTTAAAATCAATATGGGTAAAAATTAGTTAAACTTAACAAAGGTATATGTTAAAAAAAATTTAATTTAAACTTAATTTAAGTTATTAAGTAGAGTTTTACCAAAAACCTACTAAAAGAAACAGAAATTTCACAATAAGTGAACCACTACCTAAAAGTAGAAATTTAGCAAGAATTTATTACAGCTATGAAATGCTAAAATTACTAAGCTATTTTAGTTGAATATTTTTCCATTTTCGTTCATAAGTTTTCAAGAAATTTTTTCCATGTTCATCATCAAAAGTTGTTGAACTACCAATTTTCCTAAGAGCTTAATCCCGTAGGATTTAGACTCACAGTGCATAGAATATTCTATCTCTACCCAGATTTGGAAGTGAAAGGATCTATCCAAAGAATGATCTCCTACTGAACGATAGATTATGCATTATAACGCCCTCTTTCAGATGTAGCCTCAAGCATTCTAACAAAAGTGATACACTTCTTATCAAAAAGAAGTGCTTTTGCTTTGACATGAAACAACAAATATGAATTTTAATCTAAAAACAAGGATATTAATTTACGATTGGATAATCTCTTTAACAAAGGTACATTCTTATGTACCATAACATCAAATTGAAAACGACTCCTAATTCAGCAAAGCAAATAAGCAATAAGGAAACACCACTATACTATAACATCCTAATTTACGTACACAATTATTTTAAAAACGAAATAATCAAAACTAACATAAAATCTTAATTTGATATAGAAATCACTTTAATCATTTTAAAACTACTAAAATTTATTTCTTCTATTGCATTACTACACAATTCTACCTGTGAAAGAACTGACAGTCAAACACGTAAATGGTAATGAATATATGCAAAAAGAATCTTTGTCATCAAACGGATCTAAAATATTAGGAGTGTTTGGCATAGCCATGTCATCAGAAAAATCAACCACATAAGCATACTGTTGTTATGCAGATGGTCAATCAAACTAGGTCAGAATGTAAATCAAATGGATCTAAAATATCAGGAGTGTTTGGCACAGTCATGTCTTCAGGAAAATCAACCACATAAGCATACTGTAATACCCAGATTGTCAAGCATCTTCTGGGATGAACAAACAACCTCCATTTCATCCTTTGTGTTGGTTTCAAGCCTCTAGGTAGTAAGAAACACTGACCAATGCACTATCATTAAGTTTCAGTTATATTTCAAACATTTTAACTACAAAGCATTTATGTTTCATGCAACCTGGACTAGTTTATTCAGATTTGAGCAGAGGTTGAGCCTGTAAAAAACCAAGCCATCACATACAGTTGAATCCCAGTTTGGTTTGAGAACCAGCTTTGTTATTAGCAACAAGAAAAAGAAAAAAAAATCAAAACTAATGGTTAGATGTCTAATCTGCCTTGAAATGCTTTCCTTATGCTGTGTAAAGATTACCAGTTAAGTATAAGAAAACACATTGCAAATGTCAATTAATAAAAATAAATACATTAAAAAAAAGCATACAGAGGTTTAACATACATAACAAGCTTTATGATACTTGTATAAATATTACAATTGAAAAGGTGATCCCTTTTTTCTAATAGGTAAATATTGTTTATTTTCCCTTTTGTTCCTCATTGGGCTTGAACCTGGAACATCCCATAACCCCAACCCAACCCTTTACCACTCAAGTCAAGCCTCAAGGGCACAATTTAAAAAGTGATCAGACACAAGAAAAAAAAATTCTTGTAAATGAAAACATAAGAATACATTCAAATCTATGCAGAGGCAGAATAAGGAAAAAAAATACAGATTAATCAGAAAATAACATATTTCTTTTACAATAGAAAAAAAAATTATTCCACCTTTCTATTCATAAGATGTGGATATTCCTTTCCTACAATTTATGAATCTGAGAGGGAGAGAGAGATTCCAAGTATAAACCATACCTCTCTCCTAGGAAAACCTGCAAGAGTGAGCTTAATATTTGTTTGCTTATTGTAGCTGTTGGTGCAGATCGATCAATAGGGATGAAATTTGCATCTTTTGAGAAGCTTACATTCTCCAGTTTTTGCTCTCTAAAGCTACAATAGAGAAGATGCAAATGCAGAAGAAATGAGACCAATCATCAGCCAGAAGTAGATTCATCATTAATAAAACAGACTGTAAGGTAGAAAACAATAACTGAGAGGAAAGTAAAAACCCTTAACTATACTTAAAGTTCTCAGACAACCACTTAATATTAAAATTGAACAATCAAAAAATTAGGGCCCATTTAAATAAGTGAGGAAAACAGGCGACCAGGAAATAAGATTTTCAAGGGAATACACACAAAAACACTATCCATGCCTTCCTTTAAAGCAACACTCTATAAAGTGCATTTCAACACATGGAAAAATTGGTGATCAACTTCAAATTTTCCAAATAATTACAGTAATAACAAAAGGAATAAAAGCTATCTCAAATGGACTCTTCAGGTATTCTCAAATAAATATTTTTGATAAATAAGCAAAGAAAATTCATTGGGAAGAAGGACAAAGTGAGGAAAACACCCCACCAAGTATACAGGGGTATACAAAGGGAGCCCCACAGCCAGTACAAAAAAGGGCTTAGAACAAAAACTTACCAGCCCGAGCACCAACATTACAGTGTACAGAAGAGTAGTCTAATTAGGAGTGCAATCCATATTAGAAAAACACTAGCCCAAGAACATAGAGTCCTAAAAGATTTCGACCTAACCAAGAAACTGCATCTTCAAAAACAATACTGTGAGCATTCATCGCCAACCAGCTCTTCTTCCAGATAAAGAATAAAATCTAACAACAGTGAACCACAGATAAATTAAGAGTGAATCAAGGAAAAGATTAGGTATTCCAGATTCATTTCTGTTCGTAAAAGCATCAGTTGGAGATAAAATCAGACGTAAATGAAGGCATACATCACATTCTATCTGTCCAGGTCTTTGAGGGTAAATAGTTGGGCCCACCCCTATCTGCAAGAGACAAACAAACTAAATGCATCAGTAGTTGAAAAAAAAGTGCCAAAGATTTTCTTTTTCATTTTCCTTTTTTTTTTTTGGTGGAGGTGGGCGATGTGAAGAACATTAAAAAGAGGCTTCCAGAAACCAAAAATTTGAGCAATAAACATCCAGAACAAAATAATAAACATAGTCCACAAAAGAAAGACAAAATAGGATAAAAGAATTGAGAAGCCATAATACAAAAATGGCATGATTGTGTTCAAACTTTGATCCCACAAAGAGTTCCAAAGGTGCCATGCAATACTCTATTATCATGCATGGGCAAAGAAATAGAGAAGTGCTTACCGTTTGCGAAAGTCTGGGGTCAATAGGATGAAGAATAGATGTAGCTGGATTAATCACTCCAAAATTCAGATTAGCTGCAGGAGATGCAATAAGAGCATGGCCTATTGCAGCAGCTGGTGGATTGATTGCTGCACAGCAAGCAATGAAGTATAAGTATTGAACAACTTATGTTTGAAAGTGTCGAACCATGTATCTGAGTAGAAAAAAAGCTAGAAATGAGACAAACCATTCCAGTCTGGATGATTGTGGCGGCAAGTAGCACCATATTTGCAACTGGTTTGCAAGTCATTACAAGAAATTTAGGGATGTTGAATGTTCATCTTTTCTATCTTTCTTTCTTTTTTTAAATAATAAAATCTGTATTAAATATCCAAGTGCTGCCGGTTTTCAGGTAAGGCGGACAGTCAACTTCACCACAATAGAAAAAGGAAAGTGATTACAGAAGGAAAAATGGAAGCAAAAATATGATTATGAATTTAAAACCAAAATAATAAAAACAATTATAAAGTCAGTTAACATTATTAAGGTCTTAAAAGCGTCTCACAAGAATGTTCTGTGGTCTTAGTAAGAGGGAAAGAGTTTAAAAGCATTTCTGGAGCAAGATATCACATCATTCGGAACCTAAGTACTACAACTTTGAGAAGGGAAGAACCAAGATAGATATAAAACAATGAAAGAAGAAAATAATATGTTCATGAAAGAGCAGAAAACAAACTGAGGCTGCTTCTCATAACATTTAGATATATTAGAGCTCTAAGCTATCAGCACAGCAGCAAACAGTGTCAAATGAAGCTAAATCCAAGAATACAGAATCTGACAGATTAAGCTAAAGTACAGTCTAGAGGAAGGGGATAGTCTTAGTGGAACCCAGGGAGTTTAAGGTGGTATTTGGAAGGATATTAGGAGAGAAGCTCACCAACTAAAACAAGATTGCCAGCTCATGCCTGGGTGATGGGGATCGTATTAGATTTTGGGAAGATGAATGGAGTGGATAGAACCTGCTATATGCTTCATTTCCTTTATATGTTGTAGCTGCTTCAAAGGAGCTGGAGTGGGAAAGTTTGAAGACCAGAGGATGGAGGAGGGTGGAATTTGAGATTCATCAGACCTTTCAATGATTGAGAGTTGGAAGAAACCTAGAGACTGATTAGCCTGATTAGTAGTAGAGATATCAGTCAAGGGGAGAAGGACAAAATTTTCTGGTTAGTGGACAAGAAAGGCCAGTACACTGTCAAAGCCAACTATAGGCATCTAGAAGGTGATCTCTCTGGCACTATACCGACATGCCTTATTTGGAACAGTTGTGTCCCCCCCAAGGTGAGTGTGTTTGGAGGGTTTGATGGGGTGAGGATTGGTGTTTCTTGGATCAGATGAGAAGGGCTTTGACTTTGTGAGTTAATTGTATAACTTGCAGAGGATTAAGGAAAAGCATGGGGCAGCCTTTACTGGCTTCTTGCCCCAGTTTGGGAGTTTTGGGCTGCCCTCATTTCTTTTGCTGGAATGGATTGGGTATGCCCGATCTGGTTAAAGACTTAATGGTGGGATGGACAACCTTTCCTACAAGGAATAAAGCAAAAATCTATGGCAAAGCGACTCTCTAGTCTTTGTTGGGCAATTTGGAAGGAAGAAAACATGGTGGTTTTTGATAATGTTATTTTTTTCTAGAAGGTCGAGAAAAACTCACTGTATCATACTTATGCTTGGACAGGCCTTATCTGAGGGAGTACTCGATTCAATTTACTAATGTGTATTCTCTAGTACTCCTACCCATACTCCTTAGGTGGTAGGATTATGTTTCTTCCTTTTTTTGCTTCTTTTTTTATACAACCTGTATACTTGGGCCTGGCCCTGTATTTATTGTTAATATATTGTCCACTTTGTATCAAAAAAGGCCCGTGGTGACCAGATTCAGTCTTGCTGAATCAAGGCCATGTTAAAAAGCATGAAAATCAATCCAAAAGTACATCCAACAAAGCATTGTTCACATTATGAAATATCATGGTTCTAGAAACTCTCGTGGGCTTCATCAAGAAGGACAGCATTATGGAGGGATCGACAAGGATGCAATCTGAGACTTATTAAGAAATTTGGAGCTCTACATCATCTCAAGCAAGTCAATTAATCAAGAATTACTTTTTGGTTAGAGTTGTCTAATGGTCTTATGTTCTGGGGTGGATAGATTAGGTATTAGTTTTAAACTATTCCCTTGCTTTCAAAGAATCTCCCTGCTTTGTATTCATTATTTTCACTGATACAGAGAATTCCTACTTCCCATCAAAAATAAAATAACAATAATGAAAAATCTACAATTTCCTTATAGCCTTATCAGCTTATCTTATTCAACTACTCCAGAAGGAATAAGTGACAACAGAACAACAAAGAGAGAAATACAAGAGCCAAGGAAAATTGATGAGACTACTTTTTTTTTTAATAAAATGTGAACATTTCTCAGAAAAATAATAATAATAACGCTGGAATTTTAAAACATGTGTAAAAAAACTAATACATATGATCCTCAGAAATTCCTTAGTTAGAAGGGGTATGCACTGAACAGCACTGAGAGATCCACAAATATGCTGCTCACTTGGCTTCACAGGGTTTTTGGCAGGGCCCTCGGTAAAACAATTTCAGGTAATGTTCACTTCTTTGCAAGGTTTACCAGAAAGGCAAATCATTACTTTCAAAACGGAAATTTCCCCACAGAGCGTGAGGGATCATATTCATTCCTGACATATTTATGGTTGTCATGACCAAAGGAGTTTGCTGACACTTCAGTTGGTTTGTTTTTTTTTTTTTTTTTTATCAGAAACGAATAGATTAAAAAGAAGATAAAAGTACAAAGGAAGGAAGAGATTTCCTTTCTACAGTACTAGAACTTACAAATCTAAAGCTAAAGTGAAGAATTACAAACTACTACCCAATCTAGATGTAAAACTGAAAAGGAACCCCTCTGAGAGCCTTGGTACAAAAACCCACAAAAGATGACCAAAGTAAATAGATCTCACATGCCTCCCTGCAAATCTCTCTCTTTGTTTTCAAAAATTTCTTGCATTTCTCTCTTGCCAAACAAACTATACCAAAGAGAGACAAATTTCCAAATCCTCTAAGCAATGATAAACAGATCTTCTAAAACCATACCAGTTTAATTCTGATAGATACTGAGTTGTGCTATTCAGGGAGTGTATTGAGTTCGGTTTGCCACAACTGTTGTGCAAAGCATATGTTACCCTTTTTTCCTCTGTTTTTTACTTTAACAAATTCCTTTTCAAATTAAAAGTAATCTGAAACCAATACTGAAAGAACAGTCAACAACCTCATCTAGCTGAAGTAAGCTCACCAGTCTTACAGGAAGTCCTTTGGTGTTATGTAACAGTGCTGGAGTGACTGAAACAGGTAGCTTCACATCCCCGGTTGTTCCAGCACCCTTGGCTCCTGTTTCAACTAGTTCACAGTCAGCATTATTTTTTTTCAGTTGGCCAATTATTTGTATGTCTTTTGGGTGATGAAACTTGCAGGTGGCACCAAATTTACATTTCCCAGTCTTCATATAGAACTGTTTATATTTACACCACGCAGAATACCCAAATTAGCAAGGGAAGTAGATAAACTGTCCCGCAAGCGAAAGGAAAAGTGTATTACCGCACATGGGGGCTCAGAGGGCCTCTCAGGTAAATAAGAAACATCAGCATTTTCTGAAGCACCTGACATCAAGAGTAAACCATCAAGCTATCATAAATAAGGAGCAAAATCCACACAATCTTACAGAAATCTCATGCCAATGGAACCTACCAAAGAAATTATTTGATCGTTTGGATGGTTAAACTTGCACTTCTGACCAAACTTGCATTTTTGTGTCTTCATAAAGTACTGGAACACATTGAAAAGGAAATTAAGTATAGCATATAATGAACTCACAGGGGCATTGAAAGAAACCTGCACAAAAACCACTAGTTTGCACTAAATGCTTACTGGACAATCTGGCTCTCCTGGCCTCTGGGGAAGGAATTCATTTGCAGCAACAATTGGAACCTAAATGAACAAGAAAAACATCATGCCTCACATGACAATAATTATTATACCTGTAGACTTGAAATACAAATAGAAAATGAAATAAAACCAAGAAAAGCCAGGTAAAGGTATGGCACAGTGAAATGACAATGTCAGAAACATAGATGCTAAAACAAGTGATCTTTCTTACAAAAGTACCTTTTAAAATAATAAATCTTGTAGCAAATGTATTAAAAGCACAATCTGAAGGTGCACCAAAGTATAAATCGCACAAATTAAGGCTAGATTCTTCATTATAAAGTCACAGGCATAGTCAATTTTATAGGCATGAGAATAGAAAAAAGATTATAACATACAAATTATAACGGACAGCAGAAGTGCAGAATGCTTACAGAAACAATCCTAGTATGGTACAAGAGTACAGAGTTAAATTTTCAGATCTCTACCTAAAGTGGATTGAATCCAATAAGCGTTAAAACAAAAGAAATAAATAAAAAATGCAATCTAAAGGTGCACCTAAGTACACAGGTCATGTACAAAAGGAAGTTTAGAGTCCTTCATATAAAGTAAAATGGCATATTCTTATTTTGTAGGCATAAAGTAACAAAACAGATTCCTAACAGAAGAACAAACTTTTTTATAGGTAAATAAGGGAAACTATATTAAAGGTGACAGAAAGCACGCACAAAACATACAATTAACACTAAAAAGAAAATAAAAGAAAGAAAAGAAAAGAAAGCCAGTTATACTGTTCCTAGCAGGAGCCTCCAGAACCAAAGTGCATCCCCTACCTACAACCACCATACACACAATTTGGAGCGGACTGAAACTCCCCCCAAACCCAACTGCAGCCAAGATTTCCTCAAACAAACTACAGTAAGAAAAATCAAACTACAGAATAAAAATTGAGTCCCCAAAGCTCCTTCCTATTTCCCCTATCCATGAGCAGAGAACTACTGTGATTAACTGAGAATCCTGGTTTCAAAGTTTCTCTCTCCAAAATGGAAGAAAGGGGGTCTCATATTTCCCCTGGAGACCTTAACCTATGTCCTCTTCTTGCCTCTGTTTCCCTCAAAAGGAGTTGACCTCCCTTTTCAAAATCCTTAACCATCCCATCAATGTGCTGAGTAGGCAAACAAACCAAGGGAAGCCTATCAAGGCTACAATCCTCAGACTCCAAAACCTTAGGGGGCTCCAACTCCTTGGCCCTGACTACCATCTCCTTACCCAAAAGACTCTTTGCATCAACCCCTAAAAGACCCAACAAATTGCCATCTTGAAGTATTAACCTTAGTAGCCGACTTCCAAGATCCAAAGGCGCCAACAAGGTCGCCTTGCCTTTGACTGAAAAACTCTTAGATCACTATTGAAATTGGGTAACATAGTAGGACAGGGATGAGGGGGAAAGCACGCCCTACCTTCAAAGCATGCCGCTTCTGCCCAAAAGGGAATGTTGACTCCCAAAACCCACACTACTTAACCTTGAAGCATCTCCTTTATACGGGGATTGACAAAAGTTTCCATGGAGAAAGAAGCACCACCCTAGACTGATACCACCGATTACCTTCTTGAGCCTTTAAACGCAGAACCCATTAAAGGGGTTGCAAGAAAGACCTTTGGGCCATCCACTCCTAACCATGGTGCCCGATCTCAGCTTCCCTCACCACGGCTCCCTCCCATAAGATTTAAAGCATTCATGGGTTGGCCCAGTAGGATTTGTGAGGGCTCCAGCACCCATCCTGGCTTCCATCACAATTACAAAAGGTAGAGTGAGAGAGGGTCCCTTGCACTTAGACCCTGGGAACTAATGAAAAAAACCAGGAAACCCATTAAGATTTGGCCCAAAAGTTAGGATCTTTCCCCCCGAAGCCTCCCGAGCAAAGAGTGAAGAAGCCCATGGACCTCCTCCTTCATTGTACAATAACAAGGGTCTATGAGATTTGCTTTCTCTTTATTTGGTGTCTCCCCAGGTTTTACTGCTTCGGTTGAGATTCCCTCTTGGGTTCTGGAAGGGTTGCTCTCCAGCTATGATAGGCAAAAGTTTGGAAGCGAGGTCCACTGTGCATCTTTTGGTCGGTTTGGAAGGGGTTAAGAATGAGTATTGTTTTTTAAGGATGAGGTTTTGTGCATACAAAGATTAAAGTCTTCTTTTGTACATCTTTTGGTGGAATGAGGTATATTCTGATGATGGCCGCGAGCCTTGTTCATTTTGATTAGGTGGGCTCTTAATGTGTTTTTTGAGGGGCGTTGTCTCCTTTTTGGTTGCCTTTTGTAAGGGGGTAGCTTTCTCTCTTGTTTTTCTTGAGGCGTAGCACAGTGGCCTCTTTCTAATATATGCTCTTTTTCCTTATAAAAAAAAAACAATAACTGAGAAGCATGTTATTGAAATGCAACAATATATCCAATTAATCCATTTTACCCCAAAACCCATTTTGAATTGCAATGAATACAAAAGCATAATCAGTGTGATCATAGGCCTTCTCTGAAATCCGGCTTGCACCTGACACACTCGACACCTCTATTGCTTTTAGAAATCGAGTCGATGCCTCATTTGCTACCAAAAGCGAATCTAGGATCTGTCTGCAGCTAATGACGTCCCGAACTATAGAAGAGAAAAGGAGAATTCCTAATTTTATTATAAATTCCACGAAAAACTAACTACTACATTCACGTATTGGACTTATACGTATATATATATATATATATATATATATATATATATATATATATATATATATATATATATATATATATACACACATGCTCAATGGGACCCTATCTGATAAGAAAATAAAAAGAAAAAAGAGCATCTGATATAACATTTCACTTAATTTGAACATGTAATGTCATATCTTGTGAGAACTTTGTTCTATTCTGTATTTAATTCTAGGACCTCTGGAGATTTAATAAAGATGTCACGCTATTAATTGATCATTTGGATTAATAGTAGTATTAGTGCATGCGTCACGATCGCGATCTTACTCTCCTAGTAATGAAGCAATCAACTTCAACGTGTTTGCTTTCGTTTCATGAAGGCTGGATTGGATGCAATATACAAAGCAACTTTGGTTATCACCGAGGATGAGCTTCATTTGTTCATCCTTTCCCGAATCCTCGACTCTGAAGGGTGTCTCGGCTGATATGAGTTCACATGTTGCGAGTCATGGCTCGATACTCGGCTTCGGTATTAGATCTAGCCACTCGTATTTGTTTGCCGCCTCTTCGGGATATTAGGTTACCGCAATGAAACACAGTGCCACGAAGTGGAGCGTCTATCGTAGGTGGAAACGAAGCCCCGTCTGCATTGTGTAAACAACGCAGGTATGGCCTCTCTTCTTGTACAACACACCTTGGCTTTGATGTACTTTTGATACTAATCAAGAATGCGGATTCTGACATCGATGGCTATCACATAGTGACTATAGGAATTGACTAACAAAACTCCACGGGAAAAAAAAAAAATGTATGGCCAGAGTAATGGTAAGGTAGTTCGGTTTACCTACAGTCGTCAGTATCTCAGGGATCTCTAAAGACTCCCACGTGCGGGTACATGTTTGACATTAGGATCCATAAGAGTGTCTACGGGTTTGATCTAACATAGGTTTCTTAAAATGTCTAGCATCTTAGTTGGGAAAAATTTACACGAGCTGGATTGAGCTATCTCGATTCTATAAAGTACGGGTTTCCCCGAGTCTTTAATTACGAAAGTGGGTGAAAAGGTGTTGCTGGATTTACAGTCTGTGCGATCGCTGCTGTAATGGCGATGTCGTGCATAAACAGCAGGATAAAATACCTTGCCCAGATGAGTTATGATGATAACAAGGCGAGATAGTGCATTTGTGTACACTTGGCGCTCTCCAATTCGAACAAACGGAACTTCAAAGCGGTAAAACCATGCTCGAGGAGATTTGTTTCAATGCATATAGAGGCGGCGTAAAACTGCGCTAAGCCTGGCTCACTGCTTGACAAAACCCCGGTGGTTGCTCGTATAAACTTCCTCGATAAGGTAGTGAGAGGGAAGGCATTTCTAATATCCAGCTATTAAGAGTGGCGAAGGCATACTTGAGTCATGGAGAAGGAAACAGAGCGTAAGCAATCTTGGCTTGGGAGAATGTGTCACCATAATCAAAACCATAAACTGGTATATCCTTTGCTTGGCCAAAACCAAGCCTTCAGGCGATCAAGCGACCATCGGGTTGACGCCCCAAGCGTAGCAAGCCAGGCGACAATGTCCCCAAGCGAAGCGATGGGTAGAGTTATCGTGAAGCGAGTAGGGGTAGGAGAAAATTGAAGGATAGGTAATGACAGTGAGTCGATGGGGGCCTCGACGAGAAGGGAAGAACAGCGGGCGGTGGCGGCAATGATGGCTGGAAGTAGTCGAGAAGGTACATCTCATCAAAATATGGGTGGGAGATGATGGGAAGAGGTAAGACTTCAGTAACAGGAAGAGACTCGAAGGAGAAGAAGGGTGAGTCCTGAAGGTGACATCGGCGAGAGAAAGTATCGATGAGTCTAAGAATCTTTCGCGATTTACCCATGCGAAGTCGAGTAGCTGAAGATGCATTTCGTGGGCACTGGCGGAGGAAAGTTTGTCTTGTCACAGAGTGAGAATGAACAAGCAAGTCTCTGACAGACACGAGGAAAATAAAGTGGTTGGTCAAGGAAAAAGTGAATGAGGAATCGATCATGTAACACAAATGAGGGCATCTGATTAATCAAACCTTTAATTGCTAGAGCAACGACCCTCACAAAAAAATGAAAAGGCAGTAATGTGGAGGAGGAGAGTACGGCTGTCTGATAAGATAATGATTCTTACGTTCGCCTCTGCATGTTTTGTTGAGGGTATGAGCTTACGAAGGTAATGAAGGATCACATGTTGGGACATAAATTCATGAGGTGCGGAAAAATATTCCCTAGCATTGTCACTACATAACACACAAATAGAAATATTGAATTGGGTCAAAATTTCTGGAAAATAGAATATAACTTCGGCTGATTTTCATTAAAAATAGCCAAGTATCGAGCAGTCATCGATGAAGTGACAAAAATCTTTTGAAATCCTAAGTAGACGCGTTAAGACAGAACCCCGAACATCGGTGTGGACAAGTTCAAAAGGAGATTTTGATTATTCAAACGGCAGGAGCGAAACACAGTATGTTTTCCAAGTTGGCGGGACTCACACGCGGTAACCTTGAAAGTGGAAGCGGCGTATAACTAGAACTTAGAAAGACTAGGGTGGCGAACGTGAATGAGGAGAGGGAGCATCGATAGGCATATGAGGAGATGATTTCGAGGTCGGGTGATAGAGGCCTTGAGACTCACGTCGGGTGCAATCGTCTTCCCAGGTACTCGGGTCCTACAAGATCTGTTGCTCAGAAAAATAATGAAGCGATTAAGAGTATGAGTGATTTTCTTTGATGGAAATAAGATAAAGGACACTCGGGAGGATAAGGGCCCAGTGAGGTGAAGGGAGAGGATGTGTCGAGCCAGTAGCTGCCTTGATTTGAGAGACAATACCTAAGGTAGCAGTAAGGTAAAGTGGGGTGGTAGTAAGAGAAGAGAAAATATCTTTATTACGGATGATATGTGATCGGAAGCACAAATTCACAGAAATTGAGATCGAGAGAAGATGTATGAGTAAGGCAGGCAGAGACATTACCGATCTAGGCAACAGATGCAACATAAGCTAACGGTTTGCGATAGCGAGCGATCATCATACTCACTATCGGTGGAGATACTGAGATATGGAGGGCTCGGAGTGCAGGCGTAGGGTAAAATCGAGAAGACTAGGCCCGTGGCTTGGTGCGGGAGGCGTCCGTATGTAATAACAACGATCACGAGGTGTGGCGAAGCTTATTGCAGTGAGGTGATGAGGAGTTGTCCTGCCGGTTCCTGCTAAGTCATCCTCGAAGATTAGTTTGAGAAATAACCTGAGAGAATACGAAATGCTATTAGATGGCAAAGTCTGAGTGGAGGAGATACAGAGGAGGTGAGCAGCTGCATGTGAGGATGGAGGCTGATGGATCTGTAGAAATCGATCTGGGCGGTCTGAGATATGGAGGAGCGATAAGAGTAGGGCGAATGAAGCTTGTCAATTTGCGTTTGTTGAGCTGACATCACTAGTAAAGGCATGATATGAGAACTCCTCCTTAAGAGAAATTAATCGGTCAATATAATTAGATAAATCCATGTCCACATTGTGGGATATTATTGACAATAGCGGCTCTATAAAGGTCTTTGGATATCATTAAATTAATATAGAGCTGCTTTTGATTCGAACTTAGAACATGTTTTGTAAGCCGAAGATGAAGCAAAATTTTTTGGATCAGCAGAAGTGCCATAATCACCGCTACATAATTTGTGCATCTATTTTTCTTCATTACACCTTGTCGACATTAGGTATAGCATCCTCGGAGTATAATAAGATTGATCCTCATAACCTTGTCCCATGAACCCGAGTTCGCGAGTTGATCAGGGAAAGATAATTCTCCCTTCTGCGTCAGTTTTTTGATGGGATATTAGGAATCTAGAAATAACAGGATGTAAAAATAGGATTTTTAGTAGCCCACATCCATAGCGGAGATTGAATCACGATTGGATTGAAGAGAGCCACCAATAGGAGGGGTGAATCAGGCGTAGAACTTGAGATGGCGGCTATGGAACTGAGATGAGAAGAAGTGACCCAAAGCTAGTGGAGAAGAGCGTGACGGAGTGCGATAAGAGTCGAGTATTGGAGTGGATAAGGAGGGGCTCGAGGAGGACACGAGGAGGAATGGATCGGCTGAGACGGTGTCGGACGAGGCACAGAAATGGAATCTCGGCACGAGAGTGGGCCATGTGCCCACCCACGGCGCCGGCAGCGTGGAGCATGGCCTTGGGAGGAAAAGTGGCACGTGGCGGCACGTGGAAAGCTGTTTTCCGCCGGGTTTCCTCCGACGTGTAGATCAGCCTTGTGTGCCTGAGGGTGATGATCTCCCACCTGCTGCCTCTAGGGTTCCACAGCCAGCCATGTAGAAGAAATTTGTGGGAAAAAAAGTCAGAGTGACGGGAGATCCGATGGCGCGACGACGAGAGTAGACGGCAACGAGTAGAGGGTTAAGAAGGAGAATAAAGTAATGGGAAGGAAGCAGTCCTTAGAAAAAATTAGGTTTTACTTTGGCTCGATACCATGTGAAGAGAAAAGGAGAATCAATTTTACTAACATTCTGAAAAACTAACTTCTGACATTACATATTGGACTTATATATATATATATATGTGTCATAAGGACCCACATTACGGTAAGAAATAAGAAAAGACTATACAATATCTAACATGAACCTTAGGAATCACCTTAGAAGCACCCTTTTTAAGTCTATTCACTAGCACTTTCGCCACCCGTTTATATATCCGCTAAGGCTTTTTTTTTATAGGTCCAAATCCCCACTAAACATATAGGCCTAAAATCTTTCAATATCTTCAACCTCCTTTCTTAGGGATCGAAATGAGAAAGTCGCATTCATTCTTTTAACAAACTGCCATATCCTTGGAACTCCTTAAAACCAGACATCCTCCTTAACAACATCCCGAAACAAGCGCCGAGGCCATTAGAAACCCATCGGGACGGTGCTTTTCCCAGCTGAAGTCACTCGGAGTACTCTTCGATTTTAAGAGCCTTCATTGCATCAAACACTTGAGCTTTATAAAATTTAACCGAGTTTTTACTTCATAAAATTTAACGGTGCTTTGCATTTCTAAGACATTTCAAACCAGCAAAATTTATCTTGATATGAAAATGCGGATCATTACCATAAATGTAAGTTTACTAAAGTAATTGTCAAATACATATCTATTCAAGGAACTTTCTATACTTATAAACTCACGAGAAAAAAAAAACAAAACTTATTATTTAAAAATAATAAAAACAGAAATTTGTGACAAGTAATCAAAATAACGCTCCTTTGTTTTTGCATGAAAATTGTCACACTACTCAATTTGATACAAAATTAGATGCTAAGAGGATAAAAATATTTGTATGTCAAAGAGCAGAACTAATTAGTTATAAGATAGTAGATGTTTAAAGAGCAGTTACTAACTTGATTGAAATTAATAAGAGCAATTAACTAGCAGGAATAGACAAAATATAATACATCTTCTAAAACTTATTACAAACCCAACTTTCTCTAGATTTATTGGCATTTGTCTGAAGTATATAAAGTAAAGCATTCTGATCTAAAGCATACAAGCTATAAACAAAATTTTCAAAAACATAGAGTAGAAAATGTACTAAAAGTACAAATAATGTGTTTTTAATCACTTTTCAATCTTAAACTAATAAGCAAGTTACTTGGCTTAATCTAGGAATGCATAGTGATACTATAGGGTTGATTCACTAAGCACTGGAAATTCATAAACCCATCACAATATTAGTTACAGACCTATGATATATAACAAAATAATATTTGTATCCTGTGTAAACAGATATCACTATGGTAGAGACAATAAAATAGCAATAAACCTTCACCTCTTTCCAATCTGGGATTCCACCCTCAGGAACCCAAATAGGATGGTCAAATTTGCAGCTATCTCCAAATTTACAGGTTCTTGTGAGCATATAGTGTGCACAATCCTTTTCTCCTGGCCTTTGTGGATAAATAGGTAAATTGCTGGCACTCTCGAATCTGGAGCGCTTGGCCAAAGGGTGTGAAAACCAAGAAAGCTACTTTGCCCACTCATGTTATGGGCACCGAAACCAGAGCCGGATGAGTAGAGCGCTATAGTAGATAGTAGACCAAATATATAAGTTATTATATAAGTGTAACTTAAATATAATTTTAAATTGGTGTAATACATTTAGTAGAAATCCACAAATACAATTAAAAATCATAGAAACCATACATAGAACTATGTGAAGATTAGAAAATTACAAGTTTACAGGCTTAGGCAGGACATATGATAAATATATAACTGGATCAATAGGTTCTAAAGTAAATTAAATAGTATAACTGGAAATGTATAAAGAGCACTTTGTCAAATATGCGCATCTACCTTATATCCCTCTTTTGGTTACCCAAGGGTGTAATTTCAAGGCCGAAAAAAACAAATTTTTTTGATAAGTAAGCTGAGTAATATATTGAGAAAAAAGGCCCAAACCCTAGAGTATATAGAGAGTATACAAAGGAAAAAAAAAAAGAGATGAGTAGGGCATATACCAACCACCCAAAACAACGGCTACAAGCACTAGAGAATACACATAAACGAGAAACATAATATAGTACGCCCCTCATAAACTATCCACAGAAGTGAGGGGAGTTATGAAAGAATGTTTCAATTTGGTGGGAAAGAAACTATCATTGTTAAAGACTATCCTGTTTCTTTCCTTCCAAATCGTCCGGAGAAGGCTAGGAAGAGTTGTCATCCACATGTTTCTAGCTTTCTTTCTAACGGGGAAGGTTTTCCATGCCACCATCAATTCTTTAACCAGGGGAGGACAGGCCCAGACCACTCTGGCGAGGGGAAAGGAAGGTTGCCAAGGCCACAGACTAGAAAAATTCAAAGAGACCTCTTATGGGGGGTGGCAGCACAGTTAGGAAAATGCACCTGGTTAGCCGGAGGACTTGTTTGTTTGAGTAAAGAAAAAGGTGGGTTGGGCATTAGAACCTTTGCTTTGTTTTTCTTATATATAAATTAGAAACTTTGGTTTGTTGAATATTATTTGCTTGGCAAGTGGGCTTGGAAGTTTGCAATGGAAGATAATTCAGCTTGGAGGCAAGCCATAAGCCTGATATGGAACTCAAGTAGGGGGGTGATTCATCAGGTCTACAAGAGGCCCATATGGGTGGGCCTTTGGAAAGCTATAAGTAAAGAAATAGTGCAGCTAAAACAGGACTGTAGCTTTGAGTTGGGTGATGGGTGCAGAATCAATTTCTGGAAGGATATTTGGTGTGGGGAGTCCTCTTTGACTGAGTCTTTTCCAAAGCCTATGACTGGCTGGAACAAAAGAGACCAAGGTGGCAGAGGTTTGGGAGGATTCTGGAAAGAATGGGGCTTGGAATCCCATATTCATAAGGCCTTTTAATGACTGGGAGATGAAGGCAGTTCAAAGTTTTATTAGTTTGACAAAGAACAAAAAAATTATCCCAGTGAAGAGGGATAGAATTTTTTTGAAGGGCAATAAGAATGGTTTTTCTCCAGTGAAAGCCTTACAGTCTTTTGGAGGGTGGTCGCTTCTGTCAGCTCCAGTGAAAATGTTTGTGGAACCTGTATGTGCTCACAAGAGTGGGGTTTTTTGCTTGGGAGGCTTAGGGTGAGAAATGTTCTAACTATGGAGCAACTAAAGAAGAGGGAGGGGTATGTGTTGTGGGGTTGGGGATTGTGTTTCATCTTGCAAACAAATGTCCTTTCTATGGGAAGGAGGAAGAGAGTTTGGAGCACATTCTTATCCATTGCCCTTTGATTTGGGGCTTATGGGCTGCTCTCTTTGCCACTTTTGAAATCAACTGGATTTGTCCTTATTTGGTAAGGACTTGCATGGAAGCTATGGATGCAATTCCTGTAAGGAAGAATCTTAGGCTCCTAGTGGAAGGCAACCTCTTAGTCTCACGTGGGCCATTTGGAAGAGAGGAATAAATTATTTTTAAGATACCCCTTTCTCCCAGTTTAGACTGAACACTTTTTAGTTATCTTTGTTCTTGGGCTAGGTTAATTCCTAATAGATCTTACTTGTGACAGCATTCTTTTCCCAGTTCGAGCTAGCTTTCCTGTGGGGCGAGTAAGGTTTTTGTGGCCAGCACACTTTGGCCTGATCCTTTAGGCTCCCCTTGTATACTCCCTGTATACGTTGGGGTTGTTCCTTTGGCTTTTTTTTTCTAATGAATTCCTGCTCTTTTGCCTATCAAAAAAAAAAAAAAGTATAACTGAAAATGAGTCAATTTCACTTATATACTAAAGTAAACAAAATGTGTTCTGGTTATTAATATTTGACAAAATCCACACAATTACAAGGCATAAGTATAACACATCAATATGTTTAACTATATTTACAATGCAATTAAGGATGGAATCCACCGGGTTAGGAAGAAAATCTATCTCATTGTCTTCCTGCGCACGCTTGTAATAAGGTTGGATGAGTCAGTCATCCCAAGTTAAGAGGACACCTAGTTGTTTGACAATAATGATGTTTGAATAATATCTCTTTTTCAGTATATCTCTGGAAGGTATCTCATCAAGCTTCGTTTTGTTCTATAATAGCAAACATAGTGCTGTCTAGAACAAACTGCATTCACTAGTAAAGCCTTTGGCTTTGATATAAAAATAACTATCGATAGCTGCAGTGATGAATACTCAATCCAGGTCATACACCCCGTTCAATTTGCTCAGGAACATCAGGGTTGTCACTTTTCATATATCAAGAAAGTGGGATCAAAACAGAAAGTCGCCTGGGATATCACTAGCCTACTCACACTCCAAATAAATTGCAATTTCCAAAATGAGAAAAGATTGAGTTTGTAGACGATAGAAAAAAAAAATATACAAATATCAAACCTTCAGAAGAGCGCTTGAGGCCAGCAGCAGCGAGGGCGTCGACAGAAGCAGCAGCAGCAGCAGCAGCGTCAAGGCCAGGAATTCTTGAGGAGAGGGCAGCGGAGGCACCGCCTATATCAGAAGCAGAGGAGAAGCGGAGGCTGTCGAGGAGGGAAGAATGACGATCGGTGAGGGAATAGTAAGAGGGATCGGAGGAGGAGAGATATCTGGAAGAGGAGAGAAGGGAAGAATCGGGGAGAAATGTATCAGTGACAGATCGAGAAGGATATGCAGAGGCGAGATTAGCAGCTGCAGCTCCGTAGCTAGGGTTGTAGCCGTAGAGTTGATTCGCCATTGCCAAATGAAATCACAAGTGAGTAGCGACAAAGACAAACCCTAGAGAGAGAGAATAAGAAGAATGAGACCAACCACTCCTCGTAGTTGGTGCTCAGGGGATAGTATTGATGGACGGATGGATGGATGAGATGGGGGGAGGGAAAGGAAAAGGAAAGGGGCAAAGGAAAAAGGGAAAAATGATTATCAGAGCCAGTTGATGCCTTAATGTGGTGGGCTTTATTTGGATCCACTTCAAGGCTGACCAGCATATCATACGAAATGCAACCATAAAATCTTAAGAAATCTTTGTTTAAAAAACCTAAAATTATTCTTTCAAAAAAAAAAAAAAAAACAACAACAATTTGTAAATCTAAGAGATATACTGAATATTTTAAAAGATAATATACCATTTAAAAAAACGAATTATTAAATATGTCGTTATTCAAGTCCCAATCCTAAAATTAAACCATTTTTTAATTGCACAGTATAACATCATCCTTAGTAATTCTACTTTATATATTTAAGAATTGAAACAGTAACTTCTCTTTAGAAAACCATAAAGCTGCATTTAACTGGTAATTTATTTTTATCATTATTAATTATGAATCGAGCACCGTCGTTTCTTTTCAAATTTGGGTTTTATTTTTTAATAAAGTGATTTCTTTCACACCTATTTGATTTTGTTTTTATTTTTTCATGTTTTTATCATTGATCTGTTATGATATGTTTTATCATTAATCTATTGCGATGTATTTATCATTAAATTGGGTAATTACGTTATTGATTGTTGGTTTTTTTTTTTGTGGTTTTAGGTAATTATGAGTCGAATAAACAAAATTCGATCGATAGAGTTAGCCGAATCAGTCTGTGCGGGCATTCTATGTCTAAGCATTTAGATTTTCAAAATGTGTAGTTTGAGCAAATTCGTTTCTTTATTAACATATATATTATTTCATCTTTAAGCACTTTTTGACTATTTGTGATTGAACCAATCAATTTAATTATTTCCAACAAATTAAAAAAAGAAAAACGTAGCATTTAAAAAAACGACCGAAGAGTAATTATAAAAAAGAAGCAAAGTATTGAATATGTGGTTGTTTTGAAATTTAATCCAAAAGTGTCTTAAGGTTAGTACATTTTCAGGTAAAAGTAAGACATCCTCCTAAGTATTGAGTTTATCCTCCCAGGCTCATATGTCAACATAAATCTAAAAATGTGAAAAGGTTATTATGTTATTTCCATATTAAATTAAGTGATTTGTAGCCCACTAACCTAGTAGTCAATTAAAGAATATAATATCTTTAAACTGTTATAAAAGATATTTACCCTTGATAAAATTAAGGTTATATATAATAAATACTTAATTTACATTATAAAAGCAGTTATTTATAATAAATATAATTTATTATATGAGCGATTATTCATAAATAAATATAATTTGTCGTGAACGATTATTCGAATTACAGCGTTTATAGCGGTTTTTGAATGTGCCATTATGGCGCTTCTTCTCACATCAATAAGTTATATATAGAAAGCTGCTTCGTATGCGGTTTGACTTCTCTTGTCCAAATTCTGAAACGATTACGTATATCGAGTTGATAAGGAGAATAAAGAATGAAAGTTTGATATCTATATTACGAGAAATATAATGGCTGTGTGTTATATTGGCGGTATCTGTCTATGTTTTATTTTATTTTATTAATATCTATCGGAGATGAGTTTGAATTAAATGATCACGAAAATATTGTGTGTTAATTTAAGGTATTAAGGTTCTGATTGGTATCGGAAGTGAATTGAATTTAAATATTCAAAATCATTGTTTTATAAAGATTAAATTTTGAGATTTATCTTCGATTGGTATTCACTCAAAATTTAATAAAAAAATTAAATAAAGAAACATTTCAGCAACGTGAAGGAAGATTTTTATTTTCCATTACAGCTATTTGTTTGGATTAATGTCGATGAGGGCGTGGTTTGGCGTCGGTCGTTAGCTAGTTTCGGTAGCCGGACAAGTTAGAAGCTTCAATAAAGGAGAAATATATAATCCTGCTTAATTTGGTTCAGCGGAGTTATGGAACTATCACTTATTTGAATATGAAGCGAAATTATAACTTTTAAGATGTCAGCATTATATGTGATTTGAACCTTTGTGAAATTATCGATGAATGTCGATTTTTGATTTTATTATGATTGATTATTGAATCAGTTATTGTAAATATACTATTTCATGATTTTTAACTCAAAATAAAAAGAATTAATTTCATCTTGTGAAATTTTATTCAAATGACAATTTATAATGTAAGGTTAACTAAATTTTAGATAGTTCTTAGTAACAAATTAGCTGAGCACTGTATTTATAGAATTACTAAAAGGAATAAGGGAGACTTATAAATTAGCAATAATTCTCTTTATAATTAGAATGAGACTAAGTAGAATTGAGTTTCTACTGATAATTAATCGTTTTGTTTTGTATTTCTATTTTAAGAAAGTGATGGAATTGAAGTGAAAGCTTTGCTGGGTAACATACAAATAGTAAGTTTGTTTAATAGGTGATATTGTGGATAATATTGTAAGTCGAGGAGATACTGACCGGTGTAAAAATAGTTCATTACTATTTGTTTTATACCGAGGCCTTATTGTGACGTTGTTATATTTTTGTACAGTTCTGAAACAATTCGCTCTCTTGCATGCGGAATATTTGTTTTGATGGGTGAACTTTTCTAAATGGTATGAAAGGGTTGGTCTCCTTGGCGTATTGGATCTTGACTGGTTTTAATAACGGATAAACCTCCACGACTCACGGATGCGGTACCGGAGCAGAGGTGAGCATGTCAAAAAGCACGAGGCGAATCCAGCAGACTTCGGTCTGATGTTTATGAGAATGACTATTGCCCGATAATATCAGAGACCTCTCTCCTGGTCAGTTTGCCACCGGAATTTACGAAATACGTTGAGGAGCTCTTCAAGCTAGCGTTGATAAGTCCCTTATGCCATTTATTGATGCATTTGAATTGACCTTGTGAAATATGATGGTCAGAAGGTATTCAACGACATATTTCAAACATGGTAGAAAGAACGCAGCTTAAGGCACTAGGCATGGGTATGGATGAGTCCTTCTTGGTACGGTTGTCATAACTCACTTCCATCAGGTTTGCTCTTCTTCCAGTCAAAATGTATATCTGTGAGGGATCAGAGTGGAACTTGAATGACTCATCGATAAAAGTATCTGAGAGGAAGTGAGATTAAGGCAAAGATAAGCGTAATCTTGCTCTTCTTTGTAACTCGTGGAGTCATGAAGAAGGAAGTCAAAGGAAAGAACTTTCCACACAGAAAAGTGGACTGGGGAAGGAGTAGTGGTCATGGAAAATTATGAGTAAAGTTGCTACTTTTTAATTAGCGAGAAAGGGCATGTGAAGAAGGATTGTATCAAAAGCGAGGCAGTTCGAAAAAGAGAGGGATTCTTCTGTAGGGAAGCCCGAAGGAAAGTGAAAGTTCCTCATATGGAAATGCAGTCTCAAGATTTGGAATTGATATTTGTTGGTACCTATAAGCTTGCTATTAGAGACGGGTCATCGGATGGATCTTTAAACACTTTATGTACCTTCTATTTCTAGGAATTTGGTCCTTGTCGAATTATATGCTCTTTGGATATTACATTTATTCGGTTACGGGCGATTAAGTTTGATGTTAAATTCTATTACAGTTGGATTCACAGTATTTTTATGTGATGATTTATATAAAATTTCCTTGAATCCTTAATTTACCGAGCTTTAATAACCCTGCATTCAAATGTTGGTTCAAAGCGTGGCTTAGTGTGAAAATTCTTGATCTTTGTAGCCGCAGACCTTAGCATCTACAGGAAAGAATAAGTTAGTGAAGGAAGTAATTTTACAAAATCTTGACTAGCGATTTTCATGTATCGCGTGGGTGCGTAAAGGAAAGCCAATGCTTGTCTGAAAGGTGCCACGAGTAATAGGCTCCTTGAGATAATTCATACGAGATATTTGTGGACCACTCTCGTTCCATGTTTTTCTGGGAGAGAAATATTTTATCCCACTTTATAGATGATCTATCTCGTTATGGTAATGTTATCTAATGCATGAAAAGTCTCGAGGCCATTGACATGTGAGATGTTCATAGAAGGTCGAGAGACAATTAGATAAAAGATTAAAATTGAAGAGATCGGATCGAGGGCGGTGAATATTATAGCGAGATATGATGAATCGGGACCAAAATCCTAGTCCTTTTTGCGGAATTCCTTGAAAAGCATGGCATTCATGCTTAGTACACAATGCTGGAGCATACCAAACGGAATGGTGTTCTTGAAAGTAAATGTCGCATTAATGGAAATGGTTAGGAATTATGATGAGTTACTCTTATACTATTTCATTGTGGGTGAAGCCTTAAAAACACTTGATGTATATCTTGAGCAGGTTCCTAGTAAGGCGGTTAAAAACTCATTCCCCGAGTTATGGGTAGTAGGAAACCTAGCTTGGGAACACTATACATATATGGGGTTGGTTGTCCGAGCGGAAGCGAATTTATAACCCATGAGAAAAAGCGATTTGAAACGATATGCGGATATTTCATTGGCTATCGGATATTCGAAGGAGTATAGATTTTATTGTCTAACCACGTGAGAATAGTTGAAGCAGGTAATGCGGATTCTTAGAGAATGGTGAAATAAGTGGGAGTAATGAACGAAAGGTAGATGTTGAAGAAATAAAGAGTGGTTACCACTCTTTTTACCTCGAAATTATTGTCCCTCAGGCACATTCGAAACAAGTTGAGGAAAATGACAACCTCATCCAGTTAAGTTTAAGTACCACGAGGAAAATATTGCCATTGAAAATGTGTAGAGCCACCCTGGCCGTACCTTTGAGGAAGTCCTCAAAGAGAAAGGAGACCTGCCATTACGAGATGATTATGTGGTGTATTTACGGGGAATGTCGATTTTGATATTGGGGATAGGGAAGGATGCGGTTTCGTTTTCCTGACCATGGAAAGTGATGATTCTAGTAAATGGATGGAAAATTTATGAATGAAAGTTAAATCACCATGGCCCATAACGATTATGCAGGATCTCATCGAATTGCCTAATAGTTGTAAACCCATCGAATTTTAAATGGAGTGCAGCCAAGGTTTCACTCAAGAGGTATTGATTCTAATACATTCTCCCCGAGTTTCCAAGAAGATTAGCTTAGAATCATCATGACACTTGTAGCTCATTTTGATTTAGAGTTACATCGAATGGATATGAAAAGCGCATTCTTAAATGGGAATTTGGATGAAGATATCTACATAGATGACCGAAGGGTTCAAAAAGAAAGGAAATGAACACACCTAGTTTGCAGGTAAGAATCCATTTATGGTCTTAAACGAAGCTTCCGGACAATGATATATTAAGTTTAATAATACGAATTTACATGCTCGGTTTAAAGAAGAGCATTGTTGATCGGTGTATATATCGAGAAAGTTAGTGGGAGCAGTTTATATTTACGATCTTGTATGTGGATGATATTTTGCTTGCTAGCGATCTTGATTGTGGGGTGAAGCAGGAATATCTGCAAAACTTTCATATGGTTGATATGGGTGAAGCCCGACGCTATGTTATTGGCATGTCGAGATCTTTAGGGTTCGTCTCGAGTCTTCAGGTTTATACCGAAAGGATATATTGATCGGGTTTTTAGAGGATTAATATCAGTCGTATTCGTCGGGTATTACCACTATATTGAAAGGTGACGATCGAGTAAAATCACGGTGCCGAGGAATAACATGAAGGGAAGCGAATGAAGAAAATTAAGCATCGTCGGTGTGGGGTTGTGTACGCTCAAACATGTCAAGCAGGATATCGGTTTTGTTGTAGGTATGTTGGAAGATACGAAGTGATGGGATTCGAACTCTTTGGAAGGCTGCGAAAGAAAGTGATGAGGTACTAGGGGACAAAAGGGATTATATGCTCGCATATAAAAGATCGAACAATTAGAGGTTGTTGGTTTCGGATTCGATTGGTGGTTGTCTCGATAGCTTAAGTCAACCGAGTTTGTCTTTATGCTGGCAAATGGAACAATCTCGTGGAAAGTGAAAAACAATCAATTCTTGCTTCATCCCACGATGGGCGGAGTTTAACATTTTGAAGAGCTTGAGTCATGCTTTATGGTTGCGAATTTTGTCTCGGGGCAGGTGTTGTCGACTCTATTTGCTAAACCCTTTAGAATATATTGTGATAACACCTTGGCTGATTTTCTTCTCTAGAATGGCAAGTTTACTACAGTGGATGAAGCAAATGGATTTAAAGTATTTAGTTGTTAAATAAATGGTCAAAAACATCAAGTGTCAATTGAAAATATTAGGACCCACACTTATGGTTGTGATCCATTAACTAAAGGATTACCTCTAAGAGCATATTTAGAACATGTTATGAGGATGGGCCTTTTGAGTAATCATAATGAATGGTGGTTATGTAATTAATGATTTGCGCATTAAAATTGTTTAATTTTTATTATTGTTTTCAATTATGAGTCTTGGCGTTTTATTGTTTGATAAACGAGGGTGTCTTATGAGACAAATTCACGAGGCTATTGGCATTATAATTTGGGTTAGTAAGGGTTATTGATGTGGTGCGTGGAAGGAAGCGTAGCGTTATGGTCGTGTGGCCGTGGCGTATTCGCGTTATGATCTAAGCGATTCGATATTATGAAATCCTCAGATTTTGAATATTCAATTTGAGTTTATTGAAATCGTGATCATGTATAGTTTTCATAATGGTTGAGTGTTAAGTGGGAGAATGTTATTTCCACATTAAATTAAGTGGGTGGCCCACTAACTACAGTATTGCTTGATTAAAAGAATAAATATCTTTAAGCGTATAAAGATATTTACCCTTGATAGGTGAATAAATTATAATAAATAAATTTATTATAAACGGTTATTTATAATAAATATAATTTATTATAAGAGCATTTATTTATAATAAATATAATTTATTATATGAGCAGTTATTATAATAAATATAATTTATTATAAAACTGATTATTATAATAAATATAATTTATGCCTGAGACGATTATTCGAATTACATGTTTATAATGGTTTTGAGCGATATGCTGGCATAATACTCTGTCAGTAAGTTATATATAAAAACTTGCCATATGCGGTTAGAAGCTCTTGTCATTACGAGAAAACGATTACGTATATGGTTTGATAAGGAAGAGAGATCGAGATTTAGATCATAGCGAAATCTCTGCGTAGGCTGCGTGTTCTTCAAGCGGTATCTGTCTAATATGTTTATTTTATTTTATTATTATTATAGAATCATTTTGAATTCGATGATGAAGTATTGTGTGTTAATTTCCGTATTAAGGTTTACATATTATGGATTGTATGTTTTGAAACTTCTTACGTCAACCGTTGAAGACTGATTCAAAGTTTATCTCTCAATAATTCCTATTAGTTAGAAAAAAATTTATTTTATTTAATTATGAGGATAGTGACAGTTGTTTTGAGTTTTTTTCTATGTGATAAATATGAAATTAGTTGTAAGTTGAATAAATTAGTGAGTCAAAATTGGTTTGTTTATTTTAATTTTGATTTATCTATTATAAGCCTATTTATAGGCATTTTTAAAATGTTTGAAAAATTATGAGAGTTGCAAGTTGTTTTTCACTTCTATTTTATTTCCTAATCCCACAAAATTCAACGCTGGTATCATAGTTATAGGTCTTGAGGTACGATCATTCCAAAACTTCGTTGCTACTTAGAGTCGTAATCGAGGAGTTGATTGAGAGAGGATTGAAACTAAAAGCCGATTTACGCGAGCAGAAGAATGCAATGGCAATAGCCTTCCACTTGCGCCCACCTTACCCTTTTACGCTTTGGAAACCCTCAGGATCGAGGGTTGTATTCAATTAAGAGCCAATGCCATAAATTCGTACTCTTCACGTCAGATTTGTCTATATAAGTTAGGGTCACACAAGATGTTGCTTTCGATTACAAAGTGAGAATCAACAACTTATTGCCACGGAGTTGATATTGATAGGATGCGCGAGGAATTCGATAGAGGCTTGGAGAGAGCTTTTGAATATGAGAAGAAGCGAATGAGGAATTAGTGGGCTATGTTTGGGGTTGTAATTAAAGCTGACAGGGGTAGTGTGTTTTAGGTCTGCTTGAGTTTTAGGATATTTGGTTAATTTAAATCCTATGGTGGTTAATCAAAATTTGATTTTAAA